>JAJOZX010002255.1:0-660000 GCA_023014485.1 Bathynomus jamesi
ATTTTAAATTAAATTTACAAAAGTAGTACATTAAAACGAAAACAAATGTTCAAATTGATGTCCTTTTTATTGTTCGCACATGTTGATACGATGTTCCAAACTAAACGCACACGTGGTGTGATTTGTGTACAAACAGCACGGATATTTTCTTTAAGCTCTTCAATGGTACGTAGACGGTCAATGAACACTACAGACTTAAGGAACCCCAGAGAAAAAATGTAGGGGTGTGAGGTCCGGGGATCTTGGTGGCCACTCGATTTGTTCCCTGCGCTCAATCCATCGCCCAGGGAGAACTTCATCCAACCAACGTCGCACTTCACAGTCAAAGTGAGGTGGTACTACATCCTGCTGAGAGTAAAACCGATGTCGCACTGCGACTGGCATTTCGTCCAAATACGGTTCCAACACATCATGTAACAACTGGAGATATCGTTCGGCATTAAGTCCTCCTTCCAGAAATACTGGTCCCAAAACAAGATTTCCATGAATGCCTAAATTTTCCTATGAGCCCGGACTTATGGGACATCCTGTATATAGTAATTTGTTGGGAGGTTCGTGCGCCGATTGGCTTTGTGAAGGAGAGAGTTGCTTTTATGATTTCTCCACCTCAATGGCCAGATATATACCCGGCTTATCTGGGATTGTCCTAAGACAGGTGTCTTGTCTTCTTTCGAAGATGTTCACATCAATACCAGTTGTGTTACGTTGTTCTTTTGGTAACTGATTAAATATATGGTTTGGAATAAAAACTACTTTCCTTCATCATTGAGGATGTTCCTTGTCTATTGCCTTTTTGGGGAACATTGTACGGCAGTCTGTCCTTCCTATTTTATAGTATTGTTTCCCTATTATTTTTCATCCAATTCCTTCCGTTGTAATGAGTATATAAATTTAATAATAATTGCACGTAATCTTTCCCAGTAATTTACTTTTTCAATTCATTGATATTGGCCTGTGAAGTTTCTCTGAATTCATGAACCTCCTCCTAAAGCAACGAAATGAACATGTGGCACCCGCCCCCCCCCCTCTCGAAACATGATATCCTCCAGATGAATTTTCTGTTCCGAAACAAAGGCAGTTACACAGAGTGGTCCAAAAGGCCCTATCTATTTTGGCGAAATAATTATATTTCTGTTTTATTTTTTACAGGCCATAGATGATGATGGATGTACAAGAACGTGTGATGGTAGTAACACTACGTATCCAAGGGAAGAAGTGTAAAGAAATTCGAGAAAAATTCGAAAGAAGATTTCACAAATTAGGACCTATAGACAAAGCAATTCCCGAGCTGGTCAATAAATTTAAAAGAACAGGATCTGTTCATGATGAGGCAAAATCTGGACGTCCAGTTACCTCTCAAGAAAATGTCGAATTGATAAGAGATGCCTCTGAAACAAATTCTAGAATGTCAACTCGCACAGCATCACGTTGACTGAGCATACCAAAAACGACTGTTCTAAGGATTTTAAAATCAACATTAAAAAAGAAAAGTTACCTTATTCAAGTGCTACACGAGTTACACGAAGAGGATTATCCAAGACGAGCCGCCATGTGCACAGAATTGATTGAAAAAATTCATACCGAAAACGTATTAAACCACATTCTCTTCAGCGATGAGGCAACATTCCACACATGCGGAAAGGGTAATCGACATGATTGTCGTATCTGGGCTAGTGAAAAACCAACTGAGTTCTGCCAGATGGCATTCTCGACACTGTTGTCTTGCAGTAAGATGGAGTTCCAAGTCACTATGCAAACATCGTTCGGACATACCTTGATGAGCTCTTACCAAATCGGTGGATTGGACGTGGTGGAAACAGGCCCTAGGCAGCATGATCTCCGGATTTAACACCATTAGACTTTTTTGCGTGGAATTTTATAAAGTCTGCGGTTTACAAAACAAGAGTTACAGACCTGCAGGATCTGCGAACCCGCACTGTCGCGGCAGTCGCTAGAATGACTCCATAGATGCTTGAGAATGTGTTCCGCGATGTAATGGACAGATTTGAGATTTGCAGAGACAATGATGGTGCTCATGTCGAATCTTAGACCTAAGCTTGATAAATAAATATACATTTAATTATGTTACTACATTTTTATCATAAAACCATTATTTTAGCAAAATAAATAGGGACTTTTCGACCACCCTGTATAGTCATGTTTTGCTTCTCAACCCCAACCACCATAAATATTTTTTTAATTTTATTTAAAATGCAAAATATTCTTATATTTATATGCATTAAATCTGTTCTCTTTGATCAATACCCATTGAAAATAACTACAGTTCCGGATACATTCTATAGGGTGATTCACTCGCTGGTAGCCCCAGCGGATATATTGGCGATACTCTGGGGGTCAACCAGCCAGTGAATCACCCTATATTATTGTTACCGTTAAGGTTAAAATGTTTTTCTTGAATAATTATTTTAACTGAGCTCTTAATGTAATACTAATATGTATAAATGCAACCTACAAAGTTAAATTTATGGACTAATGAAAATATTATGGAACCTCTTCATACTAACTTTGTATAGAAGTATGAAGACAAAATATTGCACCAAATACAGATCAATCAGAGAGAGGTTCGAGATTCGAAAAAAATTACTCTGGATGTGTCTGTAGTTAGTTATTCGGTCGCACTGTAATACGTACTGTAACTGTAACTATAGTCACTTGGTCTTAATTGCATACTTTACATTTATTTTGGTTCTAAATGAATGTTTGGTATTTGATAGTTATTTGATCATAATACAGGGGTAATTAATTTTACCACTTATATACGAGTTTCTGGTACGGTCCTCCATACAACTATTGAACAGAGACAACATCGCTTAACTCCGCTTCCACTTAAATCAACGGGGTTAAGAAACACTGGGTCTGTTCAGTATCTGGATGGGTAACCTTCCTCTGCGTTCAGATGAGGTAGCGACCCTTGTTCCAGATCCTGCGTAAAGCTGTAGGTTCCATTCCGTTACACGACCTTTGTCATTACGAAAGAATTTAAACATCCCCAAACAATTGTTCTTACTTGGTTGTTGAGTATCTACCAGTTGTTCAGTAATTATTTGATCGGAGCGTGATTTTTTCCTTTTGTAACTAGCACGGTGCCGCAGAATGCGAAGATGGTCCCCCAGAAGAACACGAAGAGGGGAGTTACCCCCGCACCGACTCCACCTATTCCATTGACATTCCCAATTCGATCACCCTGTGGGAGGCTGATTTCAGACCCCAAAACTCTTTTCAGGTGAGGGAAGTATTTCTTTGTGTGATTATAGTTCCGTTGTGTTAACTACGGATAATTATGCTTAATTCCTCCAGTGGTAACCATTACATAAACTTTGTGCCTTTTAGTTTATACTGAAAAAGGTTAATTATACAGTCACGTGGCACAGCCACTATTACGCCCAATGAGCAAGAGCATTGTTTCTGAATAAACTTAATTTGTAGCTTTACCCTTAGACACCATTTTCATCGTGACTGGGATGAAATTGTTAGCGTATTTGATTAAATATAGGGAATTGTTTTTCGTATGAAGATTTCTTATTTGCTAAATTTCGTGTGTTTGCCGTTTATTTTTCATATTCAGGAACATGCAGAAAGAATAGAAGACACGGTTTCACTAATGACTTATCCTTTAATTTTTAGTACTATCACTTCACTCTCTACGCGATGTCCCTCAACGAAATCAGCGAAGACCTCAAAAGGCAAATCTCCCCTACAGACAGCAGGTAATGGAACTTTTGATGCTATACTTTAGGTTACCCGCATGATAAAGTTATATTGTAAATGACCGTCTCATGATGCCCCATTTCACTCTATCACGCCCTCTTTCATCTGAACATTATTACTAAGTTTATTATAGGTTACCAGTTCAGTTTTCCAAAGTTATATACGAGTATTTCCTTTGCACCAATCTTAGGATAAAAGGAATAAAAAAAAAAGAAAATGTTAAAATAACTTATCAAAAAGAAAATCTTAAAATAACTCTTATCAAAAAGAAATTGTAATTACTATTGGATCACCTGAAGCTCAGGGCCCCCAGCCTTCTTTAGTTAGCCATATAAGGCTAACTAACGAAAATATCACGACCTAACCTAACCAATCGTTAGGTCAACTGTACGACCTTGACGATTGGTTAGGTTAGGTCGTTATATTTTCGTTAGTTAGCCTTATAAAGCTAACTAATGGTGGAATTCTCGAAAATTAACTAAATGCTAAGTTAATTTATAAATAGCCTACAATATTTTAGGTATAGTATACGTTTGGTAAAACTTGGTAAAGGTGTCCTCAAGAAATCACCTGGGTCTACACTGAACTCATTTCTCCTCCTCATTTCTCCTCGCAACAGATTGGAAAACGCTAACGGACCATAATAATCGAAACTTTTTTTTACAAATTATGAGTTAACCAAAGCTAAATTCCGGTCAACTTAACCATATTTAAATGGGCATTCCCTATATAACGAGCGGTCTTCCCTCTTCTGTAACCCGCCTATCACTAACAAGCTGACATTTTTTCTCTTCGAATCTTTTACTGTACTTCGCATTTTTCAATTTTATATATACATACATATTCTTTCCTGCTTCATTTCCCTCTCAGTAATTAGTAATCTTTGTCCTTTATTTTATGATGTAAGCATTTAATAAGTTTCTGGGGTAATCAACTTCAGTTGATCGTTCGCTAACTAACGAAAATATCACGACCTAACCTAACCAATCGTTAGGTCAACTGTACGACCTTGACGATTGGTTAGGTTAGGTCGTTATATTTTCGTTAGTTAGCCTTATAAAGCTAACTAATGGTGGAATTCTCGAAAATTAACTAAATGCTAAGTTAATTTATAAATAGCCTACAATATTTTAGGTATAGTATACGTTTGGTAAAACTTGGTAAAGGTGTCCTCAAGAAATCACCTGGGTCTACACTGAACTCATTTCTCCTCCTCATTTCTCCTCGCAACAGATTGGAAAACGCTAACGGACCATAATAATCGAAACTTTTTTTACAAATTATGAGTTAACCAAAGCTAAATTCCGGTCAACTTAACCATATTTAAATGGGCATTCCTAATATAACGAGCGGTCTTCCCTCTTCTGTAACCCCGCCTATCACTAACAAAGCTGACATTTTTTTCTCTTCGAATCTTTTACTGTACTTCGCATTTTTCAATTTTATATATACATACATATTCTTTCCTGCTTCATTTCCCTCTCAGTAATTAGTAATCTTTGTCCTTTATTTTATGATGTAAGCATTTAATAAGTTTCTGGGGTAATCAACTTCAGTTGATCGTTCGCTAAAACGTTCTTAATAAATTAGGGACTACTTTTTAGTCACGTGTTCGGAGTATTGTGGTGGAAATTCAATTCCCTTGATTGTTTAATTATTAAAAACTTCGATCGAATACCTCCCATTAAGTTTTGAAAACAACAACAGTTATTGAGATTTTATATCCCTGATACTACATCCGTCTCTCGTTAATTAGTACATAAGTGGTAATAACGATCAGTTTATTCTTAAATAATAATTATTACTATTCCTAATCTTTTACTGATGTTAATGCTATTAATAATTAATCTGTAAAAAATAGTGATTATAATTAATAACTAATTTTACCAATGTTTCTATACCAATTATTGCCAATATATTACCAGTAAATGTCCAAGTTAGTATGAATTTAATATCTACTCTGACAGATTACGCCCAGACATTCGTCTCCTGGAGGAAGGAGAGATTGACCGCGCGGCAGCGGAGAAGACACGCCTGGAGGAGAAGCAACGCAGCGCCAGGAAGACCCGGAAGAAGGGCAAGACAGACCACAAGAGCAGGTAACATAATTGCTTGGGATTGCTTAACTTCCTTCGTAACGGCAAAGCTCATGTGAAGCGCCTTTAGTTTAGTGGGTAATACAACTTCCATATAAGCGAAGTACAAACACTGAAGTTGAGGGTTCGATCCCCGATGATGTTGATAATAAATAATAATAATAATAATCCAGAGTTAGTGCAATAGGCAGCATTAATTGGTCTGAGCGCTATGCCAGTTTTTGACCCTCCTCATTAATTATATCGAAGGGTCGTTACTTTATCTGAATGCAGAGGACGATCATGTACCCATCCAACTGCAGCTGATCTGACTGGAAGTTGTGTTGCGACGTGGCTGAGAACAGTGAACATAATATAGCGAGAATAATTTTTATTTGTGCAACAATGAGCAGTCTTATATTCAAAGTAGGTAAAAAGAAACTAAAATAAAACTGGAAAATGCAATCACCATAAAATATACTTAGCTTTTCCCACAGGTGGTTTGACCAAGGACAGAATCCGTTCACCAGACAGGAAGATTGGCTCTACTGCGGAGGATACTGGGACAGGAACTATACAGATATTCCTGACATATTTTAAAGCCCCGGCTGGATATAATGGATCCAAACGTAACAGCGTTAGACTAGCTTTGGTGTAAAGAAAATTTTTTTTTTTCGTTTGTATACTTATCATAGAAATATTTAAAAGATATCGAAGATGAAAAGAAAAATATATTAGTAGTAGCAGTATTATTAGTTATTATTATTATTATTATTATTATGCGGAATAAAGAGATTGTTCTGAACTTATTTTATAATACTGAATATATCAACTGGATTCATTTATATTGCAGTCACGTACGAATGCAATAAGGACTAAAACATATCGGAGAGGTCTTCATACTATACTTAGACATATACAATATATGCTTATTACACATTCTGCATTAAAAACCAGATATAAAGTGATTCTACTCTTCTCTAACTGGACAATAGTCCTTTTGCAAACCATATTTTATTTGTAATACTACAATTTTCAGGGAAAACCTAGGATATATATATATATACACACCAAAGGAAGTTCTTATACTGGATAAAAATTACTCCGCCTCTAATGATAATGTTTGTACTGTCTTTATAATATATATTTTACATATATAGCTTTTATATAATTTATACATTTATATACATATATATTTCGTATACACTTCATAATACTAAATATGAAACGCATATTAATTATACGCAATACTCGCATATAACGAATTTATATGTACATTTTTTGAACATATAATTTATATCTGTATATTAATTTTCTATAGGTTTATATATATAATTTTTTACACGTTAATATAAGTTTTAGGTTATATTGTTTATGTAAATTATATATTTAAAAGCACTGTCATCTTTATTTCTCAGCACATTATTATTACATAGCAAATAATGTGTTTGAAAATAGACATGAAAGCGCTTGGTCACTATAAGTTTTCAATTTTACTGTGTTTATATATATATATATATATATATATATAATATATATATATATATATATATATACACGCGTGATATCAAAGAGTGCTGCATCACTTATCTACGTCACATGTTAACAAAGCCTGTTAAATATTACCAAAATTTAGTACTCTTAACATCTGAAATTATTATATAGTCACAAGTTTTACCTAAACAGGAAATAGTTTGAGTTTTTATATGCCAATACTATAATACAAAACCATTTTGGGTAGGGGGAAAAAAGGAATTTGACAGTCAAATTCAACTTTTTATTTCGTGTTGCCAGTTCGATTCGCTTTAAATGTTTTTTAACTAATTTCCGTTCTCAATTTCAACATAATTGAAAAGAAATTTTATTTTCTAATTTAATTTTTTTACGTTTTAAATTAGGAAGTTATGATTCACACGCCAAAGAAACTCCTTCGGGGACTACAATGAACTGGGAGGTCTTTTTGGGGGGGGGTATAGAGGGTGGGTGAAAGTGTAACAAAGATTTTTTTCCTCAAAGGTTTTTTGTTATTTTTTATTTTTTTTAAACATCTGCCAAGACACATTCTCGCGTCGTTGGAACGTGAAGTCTGTATCCGGTAATATAGGTTTTGATCCCTGGACAGTATCTCAATTTCTAAAATGTTTGTGTGTATATATGCCAGATTTGATCATTCCCTCCAAGACTAAAAAATTACCATGCACCACCTGTTACAGGCATGCATCCGCAAACCATAACACACGTTGCATGGTTCCACGTTTAATGGTTTAATCTCTAACAATATATAAAATCATTTCCATAATAAGTATTAGTTTTTAATATTGTTTCATAAGTGAAAGAAGGGGGTTTTCAAAACTGCCCAATTCTAATACCGTCAATTGAGCTTTTTGTTCCTTGGTATTGGTGCTTCAGGATTTTTAAAAGTGAGAATTTCTTTCAATAATTTGTTCTAAACCAATATTATACAAAGGCCACATTATTACAGTTTTTCCTTTCATTTCTCCACGAGATTTATATTGCTCACAATTACATCTACTTCTTTTTGATAAAGAAAGGTATAACCAGATATCATTTCTTAAGATACAGTTTGACAGTTAATACCATGTGAAAACGTCAATAGTCTGTATTTATTTTTCAGACATTTGAATTTTCACAAAGAGGAACTGTGTGTGTGTGTGTTTTTCGAACAGGTTACTCGTATATAATAAATGAAAGTAAAGCATTGATTGGCATTATATAAAGAAAGAAATATATTACGGAGATAATGATGCAACACTTTTTGGCATACACACATATATAGCGAGTCTTATTAACGAAACTCTTAATCCGGTTAATCGTCTCTAATTTATTTTCTTAATTATTCTCTTTGGTATGTCCCTGTAAAAATAATTTTATAAATAATTATTCAGGTGATATACATAAACTGTATACACGTATACCAGTAATTATGATAGTATAAATATTTTCAAATACACTTATTTCATGAAAACTAGGCCGAAAACAACACTTTTCTTCATATATATAATATCAGTCTGAATCTAAACTCTCATGCCGAGTGAGTAGAACCATCTATTTGATTTAAAGTACTCGGTTCTAACCCTGAGACTTGTAAACTCCCAAAGAAATCACCTTCGGGTATATATATCTTGTTCGTGTAAAGTAAGAATGACGTAGAGCTTGCTTAAATCTTGTACTAAAGATACTTGTGTTGTCGTTCTTTTGTCGAAGCATTGGTCCTCGCTATACAGGCTATATATGCAGTAAGATTAGAATGTTTAAACGAAATAAAAAGGTTTTGAGGGGGGGGGGGAGTGCGGCACAAAACCACAACATATTTTGTTGATATCTTCTTCTTTGTCTGTTTAAAATATTTGGTCAATCCTGAATAATGGGTGGATTGTGAGACCTTAGTTTGGAAAAGTACTAGTAGCAATTTCATTTGTGTACAAAATGAGTTTATTTTGTTTTCATAGGGGACCTACTGATTTCTAAATGATGACCTTGAAGAGGTTAAAAAAATAAAAGTACGTCATACAGACTTTATTCAGATACTGGCTGTTTTGAGCTTTAAGTTATTACACGTATTGGTTATTGTCTAGAATTTTAGCATATAAATAATCCCACCTAATTCTATTACTGTTTATTTTAAGGAAAATAAAGTTTATTATAAAAATAAAAAATAAAAATTGTTGTTTAATCTCTTATTTTAATTTTGTTAATAACTTCCATGTTAGTCATTTAATTATAATATCAATATTACTGTTATGTAAAATGTTAATACTATATATTTGTAGTCATAACCTATTTGTTATAGAAGTATCTGGAGTGTTTTATATATATATATATATATATATATATATATATATATATGAATGTAGCTAATGATGTACCGTATTTAATTTAAAACTTATGTTTTTGTTAATTTTTTAAAAATATTTCATGAGTCATTTATATAATGAAGGTAGTTTCATGGAATAATAAAAAATTGGCATCATTTCATTAAGTAGAATTTGACCAAAATGGAGGTATTTTATTTGTTAAAACCTGAATGTATTATTAGTGTTATTGTAAAAATCAAATTTATTTCGAGATGTTATACACATTTGTAAACATCTCATTATGTGGTCTTCCTGTGCTTCAAGTAGATTCACTAAGTATAATCACGTCATCAGTTACAGATGTCACTAAAATAATGACAGTATTTAATAATATCTTTAAGTAATGACATTGGTTAATGATATTATTGAAGTAATGACGTCACATTCCGCACACGCGAAAAGATTTTATCACTTGTTGTAGAGTACTCAAGCACGTATAGCGCACTTCAGAGACCGTGTGAGAATACAGAGCATCAAAGAATGGCACGTGCGTTGAACATTACTATTATTATTACCCTGTAAGTTAGGTTAGCTTAACATAGGTCATCAGATTGGGTTAGATTAACTTAGGAGAGGTGTTGATAGAATGTGAGCCTACGTCGTAACCGATGTCGTAACACCGCTTCCCATTGATCAGCGAAGTTAAGCGACATTGGGTCGAATAGTAGGTGGATGGGAGACTATGCTCTGCATCTAGACTATGTAGTGACCCGTGGTTCGGATCCCACTTAAAGTTGTAGGTCCCCCACCGTCATATGGTCTTAGATGTTGCGAAGGAGGTTAAACCACTCCATCATTACTACTTTTGTCGATAGAATGTCTTGTCGATGTTATAAATACAGTTCCACACAGTGAATGACATTTGAGTTCGTGTCAACGAAGAAACATTGAACTCAAGACGTATCTGAGCCCTGTATTCCCATACGTTTTCTGTTCTTTCACTGATATACACTTGATACACGCAGACTTATACGATGAGTAACTGAAAAAATATATATATATTATGTCCGTATATAAACACATTAAGAGCTCAATGAATTATATATATGAATAGGCCTCTATATTGTGAATATATCAAAAATAAATAGTTTCTGCTTATACAGTGTTTCTCTTCAAGTTTGTGTCCCACCTTGGGTTTGACATGCCTGCATTGGATCACCTTCGATGGTTCTCAACCTCTTAATGTGTCCACATCAGTAACAATTATATTTCTTATATTAAAGTCAACAGTTGTTTCACCGCAAAGAAAGCCTACTTAGTAATCAAAATTTGGCAGGCCTATAATGAGCTCAGTATTTCGACTCAAAACCTACAACAAATTGACATTATGGTTCTATTATAGGCTGAAACAATTGAATTCAACTAAGCCTACAATCGGACTAAGCATATTACAAAACTTGGGCATCTCCAAAGAACAAACAATTAAGAGAATACTACGCAAAGTGCAAATTGTAATACTGAACCACAAAAACAGTCCTGACTGATAGAATGTGTTCTCAATATCACGTCAGAAGAGAAAAGGGTGGTTGGTTGGTTGGTTGGTTGGTTGGTTCATTTTACCACCTTTGCCAACTGGGGCCATTGAGGTAAGCCGTAATGCCACCAACCGAGAAAAATAAATCTATAAAAGATCACTGGGTCGAGACAAATACATTACGTTCATCGGACTTGTCACTACAGCCCCCTCCTCATTTCTCAGTCTGGTTTGGGACAGTCCATGGCTGGATTAAAAAAAATGGGAGCTTATTTGAATTTCAGCAAACCAAACTCTAGTCTATTGTTGCTGTAGTTGGACTTGGCTCAAAATTAATGGCAACCAAAGACCAAACGTAATTATACGTACACTATCAAACAAGAAGTGACTCCACTTTGCCCTTATGATGCCTTGAGACAACACTGTCCCTTCCACTTATAGATTTCTTAGCAAAATTAATTACCAGTAGACTATATAATACGACAAGGATCTATCATGTTATTCACAGTTGCCTTACAAACGACAGCAGGCGTATTTATAATTTCATGCCTAAGATACGCACTAAATGCTGAGCCAAACGTTTTAAAAGCAAAAACCAAAGACTAGGTTATCTCATCTTATGCTTCATCTATGAATAAGAAGGCTGGTAAAACTTTATGATGGAATAAGGAGATAGCTAAAATTATTAAAAACAAGAAAACACATTTCGAAAGTTTAAAATTAGTAACAGTCAGGAAACTTTAGATCATTTTTTTTTATGCAGGAACGAGGGGCCAAGGGCAAATGCCGCAAAAGCGCCCCTCCCATAGAAGAAGAAGAGAGCCAAAATCAAGGTCCGGGGTTTTCGAGATGCCTAGACCTTCTGCGTTTGAAAGATGGGAGGTCATAGAGAGAAGGAAAGATGGATTGAGGAAGATTGCTCCAGAGTTCACCGGTTGAGTAGATGAAAGACTGAAAATACCGATTAGCCCTTGCATTAGAGAGTTGGACAGAAAACGGAGAAAGTGTAGAAAGTCTAGTATTGCGTGCTCTCCTTAATTAAAGGAGGAGGCATGCAGTCAGAGTTTAGAAGGGCAATGTCCGTTATGATAGCGATAGTAAAGAGAGAGTGAGGCAACATTGCGGCGGAGAGAGAGAGAGAGACTGAAGACAATCAGTAAGAGACGAAGAATTGATGAGACGAAAAGCCTTTGTTTCCACCAAGTCAAGTACGACTGTGTGGGTTGAACCATTCCACACGTGAGAAGCATACTCCATACAGGGGCGAACAAGACCCCTGTGCAGAGACAGCAACTGAGTGGGGGTGAAGAAACAGCGGAAGCGATACAGCACACCTAACCTCTTAGAAGCTGTTTCAGAAAGAGAGTATATATGATCTTTCCAGGAAAGATCACAAAAAACGGAAACGCTAAGAATGTTAAGAGAAGAGGAAGGATTGAGTTGTGTGTTGTTGAAGGTAAGGGGATAGTCACGTGGAAAATTGTGACGCGTAGGCAGATGGAAGAACTGAGTTTTTGAGGCATTGAAAGCAAGAAGGTTTTTCTCTGCCCCAATCAAAGATAGCAGAAAGATCGCAGGTCAGGTGCTCCATAGCCGTACTACGCGAATCATGGAGTGACTGTTGAGAGGGACGCTTTGGGAAGCGGGTGGAGAAGTGAAGAGTGAAATTATCGGCATAGGAGTGAATAGGACAGGAAGTGCAAATTAAAGTGTCATTAATAAATAAAAGGAAAAGAGTGGATGACAGGACATAACCCTGAGGAACACCATTGTTAATAGCTTTAGGAGAAGAAAAGTGGCCATCTACAATCGCAGCTATAGATCGACCAGAAAGGAAATTAGAGATGAAGGCACAGATAAAAAGATAAAAACCGAAGGAAGGCGGTTTGAAAATTAAGGATTTGTGCCAGACTCTATCAAAAGCTTTTGATATGCCTAGCGCAATAGCAAAAGTTTCACCGAAATCCCGAAAGGAGGATGACAAAGAGTCAGAGAGATATGCAAGAAGATCGCCAGTAGAGTGTCCTTTGCAGAATCTATACTGACGACATGAAAGAAGATTGTGAGAAGAGAGGTGTTTAAAAATCTTCCTATTAAGGATAGATTCAAAAACTTTGGAAAGCAAGAAATCAAAGCAATTGGACGATAGTTAGAGGGTTGAAAGCGGTCACCCTTCTTTGGGACATGCTGAATGAAAGCGAACTTCCAGCAGGAAGGAAAAGTACCAGATGAGAGACAAAGACGAAAGAGTTTGCCTGGCAGGTGTCAGCACAGAAGCACAGTTCTTAAGAATAACAGGAGGAACACCATCAGGATCATACCCCTTCCTAGAATTGATCCCAGATAGGGCAGAAAAAACATCTTTAGAAGAGATTCTAATTTCAGACATAATAAAGTCAGAGGGGGGGGAAGGAGATGGAAGAACAGCACCGGAATCGTCCAGGGTTGAATTGTAAGCGAAAGTTTGAGCGAAGACTTCAGCTTTGTCAGGAGAAGAGACGGCAACTGTGCCGTCGGAATGGAAGAGAGGAGGGAAAGAAGCGGAAGTAAAGTTATTGAAGAGGTTCTTAGCTAGATGCCAGAAAAAACGAGAAGAATTAGAAATGGATAGATTTTCACATTTTTGTTGGAGGAAGGAATTTTTGGCGAGTCGAAGAACAAATTTTGCACAATTCTTGGCAGAAATATAAGCTGAGTAAGCGTCAGGAGTTGGATGGCGACGGTACCTTCTGAAAACCTGCTCTCTGTTGCGGATAGCATTAGAACAAGTAAAGTTAAACCAAGGTTTTTTGCATTAGTAGTAGGAATAGAATATGGAATGTATGCCTCCATGCCAGAGAGAATCACGTCTGTGATGCACTCAGCACACCCAGAAGGGCCACGGCCACGGAAGCAGTAATCATTCCATGGGAAATCAGAGAAGTACTGCCTAAGGGTATCGCAATCAGCGGCGCCGAAGTGCCAAAGGCCGAATTGGAGCGATAGGGCAGGAAACAGATATAAGATTGTGATCGGAGGAGCCCAACGGACAAGAAAGTTTGACAGAGTAAAAAGTATGAGAAGTAAGAAATAAATTCAAAATGTTGGGCCTATCTCCAAGGCGATCAGGGATATGAGTAGGGTGCTGTACAATCTGTTCTAGGTCATTTAGAATAAAAAAACTGTAAGCTAGTTCACCAGGGATGTCAGTGAAATGGGGGGAAAGTCAAAGGTGGTGGTAAACATTGAAATCTCCTAAAATGGAGATTTCAGCAAAGGGAGAGCGGGAAAGAATGTATTCAACTTTGGAAGTGAGGTTGTCAAAGAATTTTGGATAGTCAGTAGAATTAGAAGAAAGGTAAACAGCGCAAATGTATTTAGTTTGAGATTGGCATGTAATCCGTAGCCAGATGATATAGAATTCGGAAGATTCGAGTTCGGGAATATGAGAACAAGTTAGGTCATTGCGTGCATATACACAACATCCACCTTTGGAGTGAAACTGAGTATAGAGAAAGTATGAGGGTACAGAAAAGAGGTTCCTGTCAGTCGTCCCAGACACCTGAATTTTAGTGAGGAAAAGATGATGGGTTAGAGGAGGAAAGGTGGTGTTCAACAGATTGAAAATTTGAGAAAAGGCCACGAGTGTTGCAGAAGTTTAAAAAAAGTGAATCAGACAGAGGTCCAGAACATCTCGAATGAGCAGTAGTAGATCCAGCCCCGCTGCCCGGGTCTGCGTTCCCGGTATCGGCAGTGGGGGGGGGGAGCCAGAAGTGGGAACATTTATGGTCCCCTCCCCAGGGGACTCCGAGGCTCTTGAAGTTGATGCCATTTTTAAATTTTGAAAAGATTATGTAGTGTGTAAGATGCATGTGTATGTAGTGAGGAATAGGGAGAGACGTGTGTGTTTCAGAGCATGCTGGACTGCTCACAGGGTAGATGAGACACGGAAAAAGATCAGCTAAGGAGGACAGTGACAGGAGAAACGGGAGTTCAAGCATTCCCTATCTTCTGTCAAACCGCCCCCACCCCGGAGTACTTCCTGGTTGATTGGGGTCTACAATTTCCTCCAGAGAAACTATCAACAAATAAATTAAATAGTTTGATTATGAAGAGCAAAAGGTATAGTGAAATAAAGCTACCTAGGAATAATGATAAGGATCCGAAGAAATGTTTTAGTTTTTATAAGTACAATAATAAAAAACAGGATAGGACTTGCTGAACAGAACATGACAGTAGGATGTTTGAAATTGATTACGGTTTTATTGGTGGTTTTAATGAATAGTTTAGCTGTTTTCACTGAAGAATACTTGGATAACTTTTATTTTCATTATTTAAATTCTTCAAACTTTGACATTCTTGATAGGTTCAATATAAAGATGGCTGATATCAGGCATATAATAAGAACATTCAATCCAGATAAAACTGCTAGTCCTGATAACATTTATGCTCGGAGTTTGAATGACGGGATGATAACTTAGCTGAGGTACCAAGTATTTTTGTTTGTTAGGTTTATCAGTTATACAGAAATTCTTGATGATTAGAAGAAAGCAAATTTAGTACTCATTTATAAGAAGGGAAATTAGGAAGACGTAGAAAACTATAGATCTGTTGCTCTAACACTATTGGTTCGGAAGATATTAAAAAGCAATACAAAAAATAGCATTCAAGAGTATTTGCATGGATAATTTTAATCTTATTTCAAGTTACCATTATGGAAGATCTTGCTTATTTAAACTCTTGGACTTTGTCGAGTTTATAATTGATCAGATAAATGATGGAGATGATGCAGATGTTATTTATTTAAATTTTAGCAAGATATTTGAAAAGGTTCTACATTGGAGAATTCTATATAAATTAAATTAAGGCTCATGGAATACCAAGGGTCAGTCAGGGAGAAAATGATTAGGAGACAGAGAACAACGAGTAATTTTATATGGTTATGAATCTGGGTGGCAGAAAGTGAAAAGTGGGGTACCACGTACAGGGGCTAAATATTATGTGGAGAAGACATTCTAACGGCAAAAGTTTTGGGGAGTAGCCTAAGTTAGTCTAGAACTCTAGATTAAGTTAACATAGCTTAAGTAAGTTTAGGTTAAGTTACTTATTTACTGAAATATTAATGAAATTTTCTGTCGACGAAATAGTTTACAGGTTTGTTGAAAAGACTAGTTCAGAATGTTGATGATAGGGACTAGGGCTAAATTGACTATTTGTAAGTTACAGTAAAGTAAAAGAAATTAGTTTTATAATTGTATGTTATATGTACCGTTACATACATCTTGGATTATGGGTAAATCCAGAGACTAGGAAAATCTAAACTATGAAAGAGCAGTATGATATCGCACATTTATTCTTGAACGAATATTCCTCATTTGATTATATGCATTGCACGAATTGTTAAAGGTATTTTTCCAAGTATTACATCTAGCATTACCCTAGCCTAATTAGGCACCGTTGTTAAATTTTGAATGATATTTATTTTCCTCTACAAACTAGTGAAATTTTGGATTCTTAAAAGTTTGAGTCATGAATTAAAACTAGTTTGAAAATATACTGTTGAGTGGAAACATCTTTGCACTAGTCCTTAGATTCTTGTTTTGATTAGCCTACCACGCTTATTGTAGTCATGGGTAAGATGTTTGTAATATTAATATTTATGACTTGTGTTTGTTGTAATAAATTCCAGGTCACATTTACTGATGGATATTTTTTTTATATAACCTGAGAATCTTAAAAAAAGACCTTTATCCAAAGCGAACCTTAATTATGATGGCCGCAGAGACGTAGCCTAACATTCTGAACTAAAAATGTCAGTAGAAAAATTTAAGCTTTGTAATTTAATACAAATTTATATAAATACATGTTTGAGTACAGTTGACCAGGGCTTGGTTTTACTTGGCTAGTACGTTACATATGAAAAACCTGAAGCTACTTCAATTGGGCATATCGAAGTTATCCAAGTAGGTAGGGCTTTTGAAAAATATCGGTCGAATGTAGGGTATTTTAGGTGCATCCCAGATTATAATATCTGCCTCAATTTTCCAGCCCGTTATATGAGGGTTTTTTTTTTCGTATCGCACCTAATAATGCGTGGAGCGAGAGTTTTAACTGAAATTAGGTACATATTTGCGTTGGATGAAAGTTTTAACTAGCATTAAAGATTTGCTTGAAATCAGTGTTATTGTGATTGAAATTTGGTGTAAAAACTAGGTAGGCTATTGAGCAAGACTTGTAGATTAGATTGATGTTTATATTTTTTAATTTCTAGGTTGGTTGATTTTTGGGTAAATTTTTACAAGTGTACATTACAGGCTTTGTAAATCAATCAAAAACAATTGGGAAAAACATAGTTTTTATATATAACCTAACCTAACAGATCAGGAATATTACCAAATTGGTAAATTCTTACAAGTCTGTAATGTACTCTTGTAAAAACTTACAAGTATCAGAACTTTATAAATTTTTTAATTAGGGAAGTCTTGTAAATAGAAGTTAGGTAAGTTTAGTTTGTAGTGACAACCCAATGGATAGAGTTACCTTATAATTTACATTTCACTTGGAAAACATGAAGCCTCTTGAGACTATTGAGGTTCTATATCCCTCTTACCCAATACATGGAGTGAGAGTTTTAACTGAAATTAGGTTATTTGCACTTGATGCATTTGGCTAGTGATTTTGACCATTTTTCTTTTTCCGTACTCCTTGAATTCTTTCAAGGGATTTTTTTTGGTTTTCAAGAGACAGAGGATTTTTACTTTCTTTATGACCATGTGACTTGTGGCTGTTTGTTAATTGTATGTAAAATTAAAAGATTATATTTTCAGGACCCCATTGCGTACCCCTAGTTCAGAATCACTGCATTAGGGAAAAGTTTTAATAAAAATTAAAAAATTTGAAATTAGTGTTATTGGGTCTGAAATTTGGGGTCAAAACTAAATAGGTGGGTGTCCTTGCTTTTACTGTCCTAAGTTAGTTTGCAAATTCAGTATTGGTACCTTTTTCAGTCCTAAATTAATGTTTGTAAATTCAGGTACATTTTACAGTAAAGTTATCTAACCTATATAACATATTTTCACAAATTGCAATTGCTTAAATTTAGTAATTTTTGAGCAAGTTGTCAAGATGGAAACACTTTAAATTTATATTACAAATAGTATTGATGGGTATTTACTGTACTTTTCTCAGTTTTCTATAAGAGTAGTAGTCACTACTTTTCCATTATACCCTTGCAAATTGACGGTTGGTTAGGTTTAGTTGTGATATTTTCATTAAAACTAATGAAAATATTGTGATAACCTAACCAATCATAAATATACATATTATTAGTTGGGCTACATCGTGGCCGATGTTGTAGCACCACTTCCTGGAGATCAGTGAAGTTGAGTGACATTGGGTCTGGGTAGTAGTTGGATAGGAGACTGTCCTCTGTGCCTAGATTATGTAGCAACCCGTGGTTTGGATCCCACGTAAAGCTGTAGGTCCCTTCCATCATATGACCTTAGATGTTTATTTATGCCAAGACAAATCTGAATCCAGTTGAAGTTACCTCCGTTAAAGAGGAAATAGTTGAATCTGTATGGATAGATATTGGGCATAAAAATGCCAGGAAAATCAGGATAGGGGGTATTTATAGACCACCTGAGGGATGTTCAGTTGGAGGAATCCCCAAAAGTAGAGAAGAAAATAAGTATGTAGAAAATCAACTTATTGATGAAATAAATAAAGCAATGACAAGCAATATTATTATTGTTGGAGATTTCAATTATAGGCATATAGACTGGGAAATATTATAAACACCAGAAAGTAATGAGAGATTCTTAGACTGTATAATTGAGAATGGTTTAACCCAGTTAGTAAAGGAGCCAACCAGGGCTGATGCCATTCTAGATTTAATTCTAACAAATAATCCAGATACCTTCCAGGATATCTCGGTTTCAGAAACACTAGGTTCAGGTGATCATTGTATCCTTCGGTTTAATATTGTTTGTAATTCAAGACCTAGTGAAAATAAAATAGAAGTTCCAGATTTTAAAAAGGAAATATAAATGGACTAGTAAATGATCTGTGTCTAATAAATTGGACAGATATTCTACAGCCTGAAGAGATAGTAACTAGTATGTGGGAAAAATTTAAAAGTATAATAATGAACATATAAAGGAAGCATATCCCCCAGTGTAAAATCAGAACTGGAAAAAATAAAAAACAACCTTGGATAAACTGCAATGTAAAAAGAGCAATCAGAGAAAAAACAAAAGCATTTCATAAATTTAAAAGAACTAAAAATGGCATAGACTCCGAAATATATAAAAGTAAAAGAAGCATTTGCAAGAAAGTAATCAGAGATAGCAAATGAGACTTAGAGAAAAGCTTAGCCAAGAATTCAAAAAACAATCCTAAGAAGTTTTTCAGTCACTTCAATTTGAAAAGTAGAGTGAAAAAGAAAATTGGCCCCCTCCATATAGATGATAAAACTATAGATGATGATCTTGAAATAACTGAAGAACTAAACAAATACTTCTCATCAGTATTCACAAATGAAAATTTAAATAATATTCCTGATCTTATACTACCAGGACAAGATAGAGAAATAAATGAATTAAGGGTAACAAAACTAGATATCTTAAAAGCAATAGATAAATTAAAAATGGAAAAATCTCCAGGGCCAGATGAAATGTATCCAATAGTCATAAAAGCTGCCAAAAAGAATATGGGTCATTCTCTGTCAGATCAACCAGTGCCTAACACCCTCATCTCTCAGATTTTGCTGAAATTTGGTTTATAGGGAGTTTGTGGGCCCTGAATCCATTTCTGAAATTATAAGGTCAATCTGACCAATGGTTCAAGAGATATGACCTCGGGAAATTTGGTCACTTGCGAGGTCACTAACATTTGGCAACCCATAACTTGGGTAATAATGGTCACAATTATATAAAAGTATATATATTTAGAATCAGAAAACGACAAGGAATCCAAATATGCAAGTTTTAGAACTCTAGGTTGAAAAATAAAAAAGTTACACTGTAACCAAAATTTGAGGTCACGATTTGACCTCTGGGGTATCAAATGAGAATTTTTTTTTTAAATGTAAAAAATGAAGGCATAGGCATTGGCTATTAGAATCAGCAAAAAAAAGTTTGTTTGTTAGTATTTTTCATGTAACTAACATATAAGTGAACACCATATTCATAAATTGTGCGTCAATTCTACCTATTTTTTCACACTTAAGCTCATAATTTGACCTATAGAAATTAAAATTACATTTTTTTATAGATATAAAAACAAAGGCAAAAATGTAAATTGTATTTCACTGCTAATCTACACTGGCAATAATAGTTATAATAGTGAAAGGGGAAGACCTACTTAGAGGATTCATGTGCTAGCCTAATACAATTTTTGCATGCTCGATGCTCTCATCAATTTCTTTTTGTGGAAAAATGTATTGACTTCTGCTGCCTCCTCTTAGGGTAGGACAACTCATTACAGTTAATATATGATGTCCTGGCACTGCACATGAATCCTTGTTTGATGGATAATAATATGCACTTGATCCTGATGACCCAGAGGGATGTAGAAAGTTCACAGTGAAATCATCAAACTCTTCACAATATTCCTCCACAATTCCATACCAAACTTGCATGTCATAAATGCAGCCAACATACTCTCTTGGTTTGATACATTTTAGGTTACCAAGCATTGCAGGTTCATTAGTAAAATGACTTTTCCTTATTCTTTTCTTTTCTCCAATGCCACTTGAAATGGGATACACCATCAGTTCTTCCTTGTTTAGGGGAACAAATCTATGATATTTCTGAGTTCCAGGAATAGCCCTACTATCCTTGAATCGATGTTCCAACCGTTCTTCTGCATCTTTCAAATCAGCTGTAGTTACAAAGAAAAAATTTATCTTCTTGCTCAAGTTTTCTTCACAAAACTGAAACATGTGTTCTGGTGTAAGAATTTACCTCTCTGTAGTTCTCTGCAAACTGGCACGAGCAGTAGCTCTTTTCACTGTTCCTCCAATCCCATCACATGCATTTTTGCCATGGGATGTAGCAAAGAAGTGCCATTCACAAGACAGACCAAAATCCTCTTCATGGTAACAGAGATTTGTGAAATTGTATCTGTTCTTATATTGGCCAGCACATCCATCTGAGAAATAGTGCACCTTCTTCAATTGTGGGCATCTGAATTTAACATATGTCATAAGCTTCAATATGAATGAGTAAACCATTATAGTGTTGTGTTTTAGTGATGCAGATAAGAAACAGACACTAAAATGGCTAAGTTCCTGGTCTGCAGATGATCTATAATAGATGACAAAAGGGTGAACTGTACACTGTGAATTGTCCCAGTGAAACCCTTGGGCAGCATCCTGGACAATGAAAGAATAATTCTCAGAGAAATCACCTACTATAACTACCTCGCTCTGAGGTGGTAGTGTTTCTTTCAACTGCTTGAAGTACTGTGATTGTTGCTGAGCAACAAAGTGATGACGAACCATGCGGGATATTTTCATGCTTAGGGATGATAAGTATTCATGAAGTGGCTCCACCTTATCAACCATTGTACAACGGTCAACAGTCACCCATTGCTTGTAAGGCTCATTAAAACACCATACCCACCAGCCACCCACAGTGCTGGCTGGAACTGTACTAACCTGTAGACAAGGAATTTTGCAACTATCTGTGTTGATTCTGCACTTAGACAAGTAGCAACGTGTTTCAACAGGTTTGTTTAGGCTACATGTGAGCTGTCTTCCCCTTTCACTATTATAACTATTATTGCCAGTGTAGATTAGCAGTGAAATACAATTTTTATTAAATTCTTGGAGCTTGAGGTCAAATTGATAGCTAAGATATAAAAATTCCTTGAAATGACAAGCAATTTATAAATGTTGTGTTCACTTATAAGTTAGTTACATGAAAAGTACCAACATAAACAAACTTTTTATGATTGTTTCTATTAGTCAAGAACTCTGACTTTGTTTTTTATATCTATAAAAAATGTAATTTTAATTTCTATAGGTCAAATTATGAGCTTAAGTGTGAAAAAATAGGTAGAATTGACGCACAACTTATGAATATGGTGTTCACTTATATGTTAGTTACATGAAAAATACTAACATAAACAAACTTTTTTTTGCTGATTCTAATAGCCAATGCCTATGCCCTTCATTTTTTACATTTAAAAAAAAAATTCTCATTTGATACCCCAGAGGTCAAATCATGACCTCAAATTTTGGTTACAGTGTAACTTTTTTATTTTTAACCTAGAGTTCTAAAACATGCATATTTGGATTCCTTGTCGTTTTCTGATTCTAAATATATATACTTTTATATAATTATGACAATTATTACCCAAGTTATGGCTCGCCAAATGTTAGTAACCTCGCGAGTGACCTCAAATTGCTCGAGGTCATATCTCTTGAACTGTTGGTTGGATTGACCTTATAATTTCAGAAATGGATTCAGGGCTCACAAACCCCCTATAAACCAAATTTCAGCAAAATATGAGAGATGAGGGTGTTAATTTCAATTTTTTTTGGTTGATCTGACAGAGAATGACCCATATAGCACAGGCACTAGAAATTATTTTTAATAAATCATTGATATGTACTGAAATTCCAGAGGATTGGAAGAAAGCAAATGTGGCTCCAGTCTTTAAAAAAGGAAATAGAAACTTAGCAAAAAACTATAGACCCATCAGCCTCACCTCCATTATTTGCAAATTGCTCGAAAGTATCATCAGAGGTAAAGTTACTGAGTTCCTTGAAGAGTGCAACCTTATAAATGATAGCCAGCATGGCTTTCAAAATGGAAGGTCTTGTCTAACCAACTTGATTGAATTTTATGATGGAGTCCTATTGCATTTGGACAATAAAGAGCCAGTAGATATAGTATACTTAGATTTTGCAAAGGCATTTGATACTGTTCCTCATGCAAGAGTGTTGGTAAAAGTTAGAGCCCATGGTATAAGAGGTCATATAGCTGATTGGATAGAAGAATGGCTGAGAAATAGAAAACAGAGTTCATCTAAATGGAAATAAGTCTACTTGGAGACCCGTATTGAGCGGAGTCCCACAGGGGTCTGTTCTGGGACCTCTGCTTTTTGTTGTCTATATAAATGATCTAGAGAAGGGCCTATCATGTAAAACCTCAAAATTTGCTGATACAAAATTAGGCCATAATGTTAAGTCAGTAGCAGGAGCAATGACAATACAAAAAGACTTAGACAGAGTAACAGCCTGGGCAGATAAGTGGGAGATGAAATTTAATGTTGATAAGTGCAAGGTTATGCATATTGGGCCAAAAAATCCAGAATTTGAATACAATATGAATGGAATTTGGATTAAAAATGATGATAAAGAGAAAGACTTGGGTGTCACTGTGACAAATGAACTTAAACCCTCAAATCACTGTATGGTAATCAGAAATAAAGCAAATGCTAGACTCAATCTCATGCAGACACACACTGAATACAAATCACCCAATATTATAAAGCAACTATACATTTCATATGTGAGACCCCTCCTCGAATACTGCATTCAATTTAATAGTCCCTATTTGATACAAGATATTGAAAAACTGGAAAAAGTACAGAAATGAGCAACAAGAATGATCCCATCTCTAAGACAATTGACATATAAGGAAAGACTGGCGTATCTAAGCATGTTCTCATTAAAAAGGAGGAGGTTAAGGGGTGATATGATAGAGGTGTATAAAATGATAAAAGGGTTGGATAAGATAGATTTTGAGTCTCTCTTCATTAAAGATCACAATAATCAGACTAGAGGTCATAGTATGAAATTATTTAAGCCAAGATGTAGAACAAATTTAAGAAAACATAGTTTTACAAATAGAGTAATTAAGTTTTGGAACAGTCTGACAGAAGAAGTGGTGACTTCAGATACGCTTGATTCTTTCAAAAGAAGGTTGGATAGTTTGATGTCTGCAAGAGACATCTGGTGATGGTGTTTAAGCCCATTTTTATTGCATGAATGGTACTAGTTTATTTCATATACAGTGTGTCTGTAAAGTCATGGTGGGATTTTAAATAGCTATATTATTGCAATGAAACATGATAATGAGATGAAAAAAAGGCAAATTGAAGAACAACTCTAAAAGAATAACTTTATTTAACATAGATCGATATGGGCTCCTCTGGTAGCCCTGCAGACATCTAGGCGGTGATTCAATTCCAGCCACACACGCCCAAGAACATCAGGAGTGATGGATGCGATAGCTTCCGTGATTCGCTCGTGCAAGTGATGAATATCCCTAATGGGTACACTGTACACGCTTTGCTTGACGTAACCCCACAAATAAAAGTCCAAAGGTGTCAGGTCCGGAGAGCGTGGAGGCCATGGCTTCCATCCTCCTCTTCCTATCCATCTCTGTGGAAATTTTTCATTAAGGAATTCTCGAACAACGTTGGCATAGTGCGGAGGAGCACCATCTTGCTGAAAGATGACATTATTGTCAATAAATTGGGGTACTGCAAAATGTTCCAACATAGCGAGGTAGTTGTGTGACGTCACAGTGGGTTCCGCAAAGAAAAATGGGCCAATCACTCGATCTCGTGCTAGAGCACACCACAAATTAACTTTCGGGCTATTACGCTCATGTTCAACATAGGCATGTGGACAGCCTAGACTAACTACAAGATACAACTTTGAGGGTTGTTCTTCAATTTGGCATTGTTTCATCTCATTATCATGTTTTGTTGCAATAATATAGCTATTTAAAATCCCACCATGACTTTACGGACACACTGTATATTATGTGCATTTGGATGATAGATCCCACAGCTCAACACAGGTGTTGTGGGATATAGGGAGGCAGCATCTTGGGTTAGGGGATACTCTCTGTCCTTACACACCCTATTTAAAGAGATTCCTCTGCCGAGTGGTGCCCCCCATAGTACTGTGAGGTATTGAAAAACTCATGGTCTTCACTTGCCCCACAAACACCTTTAAATGGGAGACCCAAAATGGGTGCACACACATTTCTACATTACTGTACAGTCTTTACAGCCACACCTACACTTTTCCTCTATATTGTAATGTATATGGATGTAAATTGTGACTTGGTCCGCAATTGATATGGACCGTGACTTATTTTTGGTTGGCATGGTACTGGTATTGATGGGTACCATAATGAAATTGACTGGATTCTTTGGATCTGATATATTTGCATGTCAGTTATAAATAGATATAGTGTGTAACATATTTGTGGATAGTAGCTTATTATGATTGATCCTCTGGATCCAGAGATTCTATCTTTAGTTTTAAATTGATAATTAATTAGTTTTAAATTGATACTTAATTAGTTTTGTAAAAATTGGTTATTGCCAATGTATAGGCAGTTTTTACATAGTGGAGCCACCTTGATGGGCCGAAGTGGCCCCTAGTGTTCCCACTATAAAAATTTCTTATGTTCTTAAGGAGGTTAAACAACCCCACTAAAAAAAAATATATATTAGTTAGAATTTAGGTTTGTAAAAGTGAGGATATCCAAATAGGCTATTGCACAAGACTTATAGATTAGATTAATGTTAATATTTATTTAGTTTTCTTCATTTACATTTCATTTGGAAAGCATGAAGCCACTTGGGCTAATGTTATTTGAGTCAAAAGCTATATTTTATAATCAAATTATGATGTTAATTAAAATGTTCTCAGGTTTGGACAATTTAGATGTACATAACTTTTCCTCACTAGAGGCTGATGGGATAACTCATAGGCATAAGAAGAAAATTAGAAAACAGACTTGTAGACTTGATCTAAGAAAATACTTTTTCAGTCATAGTAGTATGGTACATTTTTGGAATGACTTTCTATATGATGTAGTAAACAGTAGCTCATTAGTTAATTTTAAGAAAAATTTGGACACTTTCATGAATGAAAGAGCTAGTTTGTAGATTGTAAATGCTGTATATTTTTAGCTTAAGTTATGTAGGCTACTTAGGTAGTATATAGTAAATAGTTGTATGTTAATTAGCTGACTTGAGATTGACATTCTGCAAGCTTTTGTTGTTATAAAATAGCTGACTTGAGAGATATTTTGCAAGATTTTTTTTTTATTATAAAATATAGCTCTCAACTTGGGATAACCTTGATAGGCCAAGTGGCTTCATATTTTCCAAATGTAATGTATGAAATAGCTAAAGCTTATGACTTGGATAACCTTGATCAATTTATGATTTGTGAATATGGGGAATCTTGTAAATAGCTAGGATTCTTGCATGAATTTGAATTGATGCAAACCAATGGGTAGTCATATAATTGAGTTTAGTTTATGACTAACAAAAAGTGGGAGTTTCGCAAACAGCTGGGGTTCTTGCATGAACTTGTGATAATCTTATGGAATAGAAATGATTTGATAGTGGAAACTTTGTAAATAGCTGATGTTCTTTGTACAGTATTTATTTAGAGTGGTTGGCACTTGGCAGGGCTGGATTAAGACAGCCTAGTGCCCTGAATTTGTAGGGGCTCCCCCTTTTCCACCCCACTTAAAGGAGCACAATAAAAAGACTAGAATTGGTACTAACACACACACATTTTTGGCACTGACTAGGCCAAGTAGATGATCATCATAAAGACCCTATTAAGTAATTAATAGTATGTACTGTAATCTACATTTACAAATTAGATGGAGGATCATCAGCTTCCTCTTGTGATGAGATGGTGGAAGTTGAGGGAGCTCTTGCAGAAACATGTTTAAAGAATGACATAATCTTCTGCTGCTTTGTGTTCCTCTGCAAGTCTTTGTTGGAGCTCTCTTTAGCATGAAATGAGTTGATTAATGCCCCTCTTGAAGTTAGGGGAGTGCTCCATGATTGGGTCCAATTCCACTCTCCTATTGCCCAAATTTTGACCATCATTCAGGAACTCCTGTAAGGTCTTTGTAGTGAGGGCTGGGTTGACAGCCTCCTCCTCCTCCATATACCCAACTGTGTATATATATATATATATATAGTATATATAGATATTATTTTTTTTATTTATTTTTTTTATTTTTTTTTTTTCGGTAAATTTTTACTTTCGAACATGATGCATTTTTAAATTTCTGACACCGGATTCCTACGTATTTTGACATGCTGAACACAATGGTGACATTTATTTTTGTCGCTGATAACACGTTTATAAGTTATAGCCTAACTTAACCTAACCTGAGCAGCATATAATCACTGTTGTATTCAGTTATTACACAAAGGACGACTAGGATAGGCAGAGGGTCATAATCACTGTTTTATTCAGTTATTACAGAAAATCAGTTATTAGAGAGAGGACCAGGAATAGGCAGAGGGTCACCTATTTCCTCATCAAGCACTTCCTCCTGTGGCATGGGCACAGCTTGTACTGCACCCTGACGATGTTGGTAAAGGTGAGCAGCTGTGATGAAAAACAGGTGGTGCTGATTCAGAAACAGGTACTGCGAAAAGTATTGATTAAAATATTCGCTCTTGATCCCAGGCATCTTTGTCCACTCCTTTAGGTCACGCAATAGCTTCATCGTCGTTCTCATAAAAGACTGAGATGAACTTAAAATAATCGTAACAACACGAGTTACAGCGGCAATGTTCACAGGAGCAGCCATAGCACAATACTGTTCATAGTTTCAAAATGCGTTATCAGCGACAAAAATAAATGTCACCATCGTGTTCAGCACATAAAAATACGTAGGAATCTGGTGGTCGAAATCAAAAAATGTGTCATGTCCAAAAGTAAAATATTACCTTTTTTTCTAAAGCATATTAGTTTGAGGTTGAATTATTAAGTGAAAGTATTTTGTATTGCGCAAGACTCTCAATTTGAAATGAGAATTTTTCCTAAAATGTGACTGCCACCTGAGAATTTTGTGGATTCTGCAGTTTGGCTTGTCACTTGTCATTACTATTTCCTACATTTGGTTCAGTTTCAAACCTAATTGCTGCATTAACCTCAGCAACTAGGCCTATTGCTACACTGTCACTGGTAGTAGTCCAATTTAGGTCTTTTATGAATAGAAAAAGATTGTAATTCATTTTGCAAAACTTTATTATAAAATATAGTTTATGACTTGGACAATCTCAATAGGCCCAAGTGACTTCATGTTTTCCAAATGAAATATAAATAGTGTAAATGTATTTTCAGTTAAGGCTTAATACGTATATGTACAAGCCTGAACTAGTTTTGTAAATAGTATTATGATAGTTAGGTTACCTAGTTGACTTGAAATTGATATTTTAAATTCTATCAAATATAGCTCACTTATAAGTTAGACCATTTATCTGACTTCATTGTCTTGATAGGCCTAGGTAATTTTTTTTTTTAGTTAATGTATAGGGTGGAACTATAAGTCACTACCTTCATATTACAATGTAATGTAATAATATGAAGGTAAAGTAACTTATGGTCCACCCTAGCCTATACATTACTTAAAAAAAAAATCACTCGGGCCTATCAAGATAATGAAAGCCAGATAAATGGTCTAAGTTATAAGTTAGCTGTATTTGATAGAATTTAAAATATAAATTTCAAGTCAACTTAACCTATCATAACACTACAGTATTACCCCTCTATACTGGAATAATTGGTGAGTGGCCAGTCTGGTATAGAGAATTTTCTAGTATATAACAAATCTGGAAATTTTTTGATAATCTAATGCTTAATGCTATTATTGTCATTATTTATTATTATTAGTTATTTTTATAAAATATAGCTTAAAGGTGTTTAAAGGACTCATCCTATTAAATGATAACTGAATTTCATTGCAATTTTAATAAATATTGTGTTGAATGGGGCCCATCAGAGAAATCATGCCATGGGATATTCCATTTCTAGCTATGCCATTGGAAACAACCTACTTTATAAACTTGTTCTGGGAACAATAATACGCAAATTGATGACAATAATATTGCTGATTGTGCTCATTTACTCATCAAATAATACTGCACTGTTATGTTTGTTTGTAGCAACAAATTGCATTCTAACACAATGGAAGGCATTTACAATGAGGGGGGGTTAATGCGGGGCTAGCAAATGATGTCAAGCAAGTAAGGTTTTATGTTACTGGACATTTTTTAATACTGTAATAATTTGGGTATTAAAAAAATACTGGTCTGCTAAGATAATTTGGTATAGAGGGGTAATACTGTATTACCAAACTAGTGAAATTTAATGAAAGTTTCTGAAAGTAATTGCATTCATGAGAAGATTCTAGGAATTGGTATTAGGGGATGAAACTAGTGTAGAGTAGCCCCTCACCTTACATGGGGAATGTGTTCCTGGAAAACACTAAGGTAAATACTAGGGATGTAACTATATCGCTTTTTAGCCAATAACCAATACTGATAATTAAAAACAGTATCAGCCGATAACACTGCCCAACAAAAACAAAATTTTTGCTGCTGATTTAATTCTAAGACCTGTTTCTGGATAATATTGATGTGCTGATTTCAAAAATCACCTTAGATTTTGTCCATCATATCAGGTTTTTGTGCAATACAATATGCCTATTTTGGGTGATCCATGAAGGGCGCTTATCAAAATTGATGATTTTTGAGACCTGTTAACAGCTGTTTTGCTGTTAAAATTTTATCTCTGGAATACGCAAATCTGTGCATTAAATCTAAAGGTCATGTACAACATATTAAAATCTTGGGTATCTGTGATTTCCCCAGGTGTGAGCGTGACATCATGATCATTGATTCATTTTTTGCTTATTTAAACACACTTAATCACTTTGTGTCAATATTACCATTGTATATTAAAGTTCACTCCCTGCACAATTGTTTACTTTTCCATGCTGATTCTGAGTATGTAAAAACTTATTTTTTGAAAGGGAAAAAAAATTGGGCATAACCCTGCCAAAATGCGATGTCTCCAAAATATCCGTATTTGATTGCTCGAAAACCTAACGTGATAGGCAAAAACTAAGGTGATTTTTAAATCAGCACACCAAAGTTACCTAAAAACAGGTGTTAGAATTAAATCAGCAAAATTGGTGTTGGGCAGTGTAACCAATACCGATATCCAGCTAGGGTTTATTAGTTTGTCATATTTTTTGTAACATTCATAATTTATTTTCTGTGTTGAAAATTTGGCAACAAAGCAATAATCCTTTTCATTAAAGATGGCAACACTGCATTGTCAGTTTTGTTTGTTATACATTTGGGCTGTGGGCCTATGTTGGGCTTAGTAAAAGTGTTTTTAACCAACTAGTTGGGTTATTATTGTGAGCTATGACTACAAGATAGTTTTTTGGTGTTCTAGGTTTTATACTTATTTCTCAAAGGATTTACACTTGTTTGATTGGCTGTTTGAAAAGAAAATTGGGTAAAACGTACGTACTACATTTCTTAGGACCTAGGTTATGAAGTGATAAAACAATAAAATACTGGAAATTTCATCATGTAGTCTTTTATTCATAATTTTGGAAAAAATCATACTTTTGAAATATTGGCTGATACCAATATATCGGTACATCCTTAGTAAATACATAAACTATGGGAAAAATAAGGATCAGTTCCAACAAAAAAAATTTATGGTACATACTCTACTGAACAAATTTTAAATACAAAATATTTTACTAATTTCTATTTTATTTATTAGACCCTACTGCACCTGTAAAATTAATATGTATAGGTTGTAATATTATGAACAACATACCCTGGGAAAGAAATTAAACACATTTTAGACACAGTATAAGATGACATGGTCATCGGAGCTACTGGGAGGAGGAGGCAGGAGTGGAAGGATTGACTGCCTCAGCCTTGTTCAGTGCCTGAAGTCGTGTCAGCCTTAGGATAGATGATGGGCTGCTTGAAGTTTCAGAAGGGGTTGGAGTAGCAAGCTTAAAAAAATATATGCAATATGTTAGAACAATGCTTGCATGCTATTGGCTAGTGAAGTGGGTGAGACTATACATCAGTTCTGTGGGGATTGGGCATGCAAGTCAACTGTGTTCAAGTAAAAATGTGTATGGCAAAAGTGTTAAAGGTGAGGGACTACTGTACTTCTAATTCTTAATCATCCCAGGAAAGGGAAGTCACCCAGAAATGTGTCAGACTTGCATAGGTTCTAATCTGTAGCTATGTAAAACTGATTTTGCCAATCTAAAGTGAAGTTTATTTTAGGATTGTCTTGAAGCTACAGGAATACCTCAAAATTCATCATTTCAAATTTCCTTGTTTTGCAGATTTCATAATACAGTAAAATGTTTTCTCATTGAAACATGCTATAATGTACCTCAAATTTCATCATGTTATTCCAGAATGAATTAATGACGAATTTTGAGGTATTCCTGTATGCTTAATATTTTTGTAGGTTAGCCTCATCCAATAACATTTACTATTTTAAGTATAGACTAAAAGTAACAATATTTTCAGAAAGCCTTATACATGTACTAAATAGGCTACAAGTAACATTGAATATTTCTAAAGACAGTAGTTAGCTAGTGTGTTCAAAATACAAAGGTGTAGCAAAGCCACAGGTAGGAAAATGGATATCATGATGTTAAAATATAATAGTAACTATACCAGGAAGGAAAGGATGTAGGGCCATTTGTAAGTGTGCTGGAAGGAAATGGAATTGAATGGAATGCCAGAACATTTTTGAAGCTGCACAAAATTTACAAAGCTAAATATTTAATTTTTTTGTGTGCATGTGCATGCAACCCTGTATACAAGTGCATTAGAAGTTGAGAATAGTGAAGCAGTACTGTATATATCAAATTGTTATAAATGTGCACAATCAATTTCTCAACATGAATGTATTGGAAGAACTTGCAGTCAAACTATAAATTTGTACAGTATTTATATAGGGCTATTAGCAGGTCTTACCTTTGGTTTTGGATAATTTCTCGTGATTTATATAGCAGTAGCTTAGCCATTTCGATAATGAAAAAGTTGAATTCATTCATTTGAAATGGTAGGCTATAGGGATACAGTATATTAGTGAGTATTTTTGGAAAATTTTATTTAATTACAAAATGTTTGAGTATCTGGATTTTGTATACTTTAGCAGTCCATTGTGATTTTGATTCCTTTCCTTCTCCCCCTCTCCCCATGAGGTTACTAAATAAATTCTAACTAAAAGTAGTCTGGTTAGATATTAGTTGTAATATTTCGTAAGTAATTATAATTTTGATAGGTAGGTAATTATTGTCTGTACAATATAGAATATACTTTCCCCTGAGTCACCAAGTAGTTATCTGGGATGTTGCTGATGTAATGTAGTTTAAAAATAATTTCTTAGTAATTCATATAATTAAATGTATCTATTTATTTAAAAGGTAAGCCTCGTGGAATTCGTACAGCCCGTAAACACGTCAACCACCGCAGAGACCAGAGATGGGCTGATAAAGATTATAAAAAAGCTCATCTTGGCACAAGATGGAAAGCCAACCCCTTTGGAGGAGCTTCTCACGCTAAAGGGATTGTACTTGAAAAAATGTAAGGAGCTGTTTTGCGAAGTTGATTTTGGTTTATAAATGTTTGCTGTAATTCTTGAACAAAAGGAAAGCATGATAGTGAGAGCCATAACTAAAGTGAAATAAATTCTTCATTGAATGTTACAGCAAATGCTCTAATTTAAAACATGATACTGTAACCAAAATCAGTATTGAAGTACTGTATCCTATAATCATAAATTTTTACATTTATTATTACACAAGTTTTTTATTTTAAACTGTCATGAAAATAGTGTATTTTTATTTACATTTTGAACACGAACCATTATCAAATTACCAATAAATCAAATTGACCCAGTTTCAAAAAAGGTTGCCCACCACTGATGTTAGGGCATGGTTATGATTAATCATATAGCTAATCATTAATTAATCAAAAAGTAATTTTAGAAAATTATGAATAATGTTTAATTTTCCCCATAATTTCAGCATTATTTTGGCATAAATTTTGTAATGTGGCATATGAATCTGGTAACTTTTTGCATGTATAAACTGGCTAATCTGCTTGTGCCTGGTTTCTTAAACTAAAGCAAACTAAATGGATGAGCAAAATATGTTTTCGGCAGTCTTATCTCATGCAACAAAAACAATAAAATTCTTTCTTCCCCATTTTGGAAGTATTTAATTTTCACTGTTAATCATTAATTATAAAATTTCATCATTCATTCACTTTTTCCCAAAAATGGTTAATTAACCTTGCTCTAGTATTAAGGTCATCATAGGCTCTATTGTATAATGTGTGATGCATTTAATTTATAATGTTTGAGTAGTATTTTGTTACTGATGGAAAAAGTACCTTTTGTACTATTCAGGCATAAACCTTGACTCAAAATGTCAGTTGTCATGAGTACAATTGTGGCTCTTATCCAGTATCTAAGACTTGTTTTTATTTTTGGCCTTAAATCGTTTTATTTTTTTGTTCTTATTTCTTAATTTTCCAATTTTTCACTTTATTTGGCTATCAGAATAAAATGTTAACAATATATTATGGATATTCTTATTTTTTGGAGTGAGGTTCTGATTTTTATTTTTTAGACTTAAACATACTTTTATCTAAGGAAAATTTGAAATTATTCCAGTGTTCATTGATCCAACATATATATACAGTATATGTATATATTAGTGAAAATAATATGGATTTTCTTTTTTAATGTTAGTTATCCGCTTTTCGAGGGAACTATTTTTATGCCAAAAAAAAAAAAAAAAAAAAAATCATGTGACGAAGTAGAAACTGATCATGATCACGTGACAAGAAGTAGTGAAGGGTAACTTCTGCACAGTTCAGCACTTGAAAATTGAAATAAAGACTAGTGAAAATTTAAAAAAAACAAAAAACAATAGCTATATAAAAAACTTAATTAATACTGGACTGAGAATGCTAATAGTCATGAATTCTTGTGCTGAGAGTAATTAGTAGTAGTAATTTGACTCAAAGTTAGTTTAATTCTTCATACTGTCTTTTTGAAATCTAGTACTTCATCTGAAGCTTGCTTCACTTGGAAGGCAAATAAAAAGTGCCTTTGCAAAACTGGATTACGAGTCCAATTTATCTTTTTATTTAATAGAGCAGGTAACTGTCTCCATTTTGAAATTTTATGTATGCTGTAGTATTTTCAATAATTTCTTTTTAGCCCAGTGTTGCTAGTTACAGTATTTACAAAAGATGATTGGAATAACGTGGTTAAGTAAGTAATTCTCGCTTAAATAAAAGCATAAACGAGTATTTTTATGGGCCAGTTGCCAGTCCTGGGGTGGGTAAGGAGTACTTGTTTTAGTTAAGTTTATTTTTTGGTGTTGAAATTTTAGTTGTGGTTTTCTTTCAGTGGAATTGAAGCTAAACAGCCAAATTCTGCCATCCGAAAATGCGTCAGAGTCCAGTTGATTAAAAATGGCAAAAAGATCTCCGCATTCGTTCCGAGGGATGGTTGCCTAAACTTTATCGAAGAGAATGACGAAGTGTTAGTTGCAGGATTCGGTAGGAAAGGTCACGCCGTTGGTGATATTCCAGGTGAGATTCTTGGTCTTAATTTTAGAAAATGCAGAATTATTTTCTAAGACAGTATCATTCTCCTTTGTGGTGTTTTGAACAAGAGGTACGAGTGGATGAAATTGATAGTAGAGTGAATCGAGGGAGAAAAGTGGCGGTTGTGAGGGATCGGAGACGGTAGAGAAACTGCGAGATGCTTGCATGAAGGTGTTAGTACTGACACTTTTGTATGGGTGTGAAACATTGATATGGTATGAAAATGAGAACTCTGAGTAAGAGCAGTTGAGATGGATAACTTGAAGTGTATGTGGCGTGCGTCGGATTGATAAAGTGAGAAATCGCGCGATTCTGGACAGATGTGGTGGTCAGAAGACGGTGGAAGTGAAAATTAGGGAAAATTTGTTTAAAAGTGTTTGGATATGTTAAAGATGACAAATTTGCGAGAAGAATGTATAAGAGTGTTTGCAAAGGTAGTAGGGGGAAATGGATAGATATGGTGAGTGATTGCTTGAGAAAGCGTGAACTTGATCCGAGTGATGCACGAGAAGTGGCTGTAAGTAGGTTGGAATGTAGAGGTTTGTTAGAGGTATGCGAGTTTATTTATGGCAAAGCTTGGAAGCACCACCACACACGGGGTATGAAGCGCCACAGGTGTGGAATTTAGCCATATGTGACGGTGCTGGTGCACCAGGATGCCGATGTGCGCGTTTGCCTTAGTTTCTACCTTTTTTCTACTTTCTTCCCTTTATATCCGAGCATGTTTGCCTTCTTACCACAACTCGTTTAGGAAATGGGATTTTTTGATGATGTATGTGGAGACACGTTGCGTTTGTAATGGAATCTTGTACTCGTTTTAAAAAAAAAAAAAAAAAAAGTTACGTTTGCGTCTCTACTTAATTTTGGTTACCACAATTTAAAAGTTTGTACCTTAATGAGAAAGTCCTTATTAATTATTTCTATAATTTTGGAGGGGTTAGTTTCATGTCTGTATGAAAGGTGTTTATGGCATTCGGTGATTTTGTAATTTGCTTTGGTAGTTAGAGTAATGGGGAATGTGCATTGTGCAGTATATAAAGATACGAGGTATTTGATTACGGTATGTTAATACCTTTTCTTTCTGTTCCAGGTATTAGATTCAAAGTTGTTAAAGTAGCAAATGTATCGCTATTAGCGCTTTATAAAGAAAAAAAAGAAAGGCCTCGTGCTTAAATAAAAATATTTTTCAACTGATTTTCTTTCATCCTCGGGTTTCAGTTAATTGTTGTGAATTGAAAATTAGCATTTGTCTTCGATAAGAGGCGAAGAGAGACATCAGATTGAGTTGGAAGTTAGAAGCCATAATGTTTTTTATATTGTTTGAGGAACTTCAAGAACCTTCCATTCAGAGAATGTGGAATGGCGGTGGTAAAATTCCAGAATTCGGACGCATTTAGTAAACTCGATAATTCCTAACGTATTACTACATTATTATAAACTCTGCGAACTGCGTCTGCATTCTGGAAATTCACCGAAAGGTTATTTAGTTCATTTTTGACGTATTTTATAACGGTAAATCATTAAAGAACTCTCTTGGTTATGATTCATACATACTGTTGGTGATAATTTACTTCACGAGTTCTTTGCATATTAAGAACCTATGATGGGACCCATGCAAAATGGTGGCGTGTCCCCATCCTCTTCCCCTCTAACGTAGAAGCGTATGTTTGAATCCCCAATGCGCTGTCTATGGCACTCTCTCCCTCCGTTGAGATAGCTTTTCTCGACTTGTTTGAAATCGGAGCATTTTTTTAGCCAAATTTTTATCGTCAATTGGGTATTGGAGACTGTGGGGAGTTGCACGAACTGCGGGTATCTAGATCTGACGCTGATAAAAGGTGGTTGCTTACCCTTAAATCTTGATCAAGTAGTGACATCGAAGATTACTTTTATTCTAAAATTACTCGGTGACATGTGGTCACCGGTTGGCGCTCCCTAGTTCGCTATGAACTAGTATCCATTAAAAATGTTATACTGTAGGTTGACGATGTCCTATTCTAGAACCTATTGTCATGACAACGATTCGCAACCTGTGGTACACGGAGTGTATTTAGGTGGTAGACAGGAGCGTTATAAGTATGCAGCTTGCTTATGGATAATTATGTTCGTGATGTTTTCAAAAGTAATATTGGTTGTAGGTAAATAACTGGAAACTTTTATGATTGCGGTTTTGTATGCTATACAATTTGCCGTCCATGTAGAGTTCAAATGATTTGACGATAACACGTAAGGTCAAAATCAAGATTGTGATTCACTACAAATGTCGATGAATATTAGAATAAATGTAACTTCGATAAAGCTGAAATTCAACATTGAACACCACAATCCCCTCCCTATTTACGGTTTTGATTAGGTGGTAGTGCGGTTTACTCTTACTCACCGTCATTCCCATTCGATTCCTCGCCTAAAAATGGGAAAGTGAGATCTCAAACGAAGCATTTTCAAATAGTCTCTTCCCAATTTGTCATTTTCATCCAAGGCCTTTCCTACTTTGGTGCTGGTTGGCATACGATAAGTTAGGTTCTGATTGGTTAAAATAGGTCAGGAAATATTAAACGTTCCCACAAAGCGCAGTTTGCCGCGATTGCGGATGTAGTCTCTTCTGCAGCTTAAATCCCATCTCTATATGGGGTCGCTGTCTTGATGAGTCCTCCATTCTCTTCTGTCACGCCCCACGTCCTCGTCCAAATTTTTCTCCCGGATGTCTGCCGCCACGCAATCCCTCGTCTTCGGTCTACCTCCTCTCTCCTTCCCGGCACCTCCATTTCCAGCACCCTACGTCCCACGTAATCATCCTCTCTTTTCATCATGTGCCCATACCATGTCAGTCTGGCTTCTTGAACTTTTCTTGACGCATCTACTACTATCACCGTTCCTCTAACGCGTTCGTTTCTGATTCGATCCCTTCTAGTTACACCGCACATCCATCGCAACATTTTCATTTCGGCCACATCTATCTATCTGTCACTAGTCGTCTTGCGATTGCGGATGTAGTCTGTTTCCTAAATCAAGAAACTTTTTTTTCTCAAGTGTAGATTTTTCACTTTTGTACAGTCTCGCTTGTCGACAGCGAATGGGAATGTCATTGAGTTAGCAGTAATCTTACGTGCGCCGCCTTTGCTTCTATAATGGCAATACTAAGGAAAACATGGTGGCAGAAAGTGGTACTTCGACTGAAAAAGGTTGGGAGTGCCTGCTGTATGCTGTAATGCAACTTGAGGATTCGCATTAATCTTAGATTCGGCTCGCTCTTCAATGTTTACCCTCTGGTTGGTGGAGCAGTTCTTTGTTAAATCAGACTTCTTTTTCTTTAAATTATAACGATGTTAAAAATGGTGTTACAACAGGCTTATTTCTAAGGGCGATTAGAATTTGACAACAGATTTATGGAAGAAATATGTCTAATAACTGCATTGAAAAGGCGCTGGTATCGTAAAGATTTCATTGAGAATACTTTGTTTTCCGCTCGGACTTCTATGCTGTCAGGAGGTGAGATGGGATAACGGAGAATTATCAAGACATACCCGTCAACATTGACCCTACATTCACGTCATACATACCAAGTGAAATTAAAGAATTAATTTGACATTAGCAGGGTGGTGCAGCCGAATGTAACGAAAGGAATAGCTAAGGGTGTATTTACACTTACCTTTTGCATTTGGGTGTCCAAAAAATTAGAGAGGATTTGGGCAGGCGACTTTATCAGCCACTCCTAGGAACTGAATAATAGCTGTTTATTTAAACATGAGGAAGAGCGCACTTAAATGATTAACGTCTATAATGTACAAATTTTAAAGAAAGCGTCAGATTTTATATGAAAATTATGATTATTTTAACTAACTACGATATGGACGAATTCGTGTATCTTTGTAACTTTGCGTTTCTTAATTAAGTCTAAGTCTAGGCTGTATTGGAGCTGGTTCTCCAATTTTAACTTTTATTACCTTCTGGAGGCCACCATTGTTACTGACCGAATTTTTTTTTTTTTCAAAGTGCAGGTTTACTTCACATTTTTTTATTGTTAGTGTGGTTTCCTATCAAGCTCTCTCTATTTTTGCATGCGCGCGCGCGGATATCTACTGTAACCCTTGCCCACTCCTCCGTAGCATCGACTAATTGCCTCGTGGGCTTTGGCGTTCTCTTGCGAAGTTACCTCTCCAGAGAGTTCCACGGAAACTCTATAGGACTGTGATCCCAACTCTGTGCATACCATAGTAACGCAGTGATCAGGTCGTTATGTGTGCTGCTGTATGGCAAGGGGCATTTCGTGCTGATGTTATAAAGGAACCTGCACCGACCACATTAGGTATCTGCAGAAATCTAGTGGTGAACATATTCCATTGTTACTGCGTGTTGTACAGCCACAAAGCTTGTTGCTTTTGCCTGCTCAAATACTTTTAGCAGGGAAGAGCATTTGTGAATCCTAACTGTCTCTGCAAATTGCTTCATCTTTTGTACTTCACAACTGAACTCCCGATTTCGCACAGATTACAGATGGTTCGCTTTGAGTGAAGATGGGTGTTGTTACATTTAACTTTGACTCGGATCAAGTAAAGATAAGTACCCCCAGCTTTCTTTAATTAGCCTTATAAGGCTAACTAACGAAAATATCACGACCTAACCTAACCAATCGTCAAGGGCGTACAGTTGACTTAACGATTGGTTAGGTTAGGTCGTGATATTTTCGTTAGTTAGCCTAAGAAGGCTGGGTGTGCTTATCTTTACTTGATCCTTTGACTCCTCCAATTAGTGTTCTACATATCACTTTTGGCTAGGTTCTATTTGGATCTTTAGACCACGTTAATTCTCTTTCGAAAGGATATTTCGTTTTGATCATTAATTCATCCGTAGATATGCATTCCAAGTTTACTCAGAGACCACTGAAACATTATAATAAATGACGTCATTCTAATGGAATTATTATTATAATATATAATTTGTAAATTTTCAGTTTGAAATAGATTTGGCTTGGGGTGGGTGTGTTCAGATGACCGTGCAACTCGTTTAAACTATTGGGAGGCAAGTATGAACTACCTGCTTATTTAGTTTAAAAACTAAGTAAAGAATGAATTAATGGTAAATAGTATTAAATTTCGCGAAGACGTGTTTTTGACAAAGTAAAAATTTGTTAAAAAGATACTGATTAGTCGAAAATAGTCACGTGGGAAATAAATAACCAATCTAAAACGACCATTTAACCTTGTGTAATATGGTCTCCGCAAAATTTAATATTACCCAAATTAACTTGAGAAAATGTTTTTGACTAATGTAGCTGGCAAAAGTATGGTTTGAGAACACGAGTTTAAGTAACAGTGAAGTGCTGCTAGTTACATTTGGATTTGTGCATAGTAAGAGGAGAGCCGTAAAGTAGTGGGAATTGACGAGTGATTTAGCGACCTATATATGTGACATTCCACACATTGGAAACAGAATGTTTGTGGCACTTACAGAAGAAGCAAGTTTTCTCTACTCTCCGTAGAAGGTAAGAGTTTTGTAACTTAACCTAACACGATCACATACCAGGGCTACTTTTAGTGGGTGGGTTAAAATATATTTTTTGTATTGATATTTGATCACAAATAACAAATCATATATATACACCGTATATATATAGGGCTACGTCGTGGCCGATGTCGTAACACCTCTTCCCGGAGATCAGCGAAGTTAAGCGCGACATTGGGTCTGAGTAGTAGTTGGATGGGAGACCGTCCTCTGCGCCCAGATTATGTAGCGACCCGTGGTTCAGATCCTACGTAAAGCTGTAGGTCCCCTCCGTCATATGACGACAGATGTTGCAAAGGAGGTTAAACAACCCCAATTAAAAAAAATATATATATATACAGGGCGTCCCAAAAAAATGTATACACACTTTAAATACTTATAAAGGCAGTGTTTATTAAAATACATTTCATTTTCAAAATGTAATAGAATCTACAGACATTATTTAATTGTTTTGTCAACGCCTGTTTTCAAACTGACGTTCGTTCTGGTCCAGGCACTGCTGATAACGCGAAGCAATGGAATCGCAAACATCACACACAACATTTCGTTTGGTATTTGTGTGCATTCCGTTCAATGGCTGCTCTCAATTCAGCGACTGTTGCAGGTTTTATAGCGTAGACTTTGTCTCTTAAGTATCCCCATAAAAAAAAGTCTAGTGGTGTGAGGTCTGGTGAACGCGGAGGGTATTCTACGAAACCCCTTCGTCCAATCCACATCCACATCGTGCCAAGTACCACTCGCAATACTCCACTCTTCGGTCCGGATCATCATCATCTTCATTAATAGCATGGACTAATCTTGGAATGTAACTTTTCCATTGACAGCGCTTCAAAATGCGTTGGACAGACGATTCTGAAATTCCTACCTCACGACTCGCTTGCCGCACAGATTTTCTTGGACTTTGGTGATACGTTTCCAGTACTCTTTCTTGCTTTGTGGGGCTTGTCGATGTCCGTGGTCTTCCGGAACGTTTCTTGTGGACATTCTGAACAGTTCCATCGGCTTCAAACTTATCTCTAATTCGAGTGATGGTAAGTCGCGTTGGTGGATCTGTTTGAAACTCCCTCCTAAACTGTCTTTGCACTTCAACTGCGTTTTCACACTTCCAGTAGCATTTTAGAATGAATTTCCTTTGTTCAAAGCTTAGTCTGACTGCCATTATTAATTCTAATGGGTTTAACTTGGAAAGAAAGGAACATCAATTGAGCTATCAGCTGTTAAAGTGTGTATACATTTTTTTGGGACGCCCTGTATATATGCATCAACATATAGCTACATTTGATTTTATATATATATATATATATATATATATATATATATGCTCTTATTTTATTTTAGTAGGTGGGTGAAATCTTTTTGTACGTGAGCAACTGCTGATCCTGGGTGGGTGAGTATATTATATATACGAGTATATATGAATATATATGCATCAACATATAGCTACATTTGATTTGATTTGTGATCAAATACAAATACAGAAAAAACTAGGATATCTCTAACATATTGCTTCCCAGGAACCTCTCTAACATAGTGCTTCCCAGGAACCTCTCTTTAACATAGTGCTTCCCAATATTTAGGATAAGGAGTACGATAAAAAGTGTTGGATCACCTGAAGATCCGTCGCCCTAGCCTTTTTGAGTTAGCTTTATAAGGCTAACTAACGAAAATATTACGACTTAACCTAACCAATCGTTAGGTCAGACGTACGCCCTTGACGATTGGTTAGGTTAGGTCGTGGTATTTTCGTTAGTTAGCCATAATTATAAAGCTAACTAAAAAAGGCTGGGGTGACGGATCTTCAAGTGATCCAAAATGTTCGCTTTAATAAAGTAAAGGCATAAAAAGTAAATCATAACATGTTAAAATATTAGATTGAAAGTATATTTATTAGAATTGTTGCGCTATATGGTCACACAAAGTGACCAACCAACCTTTCCCTTTTTAACATATTGCTTCCCAGGAGGGGTCACTTTAACATATTGCTTCCCGAATGCTTTGGGAAGCAATATGTTAGTGATCCAAAAAGTATTTTAACCCACCCACTAAAATTCTCTAAGAAGCAGCCCTGTCACATGCGGAGCAGCTGCGTCAGTTCTACGAAAACTTAGAATTTTTAAAACGCCGAAACTACCCTACTGTTCTGGCTTCGTTGGTAGCCTACACTCAGAGCTGGGCAATAAATACATGGGAGAAATGTATTTAAATACTAAATACATGGGAGAAATGTATTTAAATACTAAATACATTTTACGAATGTATTTAAATACAAAATACATCAATTGTATTTAAATACATTTGTAAATACATTTTAAATACATACAAATTTTAACATATGCATTCACTAATTCATGTTTTGATAAATTTCTACTTTAGGGGACACGGTGAATTTCGAAATAAATACACCACTCGATAGATCAGACGATTTTAAAAGCTTTTTCATCAATGAATTTTCCATCGCAAATTGGATTGATTGCAACGAGTTAGTTACACAGGCCCACTTAAGGCAGAGCCGTTTTGTACGATTATTCGGTCAATTTCAAGATATTTTTTGATGTCTAAAAAAACACTTACCTTCAGATGAGTGTACAGATTCGTTGTAGCATTGCTTGCAGCAGAGACTTCGTGTTTACACAGCAAGCAGGTGCACTTTACCTTATTATCGTCTTTAGATTTAATTTTAAAGTATTTTCCATCAAACAGAGGGTGCACTAAATTGTTATCTGCAGATATATCACTGTTTGATTCACCGGATTTGCTTGTTGAAGCCATGACACGCACACGATAAAGAAATCAACCGCTTTCGACTAAGAGTGCCACACAACTGATCAGGGTTGCCAGATCAATTTTTTAAAAAGTAGCACAAAAGTTAGAAAAAGTAGCGGATTTTGGTAGAAAGTAGCCCAATAAAGAAATTTATTTTTGAAAACTCAGGAAATATAGAAAGCATGATTTTTATATCATCGTCAAAGTGATTCTTACCTTTAAAAGTTAAAATTCCAACGTATCGAGTATTTCTTTCTCTTCTTCACTCAATTCATTCTCGTATATACTTGAATTATAGTTCAGCATGGCCTTAGTTGGAGAAAAATTATAGCAACAAATATTTTGTTTTTCAAGCGTCATTTTTAGTCTCAATATTGAAGAAAGAAGATGCAGCCCCATCCTATTTCGTAGCTTAGTTTTGGTGGATGTTACCCTTACACACTTTACACAAAACTTTCGTATTATCATCTTTTATCTCTTTTACCCATTTTGAAAACAGGATCTCGCAGCCATGCTGTCTGAAATTTTTTATCATACTTTGACCACTTACTCATTGTAATTTTAAAGGGTATGATATCTGAATAATAAAAATTAAACAGTGGTCTCTCACTTAATTGAATTTAACAATTAACCATACATGTATACTTTTTATCTTTATTTGCAAATTGTCAGATTTAAAACACTGAATAAACATCTGCAACAACACGTCACTGAAGCTAATTAACGCTGACTGATTCCTCATTCGCATTTCGCCGCGGGCGGCGGCCCCGGAGAGGCAGTTGTACCACATACTCAGAACAAAATTTTGTAAATATTAATTAGGATTTTTTGGAGACAAATAAATTCTAGATATTATATAAAAGTGAATTTGCTCCAAATAAAATGACTAAATAATAATAGGAAATATTTGGTTCATATCTAGACTAGAGATTACTGAGCTGAAGAATAAGCATCTGGCAACTCTGCTCTGCCATGAGGCATCTAACTTTAAGCGAGGCTAAACATGTTACATACATGTAAACTATAAATTCGAGCTCAAGATATTCGCTATTCGCTAAATGTAATTAGATTAAACTTTAAACATAACATTTGAAATAATAAATTTTTAAATTATTTTGATAAATTTGGGAATGTATTATATTTCATTACAATAATATAGATGTCTGGAATAGCTTAGATTCGAATAAAAACAATTTATTATTGGTAGCACTAGCATATTCTGTTTAATTTAGAAATTATTACTAATTTACAAAAAATAATTTGAATATTGAAATGAAACCGAAAAGTAGCGGATTGTAGCCCAAACAATTTTTTAAGTAGCCCAAAAGGTAGCGAGTAGCCCAAAATTAAAAATAAGTAGCGTACTCTCTTGAAAAGTAGCGTAATCCGCTACTTGTAGCCCAATCTGGCAACCCTGCAACTGATTGAACTGACACGTTGAAACATGAACTATGCTGTACTACACTGTCGACGCGTCGTACTGTGCTAGTACAGAACGTGTATTAAACCAGTAAAAGTATTTACATTTTTATATTTTGAGTATTTAAATACTCATTAAAGTATTTAAATACTATATTTAAATACATGAAAAACAATGTATTTATAAATACAGTTCTAAATACACAAATGTATTTAAATACAAATGTATTTAAATACTGCCCAGCTCTGCCCATGGGCGCCCGCAGGATTTTTTCCAAGGGGGGGCAAAATTTAATGTATTAATAGGTAGGGACCGGAGCAAGCAAAAAACTTTTGACCCCTTAGGAACCAGCAGGTTAATTCTAAGCAAGTTTAGTGTTGCATTTTCTGTAATGGAAAATGCAAATATATTGTATATACATACAATCAGTGGTGGGCACCGTTAACCAAAAAGTTAACTTCGTTAACCGCTAATCCGTTAACCAAAAAGTTAACTTCGTTAACCGTTAATCCGTTAATTCGTTAAACATGTAACGGAAGTTACCGATAAACCGTTAACGTTAACTTTTATTATAAAAAAATGAAAAACACAATATATATATAATTTAATTTTCCTCTTCTTCTCGTTCTCCATTTTGTCCATGAGATGCATGTTGCCCTTCATGAAAATTAACATATCAAAGTTTTCATCAGACAGGGATGATCTCTTGGCCCTCAGGATGTCCTTGCCCATAGAGAACAAACGCTCCACTGCAGCACTGGAGGGGATGGCTGTGTTGAACTTGATGAACAAGTCCACCAACACTTGCTCACCCAAGAAGGCAGCATCTGTCAGCAAGTCCTTGGAGTTGGTCTCCAGCCAGGTCTTGACCAAGTTCTGGGCCTTGCCCTTGAGTGACCTGTGGCTTCTGCTGCTCTCTTTTGTCTGGATGACAGCACTGAAGAAGTCATCCTCCTCCTCCTCCTCGTTGTTGCCTCTGGCGCCACACGCTCACATTTACTTCTCAACACCATCTATTATCTCATAAAGAAACTAATTCACATTGGGACTTGAAAGTACCGGCAGGATCAACCGGGTAGAAAAATAATTATGGAGATTTTAAAGATGTGGTACCTAGAAGTACCGCCAGGACATAAAGGGTTAAGGTGAAAACGCTCCCATTGTAAGACATCAATTGACTTAATTTATGTCATCAAAGTGACATGAGAATTGAAATCTTACCTGATCAGTTTTATGGTTCTTGAACTGTATCAAGGAGACTACTAATAAGGTACTCACAGACATATTATAAATATACATGACTTACTTGACAACGATTATTTTTAAATATTCACTAGCACAAACATGTTGCGCAAGAGACAGACTGCAAATGAAACGAATGTAGTTATTTGTTGTAATTGTTACATATATATTATTGAAAGTGCCTTAAAATGCTCGTGATATTTCTTGAAAGAAGTTGAAACATTCAACTCAAATGGCAAATCTTTCCGCCTGATTTTACAGTCGACCATGTTTTGCTCAAACCAATGCCATAAATAACTACCATATTTGATAAGACACAAATTGTGGCGACGGAAACAAATATATCGCCTGATTTTGCACTGCGGAAATGGAAATTCGTTCATCACTATTAACAGTGGCGGATTAATTGCGCACCTGCTCAGCACTGAAAATAATATAAACTTTTAAACGTTTATTTATGAATTTTTTGGGTTAACGGACTTGAGTTAACGGAAGTTAAATGTAACGGAAGTTAATTAGTCCGATAATGATTTTCAAAGTTAACTTAAAAGTTAAATCGTTAACGAAAAAGTTAACTTCGTTAATTAACGATTAACGGATTAACGGTTTGTGCCCAGCTTTGCATACAATGCACATTATAACAATCATTTATTTTATTTATAACAGAAACATGATAGAATGAAGAAAAAAGCACACTGAAGTAAATGTAAGTAATTTTAAGAGGGGACTTCTGAACAAATAAAAAGGTAGCAACCTTTTATCATGCACACAAATAAAAAATTTCACCCTTTAGGAGGCAGTTGGATACTTTTCAGCAAGTTTAGGATATAAATATTTTCTTGGCATTTCCAGGGGGGGCAAGCGCCCCCCCTTGCCCCTACCTGCGGGCGCCCATGGCTCTGCCTACACTTGAACTTAAGTAATTAAAATTACACAGGCACGTGCACAGGGGGGGGGGGGGCTTGGAGTGCTTGAGCCCCTGCCCTTTTTCTTCTTATCAAAAGTGCCCTTTTAGTCAAAATTCATAAATATATTGATTCGACATAAATTTGAATTAATTAGTTATATTTTTATTTAGTTACTGCTACTTCAACAGATTTTCAAAACTGGAATTACTTTGATCTATGATTTTTTTATTAGAATAATAAACTTAACATACCGTTACTATTATTTTGTCAATCAGGGAGGGCGTCCCTAGTGGTAACACTGACTGCAGCTGTTCACTGTTGATTGCGTCTATCGGGTATGTGGGTGTATTGTTTACTGTTTGTTTATTTTACATTAACCTAAGCTAACTAGTGATTTCTCACTGATAATTATGGTAAGTTGGAATCCAAAGCAGTGTGACATTACTCCAAAAAATATTGTGTGACATTACTCGTAAAGTTGGTAAAAACGTCCACGTCCCCTATTTAGTCTTAGGCCTACTAGGCTAGGCCCATCAGTACACCAGTGTGTCAAACGATGGATTTTGGGTTTTAGTACTGGCATGAATTTCATTAAATTAATAAATGATTTATTAAACAACATATCATAACCTTTTCATTTTTAATATGAAATTGATTTTTAAAAACAATACAATTTTCATTAAAAGTGAATAAAAATACCTAGATTATTTATTATAAAACGAGACAGGACACAACAGGAGACTGCTATTATTTATTAAACATGTTGGCTTCCTTATTCTTCATTATGCATTTCATTGTAGATGATTAAGAATATAATTTTTGCTTTTGTATTTTCCTGATAAGAATCAATATTTTTCTATTGCTACTTAAGAGCTGTGGCCATCATATTAAATAGCCCACAGTATATTTCTATAAATCTTTAATTTATAGTTTCATATTATTCCATATTTAAATGTATATACAGCAGAATACTGTAATTTATATGATGAGCAAGCTAAAAGTCAATATAAGTAAAATTGAATAATAATTGTAAATACACTCCAATATTTCAATATCTTCATATCTTTTGAAAATCTTGCAATAAAAACATGCCTTTTTACAACAAATTTTCATTTATTTTCTTTAATCAGCTTTATATACAAAAATAATGCATTGAATTTAATGGAATTTAAGAATATTTACCACATACAATTTTAAAATTTTTCTTTGTGTGTGTATACATATATATATAGCCTATATGGCATTGGGGATTTCATTTTTAAAAATGTTAGGGGAGTGCCCTTTTTTCAACTGAGCCCCTGCCCTTCTGAAAGTCTGTGCACGTCACTGAAATTACACGTTCAGTAACATAAGATAAGACCTTTAACTAACCTATATTTGAAAACCAAAGCCACTCATTAATTACAAAAGCTTTCAAAATGCACGAAATTCAGAAATTCAGTACTACTTCGTTCACCCGTTTTGTTGGTCGTAGCCGAAGATTGACGTTTTGGTCCGGAGCTGTATATTGAACTTGAAACTGAATTTTGGATCTGTAAAAACATTAATTGAGTATTATATTTCTACTGTGTGTATATATATATATATATAATTGAGGGGTCGCTCGCGTTTTAGGGTACCTAAGCGCCACCACAGACGAAAACGTGTTTTTGATGGATATCACTATTTTCACCCTTCCTCTATCGCGTGGTTTGGGTTATAATGACCTTACGACACTAGAAGTATGGTTGAAAACTTTATGAAGCGAACTACTTTTTTCACCTCTATCGCCAGCCAAAAGTTCATCCAAAGTTCGGCATAATAAGAAAATCAAAAAATAAAAAAATATATAAAATATGAAAATCTATTCCAAAAACTCATGAACATCTTCATTAGCATACTTAGAACTCTAATTTAGCCAAAAATGAACGTTCTAGCTCAATTAATAACAGAGATACTATTGCCAGATTTCTGACGATTTCTGACGAATTTTATTTTGGAGCTTAGGTACCGTAAGACGCGGGACCCCTCATATACTGTATATGTTTGTTTTTCATCGTTTTCAACAGTTACCGCCAGTGATTTTCCTAATTCAAACTGATGAGGAACTCGTATTCATCAACAAACAGTTCTTCATTTAAATTTGAAAAATGAATTTTGATTCTTAGAAGTTACGTGTTGCGCGCATTTCGCTGAATGCTTAATGACATACTTTAGCGTTGGTAGAGTTATTAAAGTTATTTTCATTCATAAAAAATATTGACTGACATGGAATGGAATCTATTTAAATATTAAAAGCGTAGAAACTTGTCCCTCTGGAAGAACTTAGTTCTTGTTTTAATAATATAAATAGTGTTGTGCATGTAAAGTGAATATGTTAGCTAACCTACATTCTTCGGTAAGCAACACTTTCATCAAATGAAACTTTGATATGTGACAAGTTAGGTTTTTTTTGTTTCTAACAGTAGAAACAAGCAGTAAAACAGTTATTCCCCACAATGTAAAAAGACAAGATATTGCTGGGCATTTTATTATTAACATTAGTGGGTATTAACAAGAAATACTAAGTTAATTCTTTATCGAATCGCCCTTGTTAGTTATTGAACGTGTCGCCATGGAAAATAAGTTGTCCTTTCTTATCCATCATTTTTGGCATACTATACTCGAAGCCAGATGAGATATGGACAGAAATTTATATTCATATTTGGGCGTTCCTTCATCCATCGTCTGCAAATTTGATGACATTCTCAAACACGACAATGACTCACGGTTATTTACACTTAAAATTCGGTATGCGCCTACCATGGAATATTTAGAGCCTCGTATTGAAAACGGCTAGGGTAATATGCATCAAATTTAGTATACACATTAAGGGAGAACCAGGGAAGGTTTTAGTAACACATTCACTATCCCGAGTCCTCCTTAGTAACTCTTCACGTTTGGATTAGCAAAATACTCAATTCTTGTGCGCATGCTCCAGTGTCTGCATATGGTTAACCGAATGATTTAAGTTTTTTGTATACAAACAAGAAAGCATGAAATGTCAGTGGACAGAAGTCTTAAACTCGATAATTGTTTACAGACTCGAGTCTCCAGACATCTGTATGCATACAGAAGTCTTGAATGTAGACAGTACCTTCAGGAGAATTCTTTCCAATGGATTTGTTCAGTCAGCTGTAAAGCTCTCGTAGTTTACATCGGCCATACAGATAAAGAAAGGTCTTATCTTTTCTGTATATACATAGATGACCTTACCAATGAACTAAAAACTGCATGTACTGGCTGTGTCATTGGAAAGGAAAAAATTAATCATTTAATGTATGCTGATGACCTTGTTCTTCTGTCACCCTCTCCCCATGGGCTGAGAGTACTATTAGAGGTATGTGAACAATATGATATAGAAAATGACATCACCTATAATGGGGCAAAGAGCTGTATTTTGATTTTTAGGTGTAATCTACTGAAACATGTATCATGTGGGTCTTTTGAAATGAATGGTCAGACTATACCTGTCAAAGACACGTAAATACTTAGGTCATGTAATTACTCACGAGCTGCGAGATGAACTTGATATTGAGAGGCAACGTAAAAAGCTGTACGTACAGGGTAACATGCTAGTAAGGAAATTTGGTATGTGTTCAGAATCAGTTAAAATTTATCTTTTTAGAACTTACTGTACTGCATTGTAGACATCCCATCTGTGGTGGAATTATACAAAAACTGCTATGAATAAATTCTCTGTTGCTTATAATAATATTTTTCGTATGCTATATAGGGAACCAAAATGGTGCAGTGCCAGTTTTATGTTTACTACGCGTAACTTACCTACCAGCCAAATGTTAATCCGGAAGAATAAATATAATTTCATTACTAGGGTCCAAAACAGCTCTAATCTGTTATTGCACAATGTCCTGTCTTCAGATACTGTGTACCTCTCAGTGACTCTCACCTGTATGGCAGTCTTGGTTCAGACAACTGCTGGTTTACAATACCTTATTTTTGTAATGTAGCAAAGATTATATATGCATATTAAGTTGTTATGATAAGTGTTATAGCAAGCGGCTATGTTATAATAAGTGTTATAAGTATTATAAGATATCTCAGGTAATAACAATATGCATAAAATTATCAGATAATTAATCAAATAGTACGTCAGTATGCTAGGTTAAGTGGCTATGTTGGCCTTATTTTTATATTATTTTTGTATTAAGTTCAATGTATACGTAAGATTGTACTTGTATATTAGGTTAAGTGGCTATGGATTGTGAATGATCCGCAATAAAGATATTTTGTTTGTTGTTTTTGTTTGTTTTGTTAATTAAGCATTTTAGTTCGAAAAAGTAATAGGTTATAAGCAGTTTTCCTGGATATAATAATGAACCTAGACAATCGTAAACGTGAATTTACATTTTTGACGACCAGCCGAGTGGTAGACACATAAATATTTTGGAGATGGTGTCAATAAAGGTGATGTTAGACATTTCTAATAATCGTCTGTAAAATAAAAGTTTGGTTAGGGTTAATTCAAATAAACCTGAAACTGGCAATGAAGATTGTCTTTCACGTTTCTTTTGTGTATGATAAACACACCAATGAAATCTTGAAATATATCGAGACTCCTTTATTATTTAAAGATTGTGTTTAGTCGTGTATAAGAAGTGGAAGTGAGAGGATGCGTTATTCCAACAAAGGATGAGTCGGGCGTCTTCTTGTTGGTCAAAGACGCTAAGCACAGCGAACCTGCATAGATAAACATGGCCTCATATTGACGTGACCTAAAACATAGATATGAAGATAACTAACAACAGTTTTTTGTATATTTTATATAGGTAAGACAAAAGATTCGAAGGTGCTATAATTACAATTTATAGTTAGGCCTATGTAATATAGCCTACAAGTGAATGGACTAATCCTTAGTCATCATCGTTATTATTATTGGATCTTTTCATTGTCCCATAAAAGTTTAGTATATATATAACTTATTTAATTAAAATATTGTTTATACAGAAATTTTCGAACTAAATTTTTACTTTTAACTCTTTTGGTCCAAATTGTGTATGAAATTTTAGAACTCTAATAATTCCAGTTAAACTTAAACATCTCAATTCCTCTATTTCCTTACCGTAAGTGTTGTACTTTAGCATATTCTATGGGGCTTACAGCTATTAGTTTTATAGTGATTTGCTTCTTTCTTAAATGGCCTACTTCTACTAGGCCAAAAATATTTTGTGGGATGATTTACTGTGTAATATTTCTTGTGTATAGGCCCTGTAACCTTTTGTTCGTGACCTGCAACTCTTTGTCAAAAACTCTGCTAATCAATAACCTACTATCATGCTTCTAGTTTATTAGTTATAGATTATCTCGCATATATATATATATATATATATATATATATATATATATAGTGGTTTGAATCGCTGACAACGAATCCACCAGCCCCGGGTTCGATTCTCGGCGATGGTAGGCGGCGCTCAGCTCACCCAGCTGTTCATCCTTTCATGCAAAAATGAAAGGATGGCTGGTCAGGGATTTTGTGCAAGAAACTGTCCAGCTGGTTCTTGAAATTATTGAGGTTGGTGTGCCGGAGTTCCTCAGTTTGGGCAGAGCATTAAATTTAGTTTCGGGCCTCGTATTCTTGGGTTATTTTCCATTCCCGTTTTCATGTCTCTCTGCCCCACGGCCCCCACCGCAACTGGGACAGTACAGAATCTGCCTCTTCTCTCATTCCATTGTGTTTCTATCTCATTCCTAAGGCTAGTGACACACTGACACAGCCATCGAGTATTTTCCATACGTATATTATTATTGTGTGGAATTTTATGAGATTACGACATCTGATCGACTTGACACGTTATCAGCACGTATATTATGGATTAGATCAAGCTAGTTAGGTTAAGTTAGTTCTTTTTAGTGTCAATGATATATATAGTCTTGTTGATCCGATAGGTATAGCTCCGAATTTTATTTAGGATCACTCACGATTTTTGTATAATACCTTGTAGTCAAGAGGTCCCAGGTTTGAATCCTAGTGGGGCTAGTTTACACACACACACACACATATATATATATATATATATATATATATATGGGATGAATGATGCAAACTGACGAGGTGTACTTCTGAATACACGAAAGGCCTTGGAATCATTTTTCTTTTTCCCCTGTGGATTTGCATCATATATATATACACGCTAGTGTTCCGATAATACCTTAAAATTATGAACCACACATTTTCATTCTTTATATGACCAAATGGCCTAAAAGAATATAAAATACTAAAATGATATCTATCAAATAAAGTAAAAATATTGAGGTGTATGTATACCGCTCCTATATTACCATACCCAGTATTTTAACAAGGCCTAGGCTTCCAAAGCCTATCGATGAAACCTAAATGATATCATTTAAAAACTTTAAGATTCATAGTTTTTAATGGAACGTTTGTTAGTGGTGGTTTGGTAAACTGTCGAGGATGATCATTCATGATTTCCTGGAAAGCTACCTTTCCATAGTTTGAGGGCTTGCTCGTTTCAGATATATGGACATTTCGTAGAATAATAATTTTTATCGACTTTCTCATACTCTAACAACCTAATCAAATTTAACCTAATATAACTAAGCATAACGTGTGCCAATCCAGCTTAATCAAACTCTCCCCATAAAGAAATCTGTCGGTAAAATGTCACGTCGACGAAATGTGAACTCGCTCGTTTCACTGATCTTGTGCATGGGATGGAAATTGAGCTTTGTGCTTTTGCGGGGTTTCTTCTAACAGGATGGTCACTAAGGATAAAGGAGACAAATCCCACCACTAATCTCGCACCACACATTAAGAGGCAAGCGATCCAAATTAAAAAAAAATTCACTGATACTCGAAAGATGAAGGAACGGCAGTGTTACCATCTCAGGAGGGTGTGCTCCATCGCTGTCACGCGATCCCTTTCCAAGACTCTCCAGGTGAAGAACATGGAACGGAGACACGGAGTGGGAGAGTTCATTTGACTGATCTTTTAAGCGAAACTGAAAAAGATCAACGCAAATCGTACCACAACACCAAAGCGAGGAATTTGAAAGTTACAAAGCAATCTAGCTCGAGAACCACCATCAGAAAAAAAGAATTAGACCTACATCAAAATAAAGAGGAAATCTGACTATGGAAACTGAAAACTCTAAAAGAACTCAAACGTCGAAGATGTAAATGTACGAAGACAGTAACGCACTAGTATTTAAAACAAGTCGAGAGCAAGGTCAGAGAACAAAAGAAAAATAAATGGCTTGAATAGGACTACAGATATGAAAATTATGAGGCTTTCAACCACTCAACAAAACACTGTGTAGACATCCCTCTAAATTTAAAATATGTGGGAAATATGCGTACAAATAAGAAACAAGAAAAGGATTAACGAAGAAAAAGGAAAATGTCAGAGAGAAGGTAAATGCCACAAATTGAAACAAAACCCTTCTGTATCAGTGAAAAATGTTAATAATTCAGTTACGAGAGAAGTACTGTTGCATTTAGAAACAAACGGAAAAAACATTTTTAATAATGCGATTTTGTGTTGCAGTTTTATTTTTCTGGAACACCTTTGTCTTCCACGTGCAGTCAAACTGCCTTTTGCCACACACTCTAAGGTTTTTCGAACCGCTTCTTTAGATATTTTAAGTTCTATTGCACTTTTTCTTTCGCTGTTGCTCTGTTTAGGGAAAGTGTGTATTTGGGCTCTTAATTCACCTGTTAACTTTTTTTCACTTCGTGGGACAAAGAATTATAACAATTTTTAGGTTATCTAAAAACGATGAGAAGACCATAAATTCGACTGACGTCGTCTTATCCCTGAGCACATCTGTTATTGTATTAAAGCGAGACAATAGGAGTAATTAATTCTATGTAGCAAAGTAGGATCATCCAGGATGCTTCACGCTATATATGTGTTTAATGCTGATATAGCTAGCTAGTTCTGTGGGGCGTAAAACAGTTTCGCTCAGGAGATTATTATAGTATAATGTATGTAAATTATCTTGTATCCCGTTAGTTTGTTCTTTGATTCTAAGCTGTATAGGTTTCTATGCATGAAAAAGAGTGAGTTCAGATTTTTGTTGAAAAAGACTGTGTTTGGTTGGCTGTCTGTTTATTTTTAGGTTTTATATCTTTTGTGCAACAGATAATTCATTTCCATAAAAAAAAATAAATAGGCTCATATAGTTACAATGAATAAGTTGTTATACGTTGTAAAAACAAAAGAATATTTTGTATGTATAGTCTAAATATATAAAATTGATGTTTTCTTAATTAAAGTTAGACCCGCAGGCTGTAGCATAGGCCTAATAACTATTTTCAGTGAAATACTGTACTTGCAATTTACTTACTAAACGTTATAATTCGTTAATATTCGTTAAATGTTATAAAAACAGAAAAATACGCAGTAGGCGCGTAAAAATTGTAAATTTTTAGATCAATTAATATTAGGTTTAGGCTTGAGAGTAGAAGTCGGTAATTAATTTTTTTTTTTTACTGCAGTTCGCATACATGTTTCAGTAACTTTACCAACGTCCGCTGCCAAAACTTTTTTCTTTTTCGGAGTGTTTATGTAATGTGGCCGACATTTTTTATCGAAATAAACTTCAAATCCACCCCACCCCCTTTTTTCCGAATAGAATTAAATTTAAACTTTACAAAAAGAAGAGAGAAGCTGGAAGTTGATTCTTTCGAAATGTCAAGGTTTGCCTATCTTAAAAGCAAATCCTATAATCAGTATACACGCCATCGTCAGGCTAGATCCGAACCGCGGTATTTCTGTTGGTGGCTTCAGCCCTAATATTTTCAACTCTTTTCTACAATTTTAATAGGAGCAATTACGGACAGAAAAGTATGTCCTATTCAGAATCCCAACCATCCCACGGTAGGCTATATTACAAAATTATTGGTATTAATTAATAATACGTTTTAAATTAAACTAATAAATTACTCTTAGTATCTCAGTTGTAGTTAATATGGTCGTAGGATATGGGCCTATGGCCAAAGGTTTTAAAGAAAGTTTTTAGCATTATTTGACCCCTTTTATGATCGCATTTTATATTTAATTCAATCACATCTGAATATAATTTTTATAGTTCATGACAAAATGTATATTAAAAATAAATTATAATAAATCGCTGTTTATACACACAAGCAAGAGTTAATATGATCCTGACTAGGGTTTCTCCTTATATGCAGATTTCTTAATCCCGGGAATTCTCGAAAAAATGAAGCCAATTCCCGGGATCCCGGGAAATCCAGGAAATGGTTGTATATTTAAGAGAATGTAATTTTTTTATTGTTCATTGATAAAATACCCTTTTAGAATTGAGATAACCAATTACTTATGCCTAGATGACCACTTTTGCATTGTAATACTTGAATTGAGTTTACCAATCAGTGGTAGCTATTTATTATTTATTAAACATAATATTTATCATGCGTACTCAGGAAATAGGAATGGTTTCATGTATTATGATGATTTAGTGAGTGACATTAGTATGCATTTTTATATTTGATGTAGAAACAATACTGAAAATTATATCTTTCTCCACAATTTTTTAAACCCATTTTTTCTTCTTTTTTGATTCAGAGTTTATTATAAAAGTAGCTAAACTGACTAAAATTAAGAAAATGAGCATTTTTATGTATTTTCTTCCCTAAAAATAGCCCATAAAATGAAAATAATTATTTAGTATATTTTTAGCATAAAATGGAAATAGGTTTAGCATAATTTTAGGTGATTTAGTATAATTTAGCAGCAGGTTTAACATAATTTGGCTAAAAATTTCTGGAAACATTGCAAGAAAGTTGCCAGAACTATTTGACAAAAAGTAACCCAGCTTTGTAAAAAAAAAAGTAGTAAAATTGAAATTCAATATCGCAATTCAAAACAAATAATATTCAATTCAAAACATCGTACGAAAGTCAAAATTATCGTATTTATGCGATAATTATCGTACGTCTGGCAGCGCTGTCTGTGGGTCAGTAAGAAGTTGCATGCAAAATGAGTTGCCTGCGATCGCTAGATAATGTACTGAGACTCGGTTCCTTGTATTATACGCAGCACTAGCGACATTCCCTCGGCCAGTTTTTGGCATACGGGCCCACTTTTAGGTTGCTCTAAGTTGCTAATGCTAGTAGGTGTTCATTTAAGAAAGCAGAAAAGTAGAATAAAATGTGGTAAATATTGTGCAGTTTTGTTTAATTCTACCCAAGAGCCCTCTAATAACAAAAGAAAAAACAAATAAATCAATAAAAAATAAATTAAGTCATTTTAAAATCCCTGGATTTCCGGGATATTTGTCCAGTTCCGGGATTTTCAAATCCAATAAAAACAGCCGGGATTCCGAAAAAAAACCTAATCCTGACATATCGCAAAATATTTTTTTTTAATTATTTCATAATTTTTAGGTTATTTTAGATAAAATTAGTTTTGAGCATCATTCATCCCCCAACGCCCCCAAACTTTCTGAGGGGTCGATTATTATATATATACTAGTGGTGCACCGATTAATCGGTATCGGCACCTAGCATGCCGATATTAGGAAAATACCTGGCATGGCCGATTAATCGGCATGCCAGGTGCCGATACCGATTAATCGGTGCACCACTAATATACAGTATATATCATGCATGAACACGTACGATTTTGCATAATGCAAAAATTGTCTCCCGCACTCGAGGTAATGACCACCGTTGCACCAGATTGTTTGAATATAATGCTGGTCATTACCTCGATGCGGTAGGATTAACACGTAAGATGCCTATGGATGCGAAAGCGTTATGCGCTTCCTCAGTCGTTTAAATGTATGACAAGTTGTGTTTACTTTCACTTCGTCGTATTGTAGTGGCTAGCGCCCTTGCTTTTCATTCTAGGGGTGGTAGATTTCAAATCCTGTTGGGAACAATTTTTGCACACACACACACACACACACACACACACACACCTTTCAACGTTCCAAATGTTCTGTGCGATGATTCCTCATTTCACAAAGGTCAAGCTTGTTGCTCTCTCTCTCTCTCTCTCTCTCTCTCTCTCTCTCTCTCTCTCTCTCTCTCTCTCTCTCGTGATGTAGTGGTTAGCGTCGCTGACTACAAATCCATCGGCCCCGGTGACGGCAGCCGGTGCGCAGCTTAAAACCCAGCTGTTCATCCTTCCACATAATAAAGTGGTTGGTAGATAAATGGGTACCCTGGGTGGCCTAGTGGGCGTGGTTCGGATTCCACGTTAAACTGTAGGTCTAAGGTGGAGTGAAAAGCTTGACCTTCGTCAGAATGAATAATTCGGGCAGAAGCTAACCAAAAGGTGTGTATATATATATATATATATATATATATATAAAGGGTGATCCAGAGAAATGGGACCCAAAAGAAACCCCTGTAACTTTTAAAGTATAAGTCCTTTTATAAAATCATACGCATCATTCGAAAGAGGATAGTTACAAGTTTGTACAAGATTGTATAGGTTTTGACAATACAAGACAAGATAAGATACAAAACAAAATAAAAGTGTTAGTTAAAACTAACCCTTCAAGACGACTGCATGGACTGTGGAACAGCTGCGTTTCATAACTGAGCAATATTATGAGCATGGAAGAAGTGTAGTTTCAGCTCAAAGATCTTTCAAGACAAATTTTCAGATGTCAAAATCACCTTCTAAGAGCTGAAACTACACTTCTTCCATGCTCATAATATTGCTCAGTTATGAAACGCAGCTGTTCCACAGTCCATGAAGTCATCTTGAAGGGTTAGTTTTAACTAACACTTTTATTTTGTTTTGTATCTTATCTTGTCTTGTATTGTCAAAACCTATACAATCTTGTACAAACTTGTAACTATCCTCTTTCGAATGATGTATGATTTTATAAAAGGACTTATACTTTAAGAGTTACAGGGGTTTCTTTTGGGTCCCATTTCTCTGGATCACCCTTTATATATATATATATAAATAAAATATAATATAAAGGGACTTGAACCGAACCGAAAACCGAAACGTATTTTTTGCGAACGTGAACCGAACCATTAAAATTACAGCATCCTGAACCGAACCTTTGAAATATATATATATACACAAACCGGTTCGGCTGAAGTGGCAAATTAATGTAATTGTTTTTGGTAATCAACATTTGTATCAATAACATGCCAATAAAATGTCATTTGGTCAGATTTTCAAAATAATAAATGCCCATAATATGGATTGATGTAGGCCAATAGATTTTATTATTTTTGTAGTTATTGAATAAATGTTTGATTAATTTTTCCGTAAGAGACATACGAAATCCATTGCTATAATTAAATTGTTAAATCGTACAGATAGATATTAGTGTCTGTCTGTCTGTCACTTTTATTTCTTAAATAAAAATACCTGTGAACCGGTTCGAACCGATAACCGATTTTCTAAAACTATTGAACCGGAACAAAACCGGAACATCAAAATATTCTCCGAACCAAACCTGAACCGAACTGATTAAGTTCCTGATATATATAGCTATGATGAGGCATTGACTAGAACTCCCTAACTCTTGAAAAGAGTATGGAAGTTTTTGAATTAGGTGATAAAACAGCCCTACAAATTATCTTTCCTCAAGATTGGCATTGGGAGCAATCAGTTATTGGAGGGGCAAAAATCGTACAAAAACCCTACTTAAGAAAACGTATTCACCAACTTTTGTTGAAAAAGACAAGACGGTAGTTGATAAATAATATGCGATCAACCCCTATTTCAAAATATATTTGGTATATCTTGAGATATATATATATATATATATCAAAATATATTTGGTATATCTTGAGATATATATATATATATATATCAAGATATATTTGGTCTGAAAAGACCTCGTTTTCAGAACAGCTTCTCAAAAATCTAGCGACACTAATTTATGGATAAGAGACTCACCAGGGTAGTTTAGCGTTGGGGCGCCTTCTGTTAAGTGAAGGTTTTGGGTTCGAGTTTCAGTCGGGAATTCATATTTTAGCAGTGCTTCTCTGCATGCATCTTGCATAGTCGGGTAGTGGTTCAGATGTCAGTGGAAGTCCCCTCTGTCATATGATCTTAGATTTTACAAAGGAAGTTAGATAACTTTATTATGCCCACGACTGTATATATATACAGGGTGTCCCGTAAGTCTGGACCCATAGGGATTTATAATATATTTTTTTATTATGTTATTATTATTATTTTATTATTATTATTTTTTATGATTTTTATTTGTGGGGCCACTTGAAAGCCAAAGTGTACGAGGTCAAACTTCAGAACATTTTCCACCTTAAAGCACGCATTGTGGAGGCGTGTCAAGAAATTTCTGCGACTGTGATTCAGAAAGTGCTGTCGCAGTGGAAATTGCGTCTTCAACTATGTGTGCGACACAACGGCGGACACTTTGAACAGATTATGTAATAAATTTTTGGACTATTTTGTAATTTTATTATTTTTCCCCTATGGGTCCAGACTTACGGGACACCCTGTATATATATATATATATATAAACATTTTTGAAAGGAAAAACATTTAAGGATCCATTACGTAAACTGATCTTTCTAGTATATTAAAAATTACAGTTCTCTTTTACAGTAATGTATTGCGGGGCTTTGGTTTCTTTTTCATAAAAATGAATGAAAATAAGAGATTCTTTAATGTTTGCAATCATTTAAGAGGGTCTATTGTAATTCAGCTTCTTTGAAGTTATTTAAAACAAATTGCTTAAAAATAAAACAAATACAATTTTTAGTTTTGTTACAAAGACATTCGTATCTTAACACTCAGTTAGGGCTGGACGTAGCTGCAGAACATGCAAAAAAGTTAACTTTTTCTGGGCACATCTGAAATGTCGTCAGAAGGTAATTATAGTTGATGGTATCTATCCAGTCTCGGTCATTCCTATTTCACTCTTACCTCGAGAATGAAAAATCTGAAAGTGGGAATTTCAAGGGAGGTAATTCCCAAATTCTTCCATTCATGCTGCGAAATTTTGCGCTTTAAAGCGAGTTTCTCATAGAAAATACCCTTCGGTCTGTTTTGATATGTTTATAACTTAACATACAACCTAACCTAACTTTACCTAATCTAACTATACTTCACTTTTATTTATAAAGATAACTCGTTGTAGTTTCGTAGACGATCAAATTCGAATAAGATCTTTCTTGAGCATTTTGAGAAAAAACGTATTCTAGTGTTTGGTCTACCACAACTCTTTTCCCAAATCTGGAATTCCATTTTCGAGCATTCCCACTTTCGGATAGCGAATGGTAATAGGAATGATGCCAGGTGGTAGATATTTAATTTGGGTAATTATACAGAAAAGGACCGCTCTTGGGTTCAGATACAAATCCGTGTTTTTCTAGATCAAACTTTAGAAACTCTTATTAAAACTGTTGCGTCTGTTTATAACGGGTTACTTGTTTATCCCTGTGTCATGGCGAGTATATATATATATATATATATATATATATTATATATATATATATATATTATATAAAGGCTTTGCGAAGCTTCGAGATTTAATTTGATTTCGAATCGGGGGAGAGGATTCGATTCGTTAGCTTGGGCTCCGATTCGGTATTTTCGAATTTCCATTAAGTCTGGTAAACAACCGGTGATGTTGTTTTAAAGAACTTTCGTAAATAAACACTTTTTTCTTTTTACTTAGATTATAATTCAATCTATATACTGAGACCAATCTCTCGTACAATAACACTTTTATCATACTTTAATACCATTGTTCCTCCTCATGATCAAATACATAATACATTTTTTTAGAAGGATTTACTTTGTCCTTTGTTCTCAACAAGATTTAATTAATTTTGTGCTTATTACTAATTGTGTGTAGAAAAATTTTAAATAAAGAAACCATTTTCGGTTTAATTGGAAACTTAATTCAGTATATATACCCTATAATCTATGTGTATAGCTGATTCGATTCGATTTGAATTGTTTGGGATGATTTGATTCGAGATTCGATTCGGAAAAAAAATTGATTCGCAGGGTCTTATATATATATATATATATATATATATATATATATATATATATATATATATATATATATATATATGATACACACAGACCGTGCATGGAACAAGGAACTCTTCTGGGATAATTAAATCCACTATAGTCCGAATAAGTAATGGTAAATGACAAATACCATAGTTTTTCTTTTTCATGATGCTAGCCCGACGTGGGCAACGGGCCACTCGCAAAGAGGTCCCATAAATATAGCTTCCCTCACCAGCTATCTGCAAAGCAGACAGGATCCAGCTTTGGGACATGGATCTAGGGTTTAAAGCAGCCTAGCCCTGCTACATTTAGAACCTCAATATAAGCAAAAGACTCGCTGTCTTCACGTCAGATTGAATACATCAAAGAAAAAGGGTAACTATTATATTTTAGCCAAAAACCAAAACTTAAACCTCAACTGGCAGAATTGAGCGTCCACTTTTCAAGGCACATAATATGTCCGTTTCAAGATGGGAATGAACTCAGAATGGTTCCCTGAGTTTTTTATGATACACACAGACCGTGCATGGAACAAGGAACTCTTCTGGGATAATTAAATCCATTTGTCATTTACCATTACTTATTCGGACTATAGTGGATTTAATTATCCCAGAAGAGTTCCTTGTTCCATGCACGGTCTGTGTGTATCATAAAAAACTCAGGGAACCATTCTGAGTTCATTCCAATATATATATATACTGTATATATATATATATATATATATATATATATATATATATATATATATAATACACACACACACCCACACACACACACACATATATATATATATATATATATATATATATATATATATATATATATATATATACACAGGGTGTCCCATAAGTCCGGCATCATAGGAGGAAATTCATATTTTTCTATTTCTACAAACCATAATTTATGCTCGGGATGCCAATTTCCCGTCCACCATTCTGTTAGGTGACGAGGCTGTTTTTTATGGAAATGGTGAGGTAAATCGACAGAACACCCGCTACTAGTCTCGAAACAACCCTCACTGGTATACCTCTTCAAAGGAACAAGGTGCACTGTGCATCTCGGGTGATGGTATGGTGTGGCATTTGGAAGGATCGCATCATAGGCCCCCTCTTTTTCGATGAACATGTCACTGGAGGCACCTACCTACGTATGCTCAAGGAAGAAGCATTTCCCAGTGTCTTGAACGAAGAAGGAAATTTCCCAACATGGTTCCAGCAAGACGGCGCTCCTGCACATTACAGCACCCAAGTAAGGGAATACCTGTACCAACAATTCCCTGATCATTGGATAGGACGTCGAGGGCCTGTGGAATTGCCAGCTAGAAGCCCGGATCTCACGCCACTAGATTTTTCTCTCTGGGGCCACTTGAAAGTGCTGGTATACGCAGAGAAAATTAGGAGTGTTGAACATTTGCGGCAGAGCATTATTGAGGCATGTAACACCATTACTCCTGACATCATTCACCGTGTGCTTGCTGACTGGGTATCACGTCTGAATTTGTGTATTGAAAACAATGGTGGACATATTGAGCACGTTCTGTAAATAAAAGCTTTTGTTTTGCCTTTTTTTATTATTTTTCCTATGATGCCGAACTTATGGGACACCCTGTGTATATATATATATATATATATAATATATATATATATTATATATATATATATGAATTTCACACTTAAACACGTGAAATGAATGAATGAGGCCTTGGAATAATTTTTTATTTTTCCTTTTGGGTTTGCATTATATACAGGGTGTTTCATAACGTGTTTGACGCGCTTTCAGGGTGGATTCAGGACCTGAAAACAATGAAAAAAGTTTATATAAACATATGCCCGAAATCGCTTTGTTTCCGAGTTACAACCCGTTTTGTGTTCCAGCAATTCTTTCCGCAAACTGTTTACAAACACTGCTTGCCGACAATGTTTGTGAGTGTGTACGAGACTTATTTCATGTATGGCCTTGCCGATTGTAATGTTTCGTACACTCTGTGACATGTTTCAATATCGTTGAGTGCAGAGCCATCAGTCAGTCAGAGGTACATCGCGGTGTTTCATTGTTCGTATTCGTAACTTCTTACCGTGAATAAGTGCAGTCCAGTGAAAAAGAAACCTTGAAAGTTTTTGTGCTATTTAGTGATAGTGTGGATTTGAAGTGAGAATGGAGGCTTATTCAAACAGAGAAATGGCAGACATGCATCTTATGTATGGACTTGCCGAGTGTAATGCGGCCGCAGCAAGACGTCTGTATGGGGAAAGGTTTCCAAATCGCCATCTGCCAGATAAGAAGACCTTTCAGAGAATAGACGAGCGTTTTGGTGATACAGGATCATTCAACAAGCGAGTTTCAGATGGTGGTAGACCAATCAGCGCCAGAACTGTTGAGTTGGAGGAGCGGGTCCTGAATCGCTTGGAGGAACATCCTGGTGTCAGCACCCGAAGGATAGCAGCAGCAGAGGGTGTAAGATACACAAATGAGTGGAGAATTTTACGGGAATAACAACAGCTTTACGCATATCAACATTCAGAGAGTACAAGGCCTTACTGAAGCTGGTTTCCCACCACGAGAGGCTTTTTGTACTTGGTTCCTGCAACAGTGTGCTTGCGATCCTCTTTTTCTATCCTCAGTGTTGTTTTCTGATGAGGCTGCCTTCACAAGAAATGGCGTGATCAATTTTCACAACACTCATCACTGGGCCGAAGAGAATCCGCATGCCATCATCCAGTCAAAGCACCAACAATAATTCAGTATCAATGTATGGGCAGGACTTATTGCCGACAACTTAATCCGTCCTTTTGTTTTGCCTGGAAGATTAACAGGAGAATCGTATTCCAATTTTTTAAGGAATGATTTAAGCGATTTACTAGATGAAGTTCCTCTTGGTGCCCGACGTCGTATGTGGTTTATGCATGACGGCGCTCCGCCTCATTTTGGTCGAGCAGCCAGAGACTATTTGGATGACCATTTCCCTGATAAATGGATAGGCCGTGGAGGACTCATTGCGTGGCCTGCTCGTTCCCCGGACCTGAATCCACTCGATTTTTACCTGTGGGGTCATCTGAAATCCATCGTTTACGTGACACCCATTGACAACGTTGAAATGCTTCGCCAACGTGTAGAACAAGGATGCCAGAAAATCCGAGCAATACCTGGAATGTTTGAACGCGTCAGGCAGTCTATGACGAGGCGTGTTTAGGCGTGTATTCAAGCGCAAGGCGGTCATTTTGAGCACTTCCTTTAAAGGTAAGACAGATATTTGCTGGAACACATAACGGGCTGTAACTCGGAAACAAAGCGATTTCGGGCATATGTTTATATAAACTTTTTCATTGTTTTCAGGTCCTGAATCCATCCTGAAAGTGCATCCCACGTTATGAAACACCCTGTACATAGGCCCTATATATGAGTATATAAAATTTCTCTTCCTTGTAATGTCTATTTATCTTCATATTTATTACATATTTCCAAAAAATGAAAAAGTATTGGGAAGATTTTTGTCAGTATCTTTCACCCATGATAATATTCAGGAAGGCCAGAAACTAGTACTGTATAGCGCTCAGGCCAAACGAATACGGCTCATTGACCTCAGTCTAGATTATTATTAACTAACAACCACATCAGGAGTCGAACTCCTGACTTCATTGTCTTCACTTCGTTTATAGGAAAACTGTTACCCACGCACTGAGCTTAGGACCGCCTCCGCCGTTCACCGATGCGAGCCAGTTTTATATCCTATACAGGCCTAGCTTTCAGGCTAAGACATTAGAGACAGGAAGATATATCCGTCGCCTAGAAATGTATTTGTATTTTTATGAAATATCTTCAAAAGTTGTATCACTTTCAAGTTGGTACAACTTTATAAAGCGTTTTTTACTTTTGTTGCTGAGCCACTTCTTCGTAGGACCTCGTATATCCATCTCACAATCGCCCATAGGGAGGGCATATGATTTTTCGGGGCTTATTTAATTTTATTTCCCTCCAAATTTCGGGTGATAAATATCGGGTTATCTTCGTTAATTTGGGGATCGGTTGGGTTTTTTATATTTGTTATCTGCGAGTGAGAAAGGCGTATCTTCCTTTTATCTTTGGAAATTAACTTCATATTTTTTTATTTATTCATAATTATAATCAGGGTTGTGGAGTCGTGGAGTCGCACGTTTCAGGGCGGAGGCGGAGGCGGAGGCGGAGGCGGAGGCGGTAAAAAACTTCCGACTCCGACTCCAATTTCTGTGTCCTGTGTCACCCTTAATTTCTAAATCCTAAATCCTAAATACTAACATTTAGGTTATTTAGTTTTTTTGGTCAATAAACCTTATTCATTGATAGCCCCTAGATTAAGTTTTTTTAATATTTTTTTTTTACATTTTCAGAATATACAATTAATATTTATTTAAATATAAAATATAAAATATAAAATTTCACATTTAGTGTGGTGGTGATGAAATGTCTTATTATTATGATAATTATAGAGTGAAACACTAGAGGAGTCGGAGTCGTATATTTAAAATGTGAGGAGTCGGAGTCGGAAAATTTTGGACCGACTCCACAACCCTGATTATAATTATCGAATATCAATAAGATAAATTTGATATGTTCCTAGACAGTCTATCGTCATCTCTTTATCCATGATTGAAACACGTTTCTGAAATATCAAACCCGGAACAAATACTATAACGTTAATTGAAATAGATATCTATTTATAAATAAAAAAAACTTTGCGCGGTTTTGAGCGGAGTAACAAGTATCTCTTTCGCTCAGTCGCCTGTTATGATTGACTGACTCGTGTAAAGTGGGTGGATGAAGCTAATGTTTCTCGCTCATTCGCCCGTTAGGGTCGGATCTATCAAGATGAGCGGCATTAAAGATCACGAAGTGATCACAAGCCCTATTCATAAGGTAGGGAGCCGAAGGCGTGGCTTGTATTTTCAAAAATTTACAATCGAGGGTTTCCTGACTTTTTTGGGCTGTATTTTATGAAACCCAATTTGCTTAAAAATCAATCGGACAGGGTAGGTTGGGATAAAAATTTAGCATTTTCGGGTTTAATCCGAAAATCATGTACCCTACCCATAGGCCATATCTGCATGATTTAGTCACATATTTATCTTTTTTATGACTAAAACGATAGTTAAAAGCCCAAACCTTGATTTGTTTTTATTTTCGATAAACAAACAATCTCTGAACTGTTTCTAAAAGTTTGTAAAAGTTTTTTCCTTGAACATCTCTGTATGGTCACTACGGTTACAAATTACAATACAATATTGTTTGATTGAGCTTATCGCTTATTACCTTCAAGAGTATTGTACTATTTTATGGGATTTATATCTGCCAATAAAATCTATAAACCAATAAAACAAAATCATTATGACTCAAGCGTCCTGGAATTTTACTGGATTTCTAAGAACTAAAAAAAATTCACTGACCTTTTCAAATATTCTGTATGTTTCAAGGTTGACAGACAGCATAAGGGAACATAATGATAAAGATGAAGGTATAACGTATAAGAAATAAACATATAAGACTAAATCTATGCTATAAAAAGGGAGTCCCATCCGTCTGACTATTAATTAAGCGATTCTGAACATAGAAATAAAATGAGCTTTGCTTTGTTTCAACATTTAACTCTCGCGCGTTAAGATTTTCATTACTTGCTACAATGGGTCCCGATGTGAAGCTTAAGATTTTCATTGCTGCGTTCTTTTCTATAGTTTTATTCAACGAATAATTGACTCCCCAGTAATTTGGGGGGGGCACAGGTCCCTCCAATTACTGAGGCCGAAGGCCGCAGCACTGTAGGGTCCACTTTTGCTGTAAAACTAATTTTTTAGATGATAAAAAGCGGTAATAAAAAGTTGAAATTATAAAGATGTGCCACAGTCTCGAAATGAAGTTGCAAAACCATATCAAAGTGACATATTTTGCAATTTTGGCAGACACTTTCAAGCAGTATAAATTAGTTACTTTTACTGAACGAAGCCAAATTAATTGCTGTAGTTTAGGTCCTTATAATTAAATTTATTAATATTTTGGTTTCAATGAAGTTCATATTTTTTCTAATTTTAGTGAGCTAGGACGTATAGAAATGACATTTTGTAGTATTTGGCAGATATATTCGAGCGATAAAAATTAGCTACTTCTAGGTAACTAAGCCTAATTAACTAGGTTGTCTTTATAGTTAACCTCATTAATATTTTGGCTTGAGTGAAGTTCATATTTGATAATTCTTATAACGTTATTGAACGTAAAATTCCTGTAAATTTACGTCATAAAAAATGTCATATTTTTGTTCGTGTTTGTACTTACACAGGTAGGAAATACCTGAAATAAATGTCAGCCAAAGTGAAGTTTAGCTTTTATATAGGAACAAAAAATACTTGCTTATTACATAATCAGTTCGGACAAGGCCAGACTGTTATGCTGAAAGAAGAAGGATTCGTTAAAGAATTATTATTGATCATTGAATTTCAATAAAAACAGAATTCACAACATTTTCATTTAGGTTTAATAATAGTTAAAAGTTTAAAAACAAAGTATTTTCTTAAAAATTTTAGCCGTGAAGTCGTAAGCGTCAATCAGCATTTAACACCATTATAGTAGACAAATTTGTACTCTGTATTTACTGTACCATTGTGAAAATAATGATTTCACATACTGACAATGCTAGTTTTTATCATATATTGGTAGCACTTGAAATCTTGTTTAGAATACGAAATTCATGACGTGACACAAAGGGAGTTTTTATAAATATAGCGCTTTCAATAGGCTCTGAGATATTATACTGCTCTAAAGACTATTGATTTCTCTCTTCTATTTAGTCTGAGAACTAAAATCGAATTCCTGTCCTCGAGCATTTAATGTCAGTATGTCAAGTCCCTTCCATTACATATTTAGCTTACATATTTCTTAGCTCACTTCTTGGCATTACTTTTGGACGTGGCACGTTTTTCGTTAATGAAGGAAATATAAAGATATTATTACTTGGGTAAGTTGGGTTCTAATTTGTTAAATTGTGAAGGATTGCTAGTCTTAAATTACCATTTTAGTCCGTCTCAGCAAAGAGAAAAATGTAATTGACAAATGTGTTTTTTGTTTAAATGAAACTCGGTAACATGCAAAGGAATTTTTCCCCCTTTTTTAACAACACCCTTCCCCCTTTATAAACGAAGTTCCCTGCGTTCTCCCCTCGGTTTTGGCGATTCTTTGAGGACAAAGCCTCCAAAAGTTCTTAATTACGTAATCGTAAAATATTTCGAATCATCAAATGAAATATGGAGTGATATTTTTATACTACAATGGCACTCTCTTGTCGCGGGATTTCGGTTCGAACAAAGGATTCAGCGAAGTTTTTTAGTTAAAACGAAGTTCATTCCAATTTGGGTGAAATAGATTTAACTAGGATCATTTTATGACCTTGAATGAGGTTGAAATGAGGGAGAAAAAGAACCGATAAAAGGGGTAGGGGATATTGTGAAAGGGCAAACCAACGTGTGATAAATTTTTTATTTATTTTTTGTGTGTTCTTACAAAAGCAATTTTTATAGCATATGCTCAAACGTGTTTGAACATTGACAGGGATTAACTTTCTAGGTAACTACTGCTTCAAATCTCGCTCTGCAACAGTTTCTTACATCTGAAAACATTGTTTATATATATATATATATATATATATATATATATATATATATAATATATATATATATATTTATTTATTTATTATATATATATATATATATATATATATATATATATATATATATACAAGTAATGATTAGTTATAGTTAGTTACATGACAAATTGGACTGAAAGGGTATCCAGACTGTGTGCAGTGAATCACGTACTTTATTAGAATAAGGTAATATACGGTAAGTCACAGTGTAATAAAGAAGTAGTGACCTAATAAATAAGGAAACAGTTAAAACGAAACAGTCAGTAGTTAAGAAATTGTTGAAAACGGTTGCCTTTCTCCTCCAAGTAGAGCTGGATGCGCCATTGTTCATGTCCTGAAACACGCGCTGCAATTCATTCGACTTTTATGGATGACTTGGATCGTGACCAGTGTCGGGGTTGTTCGTGTGGACGGAGTTTTTAAGTTTTTATTCGGTCATGGAGATTATATAACGGTGACCCGTGGCTTAGCGTGGAAATGGAACCACGGATCGGTATATCATCTGAATGCGGAGGACCGTCGCTGGTTCACCTACTACCCATGAGGATCTGTTGTCGTTCAGTTGCTGATCCGAAGTAAAATTGCGTAACGACATGGCCGTACAACCCTTTTAAGTTTCCTACATTAATTAATTTTGATTCGAGTGTCTTCGGTACCGAGTTTAAACGTCGTGCCCACCCCATGGAGAATGGGGACACATTTTCCTTGATAATGTACGCATGCATGTATGTATTTTATGTTGAAATTTAGCTTTAATGATAAAAATATACCTAGAAATTATCGATAATTAAGTACTTAGCTCGTTTCTCTCTCTATATTGTTCCTTTCTATACAGTTTTAGTCTTGTTCAATTCCCGTGTGCAAAGTAGGAAGAAAATCAAATTCTCTTTCATTTCGGGTTATTAATTTTATTTAGTTTAATTTCGCTTCCAAAATAAATGTTCTACAAAATCTATGTAGTACATTACCTACCCCAAACCTAAACTTACTTAATTTAATCTAACCAAACCTAACTCGTATTCGATATTTATTCCGGTAAAAAATTCTCCAATTCTATTTAATTTAGGTTCAACTTTATTCCGATTCCAATTTTTTGAAATTTGACATTATTTCATATTCGACTTAATTCGGTTTAACATACTTCTGCTTTCACACACACACACACACACACACACACACACACACCAGTGTTTAGATGCTATCAGTGTATTTCTTTACCACTGATGGTGGAATATTCATCTAAATATTCTGTAGGTCTTTCCACAGTTCAATATTAGATGGCTTCAATTTATCCTTCTCGGAGTCTACTTAGTCCCATATAGCCTCAACTGGATTCGTGTCGAGGCTGTGTGATGGCCATTTCATAATTTTTAGCTCCAGCGTCCTCCTTTCCCTTCAAATATGTTTTTACAATCCGTCCCGTGTGTTTGGGGTCGTTATCTTGTTGGAAGATGAACCCTTGTCCATTGAAACGGTTTCCATCTGGCACAGCATGCAGTTGAAGAATTCGCTCGTACTTCTCTTTACCGAGAGCATCATCGATTTTTACAAGGGAGCCAACTCCAGTGAATTTGTGGACCCCCAAACATTGATAGGGCCCCCACCATGCTTTACTCTTGGTTGTAAACACCCATTATGCGAGTATTTCTCACCCTGTCGCCGTCGTACTACGGTCTTCTTTTAGACCAAATGATTTCAAATTTTGACTTATCTGTCTACAGAACCTTCGACGTTCATTGATCTCGTGCATAATTTACCCTCTTAAACTTGTTTTTTGGTCTTAGGTACAGGCCTTTGGCAGCAACTCTTCCGTGCGACCCTGCCTCCTGCAGTCTACCTTCTTATTGTTACGGTCGAAACGTTAGTGTCTTATGAGGAATTAAAGTCATGCTGCAAACTATGACTCGCTTGTCTTCTATTTCTTAGGCATGTAATTTCCAATTCACACTAGTTTTTAAATGAAAACAAACACCGAAACTGAAGATGTTTTTGGTGTGAGCGTCCACACTAACATTTTACCAAATTTCAGAATCAATGAGTGTACATTTTCTGTAGCTTACTTTTAAGGTGAACTAAAATTTTTTTAAGTAACCTTTATAAGAAAGGTGCAGCTGATATCTCATTTTAATTTAGGTAGTGCTGTGCTCGTTACTTTATAAATGTAATACCGTTACCGTTACTACAGTCTAAATGTAACGCCGTTATCGTTAGTTACCATTTTTAAAAAGTAACGAGTAACGGCACCGTTACTCGTTACCGTTACTTTTAATGAAATGTAAATATATATATATGCATAGGTATATTATAATTTATATATACATAAAATATTATATTATATAAACATTCACTTGTGCGAGTATGTGTTGGTTTGTATCCACTGGTTAATGCATTGGCTATGAAGTCTATGCATGCCTTCATTGCGTTGTTATGACTTATAAGGCATAATATTTTCAAAAAAAGTGAAATAAAATTACTGCAAGATTTATTACTAGGAATTGCAACATAACAGAGGATGTAGCATATTACTGATACTAATTTACTAATGCTAGAATATACCAGGAAAGTTTAGTTTTGCAAAACAATAATACGAAATACTAAAGAAATGAATCAAATGAGTTATTGTGCATGGCAATGATAATTGAAATTTATTAGCTAAATATACAAACTTAAGAACTACTATTCAAAAGATCTTTATTGGCCTTTAAGAAAACAAGCTTCAAAAGTTGCATCTATGAGCGAGCCTCGTTTCAGACGCAGTATATCCTTCCCTACTGAAAAAAACCCGGTCAACAGCGGCACTAGATGGTATAGGAGTGTTAAGTTTAATAAACATATTTTTAAAGTTAGTGGATGGGAAGGATGCGGAGCTAACGTGCCGTGAAGGCCCAGATGAAAGGAATGACGAAACCTCTGTTGAACTTAGGTCCCTCCCTGCTCCAGGGTTCTTCGCTTTTTTGCTTTGACAGTGCTGTCAGTGTAGGGGGAGAGGGTGGGTGGGGTAGGCTGCCAGCATGCCAACGGCCAACATGCACACCTCGCTCATAGTGAAGGGGCAAATTTTTAACGGTTAATGAATAATTTGTGAGGATCGAAAGAAACTACCGTATTTGTCGGCTTATAAGACGCACTTTTTTCCTTATAAATACCTTAAAAAATCGCCCTGCGTCTTAGAAGCCGAAAGTGGGGAAGGATGAAACGTCATCAATAGCACAAGTGTGTGAATGGGTGCTGAAGTCATGGCATGATGTTAAGACTGAAATTGTGGTCAAGTCCTTTAAAAATGTGGTATAAGTAATGCAGTGGATGGCACTGAAGATCATTTATTGTATGAGAGTGACAGTGATACAAGTGAAGTGATGATGATGATTATGATGATGGGGATAATGATAATAATGTCAGTAATGAATCTGAAGTTGATTAATAACAAATAATAAGAGTAATAATCATATTATCTTTCTTTATTGGCTTTTCTTTTTATTGAATTTTACATATCCATTGTATTAACAATAAAGTGCATCAAAAACTTTTTTTCTTGAATTTACCTTTCCAAAATTAAGGTGCGTCTTTCACGGCGCAGCGTCTTGTAAGCCGTCAAATACGGTAATTGCGAGCTACGATAAAAAAGTAACGAGTAACGACTAACGAACGTATTTCCCTAAAAAAGTAACGTCGTTACTGAAAGTTACTTGATTTGAAATGTAACGCCGTTACTGAAAGTTACTTGAAAAACGTAACCGTTACTGAAAAAGTACCGCTTTACGTAACGGCCGTTACTTGTAACGCGTTACTGCCCAGCTCTGAATTTAGGTACTAACAATTTCTTATATATTTAAAAAAAAAACAGAATTTAAGAGCGCCAACTAATTTTTTTAAAGTAGGCCAAGTGATTCTTAATTAAAATAACATTCAAAGGAAATTATTTTTATTCGTGATGGGTGATGTAGCGTACAAATTTAACCAGGAAATTAAATAGGTTTAAATGGTAGGTTATTTTAATAAATTAACAAATAGGCCTAGGTCTATTGTAAAAACAAAAATAATTTATATCTAGTTTAGGTATGGAAATTAGGTCTACTATGAAAATCTTGCCTCTTGGAAGAGTATTACCTATAGGTTAGACAAATTTTCCAGACTGCTACAAGCAAAGTTAACCCTAGGCCCGTCCTTTCTCAATAGCTCCTGCCTCTTGTCTCTTTTAAGACAATAAAACAAAAGAACAGTATGCCTATAACTATATTATAAGTTTGTAGTTATTGATAATAAATGCCCAAATGGAAGAAAAATTACTAAAATAGCATGCATTTTATCAAACATAGGATACATAGTTTCCGAAACAGTTAATATCGGCAGTATTTCCTTAGAGACACTGTTTTGTAAACGATTCGTTAATGGTGTTTTTGTTACCAAATTGTCCACACTAGAGACAGTTTCATAAACTATGGGTAGTTTCAGTTTTCGTTTCGGTAAAATTGCCTAGTGTGAATCGGTTGTAACCTTCAAGTATTGGCCTTTATTTTCGCTGTTTTTAGCTTACTCTGTTTCAAGATGGCGTTTGGTAGTGTCCCACACTCCTTTTACAGAAATATCCAGTTTTTTTCACAATTTCTCTAATTAATAGTACATCTTCCTTCTCGTAAAGTCACGATCTTCACGCAAATATCTTCTGGTATCTGCTGTATTGGGGCCACTCGATGTGAAAAACTCGCTTGAATCCACCTGTAAAAAGAGTACAAGGCACATTATTTCAATACATGATTTAGAAAACTAGAAATGTTTATAAAACACATTACTGCACGTAGCATTGTCATATTGGAAACATTCTATAAGCAACTTTCTACTGTAGTTAATCAAAGAATGAAAAAGCCGTAGCCTAAAATCGATTTCCAATGAAAAACAAAGGATAACATACCTGAGTGATGCAGTTGTAAGAATGCTTTCGGATAAACTTCAAGGTTACTGTTTATAATGCGCAAGCGTAACGTGAAAAGTAAAATTATGCTATTTAGGAACATTTGTTGCCTAATTCTAGATTTCGACTAGAATATGGAGCAATTTTTGGTTAATTTTAGTGGCGTTTCTAAACTTTTCAATATATATATATATATATATAGTATATATTCTCTAAGTCTTTTATCTATAATCACTAAAAATATTATCCTTTATATCCAGATTAAAATTCGGTCAATAACATGAGTAGGTTTCGTGACGTATCAAAAACTTAAAATTTGAACAAATTATCTTGCTTAAAAATTAAATTTCAAACTGCCAAATTTGTTAATTGACCTGTTATTAGTAGCACAGTGTAGATATACTGTATATAGAGTGTTGAGCTTCCGGCATTTTCAGCCTGCAGTTGAAATCGGTTCGAGTCACTATGGAGACAGCAAGCAACCGCTTGGTCGTTCAGTGACTCTTGACTCTGTTTCCCAAAGCACAGCCACTGCCCCCCCCCCCCGGGTTTCCCTTTTACGTCATTGTTGACGTCATTACTCAAGCAATTTAATAACTTAAAAAAAGGTTATATATATATATATATATATATATATATATATATATATATAATATATATATATATATATTACAAATGATTTCCCGATTTTAAAAATTTATTATGGAAAAACTAACAAAGGTACAGCGAAAAGCAAGATATACAAAGAAAGAAGAACTCGGAAAGTTTTATTTACAAGCTATTGAAGTTTAAATGCTTTGAATATGTTTTCGATTGTATCAGTTTTTAATTTATATGGAGTCATTTCGTCATCAACTTCCATCATCTATGATTGACTGCAAAAATAGCCACCGGTCGAGTTGCATAATTGTAATATTGCAATTTTTGAGAATATCCGTGAACTAAGAAATTATCAATTAAATACATAATTCTACAAAAGTAAATTTTATATTTTGAAATCACATAATAAAAAATTGCCTGATTCACCCTCATTTTGAAAAAGTATATACTTATTTGGCTACTCACTGTCACTGGTGGTTATAAGCGCAGGCATTTTCACAAGAATAATCCTCGACTATATACTCGTATATATAGATTATGATAGGAGATGGAAATCTTGTGTGCAACTTTAACTCGAGTTAAAGACGCGTGTTTACTATAAAAGTAACAATATTCCATAGAATCGCAGCGTTGGGAAAATAGTGTGACAATAACTCTTCTGCAGTTTTGTGGAGTGGAGCACGTGAAATGTAGTGAAATATGAAATGCTTTATCCATAGATTTGTTTGTTTTGATTTGCGGAATAGCGATTTTTGCATTTTTTTGCTTCCTAATTAACGAGTGACTTTGGTTTTCAAATATATATTAGTTAAAGACCTTATCTTATGATACTAAATATATAATTTTTATAATTACTTAAGTTTAAGTATACCAACAAGGCTTGAACTCTAGGGTGGTTTTGGCGTTTTAAAAACTTGTAGTTTTTGCCGTTTCCTAGCTAAACTACTCATTTCTTAGCCTACGTTCCCTAGAAGATGTTTTTTCGTATTAAATTTCTTGTTGATTGATACTCATTACATACTTCTACGTCATTTCCTTCCAATTATAGAGCTTGTCAAACCTGGGCCTACGGTAGGTTAGGCCCTCTCCAAAACTAATTTACTGCAAATAAATTAGGTCTCTCATATGGTAGGCCAAATGCCTATATTTGGCCTACCCTTATTATTAGTATTGAAGGTTAAACTAGGTTTGTGATATTTAGTTGGAAGGGTTTATTTATTATGTAATTTGGTAAATCTTAAGGAAATGTCATCACCTGCAATAACTTAATTATAACGTATTTGGGCTCTTTTCCGTTCTACCCCAGCCACAAAAAATGAAATTATATATTATTTTCTACTGTAGTTTTACTTGCTGAATTCAGTAATATATATCTTATTTTGGAGAAATTAATAACAAAAGAGTTATAGTCCGTTTTTTATTTAAAAGTAGAGATTGCATTTAAGATTTCAATAAAAATGTTCCTTTCCTTTTGTCTTCTCCTCCACAGAAATTCACATAAATAAGAATCTATCATATTTCTAGATGTTCCCCAATGTCTCTCGTTTCCTTTGTTTAGCTAAATCACTGTACGCCCTGACGATTGGTTAGGTTAGGTCGTGATATTTCGTTAGTTAGCCTTATAAGTTAACTAAAGAGCTGGGGTAGAACGTTTATTTCCTTAACTATGTTTATGAAATTCCATTTATCATCCATAACAATATCTACAAAAGAGAGAAAAAAATTAATAATTATAACCATAACTAATTAAAGCACGAATACTTTCTCCAAAATAAAATATATATATATATTATCGAATTCAGCAAGTAAAACTACACTAGAAATTGTTGCTGGGGTAGAACGGAAAAGATCCCGTATTTGCACGAAAAACAATACTCTTGAAAAAAGTGTTAGATAAATTCCTAGTAGTTTGAAGGCGTCCTTCAAATTTTTATTGCACATGCATAAAAGCTGCACCATTAGATTTGAAATAATTTGTGAACGTTGTGAGGTGGAAAAAGGAATCCAGGACAAAACTCACTGGACAAAAACTCACCACTTAAATGCAAAAGAGGACAAAAACTCAGCAGACAAATGTTTTTGCGAAATACATACACTCTAGTCTAGATCTTAAGATTTTAGACTCATTGTAGGTAATTACTCTTCATCTTTTAAATTGTTCTGTTTTTAACCAAATCGGTATACTAATGTAGTTTTGGTCACTGATTTCAAAAATAACTTTCTATTTTTGGAGAAATGAAAAACAAACGTGTTAGAGCAGTTTAAATAATTAATTAATGTTTTTAACGAAAATATCATGACAACCTAACCAATCGTCAAGGGCGTACAGTTGACCTAACCGGGCATTCAGTTGACCTAACTGGGCATTAATTTATAACGAAAGATTGGTAGGTTGGTGAAAAATTAATGTTGGTTGGTTGGTTGGTTAAAAATAGAACAATTTGAAAGATGAACAATAATTATCTACAATGAGTAAAATCTTGAGATCTTAAGATCTAGACTAGGTGAGTTTTTGTCCTCTTTTTGCATTTCAGTGGTGAGTTTTTGTCCGTGCCCCGGCAAAAGAACCTAACTTAACCTAACTCGGGCATTATTCGATCTAACACAGGCATTAATAATAATAATAATATAACCCCTTACCTGCTATTAAGATTTGCTCCTGATACAGACAGTGGGTGTCAAAAATATATCATAAAGTATATTCTTTTATTTATAAAATACACAAAATTCTAAAATTTCCACTCCACACTGTTCATAAATAAACTATTGCTTATCCAGTGATATAATATTTATAATTATATACATGCGTTGCGTATTAAGAGGACACCTCCAAACTAAGAATTAATCAAATGTTATTTTATGTAGATTACGGCCATATAGTTTTTTTTCGAAATTCAGGTGATGACCTCTCCTTAAGATTAACATCATGGTTCTTAACTTTAATGCGGGACATACGGTACCCAAATTGAAAAGTTTGGCAGAAATTTACCAGATCTGAGGCATCATTTGTCAGCTAAAATGTTAGTTTTAGATCTGATTGTCACATTCCAGATTAATAGTATTATTATATGGGGTATTTGCATAACTTTTCTTGTTTTCTACAGAATTTGACAGTCTACCAAATTCAAGTTTTGACTAATATTATTATGGCTTTGCAGTTTTTCCACTGATAGTGTCAAATTATTTAGGAAGTCAATTATAAAGCTTTAAAAACACGCAAAAATCGCTGTTTCGTCCACTCGCTTTGTTGATATGCAGCTGAAGATTGATGACGTAGTTGGTCCGAGGGCGTATTAATAATGACGTAGTTGGTCGGGGGCGTATTAATAGTTAGGGTTGTTTAACCTTCGTAATTTCTGAGGTCTTATGACGGAAGGGATCTACAACTTTACACGGGATCCGAAACATTACCCCACCAAAGGGGCTCCAGAGAATTACTTTAATGCTGAAGTATGAACTTCGATCCGAGACGCGAATCCACGACCTTCAGATTAACAGCCAGCACTACCGCTTGTACGTTACTCTGGCAGATTACCAAATACTAATGCCTTACATAGAAGGGTGTCTTTCAGGTAAATTAACTAATGCAAAATAAACCTTATTGATACTGATATGGCTGAACTGGTACAATTTCCCAAAAGTTTCGACGATTTGGTACCTCGATCCTCCGTTTTTCTTAAGTGGTACAGTATTTGCTCTTTTAAATATGCGTGATAGACATATTTTTATACAAGATTGAGTAAAACCATTACAATTAAAGTTTTCAGGATTGATGCATAATTTTATCGAGTTTATTAACAAAAATGGATTTGTAACTACTATTAAACAGAGTTTTGTTAGAATTTTTAAATTTTCAGTGATCTACCTCTCCATCTGACAGACAGACATTAATGTTGAGAAAAATAATATGCTCAAAAGTTATTGAAATAAAAGTTAGCGAATTTGGCATATTGCAAATGGGAACTTTACACGTAGCTTTTTAAGTCAATATCTCGCGAAAAGAACTGAAAATTGGAAGTAAGTTAGGTTTGATTAGTCTAAAATCGGTTAAGAGAGAGAGAGTTGATCAAAGTCGCTTGTAGAAGATACGAGTATAGCTCCTGGATTTGAAGGTCGAAACGTTTTCTGATAAATTACTGTATTCTCTTATTCGATTTTGTTGCCATTCATTATCGTACGTGATTGAATCAATAAGATTAAAAATAATTTACTAATGCTCTGAGGCTTTCAGTCTTTCTGTGTACAGAACTGTTTTAAGACGATGAGACAGGTTGGGCCTCTCCTACCACAACAAAATGAAAAATGACAAATGTAGAATAATTTGTATTGTTTGCGAACATGAATGAAGTATAATAATAAAAGTATTTTAAATAGTTTTTATTTTTTCATCCTTTCAGATTAAATGAACTGCAGTTTCAGTGAAGCATAATACTTACTCTTTGAAGAAATTTAGCAACCATGCACAGACGTAGCGTTCATTATGAGGAAAGGTAAGATTGTTTTATGTTGTTGTACATTGTGTATTTGGGATTTGTGAACAATTTTCTGGTGCACTGAATACCTTTTTGTTTACTTAAATATTAAGTTTGTACAGTATGCACTTTATTATTTTGTAACATCATTTAAAAATTAAATATTCTCTTTTTTTTTGAGGTAACTGTATTGTTGACACTCTTAATAACCTATTTACAAAAGTTTTGGAAACTTAAAGCTATAAATATCATATAATAATATATCTTATATCCTGTCATTTGGTATTATCATAATGAATTCGTTGTTGTTCTTTTTATCATATTTATGCAGTGTGCATGTTGTCTGTCTGTCGTCTACAGACGTCTATCGAAGTTCATGTTAACTCATTATTTTGAGGTCTCTCGCAAAAAATCAATTTCAAAATTCCTTTGATTCGAGCGGAATATCTACGGTTTTAATTGGCTAGTTCTATTGGCGTGCTATGCCTAGGCCTACATCCTTCCATGATTAATATTGACTACGTATTATGCAACAGCCCTCGGTAATTTTTCCTTCAATTCTGCTATGTCTTCTTCCAGTCTATGTCGCCTATGCTGAGTCACAATAATCCTCGTAATTATTATGGTACCTAATGTTAATATGTATGCAATTGTTATATAGTAAAATATAGTATTTTAACCGGCCACTATTTGAACTCTTCGAAATTATTTTAAGAACCAGTTCCAGCCCTACAAAAATGGCTTTGCCGGAAGGATATTCAGATTGTACCACGCTGTGACGAATACGACTTCTGTTACGCTATCTCGTATTCTGCACAACCACACGCCACTTTGATTTTGTTATGCGCTCTCCAGAGTAAGCTCATCCATCACAGTCAAATCTGCATCTGGCAACAGTTGATATATTTTGTCGTTTGAAATCCATTCCATATTCATCAGAGATGGGAAGACTATCGACAAGTCTGCTGCTCCGCAAGACAAAGAAATAAAATCACCCTCTTACGCAACGTTGGTGTACAAAGGAGTCGTTACGACAACCGGAATTATTTTTATTATGTGGCGAAACTCGTTTTCAGTTGCAGCCATACATACCCACAGTCCGGAGTGATGCGGGGCTGCATTGAATATAGTCAGTTTTCTTCCAAATTCATGAACATGAACATTAATCAATTTGATTCTGTCGTCGGATTGGTCACGATCAAAGGAAAATGGTTAATCATCCTCTTCGTTCTCAGTGTAGATAATTTCATCTTTCCTCCAAAAGAAGGAGGCATTTTCATATTGATGTAACGTTGCATAAAACCCAGCTGATTGACAGTCCAAAGTATGCGTATCCCCGGCCTTAAGGGAAACCGAGGCATTATTACTTACCATCGAGTTAACAATAGCGTGCCTAGTTTATTCACTTAAATCTCCGCATAAGTATGTATTGCATTTTCCCTTAAAAATATGGGGTCCATGACAAGGTAAACCGAAACGAGATGGAGGAGGATTTGTACAAGTACGCATGCGTATTCCTTTCCCTCCTCCACATTTCTTGGTACAAATCCAGTGGCCCCAAGAAGACCACCCACCGTTCAAATCATCTTCATCAATCTTAAAGTTAGGCTCGCATCTCGATACTTGCCACTCCCCTTTCGATTCGAATGTAAGGAAATGAATATGTTTCGCGCGGAAAGTCAGTGTAACGTTAGAAGATGTAACAGAAATTTTGTGTGCCTCTTTCATTATTCTAACCCGTCTCCATTATTTAGTTACGTTAAAGGCTTTGATTTAAGAAGTATTTGAAAGCCACATTGAAGAATTGTTAAGTACCAAAATTTAATCGCTGTCAGGAAGAGAGTGTGATTTAGTTCCGATACTATTTTCAGTTGAGAAAAATATGAAAGATAACATCCCCCGTCTTCCTTAAATGAAGAAGTTCAACGGTAATTGAATATCCAAATGGAACATTAATTAATTACTAGACATTAATTTGGGGACATTATTCAGCTTGAAAGCATCACATTCTTTATTAGGTTCAAACATTGGATTACTGAGAACAATTAACGCCATCTGGTGAGCACCAGTTCGTTTTTAATCTGTCGAAGAATCCGTGAAACAAGAATGGAAAGATAAATAGCTAAGTTTTTTACCGTTTTAAATTTAAATAAAGTATTATTGTTTTTGCCTTCTAAAATAGTTAACTGACCCGCTTTTTTTCGAAGTTAAAATTTCTGAAATTAATATTCAGAAAATAATTATTCAGTTAAAGCATTTTAAATTATTGACGATGACGACGGATCTTTAAGAGAAGAAAACGATTCTTTGAGTTCGATGGTAATCAGAGGAGACCGTTTTTGATGGAGTGTTAAACAAATTCCATTTATTAAACTGTTTTCGTGCCAAGGTCGTACGTGAAACGTTAAAGTATCAAAGTTTCGCTTGGAAGGAAATAATGTTTAACGAATTAAAATTTTGTAAAAGAAGCCCTCGCCGTTGAAACTAAGAAATGGGACCCTTTTATGTCATTACAAAGCTTTATTTTGTCATTCGTTAGTCCTAAAGGAGTGGCAGTGCAGTTTCTTTGTTCGCACTCTTATATATCGCATGGTTCTCTATCAGCCCTGTCACTCACGAAACAGTATTCTTGTTTTAGTTTTATTTTAACAATAGGATCTCTTGGTTTACGACAAAAATTAGTTTAATAATCAAAGGGGCCGAGTTCTTTTTCTAAAGAATTTCTGTTTATGTATGACCATGTTCTGCACAGTCTTCCAGACTTTGACCAAAATTATTCCCCACTGTACGGTTGTTTCGATTTCTTACAGTTTGGTAATGAGTCCATTTCTCTCTCTTCTTTTGGACAGTTATCGCCAATAATTCTGAAAAATGTTGGTTTGGAATTAATTATGTCTGTTGAGAGTAAATAATATCTAACAAAGACAGATTTTTCTAACTTTAATGAATATACCGTGTTAGCGATAACTTTAACATAACCTTTTTGTATACTGTCTTTGATTTCTATGTCAATATTTGTGTATTTGTTATTATTAAGAGCTACTGGTAGCTTTACTGTCTCGCTTTCCTTCTTGCTAGACCGTGCTTAACTTGGATTTCCTAGAGGAAATCTGGTGATATAAGCAGCTGCCGTTATGCTTATTTCATTGCTGGCAATTCTTACCGAAATGACAGTATGCTTATGGTTTTTAGATAATGGGGTATCGAAGAAGATTGTTGGTCTTTATAATAAATACACGATTACGGGGAATTCCAAAACTAAAACCTCAAATTTCTCGTCCATTCCATCGGAATAATTTTCAGCACTGGTTTTTTCTTCCCAATCTAAGGCGAGTATGCATCTTGGAATTTACGTTCATCATCTTATAACTTTATGTGGTTATGGTATGAACTAAATGGAATAACGCCGAAAGGATTTGTTCCTCTTTGAACAAACCCTTCAACGCAGTGCCAAGGTTTTCCATTGATTTCTTTCATTACCACAGATATTAGACCCGGACGAGGTTGCGCAAAAGACATCCACTTCGGTCTTCTAAAAGGTTCTTTATAATAGGCTGTTAACTTAACAACGGAAGATATTTCCCCTTAATAACCCACCGAAAGAGAGGATTTTTCCTCAGCAAAGACTAATTTAAGCCACATATGTAACCAATTGTAAAACATCGTTGTGGTGCGGAATTCTCCTTCAGAAGTTTTTTCCATCGGGGTTTTCGAATAAAAATCATAGTCATATTTAACGTGTTTAAGAATAATTTTGTTTTTAATTAACGTTATTTTTAGGAATTCATCAAAAGACGGTGACGATAAGAGATAAATTTCTAGCTAAAATCTGTTTTCAGTTTACGATACAAAGATGCCATGGCCTCGAATGGCGAATTTTATATACAAACCTTCATAATACTGAGGAAGTTTTATTCTCATTAGATCATCTTTGAAATAGGAGTGTCTCAAATACCACGTAGGTGGAACGGATACATAATTTGTAGTTTTGTCCCAGTACTCTTTTGCTATTACTTCTCCTCCTTTGATGGGAATCCCACATGGAATTTAACCCCCGAAAGTATTGCTCGGGCAAGCGAGGAGAAAAAAATTACTTTTGCACGGTGATAAACACCCATATTTAGAACCTATATTTAAATCCCCTTGAAAGTCCCAAGCCGTAACTCCTAAAATATGGGTGTAGGTTATCCTGCAACGAGGTACGCTGCAGTAGAATTTTTTCAAAGATCCTGGCAGAAAACACCACGGTTCTCTAGCGACTATTCCAGGATTTCTGCAATAGTTTTCGGCTAGGACAAGATTTCCATCGGGAAATTCATTATCTTCCAGTTCTGCATAAACGTTTAAACGCTCTTACATAATTTCCGGGATTGAAAACCAGTTAGCGCATGTGTTTCCTCTCTTCGTTGTAGATTTCTTTCCAGTATATTCGTACCCTCTCATGCTCATCCTACATTCTCGAGAAGTTTCATCCGGCGGATAGAAGTCCATCAACTTTTCTTCTCTCATCTCTTGTCGTGTGAATTTATCAGGAATATCTGGTGAAAAGAAACTTTCCGAATTTTGCGGAAATATAATCTAGAACCAAAAATTCCTCATAAGGAAAATATAAACTGCATAGAAATTAATGAAATGAAGGAACATTTTTTTCTGATAGTTAATTATCAGACCTGACCAGTTACTTCACTCTCATATTAACAAACTTCTAAATATTACTTTTTTTATACACTTCACCATACTTTGTTTCTTAATGAAAGTGACTCTATCTAAATACTATGATTGCAGTGGTCAGACATATTATCTGCTGGATTATACGTAAGTATACAAAAAATAAACGTGCGTCATTCCAGTAAAAATTTACAAGATATATTGTTTGAAATTCAACTTATTTTTTGGTTTTCTCCAGAAAAGAAAAGAAAAATCTGTTCCTAAGCCGAAGGACGTGCGACACATCAACTATACATGCAAATTTTGTCCTACATCGGTAGCGTAATACTATAAATTTGGCAATATTTCAGAAGATCAGTAAACCACGTTTCACTGATCCATAAAGCTCGCCATGTTACTATCATAATAATATTACTTTATATTATTACCGTTGTCACGGTGATATAATATGGTCGGGGTACGTACGTATATTAAACAAATTGATGAAAAAGATAACGTGTGAAGGCTGAAAAGGCGAAGGTATGAAAAAAAATATATACACACAACTCTATGTCACGCGACATAAGTGCGGAAGAGATTAAAATCATTATACAAACTGGTTGAATAATGGATTTGTTTACCTCCGCATCAGTCGAAAGGTATAATGCCAGAAATAAAAATAATGAAATTAATGAAGTACCATCACACGCCTTTCAGTGTTATAAAAAAAGACGAGTAACCTTGAACTTAATAGACTTTTGAACATCGTAAACTAATTCCTTAATTTATATTTCATTTTCACACCATATTTTTCCAACAAAGCGGTTATTAGTATTACGTTATTGATTAAAAAATATTCGAAACACGAAATGAAGAACGTTGACGGAGTGTCTTTTTCGTAAAAGAAAAATAGAAGAAAATCGAATGGAATTGAAGGCCAAATCAGGATTTCTAAAATATCGCCCATTATGTAACAGCATGAAGTTACAAATATCAAAACTCGCGTTCTTTTAAGCAAAATTGCATTATTGTCCGCACAAAAATGTTTCAAAAGTATCAATGTCCGTGATTTTTAAGTAATTTAAAAGAATCCAGGCTGTACAATAGATTACATTTACAATTTGGTATTATATTTCACTATCTTAACTGATACATGGAGAAGTGGATTAAAATGAAATAATAAAATTGGTTTGAACTATCAAATCATCCAACGTTTTTGCGCAGAATGATCATGGACCAAGATTGTATATCGTACCAAATGAATGCTTGAACTGTCGTGTTTACGTCTCACACGTAACAGTTTGAATGTGTGTGAACAGTTGCTCAATCCTAATTATCATTTGTATTTTTCCCTCCTCTTTTTTTTATTTGGTAAATATTTAGTTTTGTGGCCACCTAGTTTTTGGCAACGTCCATGGCTCTTAATTGGCTGGTAGTTGGTGACGTGGAAAATTACTAACCAATCTAGAACGACCACCTAACCTAGATTACGCCTAACCCGAGTATAAGATTCACCCCGATACAACGTATGAAATGGGCGGGGTTTCCGACTTCGTGAAAAATCTGGTGACACGAAATTACACAATTTACAGGGATTACCCGAAGATCAGGGCCTCCAGCCTCGATTACCAAATGATATCTTCATTAAAACTAACGAAAATATCACGACTTAACCTAACCAATCGTCAAGGGCGTACAGTTGACCTAACCGGGCATTCAATTTAATTTATTATTATATTTGGTACTGTAAAGCAAAAAATAAGAATACATGGGGACCCTGATCTTCAGGTGATCCATTTACTGTTCTTAATGATAATGACCACAATACATTTATCGAAAGTGAAGCCATTTATTTCTTCTTGATAGTTCTCATTGATATAGGCCTAGGCTAAGCCGAAATTGATTAAATAAACAAAAACATTAAAATACATGAGAGAAACGCGTGTAGCGTAAGTAATCATAAATTGTTTCACGGCTAAATCAATCGGTCATGCATGCAACTGCATAGATGCAAACAACGTCACGTTTGATTTTTTACTTCCTGTATTAGCTTATGTTATCATAATTGTTATTATTTTGACCTCATATTCTATATTTCAAAAGGGTTGTAAATAAAAATTTTCATCATTCCTGTTTTCTGACTCGTAAGAGGCTCGAAATTAGGGTACAAAGTCTTCTAATTTCCGACTTTCTGCTTCGCGTGAATTATGCGCCATTGTCATGGTTTCGTGCGAGGTATAATTCACCTCGTACTATTTTTAAAGTTTTAATTGATGTAATTTGTTTTCATCTTTTAGTATTTTGAAGATAAAACTACATATAACCGTACATAATGTAGTTCCATTTGAGTGTAATAAATTATAAATGTGTTGTATATTTTGCTAATAGGCATACTTATGACTCGGATAATATCATTCACGATATCGTATGCAAACGACTGACAAAGCAACAACATACGCACGAAAGCAGTCTTTTTATTTTCCCTTGTTATTTAGAATGAGCTTCAGAGTTTAGGGAATTTAGCGTTGTTATGGAAGGCGGAGAGCGTTGCTATGGAAACAGGAGTTCTTTTTTCTACCACACGGCGTCGGCTGCTACAGAGGCTAGTCGGTGGTGGAGTAAATCATTGCGAAGGAAGAGCCAACCAGTAATGTGAGGAAATAGTAGAGCAAAGTAGCTTAGCGCAGAGTATCATGACTTGAACTGCTTTTTCAGTGACATTCTGAAGTTGTTTAGATTTGAAAACTATTAGTAGATGTCGTAGTTGTAAACGCTTGTTGAGTAAAATGAGATTTTCAACGTAATGCTTAAAAAATAACTTTTTTTACAACAAAGGACCGTAAAACGTAGAAATAGTTATTAGTTAATACTTTTGTTTTTAAAAGTGATTACCTTCAATTAAAAGATGTTTTGTCTCGTGACTTGGTTATTTTAGTTTTGTCAATTGGGTTTAAAGACTTACTTAAAACAGTGAAAAAAATGAATGTCGTCTAAAAAATATATTTTGAAATTCCAGAAAAGTAAGTTTTGTGTATTTAATATTACTATTTATTTATGTATTATGAAAAGCATGAATTATTACCAGCATTGTTTATGAAATGTGGCTTTTGTAAGCTTAACCATCTTTATTTAATTTTAAATTTGTATATAAATATTTTGCATACCAAATGGTAGAGTTTCGGAAAGAAATTCTATGGAAAAGTACTGAAAATTTTAAGATTCAGAAAAAATTCATAATTGGTTGGAAAAATAATATAATCTGACCAGCAAATAAATAAATAAATAAAGGTGTTAAGTACGCCAGTGGTCCCCACCCTTTTCTGGTTCAAGGCACTCCAATCCCCGCTGTTCTTTCGCAGCACCCCCGATGATTTTCATCTTCCACTATTCAATAGCCAGTTCCCCACCCCCTACACACGCCCCTAAGTAAATTCAACATGAACCTATACATTTCTGTATGGACGAAATAAATCGTGAATGTTTTTTTTTCATTTAAAATTTCCATATCTTGACTGTTTTCAATTTTCAATTATGTATTTTTATAATTTTCATAGAATTTCGCGGCACCCCTATAATAGATGGCACCTGTGGCACTCCGGTTGGGAAATACTGGATATACGCTGTCATTCCAACTGGTCAGTTATTTTTATATTTTTGTTGATCAGATTATTTCTCAACGTAATTATTTCTATATTTTTTATTTCTTCAAAATTTCTTTTCGTAACTATATATATATATATATATATATATGCATATAACTGCAATGACCGCGCAGTATATAAATGAATAGAAACGACATAAGTGTTAAGGAACGTTTCTATTCATATATATATATATATATACATTCAACTGCAAAGAACACGCAGTATAAATAACGTAAAGAACGACGCTTGTATAGGAGATATTCCGCGCAAGACGAGAGAGAGAGAGAGAACGAAACAAATATATATTTCACTTTTTTCCATGGCTTCTCAGAGACAGGAGGCCAAATTTAAGTTTAAAACCGTACAACTTTGTAATAAATGTTAATGTATGCTAAGAAATTCCTGTAGTTGGCTTCCTGTAGTGAAAAGAGTTAAATATTTTACTAATGCTTGATAAGAACCGTTAAAGAACGGTGTGTTCCATTTTGTGCTGATCTGTGTGTATGTGAAAAAGTATTTTCTCTATTTGGCAATCAGTAATTAAAAACTAAAGATAAATTTACAATTATAAAATTAATTCCTGTTTCGTAGAGCGGAACCATTCTACATACATTTTAACGAAATAGTATGGGATATAAAGTGTACAAATGTTTTCCTTCCTCCGATTGGTCAGCCTTTGAAAGAAACGAAACATAGTCCCTGATTGGATAATTCATAATCTCAAACCCAGCGTTCTGAATACACGTTGATGAGAGATATAGGCGGAGACTTCTGTGAAAGTGACAAACATTTTTAGAGGTCATTCCGTTACCATTTCTTTAGAATATATGTACAGGGTGTCCGAGAATTATCTGTACAATTTTTGGCTGTTATTAAAAGTCAACCATGAAGTGTAGAAATTCCAGTGTTGTCCCATTTTACAGAGAATCTCATTAAGTTTTTTCTGATGCCAAGTTTTGACAAGTTTTTTAGAAATTCCAGTGTGTCCGAAAATTATCTGTACAATTTCATCTTTTAATAAAATTCTTGATAACACACGTAAAATTCTTAAACAAGATTATTTATAATCTGTATTTTCAAAAGTTTCTTTTATTAAAGTAACGTTGTTACAAACATTCGATATGTGCACCATCAGTGATTCGCAAAACATCCAATCGATAATCCAAATGTTGCCATGTACGCTGCAGCATATCCACATCAATTCGCTCAATAGCAGCTGTGATTCTTGCTTTTAAATCATCAATGTCTGTCACCCGCGTACAAAAAAGAAAAAATTTGTCAAAACTTGTTATCAGAAAAAACTTAATGAGTTTCTCTGTAAAATGGGACAACACTGGAATTTCTACACTTCATGGTTGACTTTTAATAACAGCCAAACATTGTACAGATAATTCTCGGACACCCTGTATATATACACATAATGGTGAAACTTGATTACTTTTATTTATTACTTTTATTTATTTATATTGAATTTGTAATTTCTTTTTCTTGTGGAATAATTTTTTGGAAGTTGGAACAGCAATTTATATCTTTTGTTTTTTATATTTTCCTCAATTTGCTTCTTCCAAATTTATGTTCAGTGATTATCTTAAAAGGACTGATCAGTAAGAAATACTATAGACGTTTTTATATTAAACTATCTATTTGGTAGATTTCACTAGCTTATAAATGTAGGCTTACCTCTGAACAATCTTTGAAGAGAATTTTAAGTGTGTTTTTTCTCTCATTTCTACCTATTTATCTGTATTTCATGATGAAGAAGAGATAAAGTAATGCGGTATGTTTTTAAATAAAGCACAATGCCTTTAGTTTTACGTAAGTTTATTAATAAATCTCAACACGTGCCCCGTTGGTGACTGCAAACATCTAATCCAGTGGTTCTCAAACTGGGGTACATGAGGGAATATTAGGGGGTACGCGGAGGGGTCCTGAAAATATAATCCTTTTAATTTTATATACGATTAACAAACGGCCACGAGTCACACGGTTGTAAAGAAAGTAAAAATCCTCTCTCTCGAAATCCAGAAAATCCCGTGAAGAAATTCAAGGGGTACAGAAGAAGAAAAAGTTTGAGAACCGCTGATCTAATCGATACTAGGTTTCAACCAACACCAGGCTCCCGGGGCCGGACCTATTCTCAGCGTGCTATTTTTTTCATTTACGGGGAGCAATTGCGTGCTTCCCGGACTACTCTTACTCTTCGGCGACATTAAGACTAATCCAGGCCCCACTACAACTTACACATGTCACCATAGACAAAGACATAGACACAATAGCACCATGAGACACACACAGAAGTATAATATTAACATATTACAGTACAACGTGGATGGCCTCACAAACAAAATCATGCAGCTTAGGGAATTCGTACACAAACAAAACATTCACATAGCACTTATACAAGAAACAAAACTAAAACGCACGCACAAAACACCCACCATCCCTGACTTCAAGGCGATCCGTCAAGATCGTACTGGGGGTAACTGGGGTGGGCTCATCACTTACATACGTAAAAGCATTAGCTACACTGATGCCACCCAAAACATTACAAACACAATCCAAGCAGATAACACGATAGAAATACAGGCAGTTAACATTAAAACACGCGCAAAACACAACACCACACTAATCAACATTTAAATCCCACCAGATAGTTCACCTCAGGTGCCAGCCAATTACAATCCACAGTTACACAAACTGGCCTCTCATTAATGTCATCTTAGGAGGAGACTTCAACGCACGCTAAAGACACTAGTTGATACCTGCACAACCAAAGCAACACCAGAGGCGCCAATATAGCCACACAACTAAACAGCCTCTTCATTCTTAACAATACAGAAAAACATGCACACATACCACATCAAGCAGGATACTCAAACTCCTCCCCAGACAAAACGTTCTGTTCCCCCTCACTAGCAACACATACACACTGGAGAACAAAAAAACAACTGTCATCAGACCACCTGCCCATCATCATTACAACACATTTTACACTGCCCTAACAGCCTTAGGCACACTTACAGAAATTACAAGAAAGCTGATTGGGAACAGTTCAAAATACAGACTGAGGAACAATTCACCACATTAAATAGCACACCCATCATAAACATCAATACAACACTCAAGACATTTAATCAGATCATCAATAATGCAAACAAATACATGCCCGAAGGCAACATTAGGAAATACAACCCAAATTACACTAGCGAAATAGCCCACCTCATAAGGCAACGTAACAACCTCAAACATAACACACAAACACCACACACAGAAACCATAAAACAGCAGATACAACAGCTCAACACAGAAATAAACAACAAACTCAAAGAAAAACAAACAGAAACATTTAGGGAATTCATAACAACACTAAACCACTCCACAGATACATCCAGGCTATACAAGACTATAAACAGCATTACCCACTCTAACAGCGGCATTCACACCTCACACGCGGCTATCTGTCGCAGCCAAAATAATATCCCAACATATACACAACAAGCTAACATTCTAGTTAATCACTACGCAAAGATAAGTAACTTAAACAGAAACAACAACCAGAAACACGCAGACAGACAAACAACCAGAAACAAGAAAACCTACAGACTCGACACGACCATTACACCCTTCAATACAGACCAGACCACCAACATCATCAAAAACTTTAAGAATTCGAAGGCTACTGGACCAGACAACATATCTAACATACACCTTAAACACTTGGACCCACAGGGAATACTAGCTCTCACAAATATCAGCACATATTCTTACCAACACTGTATTATTCCTGACATGGAGACAAGGTAAAATTATTACACTACTCAAACCAAACAAAAATCCAACAGAACCAGCTTCCTATAGACCCATTACTTTACTACGCGCACCTTCCAAAGTAACAGAAAGACTAAGCTTACAAATCACCAACCCACACATACCACTATCGCCTACTCAACATGGATTCAGACCTCACCACTCAACCACGATATTACTCACTAACCTCACGCAGCACATCATGGATGGCATCAACTCCAGACGACCAGCTCAACGTACACTATTAGCAACAATAGACATTAGTGAAGCATTTGATGCTATCCCAAGCTTCCCTCTCATAAACAAAATACTCAACACATAAATGCACAATAACACTAAAAGATGGCTGAGCAAATATTTTTCAGGAAGATACTCACCTGTCACATTTAATGGCAAGTCATCCAAAAACAAGCTTTTTCCGAACGGGGTCCCTCAAGGCTCTGTTCTCTCACCAAAACTGTTCAACTTATACATGCATGATATTCCAACACCCATAGATAACAAGCTTACCTTATCACATGCAGATGACATCGCTCTAACATCCACCCGCAACAACATCCACCCGCAACAACATCCACCCGCAACAACATCCACCCGCAACAACATCCACCCGCAACAACATCCACCCGCAACAACATCCACCCGCAACAACATCCACCCGCAACAACATCCACCCGCAACAACATCGACACCGCTACAACATCGACACCGCTACAAATAACCTACAAACATACATAAACAGTATACAAGACTGGCTCACACACAATAGACTCAAAGTAGCGCCCACAAAATCAACCATCACCTTGCTTACAAGCAATACAAAAGAACACCAGATAACTCCACAGCTTACACTAAACAACATCAACATTTCATACACTCACATGACCAAAATACTTGGGGTCACATACAACACATCATTATCTTTTGCAAACCACATTCAGGACATTAAAAACAAATGTACGTCAAGACTTAACACGCTTAGGGTACTAACAGGTACAAACTTTGGACACCAGCAGGAAACATCATCACTCATATACAAACAATATATTCGCTCAGTTTTGGACTATGCTAGCCCATTCTGGGCACCCATTATCTCAAACACACACAATACAAAACAACGCACTTCGTATCATTACAGGATGCACTCAAACAACACCAATAGAACACCTGCACACAGAAACAAAAATACTGAAAGTTAGGGAACATTTAGACATGAGGGGAACACAATTCATCGCAGCAGCGACAACTAACCCACAACACCCTTGCCACTACATGTACAATCATGCACCAACACCTCGCACCATTAAGGTAACACCAGAGAGACATTATAACCAAATGCTCCACTCTATATCACGCCCCACAGACATCACACAGTACAGAAAACACACACACACACACACACACACACACACACACACACCTAACCCACAAAGCACTGACACGACTCTGTCCGAATGCGGTCCTAGATGCGAAGCCGCCACCCATTAACAGGTCAGAGATCAGCCTGAGCAGATCGGATCGAGTTAACTTAGCACGATTCTAATGTAGACATCACCCCAACTTACGCACATATAAACACAGACTAGATAACTCCACAGACGACACCTGCCACCTGTGCCAGGACACACCACAAACAATTGAACACATTATGACAGACTGTACCGCTCTAGCACAACAACGAACACAACACAACACAACATCACTAGTGCGCTGAACCTCTGGTCCACTCCGGAGAGGGCGATCGGTTACCTGCGTGCCGCCGGCTTGCTCGATCAGGGTGGGCTGATCGGCTAAACAACAACAACAACATCATCATTATCATCTCGGGGTGACATTGCACGTGTTCATGGCTACTGTAATTTTCTGTTTCAGGATTTGTCACCCCTCTATTTTGTCCTTTGAGGATACATGAAACACCTTCGTTATTCAGAAAAGTGGACAATATTTGGAATCGCTGAAATAGAAGATTACAGCGGTTATCAACACATGTTGATTTGGCTGTTAGTTGAAATAGAATATAGATTAAATGTTTTTAGATTATATAATATATATTATGTAATGTGTCCGTGCGTGCGTGCAGAGGCAACTGGGCATAAGTGAGTGTGTGATAATTCACCGATGAAGTCGGGTAATTTCGTTTTTGTGAAGCAACGCTTTTGGTACCTCGGAACATTAAAATTACTGTATATAAAAAAAAATCTAGAAACCTATTTATTGTCGGGAAAAGAGATATTAGTCCTGATTAGTTTAGGTTACGCTAGGATTGGTTAGTTAAATTTTGGCTAGTTTAGGCTAGGTTAAATTAGCGATTACCTCAGTATTTAATGAATAAACAGAAACCATCCTTCGAGCCCTCATTTGCGTCCAAAACACTTATCACGCTCTTCTATGTTCAATGACACTAAGGTTAGGTTTGATGAGGTTAAATTAGGTTACGTTCATTATTTTTCTTAGAAATGTGGATTTAAAGGAGGAGAGTAGACCCCAATCGACCAAGGAAATAGTCCAGGGGAGGGGGGTGAACGTTAGTGGGGCCGCCGAGAGGGCGGGGAAGCCGGGTTAAATCCCTGGGGCCCGGACCTCTAGGGGGCCCGGAAAGAGGGGGGTAAAATCTAAATACATATATTAATAAAGCAATTGATTAAATAACAGAGAGGTAATTAATGAACATACATTTTATAGAGATTATCATAGTCAAACTGAAACGGATAAAATATTATCTGTGATCCACCAATGCCCAAGAACGACTGACAGAGCTGGGAACCATTGTAATTGAAAGTCATTTAGCCCGTACTTTAAATTTCATAAGACTCATTTACCACCTTGCTAGAGAGAAGGCAAAAAAAGTACACTTCTAATTATGAAAATCTTGCAGTAAACAATTGTCTTGCCTGCATGGACTGGTACCCAGTGGTACCGCATTTGTAAATTGTATGGTGATAGAATTAATATAATTGATTCGAAAAATAAAATGGTAATTTTCTTCTGAGTTCTTTATTCATACTGTATGTTTTGAATAGTGACTTGGACATATGATCAGTTTGCTCGTTATGTACACAAAAAACATTCATAATAAAATACTGAGTAAACAGGGGGGCCCATATATCAATCCTTCCCCGAGGCCCGTGGCAGCTCTCGCCGGCCCTGAACGTTAGGCAGAAGACAGGAAGTGCTGGAACTCCCGTTTCTCCTCTTACTATCGTCCTTCGCTGATCTTTTTCCGTGTTTCATCTACCTTGTGAGCAGTCCAGCACGCTCTCAAACATGATTCTCCCTCTTACACACTACACATTCTTTTCAAAAGTTAAAAAAAAAGCTCTAGTTTTTAACAGCCTCGGAGACTTTGATTTCGGGTCTCTCCATTTCCTTCTATGGGGGCATTTTTGCAGCCGTTCGCCCATGGCCCCTCCTTCCTGCATTAAAAAAAATTCGTTATCGCGTTTACGTGAAGATATACAGTTTGTGTGTATGTGTCCCGAAACAATAATACTTCAAAACACCACAAAAATTACTAATTATGAATTTAGGATTTTTAAATTCTGTTTTTGCGGCAAATTTTTTTCCGCAACTATACGTCACAAATATTTCATATAAAGGAGTATCAGAAGATCGTATGATATATACAGTGAACAAAAAAGTATTTGAACACACTAAATGTATTAAATAAATTACAACATGAGGCTACGATCTTTATGAGGCCTAAAATAAATAATTACATACCGCATGGTGAACTAGTAGGTGTATTTTAAGGTTTATAGAATCAAACCCACAAAAGTTATGTTAAAATAATATAAATGCGAATGCAAAAAATGTATTTGAACGGAACAAAAAAAGTATTTGAACACACTAAATTTATTAAATAAATTGAATGCATGCATACTGTACACAAACTTTAATATTTCGTATGAAGCCTTTTTGCATCTATCACAGCCTGGAGTCTTCGTGGCATGGATTCTACCAAACGTTTCGTCGTTTCAGTCCCTATTTCGGCCCATTCCTCTTGTAGGACAGTCTGTAGATCTGCTTTGCTTGAAAATTTACGTTTTCGTACTTTAGATTCCAAAATACTCCATAGATTTTCGATTGGATTCAGATCCGGGGATTGGGGTGGGGTTATAAGTCTCCGACGGACGTTGTAGAGTAACCATTCTGTAGTTATTCGAGCAGTGTGTTTGGGGTCGTTATCCTGTTGGAATACATAGGACTCCCTTAGCCCCAGTTTGTCAACACTTTCCAACAAATTATCACGCAAAATATTAATATACTTCCGAGCATCCATTGTTCCATTTATAAAGGTTAACTTTCCAACACCTTTCGAGGCCATGCAACCCCACACCATTACATGGCCGCCTCCATGTTTAACAGTAGCTCTAGTGTTCTTACGATCTAAGGCAGTATTCTTCTTTCTCCAAACGGTTTTGCGGCCATCACTTCCAAACAGATTGAACTTGCTCTCGTCGCTGAACACAATGCAATTCCAGAATTCCTTCGGCATGTCGAGATGTTTCCTTGCAAAGTCGAGTCTTTTCTGTCTATTCGCTTCACTGATGTAGGGCTTCTTGAAGTTCTTCCTCTGAATGCGGCCTTGTGCAAGTAATTTCTCACAGTCTGAGGTGTAACAACTGTCCCGGATGTTGATGCAAGATCCGTCGATAAAGTTTGGCTACTAACGAAGGGATTTTTCTTCACTTCTCGGCAGAGTAGCCGTCTATCCCTGGCAGTGAGCGACTTGGGTCGTCCAGATCGACGTCTATTTTCAGTTGAACCAGTCGAAATCGTCTTGTTTACTACATAATACACTGTAGAAGGGTTTAATTTAAGTAGTTTCGCAATTTCACGGTAGCTGTGTCCTTCATTTCGTAGAAACACTATGTTTTCGCGGACAGTTAACGACAATTCTGTTTTCTTGGGAGACATTGCACTTCGATGTGTATCAGAGGTATCCCAGCACTCAAATGACGTGTAGGATTGAGTATTACTCATATTGGTTCGGGTGATAGTTTTGTTGGACTTGATCTAATGTTTGTAGGAGTATTGTTTTACTGCTTGTGTGGGACCGAGTAAAGCCGTTCAAATACATTTTTTGTATTCGCATTTATATTATTTTAACATAACTTTTGTGGGTTTGATTCTATAAACCTTAAAATACACCTACTTCTTCACCATGCGGTATGTAATTATTTATTTTAGGCCTCATAAAGATCGTAGCCTCATGTTGTAATTTATTTAATAAATTTAGTGTGTTCAAATACTTTTTTTGTTCACTATATATATATATATATATATATATATATATATATATATATGAGGATGGCGTAAAAGTCGACACAGGAACTATGTTTTTCAGTGCAAATATATATATATATATGTATATTTGCATTGAAAAAAGCATGGTTCTTATGTGTCCTAACTTTTGCGCCACTATATATACAGTATATATATATATATATTACTCAGTCAAACATCAAACTACTTTAGGCCTAATCATAATACACTAAAAACTTTCAGTAATTTTTGTTCATCCTAAGAAATAAACTGGAAAGGAGAAAATGTCAGATATTACATTTAAAAGTGAATCACCACGCAAAGACTTGACATATGACGTCACGAGCGACGACTCGAGTTGGGAACAGCCTCAGAAAAATATAGGAATTTTTATTTATTACTGGGATTTTTTAAAATATTTTTCTGTCGTTTTGCTTTATAGTTTTAACTTTTATTTTATTTTAGTGTTTTTTCATTTTAAGAAGTAAAAATATTTATTATTAGAAAGTATATGAAAAATCCATGCAATATATGACAATTAAATTAAGCCTTTGGTTTTAATTTTCATGATATTAAACCATAATGGTTTAGAGGTTATTACAAAATAACAACTCTTCTCACCGCAGTGCCTTTGCCTCAGTTTACAGCTATAAAATTCTTAACTTTATACAGTACTTCCTATGTACATAGTACCAAAGCTGGGCACAAACCGTTAATCCGTTAATCGTTAATTAACGAAGTTAACTTTTTCGTTAACGATTTAACTTTTAAGTTAACTTTGAAAATCATTATCGGACTAATTAACTTCCGTTACATTTAACTTCCGTTAACTCAAGTCCGTTAACCCAAAAAATTAATAAATAAACGTTTAAAAGTTTCTATTATTTTCAGTGCTGAGCAGGTGCGCAATTAATCCGCCACTGTTAATAGTGATGAACGAATTTCCATTTCCGCAGTGCAAAATCAGGCGATATATTTGTTTCCGTCGCCACAATTTGTGTCTTACCAAATATGGTAGTTATTTATGGCATTGGTTTGAGCAAAACATGGTCGACTGTAAAATCAGGCGGAAAGATTTGCCATTTGAGTTGAATGTTTCAACTTCTTTCAAGAAATATCACGAGCATTTTAAGGCACTTTCAATAATATATATGTAACAATTACAACAAATAACTACATTCGTTTCATTTGCAGTCTGTCTCTTGCGCAACATGTTTGTGCTAGTGAATATTTAAAAATAATCGTTGTCAAGTAAGTCATGTATATTTATAATATGTCTGTGAGTACCTTATTAGTAGTCTCCTTGATACATTTCAAGAACCATAAAACTGATCAGGTAAGATTTCAATTCTCATGTCACTTTGATGACATAAATTAAGTCAATTGATGTCTTACAATGGGAGCGTTTTCACCTTAACCCTTTATGTCCTGGCGGTACTTCTAGTTACCACATCTTTAAAATCTCCATAATTATTTTTCTACCCGGTTGATCCTGCCGGTACTTTCAAGTCCCAATGTGAATTAGTTTCTTTATGAGATAATAGATGGCGTTGAGAAGTAAATGTGAGCGTGTGGCGCCAGAGGCTGGAGACCTGGCTGGAGACCAACTCCAAGGACTTGCTGACAGATGCTGCTTTCTTGGGTGAGCAAGTGTTGGTGGACTTGTTCATCAAGTTCAACACAGCCATCCCCTCCAGTGCTGCAGTGGAGCGTTTGTTCTCTATGGGCAAGGACATCCTGAGGGCCTAGAGATCATCCCTGTCTGATGAAAACTTTGATATGCTAATTTACATGAAGGGCAACATGCATCTCATGGACAAAATGGAGAACGAGAAGAAGAGGGAAAATTAAATTATATATATATTGTGTTTTTCATTTTTTTTATAATAAAAGTTAACGTTAACGGTTTATCGGTAACTTCCGTTACATGTTTAACGAATTAACGGATTAACGGTTAACGAAGTTAACTTTTTGGTTAACGGTGCCCACCACTGCATAGTACCTATATTTCATAGGTGTATAGCGTAATTACTTCTATGATCCTGTCTAATTATTTAATTAAACAGCTATGGATTTGCTTCATTATGCAAACTTTGATATATAATACTGTTATGTCTGGGCTTAAACTAAACTATATAATACCTATATGAAAATCAGAACATTTGAGTCGAAGATTAACAGGTTTAATGCACTTCCATTTATTTATTTATTTATTTATTTTATTTTTAGTGTTTCTGAATGGATTCATCCAAAAAATTTCAGGTTTGGAAAATATTGTTTCAAGAAAACGTGCCCTATTTTTTTTAACATTTTGGAAACCATCGTTTCCAAAATTAAAATGATCACTATGATCACTAAATTAAAATGATCACTTCCAAAATTAAAATAATCATTAAAATGATCACTATATAGGTGCTGGTTAAGTGTGCGGTCTACCTACGATTGGTTAGGTTTAATCATGATATTTTCGTTAAAACTAACGAAAATATCATGACTAAACCTAACCAATCGTCAAGGGCGATTGACAATGGGATGTAAACAAACAATTAGTAAACAAGATAAGAAGCTATAATTAAAAGGTAGACCGCCGAATCGTAGGTAGACCACACACTTAACCAGCACCCACTATATATATATATTTTTTTTAGGAGAAGACTTACTATGTCAGAGTTTTGTTTTTTATTAAGATTAATTTAACCAAAATGAAGTACTATAGACTCGGTGTTCTACAGTATTACTGCACAAATATCTCTTAATAAGTTAACAAAAGAACCCGATTTCGATTTTGATGAATAAGTCCCTATCTTTCTTGTTCCCTGTATTTTGCAGTCCTCCAAACCGTGATATATTTTTTATTTATTAGTTAATTAATTAATTTAAAGGCATAATACTCTATTAAATAATAAGAAAGTTAAAAATACTGACGTAATCCTTTGTGATATATTTCCGTCTTAGGCTAATCTAACATGAAGCCTTTACATACGAGTATGATGACCGTTAGTCCATTACTAGTACTAGAACAGCGTTATATTAAGGCCAAACCCTTTATGCTCTATAGAAGTATGAGATGGTGAGAATTTAATATTATGCACACAGAAAACCTTTGGTACGACAACCAAACTCCATAATAAACTATATTTGGCATTCGATCGAAATGTTTAGGGTGATATCTTTGTATGGTTACACTGAACATTTTGATTGGTTGTCAAATAGATGTTATACCCTTCTGATCGAATTCTTCAGAACCGAAATACTTATTATTCGATTGCGTCGTTTACATGACCTAATAAAACTTGAAGTTAACCTAATCCAACCTTCCCTAAGCTAGCGCAACCTAGCCGCCCATTATCCAACCTAACCAAATCTAGTTGATCCACGTTCGCATTATAACTTGTAACTAATTTCATATAACATATAACATATTTCATTCAATTTCGAGTGAAGCCCATCAGTTTTGAGCTTCACATCCAAAGCCAGCGAGTCCAAACTTGTGATGCTGTACTTAAAATCTAAGTGGCTCGTGAGCTTTAAGGTAATGTTAAGGTTTTATTGGCTTAAAATTTTCTGTTCAAAATAATTTATGAAATTATCGTATATGTTATATACGAGCGTGGACCGACTTAGATATACTGTACAATACGTAGGCTTTGGTCATATGAGTAAATCATCGTTTATTTAATTGGTGGTTGTTGTTGTTGTTGTTGTTGTTTAGCCGATCAGCCCACCCTGATCGAGCAAGCCGGCGGCACGCAGGTAACCGATCGCCCTCTCCGGAGTGGACCAGAGGTTCAGCGCACTCGTGATGTTGTGTTGTGTTCGTTGTTGTGCTAGAGCGGTACAGTCCGTCATAATGTGTTCAATTGTTTGTGGTGTGTCTTGGCACAGGTGGCAGGTGTCGTCTATGGAGTTGTCTAGTCTGTGTTTATATGTCTGTAAGTTGGGGTGATGTCCACATCGGAATCGTGCTAAGTTAACTCGATCCGATCTGCTCAGGCTGATCTCTGACCTGTTAATGGGTGGCGGCTTCGCACCTAGGACCGCATTCGGACCGAGTCGTGTCAGTGCTTTGTGGGTTAGGTGTGTGTGTATGTGTTTTCTGTACTGTGTGATGTCTGTGGGGCGTGGTATGGAATGGAGTATTTGGTTATAATGTCTCTCTGGTGTTACCTTAATGGTGCGAGGTGTTGGTGCATGATTGTACATGTAATGGCAAGGGTGTTGTGGGTTAGTTGTCGCTGCTGCCATGAATTGTGTTCCCCTCATGTCTAAATGTTCCCTAACTTTTAGTATTTTTGTTTCTGTGTGCAGGTGTTCTATTGGTGTTGTTTGAGTGCATCCTGTAATGATACGAAGTGCGTTGTTTTGTATTGTTTGTAAGGTGTTTATGTGTGTGTTTGAGATAATGGGTGCCCAGCATGGGCTAGCATAGTCCATAACTGAGCGAATATATTGTTTGTATATGAGTGATGTTGTTTCCTGCTGGTGTCCAAAGTTTGTGCCTGTTAGTACCCTAAGCGTGTTAAGTCTTGACGTACATTTGTTTTTAATGTCCTGAATGTGGTTTGCAAAAGATAATGATGTGTTGTATGTGACACCTAGTATTTTGGTTCTGTGAGTGTGTGGAATGTTGATGTTGTTTAATGTAAGTTGTGGAATTACCTGGTGTTCTTTTGTGTTGCTTGTAAGCAAGGTGATGGTTGATTTTGTGGGCGCTACTTTGAGTCTATTGTGTGTGAGCCAGTCTTGTATACTGTTATGTATGTTTGTAGGATATTGTAGCGGTGTCGATGTTGTTGTGGGTGGATGTTAGAGTGATATCATCTGCATATGATGATAAGGTAAGCTTGTTATCTATGGGTGTTGGAATGTCATGCATGTATAAGTTGAAGAGTGTTGGTGAGAGAACAGAGCCTTGAGGGACCCCGTTCGGAAAAAGCTTGTTTTTGGATGACTTGCCATTAAATGTGACATGTGAGTATCTTCCTGAGAGATAGTTGCTCAGCCACCTTTTGGTGTTATTGTGCATGTTTGCGGTGAGTATTTTGTTTATGAGAGGGAAGCGTGGGATAGCATCAAATGCTTTACTAATGTCTATTGTTGCTAATAGTGCACGTTGAGCTGGTCTTCTAGAGTTGATGCATCCATGATGTGCTGCGTGAGGTTAGTGAGTAATGTCGTGGTTGAGTGGTGAGGTCTGAATCCATGTTGAGTAGGCGATAGTGGTATGTGTGGGTTGGTGATTTGTAAGATTAGTCTTTCTGTTACTTTGGAAGGTGTGCATAGTAAAGTAATGGGTCTATAGGAAGCTGGTTTGTTGGATTTTTGTTTGGTTTGAGTAGTGTAATAATTTTACCTTGTTTCCATATGTCAGGAATAATACAGTGTTGGTATGAATATGTGCTGATATTTGTGAGAGCTAGTATTCCTTGTGGGCCCAAGTGTTTAAGGTGTATGTTAGATATGTTGTCTGGTCAAGTAGCCTTCGAATTTTTAATGTTTTTGATGATCTTGGTGGTCTGGTCTGTATTGAAGGGTGTAATGGTCGTGTCGAGTCTGTAGGTTTTCTTGTGTCTGGCTGTTTGTCTGTCTGCGTGTTTCTGGTTGTTGTCTCTGTTTAAGTGACTTATCTTTGCGTAGTGATTAACTAGAATGTTAGCTTGTTGTGTGTATGTTGGGATATTATTTTGGCTGCGACAGATAGCCGCGTGTGAGGTGTGAATGCCGCTGTTGGAGTGGGTAATGCTGTTTATAGTCTTGTATAGCCTGTATGTATCTGTGGAGTGGTTTAGTGTTGTTATGAATTCCCTGAATGTTTCTGTTTGTTTTTCTTTGAGTTTGTTGTTTATTCTGTGTTGAGCTGTTGTATCTGCTGCTTTATGGCTTCTGTGTGTGTGTGTTTGTGTGTTATGTTTGAGGTTGTTACGTTGCCTTATGAGGTGGGCTATTTCTCTAGTGTAATTTGGGTTGTATTTCCTAATGTTGCCCTTGGGTATGTATTTGTTTGCATTATTGATAATCTGATTAAATGTCTTGAGTGTTGTATCGATGTTTATGATGGGTGTGCTGTTTAATGTGGTGAATTGTTCCTCAGTCTGTATTTGAACTGTTCCCAATCAGCTTTCTTGTAATTTCTGTAAGTGTGCCTAAGGCTGTTGGGGCAGAGTGTAGAATGTGTTGTAATGATGATGGGCAGGTGGTCTGATGACAGTTTTTTCTGTTCTCCATTGTGTATGTATTGCTAGTGAGGGGGAACAGAACGTTATGTCTGGGGAGGAGTTTGAGTATCCTGCTTGATGTGGTATGTGTGTATGTTCTTCTGTATTGTTAAGAATGAAGAGGCTGTTTAGTTGTGTGGCTATGTTGGCGCCTCTGGTGTTGTTTTGGTTGTGCAGGTACCAACTAGTGTCTTTGGCGTTGAAGTCTCCTCCTAAGATGACATTAGTGAGAGAGGCAAGATTGTGTAACTGTGGATTGTAATTGGCTGGCACCTGAGGTGAACTATCTGGTGGGATGTAAATGTTGATTAGTGTGGTGTTGTGTTTTGCGCGTGTTTTAATGTTAACTGCCTGTATTTCTATCGTGTTATCTGCTTGGATTGTGTTTGTAATGTTTTGGGTAGCATCAGTGTAGCTAATGCTTTTACGTATGTAAGTGATGAGTCCACCCCCGTTACCCCCAGTACGATCTTGACGGATCGCCGTGAAGTCAGGGATGGTGGGTGTTTTGTGTGTGCGTTTTAGTTTTGTTTCTTGTATAAGTGCTATGTGAATGTTTTGTTTGTGTACGAATTCCCTTAGCTGCATGATTTTGTTTGTGAGGCCATCTACGTTGTACTGTAATATGTTAATATTATACTTCTGTATGTGTCTCATGGTGCTATTGTGTCTATGTCTTTGTGTATGGTGACATGTGTAAGTTGTAGTGGGGCCTGGATTAGTCTTAATGTCGCCAGAGAGTAAGAGTAGTTCGGGGAGCACGCAATTGTTCCCTGTAATTGAAAAAATAGCACGCTGAGAATAGGTCCGGCCCCGGGAGCCGATCGGCACTCTGACCGTGCCACGCAACAGGCCGTCGACTGCCAGTCTGGCCAACCGTAGACAGCCCGCTGCACGGAGATTTGAGGAAGTTTGGCCACCAGCGTTGTTTATTACTGATGTACTGTGAAGAAAATTTAAATAATTGAAATCTTAAATTAATTGAAATTATGCTACTTTAGATATTGATGAGATCCAAAAAGCACTACGAAGTAAGAGAGAAACAAAGAAGTTATGGGAAGAATCGAGGAGTGAAGAGTGTAAGGTGGTATATAAAGAAGCAAAGAAACAGGCAAAGAGAGCAGTGGCGAGAGCAAAGGCGGGGGCATATCGGCAGATCTATGAGGATTTAGAGGATCGTGAAGGACAAAAGAAGATATACAGATTGGCTAAGAGCAGAAATAGAGCGACAAAAGACTTTACACAGGTAAAACAAATTAAGGGAAGGGAGGGGGCGGTGCTGCAAAGAGATGAAGAGATAAAGGATAGATGGAAGGAATATTTTGAGGAATTATTAAATAAAGAATACCCAAGATCTTTCTATGAGGATGGATTACCAAATGTAGCTATGACAGAACAAGTGGGGAGGATGGAAGTGAGTCGTGCTCTGAATAGGATGAAAAATAACAAAGCGACTGGCCCAGACGAGATACCAGCTGAGGCATGGAAGGCACTGGGAGATGAGGGGGTGGATCTGGTGTGGGATCTAATGCAGAAGTTGTTTGACCAGGAGGTGATTCCGGATGAGTGGCGGACCAGCATCATAGTGCCTCTATTCAAAGAGAAGGGAGATGTACAAGATTGCACGAATTATAGAGGGATCAAGCTAATATCACTTACAATGAAGATATGGGAGCGAATAGTGGAGAGTAGGTTGAGAGACGAAGCGGAAGTGTCAGTGGAACAGTTTGGATTTATGCCGGGAAGGAGAACGACAGATGCAGTTTTTGCATTGAAACAGTTGGCAGAGGGTACAGAGAGGGGCAGAAGGCGTTGCACATGGTTTTTATTGACTTGGAGAAGGCATATGATAGGATACCACGGCAGGAAGTTTGGAGATGCTTAAGGGAAAAGATGGTACCGGAGAAGTATGTTAAACTGATCAAGGGGATGTACAGGGGAGTAACTACTAAGGTGAGGAGTAGTGTGGGTGTGTCAGAGAGCTTTGGGGTGGAAGTTGATCTGCACCAAGGATCAGCTTTGAGCCCCTTCCTTTTCAATGTGGTATTCGATGTGTTGACGGACGGGATTAGAGGGGAGGCGCCGTGGTGCATGATGTATGCAGACGATGTTGTGTTGAGTGGGGAGACGAAAGAGGAGGTGGAGCAGCAGTTGGAAAATTGGAGAGAGGCGTTGGAAAGTAGGGGGATGAGAATTAGCCGAAAGAAGACCGAATATATGAGATGTGATGTGCAGCAGGACCGAGGAGGGGAAGTGACATTGAGTGGAGAGCGTGTTAAGACGGTGGAGTATTTTAAATACTTGGGGTCAACAGTGGATGCAGAGGGGGGAGCAGAGAGAGAGATAAACTGTAGAATACAGTTGGGGTGGAAGAACTGGAGGGACGTATCAGGGGTGCTCTGTGATAAGAGGGTCCTAGTGAAACTGAAGGGAAAGGTATTCAAAACAGTGGTGAGGCCGGCAATGTTGTATGGTATGGAGACTGTGCCATTGAAGAAGAGCAATGAAAGAAAAAATCGATGTGGCTGAAATGAAGATGTTGAGATGGATGTTTGGAGTGACGAGGAGGGATAGGGTCAGAAATTAGCATATAAGGGGAACAGTGAAGGTGGCGGAAGCATCTAAGAAGGTGCAGGAGGCCAGGCTGAGGTGGTATGGACACGTCAGGAGAAGAGAGGAGGAGTATGTGGGGCGCAGAGTGCTGGAGATGGAGTTGCCGGGACGGAGAAGTAGAGGAAGACCGAAGACGAGATGGAGGGACTGTGTGGTGGCGGACATCAGGGAGAAGGACTTGGAGGAGGACGTGGTATACGACAGAGGAGAGTGGAGAAGACGAACCAAAAACAGCGACCCCATGTAAAGATGGGATAATAAGCTGCGGAAGAAGAAGATGCTACTACTTTAGATATTATACCAGGTTTTTATAAGAATGCCAAACTCCTACTAATATCTAGTCAAATCCACTCTCGCATTATAACATTGAATGCAAATAATTTCATATAGAATATCTTTTGAAAAGAAAATTTAAAGCCAGTGAGAGCATAACATTTACTTTAAACTCACGAGCCACTTAGATTTTAAATGCAACTTCACAAATTAGGACTTTGAATGTGAAACTCAAACTTTTGATGGCTGCGCTATTTTTTAAATTTATTGACCAATTGGCGTTTTCTCAATTTAACAAGCGTGTATGAGATTTTGTACAACCGTGATCTGACTAGTTAGGTTTTGATAATGTTTCAAAAAATTCCATAAAGTTTTCCGAAAATGGTATCAGTTTAAAAATTATAATAATAAATAAAATATATGATGAGTGTTTTATGTAAGTGTGGAAAAAGCAATATTTTCTTTCGTTCAATATTTCTGTCTTATTTAATTAATTTTTTTTTTGGCTTCCCATCTTTTCATTCTCATTTGAGGGGACAATAAAAGCTAAACGTAAGATAGTAGTTATTGCTAATTAAAATACATTTAATTGCAAACAAATTTAAACAGAGTATGCTCATAAGGAAAAAGGTTAAAATGCTTACCCCTTGTCACCATCCTTGGCTAAGTGGAAAAGTTGTCGCATACTGATATTGATTAAACGCGGATTATCAGAAGAAATATGGGCAAACGGCAGGTTTCATGGCAGTAAATGTTCCTATTGTCCATTTGAACATGCAAAAATGAATATTGGCTGTGGTATTTCCAGACCAATTCTGAGTAGGCGAAGTTATCGAACGTGTCTCTTTCGAACGACTGGAAATAACAGAATTTACTTTGCAGCACACCTGATCATAATTGCATTTACCATTATAACCCAAAACTATTTTTTTATTTCTTGATATATTCAACTTCGGAGAGACTTTAAATAAACATGAAATAGTTATCTGGTACAGGAAAATTTAAATTAAAAATTAAAAATTAATATTTAAAAATTTCACTACTTTTAAGTTCTAACCTAAATTGTAGCGTTAAAATGTGTACCAAAAAAGGGACGCTGGGCGTTAGTGGGTTAATTAATAGAGTGTCGTTTTTTTATAAGTTTTGAAGCTAAAAAAAGATCGTACTGAAAATGCACGGGAAGGCGAGATCTTATTTATATCACAAACAAAATCTTGTGTTATTATGATCGTAATGCGTACACACAAAAAATCTCTACATAGAATAGAAGGACGGACGGACTATATGTATGTATGGCTGGGGGTTGGGAGTATAGAGGGTGTGAAGGGGGGGGAGACATTAAATTTAGCATAAATACTGCATTTTCCACGGGATTGGCTATAGTTATATAACATAATATACTTGTATATGTTACGCCCAAACATCGAAATCGCTCAGTGAGCGAGAAAAACAGCCACAACGCGTTGTGGATGCACCTAAGTGACCACACACCGATGTTAGATATTTTTTCGCTTCATGGCCGTTCTCAAACAACCGCAACGCGTTGTGGACGATTCGGATATGATCACAACGCGTTGTGGACGATTCGGGTATGATCACAACGCGTTGTGGACGATTTGAAACGACCACGCACCGATGTCTTTCATCAAACTCTAGTTAAACACGACGTATATTGAAATGATATAAACACGACGTATATTTATCGACGTATTCACCGATTAAAAAACAAAGTTAAGCAGATATGCTCGAAAAAAGATAGTCCTTTAAAAAATTATCAATAATTTTTCCGTAGATTTCGATTAATTTTAAGCAACTTTAGAATGAGACGTAAATGTAAAAATTAACCAACTGGTTAGGTTAATTGAATGCCCGGTTAGGTTAACTGAGTGCCCGGTTAGGTTAATTGTACGCCCTTGATGAGTGGTTAGGTTAAGCCGTGATATTTTCGTAGTTTTAACGAAAATATCACGACTTAACCTAACCAATCGTCAAGGGAGTACAGTTGACCTAACCGGGCATTCAATTAACCTAACCGGGCATTCAATAATTTTCAAATCGTCCACAACGCGTTGTGGTCATATCCGAATCGTCCACAACGCGTTGTGGTCATATCCGAATCGTCCACAACGCGTTGTGGTCATATCCGAATCGTCCACAACGCGTTGTGGTCATATCCGAATCGTCCACAACGCGTTGTGGTTGTTTGAGAACGGCCATGAAGTTAAAAAATATCTAACATCGGTGTGTGGTTACTTAGGTGCATCAACAACGCGTTGTGGCTGTTTTTTTCGCTCACTGAGCGATTTCGATGTTTGGTCGTAACATATATATATATATATATATATAATATATATATATATATATATATATACAGGGTGGGCCGTAAGTTTCCATACATAGGAAAAATAAACATTTTTTTATGGACAACCATTTTTATTTATATAATATGCTCTACATGGTTGCCATTGTTTTGAAAACACATTTCAATACGTGTTCTTCCATGTTGATGAACACGCATTAGCACAGTTGACGTTATGCTTGTAATGGCGTTGGTGATACGTTCCTTTAGATGATTTATGTCTCGTATCTTTTCCTGATACACCATGGCTTCAAGTGCCCCCAAAGATAGAAATCAAGGGGGGTGAGATCTGGGGATCTGGGAGGCCACTCCACAGGACCACGCCGACCAATCCAAGCATCCGGAAACTGCTGATCCAAATACCGACGCACGTGAAGACCATAATGAGGTGGAGCTCCATCTTGCTGGAAGTAAACTGGGAAGTTACCTTCCTCGTTTAGCAGGGATGGGAAAATCTCTTCTTGCAACATGTTAAGATACCTTTCGGCATTAATATTTCCACTGACAAAAATTGTCCAATAATTCTGTCACCCCATATCCCGGCCCACACCATCACTTTACCGGCACCTTGCATCTTCGTCGGACTCAGCCAGTTAGGGTTAGCATTACTCCAATAACGTATGTTTTGCCGATTAACCTCTCCATTGACGTAAAAATTTGCTTCATCAGTAAACAAGATCTTACGTCAAACGCATATTCTTAGGGTATCTGAAACATAAAAACAAACGTTTAATTTTTCCTATGTATGGAAACTTACGGCCCACCCTGTATATATATATATATATATATATATATATATATATAATATATATATATATATATATATATATACGCCTTTGTGCTAAAGTATGTACAGTATGTATGTATATATTGGTATCCAAATACATTTAATAATTATCAATGCAAGTTAGATGTAATTTTTACTTAAAATTTAGCACCCCCACTCATCCTCCCCTTCCTCCCCCAAATGTAGATATGCATGCACAATTGTAATCAATTATTACAGTGCTTCAAATAAAAGGGATTTGTGGACTTATGTAGTGTTAAAAAAAGAAAACGCTTCCTGTCAGGCATTTCGCCCCCTACCCGACATGTCTGCCGCCTTAGGCAAAAATGCCTACATTGCCTCTATACGCCTTGAGCCGGCTCTGGCTGGATTCAAACAATAAAATAAAATTAGTGTCATATTTTCGATATTTTTCATTGTTATTTCTGCATAATTTCGCGAGTAAGACTAACTAAAGAAAGGTCAAACAACGTTTTAATTATTTCAGATTAAAAAAAAATGGTATCAGTATCAGAAGCCTTCGCTTTACTATAATTTCGAGATATAGCTTGGATATTTGGACAGTTTGGGCATTAAGTACCTGATAACCTGGTCGAAATTCTGTCCATCGGTCTCTCTTCACACGAAGGTCAGGCTGGTGGCCCCATCTCTTAGCCTGGCCTGATTTACGAGCGTATTGCTCTTTTGCGATTTCTATTGCACAAAGCCAGGTGTGCGCACACACACACACACACGACACGCAAAACAAATTTCGTTTTAAATGTAGTGATATATTTTACGTTCTTATTTTATTTAAGTTATAATTTTACTATTTAATGTAAAATGTTATAACATAAATTTAAGATATTTCGCTATTATTATAAATTTAAATGAGTTATTGATTAACTATATGCTTTTTTTTTCAAAGGATTTTGGTCAGAAGTATTATATTAGATAATAGTGTACTTTGATGGCGCTTCGACTTGGTCATTTTCCGCTTTTTTCTTTATAGGAACGGCGTACGTTCTTTTTTATATTTGGGTTACGTCGTGGCCACGTCGCGATACCGCTTTCCGTTAGATCAGCGAGGTTAAGAGACGTTGGGTTTGTTTACTAGTTGGATGGGTGACTGTTTTCCGCGTTCGGATGGTATAGCGACCCGTGTTTCGGGTTGCGCATAAAGTTGTATAGGTCCCTTCAAATGACGTTTGCCGTTAAAAGGTTTTCTTTCATGTCTTAATGGAAGAAATCTAAAGAAGAGAGAGGCTAATTTCATTATTTGTTTCTGTATCAATTTGTACACTTTATAATACCCCTAAAGTGGTACAAAGGTATTTTTAATTAAATTGGATTAATTTTAATTTAATAAGCACAACAAAAAGGAAAAAAAACTTTACAAACTGATGGAATATCACTGTTTCTTGCCATTTCTCTTAATTCTGTCGTCTGCCAGTGACGTCATGAACCTCGTAGTTGAGTGGAAAAGTGACTGCTATATTATTACAATACTAATAATAATTATAACATTTTAAGAGGAAACTATTTTTTGATCACTTATCTTTTGCTCATTTGCGCAAATAATTTCTGAGCATTAATCTAATTGTCTTTTCTTTTTATTTTTTAAGGTTTGGACTAATGTATACTGTATACAGTATATAAATAAATAAATTAGTTGTTTACCCAAAGCCTACCAACATCTAATCGGTTCACGCTCTCTTTATAATATGCTAATAATTTCCTACAAAAGATTTTTGAACAGAAATTTTCAGTCAGAGGATAACATTTACTTTGAAAATTAAGCTTCACAAATTTGGATTTACTGGCTTTGGATGTGAAGCTAAAAAAGTTTTGATGGCTGTTCTTTTGTAAATTTACTAACCAACTGATTTTTTCTCGATTTAACATACGCGTATGAATATTTTTTGCGAGCGTGGTCTGACTAGATATTGGTAGGCTTTAGTTTACCATTAAAAAGTTACGCGTTTACTGTTGTATTACTATATTTTATTATATCTCTCTCTAAGTTTAGAAAACTAATTTACTGAAGAAATTATACTGCGAAGAGGAACATATCTGAGCTGTCTACTGTTCTATGAATGAATTATTATTATTCTTAATTTGTAAAAAATTATCATTTATAATTATATTAACAGTTGCCGTACTTGCTTTTGAAAAGCCACAAAGTAAAGCGCAGTGGTTTATTGAAAGCCGTAGCAGAGCGTAGAAGAATTAAGTTAGTGGTTGGTAACTCAGTTTCGCTTTACTTTTGCTTAATTTTACGTTAATAAGTAAAACGCTTTGTTAGTTTAGATTTCTAGTTAACATTGTCGCTCCTAGTAGCTTCCTATCGTAATTTTTCCGTATTCCTATTTTGATTATGATTACAGTTATGAACCCAAATTGAACACTGAGAGAATTATGGCAGAAATAATAACAAAAGTAATCATAAAAGAGTATACATTTATTATCAGTATTAACCCGAGCTCTTTCATTTCTTGAATTTAGCTACCTTGATAACCAAGAAATCCAACCGGAATACAAGAGAAGTCACCCTTCTCCAAAGAAACCGCCGAGTACTTCGTCATGTGCTAGCAAAACATCTGAAGAAGGTGCTTGCCATCGGCCGAGTAGAAGAGATGTTAGTACTCCTGAATACTGGAGGAGGGTTAGATCCCTATCCAGAGAGAACAAGAAGAGAATGGAGTAAGTACTTACACGTTCATGAGTGTTCTGAATATTTTTTTTATTGTAGTTTTATCAAGAATTTATTCATCTTTGTTGGATTATTCCAACAAACAAGAAACATTTATATTAACGTTCGAAAACGTTTTTGAAACAATCATTATTTGGAGAGAACTGTTGGTTATCGATTTATTTAGTATAGAACATATTGCAATATTTTCTGTTTCTGCATCTTTTTGTCATAATTTCTTCTCATAATCCCTAAAATTCGTTGAAAACCTCTGTCTTTAAAATAGTGCGAGAGAGACCCAATGGCGTGTCGCCGAACTTGAAGAGACGAAAAGGCGGAAAGAGATATTATCTCGCAGGAAAATGGAAAAAGATGAGCTCACGAACCGCTTCATGAGAAAACCTTTACTAGCCTTCAGGAGTTCTTCAGTAGATGCTGACGAAGGAGGGAATTCAGGAATTACCTTAAGCAGATCCGTACCGGATTTAGAGGAAGCGTTCAGAGTTATTAAACAAGAACAATTGGCGAGAGCAAGGTCCTTTTATTTATTTTTTGTTATCGTGTTAGCTTTCAATGACAAATAAGAAAAAAGATTTTGAAAATTGCAAAAATATTGCAAATCCATTTATTAATATATAAATTATCGTATTTTTCTTTTGTCTTTTCCTCCGTATTTTATGCTTAATAAATTTGTAGGTAAAACATAGATTCGTTGAACATGAAACCAACCAAAAAAAAAAAAGTTTGAGAATTTTGTATGGATTTTTTACACTAGAAAAAGAGGAGCATAATTGTAGCAATTCTTTTTCTGACTTCTCATTTATACTAACCTCACTAGATTAATAATAATAATATTCTTTTCAGGTCCCAAACTTTGACAGTTTCATCATGCGAAGCCTGGTCCCCTTTAAAAGAACAAGACTCTCCTCTTATTTGTAGGAAGTACAAACATACGGCAGTAAATCCTGAATCAGTGAATGCTTTCCCCGTGAAAAAAAATAGCAAAGGGCGTATCGTCAGAGAAAGTCAAAAGGCATACCCTACAAGGACCATAGAAGAGCTAAAGGCCCGACAGTCTCTTTACACTAGCAGTAAATATATTCCTTCATCATCCGCAGCAGCAGGAGGAGGAGGAGGAAGAAGAAGAAAAACGACGAAAAATTCAAACGACCAAAGTTTGATATCTGTCGACTCCTCTTCTTTACCAGATTCCAAAGTGATCCTCGTTCAGAAGCCGAAGTTTATCAGAAGAAGGTCTATGCCAGATTTAACAAAATGTAAACACATTGCTTCTACTTTAGTATATGAAAGCGTTGCGGCTCTTGATAGTTCTCTCGATTCGCAGGGAGTGGTTGTACTGCAGAGAAATTTAGTACAACAGCCTTTCTCCGAGGCCTCTTCAAAATCTTCCAAAAATTTTAAAAGTTCAAAAAAACAAAGTAAAATGAATTACCATCATGATGATGATAACGATCTGACGAACGATATTAAAGACTATATTGACCAAGAAATTAATTTAGACAGTAGGAAGGGTGTTATATCAGGAGCGTGCAAGATACCCGAGAAATATTTGCAAAATTACAGTTGTCTCCACGTATCGAAAAGAAGAGAATGGATAGCTGAACAAATGTCTAAGAAGGAAATGATGCGAAAGGTTCTTTCATCCAAAGAAGATGATAATTCAAACCCAACAGAAAAGGAAGGACTGAAAACAGTCGCAAAGATATTTGCCAATTCTCTCCCAAGTGAAGCGAATGAATCGAGCTATTACGATAGTCTCGAGGAAGATAACGTAAACGAATCTTCGAAAGGTGAGAAACAGTCTTTTTTCATTCCCATGGAGGGAAAGACTTCCGACACTCCTCCCACCAATATTGCATTACCACCAAGGCTTTCGAATCGTATCAAGCAACTGGAAAACGTCTTGCGGAGACCGCGGACAGCCTCAGATACCATCAGAAGCCTTAGTCTCAGAGGAAAGAAGGTTCATCCTTTGCAAATTGAAGCTCTTCTTTTATCGCGAGACTTCAATTACATTGAAACTCAAGGTCTGCAGGATGAACAATTTACAAGAATGCAGAGTATTGAGTCGATGAAATCGTTCTCGCCGAGCGAAGCACGAGCAAAATTACCTGAATTAGACAAAAATCACGACGGTGACAATAGTTTATGGGACTATAACGTGTGTGAATCTAAATTTGGATCGCCAAAGTCAACGAAAAAAGATATATTAGATTGTAATGGTATTAGGAAACCTAAGGTAAATGATAAACATATTAACACAAATTCAACAGATATTTTATATACCGAAAATACCCCAAATTTTTTACCTAAATCATTGAATGAAAATAAAACTAATTATCCTTATTCTAATTTCTCTAATTCTCCTTCCGTAAAGTTAAAAAACAATAAGCAACCCTCTAAAATTCTGATAAATCAGTCTTTAACTTCAGACGAAATAAATAACGTTAAAACGCTTAATAAGGATTTTAGCGTTAAGAATTCATCAAAAACTGAAGATGAAATTGTAGATGTATGTACATTATCCTCGCTTAGTTCAGAAGCAAGTCTCAGTGGAATGGTAGATAACAATGAAACCTATTCTATTGACACAGTTTCTGACTGTCAAAGTTTAAGTGAAATTACTGTAAATGAAAATACTAATAACCCAATAACTGATATGAATACTAATGTCAAAATAGCCTTTAACGAGAGCAACCCATTTAACTATATAGACTTTTCCCTAGGACAAGAATATGAAATTCGTATTACGAAGGACTGTACAAAAGTTTTTAACGAAAATATGGATTCTTTATCTAGTGAATTAAATACGAAAGTCATAGAAGGCTTTGCGGGAAATGGTAAAGAAGCGCTGTTAGAAAGTGGATTCGGAGATGATGAGTCCTGCGGATCTGATCATGGCAATAGCAGTAATAGTTTAGACTCTTCTTATGATGATCAAAAGAAACATACCCAAAGGGAAGCTATTGATGTAAAGTATACTCACCATGCTCAGATGAATGTTGATAACGAAGAGAAACTAAATGGAACGTTCAAAGATCCTAAACAAACAAGATATAAAGCTGAGAGTAAAAGCCAGTGGTGTGAAGTAGATGAAGCTGAGAAAGTTGAAAAACGAATGGAAGAACAAAAACAAAACGAAAGTGAAGCGCAAAAAACAAATATAGAATCTGAAGCTGAAGACCAAAGAGAAGAGCATACACTTCTATTTGAGATAGAAGAACAGGGAAATGAATTAGTATCGGAAACGCAAGCAGAAAATAAAGAGGAAGTCAATGAAGTTAAGAAATATACGGAAGATGATGCTGAAGGTCATTCAGAAGTTAAACCTAATAAAGAAATGAAAGGACAAATGAAAAATGTTGAAGAATACAAAGAGCAAAGAGAAAGCCATATAAAACTTAAGAATGAGAGGGAAATTATACCTGAAAAAGAAAACTGCGCGAAAGCAGAAGTCGTCCTCTCAGAAAAATGTGAAGAACATACAGAAATTTCAATTCAAAGGAGTAAGAACCTTGTAGAAAGTGCAGTTCAAAGAGAAAATGAAGAAAATGTAGAAGCTATGGTTCAAAAAAATGAAGAACATGTAGAAGAAAAAGTTCGAGAAGAATGTGAAGAACCCTTAGGAACTGAAAGTGAAGAAAATACACAATATTCAGAAACTGCTATAGAAAAAGAAAATGAAAGGCTTACAGAAGTTATTATTCAAAAAGAAAATGAACATGTAAAATACAAAATTCAGGAAGAAAGTGAAAAACACGCAGCAGTTGCAATCGAAGAAGAAAGTGTAGGACATTCAGAAGTTGCAATCGAAGAAGACAGTGTACGGCATCCAGAAGTTGCAATTGAAGAAGAAAGTGTAGAACATCAAGAAGTTGCAATTGAAGAAGAAAGTGTAGAACATCCAGAAGTTGCAAGTGGAGAAGAGAATGGAGAACACTCAGAAGTTGCAATCGAAGAAGAAAGTGTAGGACATTCAGAAGTTGCAATCGAAGAAGACAGTGTACGGCATCCAGAAGTTGCAATTGAAGAAGAAAGTGTAGAACATCAAGAAGTTGCAATTGAAGAAGAAAGTGTAGAACATCCAGAAGTTGCAAGTGGAGAAGAGAATGGAGAACACTCAGAAGTTGCAATCGAAGAAGAAAGTGTAGGACATTCAGAAGGTGCAAATGAAGAAGAAAGTGTAGAACATTCAGATGCTGCAATTGAAGAGGAAAGTGTAGAACATTCAGATGTTGCAATTGAAGAGGAAAGTGTAGAACATTCAGAAGTTGCAATTGAAGGAGAAAGTGTAGAACATTCAGAAGTTGCAATTGAAGGAGAAAGTTTAAAACATTCAGAAGTTGCAATTGAAGGAGAAAGTTTAAAACATTCAGAAGTTGCAATTGAAGGAGAAAGTTTAAAACATTCAGAAGTTGCAATTGAAGGAGAAAGTGTAGAACATTCAGAAGTTGCAGTCGAAGAAGAAAGTGTAGAACATTCAGAAGTTGCAGTCGAAGAAGAAAGTGTAGAACATTCAGAAGTTGCAATTGGAGAAGAAAGTGTAGAACATTCAGAAGTTGCAATTGGAGAAGAAAGTGTAGAACATTCAGAAGTTGCAATTGGAGAAGAAAGTGTAGAACATTCAGAAGTTGCAATTGGAGAAGAAAGTGTAAAACATTCAGAAGTTGCAATTGGAGAAGAAAGTGTAGAACATTCAGAAGTTGCAATTGGAGAAGAAAGTGTAGAACATTCAGAAGTTGCAATTGGAGAAGAAAGTGTAGAACATTCAGAAGTTTCAATTGAAGAAGAAAGTGTAAAACATTCAAAAGTTGCAATTGAAGAAGAAAGTGTAGAACATTCAGAAGTTGCAATTGGAGAAGAAAGTGTAGAACATTCAGAAGTTGCAATTGGAGAAGAAAGTGTAGAACATTCAGAAGTTGCAATTGGAGAAGAAAGTGTAGAACATTCAGAAGTTGCAATTGGAGAAGAAAGTGTAGAACATTCAGAAGTTGCAATTGGAGAAGAAAGTGTAGAACATTCAGAAGTTGCAATTGGAGAAGAAAGTGTAGAACATTCAGAAGTTGCAATTGGAGAAGAAAGTGTAGAACATTCAGAAGTTGCAATTGGAGAAGAAAGTGTAGAACATTCAGAAGTTGCAATTGGAGAAGAAAGTGTAGAACATTCAGAAGTTGCAATTGGAGAAGAAAGTGTAGAACATTCAGAAGTTGCAATTGGAGAAGAAAGTGTAGAACATTCAGAAGTTGCAATTGGAGAAGAAAGTGTAGAACATTCAGAAGTTGCAATTGGAGAAGAAAGTGTAGAACATTCAGAAGTTGCAATTGGAGAAGAAAGTGTAGAACATTCAGAAGTTGCAATTGGAGAAGAAAGTGTAGACCATTCAGAAGTTGCAATTGAAGAAGAAAGTGTAGACCATTCAGAAGTTGCAATTGAAGAAGAAAGTGTAGACCATTCAGAAGTTGCAATTGAAGAAGAAAGTGTAGAACATTCAGAAGTTGCAATTGAAGAAGAAAGTGTAGAACATTCAGAAGTTGCAATTGAAGAAGAAAGTGTAGAACATTCAGAAGTTGCAATTGGAGAAGAAAGTTAGAACATTCAGAAGTTGCAATTGGAGAAGAAAGTGTAGAACATTCAGAAGTTGCAATTGGAGAAGAAAGTGTAGAACATTCAGAAGTTGCAATTGGAGAAGAAAGTGTAGAACATTCAGAAGTTGCAATTGGAGAAGAAAGTGTAGAACATTCAGAAGTTGCAATTGGAGAAGAAAGTGTAGAACATTCAGAAGTTGCAATTGGAGAAGAAAGTGTAGAACATTCAGAAGTTGCAATTGGAGAAGAAAGTGTAGAACATTCAGAAGTTGCAATTGGAGAAGAAAGTGTAGAACATTCAGAAGTTGCAATTGGAGAAGAAAGTGTAGAACATTCAGAAGTTGCAATTGAAGAAGAAAGTGTAGAACATTCAGAAGTTGCAATTGAAGAGGAAAGTGTAGAACATTCAGATGTTGCAATTGAAGAGGAAAGTGTAGAACATTCAGATGTTGCAATTGAAGAGGAAAGTGTAGAACATTCAGAAGTTGCAATTGAAGGAGAAAGTGTAGAACATTCAGAAGTTGCAATTGAAGGAGAAAGTGTAGAACATTCAGAAGTTGCAGTCGAAGAAGAAAGTGTAGAACATTCAGAAGTTGCAATTGGAGAAGAAAGTGTAGAACATTCAGAAGTTGCAATTGGAGAAGAAAGTGTAGAACATTCAGAAGTTGCAATTGGAGAAGAAAGTGTAGAACATTCAGACGTTGCAATTGGAGAAGAAAGTGTAGAACATTCAGACGTTGCAATTGGAGAAGAAAGTGTAGAACATTCAGAAGTTGCAATTGTAGAAGAAAGTGTAGAACATTCAGAAGTTGCAATTGTAGAAAAAAGTGTAGAACATTCAGAAGTTGCAATTGTAGAAAAAAGTGTAGAACATTCAGAAGTTGCAATTGTAGAAAAAAGTGTAGAACATTCAGAAGTTGCAATTGTAGAAAAAAGTGTAGAACATTCAGAAGTTGCAATTGTAGAAAAAAGTGTAGAACATTCAGAAGTTGCAATTGTAGAAAAAAAGTGTAGAACATTCAGAAGTTGCAATTGTAGAAAAAAGTGTAGAACATTCAGAAGTTGCAATTGTAGGAAAAAGTGTAGAACATTCAGAAGTTGCAATTGTAGAAAAAGTGTAGAACATTCAGAAGTTGCAATTGTAGGAAAAAGTGTAGAACATTCAGAAGTTGCAATTGTAGGAAAAAGTGTAGAACATTCAGAAGTTGCAATTGTAGGAAAAAGTGTAGAACATTCAGAAGTTGCAATTGTAGGAAAAAGTGTAGAACATTCAGAAGTTGCAATTGTAGAAAAAAGTGTAGAACATTCAGAAATTGCAATTGGAGAAGAATGTAAAGAACATTTGGAAGTTATTATTTTAGAAAATAGTGAGCAAAATTTAGAAGCAGTTCAAGAAGGAAGTGAAAAAAGTGCAGCTGGCAAAATTAAGAAAGAGAGAGAAGAGCAATCACAAGTTGCAATTCAAGACGAAAATGAAGTTGCAGATAGCAAATTTAAGGAAGAAAGTGAGGGACATTCAAAACTAACAGCTCAAGAAGAAAGCGAAGAACATTCAGAAATTGTTATATCAGACTCTAAAATTCAGGTGGGTGAAGAACAACACGTAGTTGAAAAGGTAACTGAAAAGTCTTTTGAAGTTGCAGTTCAAGAAGAATACGAGAAAAATGCAGGAGCTACATTTCAAGAGGCTGAAAAATATGCACAAACTATAATTCAAGAGGAAAGTGAAGCACATCCAGAAACTGCTATTTTAGAAAATAATATACGAAATTTAGAAGAAACTCTTGAAGACGAAAATGAAAAAAAAATAGAAGGAGCAATTCAGGAGGCGAAAAAATATACAGAATTGGCAGTTCAAGAAAGTGAAGAACGTGCGGAAACTCGAATTGAAGAAGAAATTGGAAAATATTCAGTTGTTATTTTAGAAAACATTAAAGAAAACATGGAAGATGCAGTCCGAGAAGGTAATGAAGTAAATGAAGATGACGAAGTTGAAAAAGAAAGCGAAGCGATCTCGGAAGCTGCAGCTCAGGATGAAAGTGAACAATGTGCTGGAAGCGAAGGTCAGGCAAATGTTGAAGTAAATTTAAAAGATGAAGAAGATGCAGCTCAAGAAGAAAGTGGGACACAATCAAAGGTTATTTCAGAAGTTAGTGATAAAACTGTAGAAAGTGCAATTGAAGGGGAAAGTGAAGAACAGTCTGAAGTTGTTAATCTAGAAGATCGTGAAGGAAGTTTAGAGAATACTCCTCAAGAAGGATGTGAAAACCCTTCAAAAGTAGCTGTTCTAGGAAATGCAGTAGTTGCAAATCAAGAAGAAAGTGAAGAACATTCAAAAGTTGTTATTCTAGAAAATAATAAAGAAAATCTAGAAGATTCAATCCAAGGGGAAACTGAAGAGCTATCAGAAGCTGTTACTTTAGAAAACATTGACGAAATTACAGAGAATGCAGTTGAAGAAGAATGTGAAAACCCTTCAAAAATAGTTATTCTGGAAAATGCAGAAGTTGCTAATCAAGAAGAAAGTGAAGAACATTCAAAAGTTATTATAGAAAATAATAACGAAAATGTAGATGTAATTCAAGAGGAAACTGAAGAGTTATCAGAAGCTTTTACTTTAGAAAACATTGATGAAATTACAGAGAATGCAGTTGAAGAAGAATGTGAAAACCCTTCAAAAATAGTTATTCTAGAAAATACAGAAGTTGCAAATCAAGAAGAAAGTGAACATTCAAAAGTTGATATTTTAAAAAATAATGAAGAAATTGTAGAAAATGCAATTCATTTAGAGAATGAAGAACAGGCAAAAGCTGTTATTCTAGAAAATGAAGAAGATGCAATTCAGGAAGAGACTGAAGAGCTATCAAAAGCTCTTACTCTAGAATATATTGACGAAATTATGGAAAACGTCGTTCAAGAAGAAAGTAAAAAACATTTGGAAGTTGTTGTTCTAGAAAATAGTGAAGACATTGTAAAAAGTACAATTCAAGAAGAGAGGGAAGAACATTCAGAAGTTGCTATTCTAGAAAATAGTAAAGAAAATGTAGAAGGTGCAATTCAGGAAGAGAGTGAGGAACATTCAAAAATTATTCTAGAAAATATTGAAGATATGATGGAAAAATCAATTCACGAAGAATCACAAGTTTCTATTTTAGAAGATAATGAAGGCATTGCGGAAGTTGCAATTCAAGAAGAGAGTGAAAAGTACTCAGAAGTCGCAATTGTAGAAAATAGTAAAGAAAATGCAGAAGATGCAATTCAAGAAGAAAATGAAAAGCAATTGGAAGCCGGTACTTTAGAAAACACTGAAGAAATTGTGGAAAATCCAATTCAAGAAGATAGTTATGAGCAGTCAGAAGTTATTCTAGAAAGTAATAAAGAAATCGTACGAGATGCAATTCCAAAAGAAATTGAAGCACATTCAGTTGTTATTCTAGAAAATAGTGAAGAGAATTTAGAAGGTTCAACTCAAGAAGAAAGTGAAGAACATTCAAAAGTTGACATTTTAGAAAATAGCGAACAAATTGTAGAAGATACAATTCGAAATGAGAGTGAAGAACATTCAGAAGTTGTTGTTCGAGAAAATAGTGAAGAAAATGTAGAAGATGCAGTTCAAGAAGAGAGTGAAAATTATTCAACAGTTGACATTTTAGAAAACGGTGAAGAAATTGTAGAAAATATACCTCATTTAGAGAGTGAAGAACATTTAGAAGTTATTATACTAGAAAGTAGTAAGGAAAATATAGAAGATGCAATTCAAGAAGAAAGTGAAGAACTGTCAGAAGTTGTTACTTCAGAAAATATTGACGAAATTGTGGAAAATACAGTTCAAGAAGAGTGTGATGAACATTCAGAAGTTGTTATTCCAGAAAATAGTAAAGCAAATGTAGAAGATTCAGTTGAAGAGGAAAGTGAAGAACAGTCAAAAGCTATTACTTTAAAAAGTAAAGAAACAAATGAAGATACAGCTAAAGAAGAGAGTGAAGAAGAGCATCCAGAAGTTCTAGGAAAAAGTGAAAGGAATGTAGATGATACAATTCTAGAAGAAAGTGAAGGAAATTCAGTTATTGTAAAAGATAGTGAAGAAATTACAGAAGATACAATTCAAGAAGAAAGTGAAGAACATTCAGAAGGTGTTATTTTAGAAAATAAAAAAGAAACCGTAGAAGATGCAAGTGAAGAGGAAAGTGAAGAGCATGCAGATGTAATAATTGAAGGAGACGAAGAACATTCAGAAACTGAAATACATGAAGATGAAGAGCCCGCAGAAAGCAAATCTAAGGAAGAATGTGAAGAACTTACAAAAACTGCATCCGAAAAAGAAAGTAAAGAAATTTCAGAAGTTTCAGTTCAAGACGAAATTAAATGGAATGCTGAAGCACCGCTTCAAGAGGGATACAGAAAATATGCTGAAAATGTAGTGCAGAAGAAAAGGAAAGAACTGCCAGAGTTCACAGTTGAAGAAGAATATGGAGAATATTCAGAAGCTGCAACGCAAGAAAAAGGTGAAGAACATGTAGAAGAGTATGCAGAGCATTTAAAAGCTGCAGCTCAAGAAGAAAGCGAAGAGATTTCAGAGGGTTCAGTTCAAGGCGAAATTAAGTGGAATACCGAAGTTCTACTTCAAGAGGGAAATAGAGAAAATGCAGAAAATGTATTTCGAGAGGAAAATGAAGGACTTGCAGAAGTGACAGTTCATGAAGAATATAAAGAATACTCAAAAGCTGGAGCTCAAGAAAAAGATAAACATGCGGAAGCAACATCTGAAGAACAAAGTGAAGAATATGCAGAAGTATCATTTCAAAAACAAAATGAAGAACAATCAGGAATTGTACTTCAAGATGAAAATGAAGAGCATTCAGAAGCTAAAATTGAGGAAGAAAGGGAAAATCTAAGTAATAGTAAAGCAGCGAGACAAAGAAAGAAAAGAGAAACTCAAACGGAAAAATGTAATAGAACTGTAAGAGAAGCTGAAGTTAAATATGAAAGCGAGCAACGAAAACGATCTGAATTTAAGAAGAAAAACAAAAAATAAAGAACTAGAAACGGGGGAAATAGAAATTAAAGAGTCAAACGAAGTGGAATTACAGAATGAAACTATCCAAACAAATAGACCCGGTGCTGAAGAAGAAAAGCAAGAGGAACTACAACAGTATATAAATGAAAAACAGCATGAATACCAAATAGAAGGCGGAGAAATAAACAAAGAACAAGAAGCCGGAAAAAATACGCCTGAAGAAGATGAAATAAATACTGGAGAAGATATAGGAGAAAACAAAGGAAACCAAATGGCTGATGAAAAAGAAAACGAACAAAGAGAAACTGGAAAAAACAAAGAGGAGAAATTTCAAAATAACCAAGAACTAGGAGAGAGTGAAGAACAACAGCTGCAACAGAAAAATAACGAAGTGGAGGAAGAAGGAATAGAATTAAAAGGCGAGGAAGTACAAAGTGAAACTGAAGAAATAAGAGACCAGTTAGGACTGAAAGATGGAAAGCTAGAGAATAATGAACCCGAAGAAATAAAAAGAGACTATAGAACTTGAAAGTGAAGAAGAAGAAGAAGAAGATCAAATAATAAAGGAGAACCAAATAGAAGTTGAAAGTGAAGAAGAACAAACAGAAACCGAAGAAAAGAGAGAAAAAGAAATTAATAAAGAAGAATACCAAAGTCCAACTCCAGATGGTACAAATCCCATGTCCCTCAATTTAGGTGAAGATGGAAGTGAAAGTAGCGTTTCATCAGATCGTGTAACTGTTATACGAAACCTAGTTAATAGTAGCAGGAATAGTTTAAGTGCTAGTAGTACACACGCTATTTCTGATATTGAAGTGGATCATACGTCAGACATATGTTCTAATGTAGAGGAAGATATGCAAGGAGATTCGAGAAGCCAAATTCTAGATGTCACTGAAGATGGAGTTGACGAAGAAAGTAAAGAAAGTGAAAATATTAATCAAGAAATTGAAAATAGCGAATATAGAGAAATTATAAGTGTCGCGGAAAATTTGGAGGCATTAAATGGTCAGTTATTAGAAGAGGAGTTTCATTATAACATTCAAGGACGAGAAAATATTCCTGTTGCTCACGGAAGTCATTTACACTATGGTAATGTTACAACTGAAGACAATCCAAGAAATAATGTTAATATTTGCACTTTAAATGAAGGAGAACCTATAAAAACAATAGAAACAACCAACGAGAATCAAAGGTTAATCACCGAAGTGACATATATTGACGATGATGACGATGATTTTAATAATGAATATGATTTAATTATAGATGATGAGGAGTTAACCAATATCAATAGTGATAACATTAGGTCGACGGATTTATTAAATGAAATTTTTACTGCAGTTACTCGTGAAGATCAAGTTACAGGTCAGACTATTGACTCAAATTCTGATTTATCTACAATTGAAGAAGAAAATGAACAATCTTCAGAAACAATTGAAGATAATAAAATTGGTGTTACCTCCCAAATTGAAGAAAACGATATTCAATCCGATAGCGATCAATTTCTCTCTGAAGGAAGCTCAGAATCAAAAATGTTTGGAACTACATTAACTCCGACAGATTTTGAACGAATACGCACCCAAAACTCAAAAGGTGGAATCAGCCAAAGCGTTGGACCTTCATCGAACGCAAATAATGCCATGTTAACAGATCATGAGGAACAAAATTTAAATGATTTGAATGAACCAAGCAACTTTAAAGAGTCTCCATACACTGAACATGTCGAAATAGGTAGTCTGAAAGGAGACTGTAATCATATAACTGAGAGAAATCTATTAATAAATGAGAAACCATACAAAGAAATTTTTGGTTTAAGTGAAGCTGAATTGTTAGAAATTGAAAGTCAGATCCAAGAAAAAGAGACGAACACACCTGAATTGTCAGTTAAAAGTGTAGGTGAAGAACGTGATTACAACCAAGAAATTAGCGAAGATATAACTTTTTCCTCTGAAGATACAACTAAAGATAATAGTTTCGATACACATAACAATTCATTGAAAATAGATTATGAAGAAGAATTATCGAAAGAATCAGCTTTAGAAGCTGATAAAATTCGGAATGCTTCTGATGAATTAGGTCTTTCAGAGTCGGCTGTCGATACATCAGAAACAGAAGACTGCAGGGAAATATTTAGTGCAGAAGACAAGGAACAGCAAAATATTGATTTGAGTCTTTAAGTGAAAATTTTTTTATACCAGAAAATCGTAACGAAGAATCGGAGCGTAAAGGAGAAAGGTCAAGGTTCGATTTTGATTCAAGTAAATACAGAGCATTTTCCAATGAAGGTGAAAAAGATCCGAAAAGTATTTATGGTTCTGAAAAGGAAACTACTAAACCGAAGTTAAGTCTCGTGTATTTAAATGATCCAGATCAAAAGGAGAAAAATCAGTCTTCCAGTTATGCTACTAAGGATAATCCTCTTTCTTTTTCAGTGGATTCTAAAGTAAGAAAGTCGAAACCCTCAAACATTAGAAGTAATTCTCAACCTTATTTAACTAGAGCGAAACAAAATGGGCACAGAAGTTCTACTCATATGGAAGTTGTTGGGAAAAAAGCTGAAAATAATTATGAATCTAAACTGAAGTGGCATTCAAATGGGCCATCGAACCCTGTATCTTCAAACTACGAATATGAAATTGAAGCTTGCGAAAAAGACCCAAAAACTAATGTACCAGACCAAACTGGAAAACGTCATGAAATAAACCCAAACTGCAGTCAAGCAGTGGCAGTAGGCTCTAATGAAAGTCAGAGAAACTTATTGACTGATCAGGGGGAACCCACTTCATCTTCAAAGTCTCCGTCGAGTGACTCTGGGGTTATGGAATTGGGTCCTTCGAAGCTTCTAAATAATGACCAATCAAATAACTGTCTCGGCCCTTTGAACATAGAATCTAAAGGGGACGGAAACTCTTCTGATCAAATTTCAGAATCGCAAACGCTTCATACGGTCTTGGATAAAAGGGAAAAAATCTCAATAAGTAAAGTTTTAATAGATTCTTTTCAGATGGACGACACTGAGACCGGCAGCATTACCGAAGATAATCGCTCGGAAATTATTGGATTTGGAGAACTACCAAATACACCATTATGTACAGACAGTGAAACAAGCTCGGTATGTCGGAAAAAACTTGTTTATAATTATTTAGACAGTTTAAACAAAAGGACTTCGTCAAAATTTAGTGAAGATTATTGTTTAGATGGAAGATCTTACTCGTCCAAAAGTCGCCAGTCAGCGAAGGTCCCCTTTTCGAGCGACGATGAAAGTGAATCTAACAGCGAGTACGCCTCAAGACTACTACGAGCTTTTGAAACGAGAAGAAGAAGAAGACACAGACATCGACCACCCAACATAGATGTAGAAGATTCGAGTAACAATGACTACAAACCGCCCACATTGAGTAATTTCGATGCATTTTTAGCGTCTTTATCACATTATCGATCCACAGAACAATATCGAAATGAGCAGGAAGAAGTAAGTTCCGTTAGCGAAAGCAAAAATGTGAGAGTAGAAGTGTCATCGGGAAGGGAGACCCACGATATTAAAGTCATGGCTGAAAATAGAATTCGACTTTTCCTTGAAGTGAAACCATCAGAATCTAAAAGTAAGGAAAGTTTCAAACATTGTGTAAACATTGCTGAAGACGAATTAAATTTAAGTATAATATTTCCTAATAAATATTTTTTTTTTTTTTAGTAAATTAATTCTAATTTCAACTTTATTAAAACAATATTTTTTTATATTTTAGAATTAGAAAGACTAAATTCGTTGAAATTTATTTAAAAAAAAAAAAAATGGATGCAAAATATTCATATAAATGCAATGTTTGTAATGCGTTTATTGAATATCTTTCAAGAGATGGAAGACGAATTAGTTCCCAGAATACTGTACCCTATTTTCCTCTTACTGATCACACTGTACTGTAATTTTACGAGTAGATATAATTCATATGAAATATATTTATATTTTTACACGCTAATTATTATTATAGCGCTATTTTATTATATTATATTATAAAAGTAACAACTTCATTATATCGCAGAGAATATAAAAATAACAAGAAAGACTAACTTCAGAAGAGCAGCTTCTTCCGAAAGGCATTTGGATGAACGTAAGAAGGCGCAGCATACTTTACAAAGGCAAACTTCATCTCAAGAGCTTCTAGACTTTCCTAGATTTAATAATTTTGTAGGAAACCAACCAGGTTTTAGGTAAATGTTACGAGAAACTCTTAATATCTGAAGATGTGTTCCAAAAGTGAATGTGTCTCTGGTTTCATACATGAAAGTAGAAAATTAAAAACACAGGAAGGCATAAACTGGATTATTCAGTGCAAGGTTCAGTTCGAAAATAAAGGAGTGAACCATATGTTGCATGGTTGTGAATATACTGTATAAAGGGGCGTCGATTGCTCTAAAATAGTGGAGGGGACACTTCGCCTTCAAATAGCGAATCAAACAATACTCTGAGTAGCTGTTGCGTGTAATATATCAATGTCGTAATTTACCATTTACCCGTTTTTTGTATTTTTCTCAGCATGTTGAAATATTTTCCTATAGACAAATTTCGCCAGCCCAAATTATTATCATTTCTACCAAGAACACACAAATGCTACGTGCAATTATTAAAATGCAAATTGACTGCTAAATTCCATGATAAATATACACTGGTGTTCATGACAATAATTTATAATATTGCTATTACATTTGCATATGCATATACGACATATACATATACGACATATAACGTCTTATTAGGTGCCATTAATAGTTAGCATTTATAGCAATTCATCCACGAAAGGGGGGGGGACAACTGGTAGGTTGTCCTTTGTAAAAAGTGGGGGGGGAACATGTCCCTGTGTGTATGTGCGCGCGTGTGCGTGTGAGCGTGCACTTGTTTCATGAATAATTTTACTGTTTTGGTGAAAAATTGTCTTCATTTTATACCGTTTAATAGGATGCCAAATTGTTAGATTCTAAGTTATGACCTTGGGAATACGTTGCTAGCTTTCCCATCGCTGTCCTTTTCTTCTGTTTCCTTCCTTCATCGGTTCTTTATTTCCACTTTTCTGTTACCACTCTTCTCATCCGTCTCATCTGTCTATTTCTTTGGAATTTTTAGAGGATGGTCTGTTATTAAAATTTAGCTATACATTTGTCACAAGAATCATTTTGTTTTCAATTTTTCACCTCAATTTCCCCAATTCACATATTCAGACTATAGAGTGTTATTAATCTATTAATTTATTTATTCTCACATACCCATGGGGCCTTGACAACGCAACATAGGGCCTGAACCAAATTTTCATCTTTTTATGAATGCACTGATTTTTCACTCCACAATACCATTTTTTTTTAATTTTATTTTCTCCTTGGTTCCACGTTACACATTTTGTTTTGTTTGTCGTTCCTTTATCATCATTTACCTCCTTTGTTAATTAGCATTTGCTGTACGAAGAAAATTGCCTCAACATTGTGGACATTTTCACACTGAGTTTTATCTCCTTTGAGATGCGCTTTACTGAACCACCGCTTCCAATAGAGGGGATAGCTTGGTCCAACACCTACCTTGAGGCCCAGTGTATCCCAACTACTGGAACCTGGTACACGTTTGTTAATAAAAAAAATGCATCTTTTATCTTTGTTTTGGTTTGAGCATGTACGAAACTTTAAAAATGAATCTTCGATACTACAAAACCATCCAAACTCTAGAACGTTTTGTCGGTACGACCTACCGGATATAAAGTACGACCTACCGGATATAAATAAACGCCAGAAAAGAGGTGCCTTTTATGATTTGGACTGGTTCTGAGCCAACATAAACTTTACTCTTACAGTGCTAATGAATGAAAATAGCCTTTGTGTGTGTGTGTGTGTGTGTGTGAAAACCTTTGAATGATGATGTAGGCAGATTTGCTCTTAAGTTATTTTTAAGAAGCGTCTCCTTTTTATTATTTAATGCAAGAAACCAACGCACCATTTTCTAAGAAACGAAAACTGAATTATGAAATCTCATCAGTGACTGAAATATAAAATTTAGAAGCAAGTTCAAATCTTTTGGCAAATACTGGGTCAGAGCTTTCTACCATTTGAAAGTTTTCAAACATGTTTAAATACTTGCAACATGAAAATGAAAATATGAGATAGTTTGTTTGTAATTGAGTTTCTAGTCAGGATGAGCGAAGATGAGAGATGTTTTCATTGAGTCACACAAATAATTGTCTCAAGAAATTCAAAACCATTTTACGCTAAGTTTTTCTTCACTTCAACTGAGGGAACTTGCTTAACTTATATTACATCCTTAAAATTGGTCGAATAATGCTCTCACCATTTAGTAAAAATTAAAATAAAAAGAAAGATACCATATTCCTTCTGCCTCCAACTCAGTTTGCAATCAGTTCCAGTTAAAGAAATTGTCGGGGGTGGGAAAAGAAGCCTTGTAGAATACCTATGGGAAACAACCGGATGAAACAGAGCACCTAAACTCTCTAAGGTACAACTTAGTAACCAAACTGATAGCAAAGCTTTGATGCACAGCAAATCCAGGAAAATTTATACAGTGAGCATGATCTTTAACACAGGCAGTCATAGAGGGCTATTGATTTTGTCTCCGTGGATATTATTTCCTTACTTGAGTCAAGAGAACTTCCTGTTCCAGGACATGGGCCTATCAAAGCCGATTCGAGTTTCCAAGAATATATACCACTGTACCAAAAAAGATATTGTTTGATTATGAACTACATTTATAAATAAACCATATGTTAATGAGTATATTGTTTTGTTTTTTATATTTAGAGAAAAGAATAGTCTGCGAAAAAGTTCAAGCTTGAGAAGTTTGAACGAAAGTGTTGATCTTTCTGTAGAAGGAAGTAATATTCAGAAATGTTTCACCGCACCATCCCCAGGGGCTTCCAGGCAATTTCTCAATGTCCAAAGTAAGTTCAATAATCTAGTGTTCGAAGTAGGCTCGTTGTCCAAAGTTAATAGCGTTTGAAGGAAATTCAATGTACCACGAATTAATGTTGTCATTTTTTTTTATGTCACTATAAATTGATTTATTGAATATTTCTCTTTATGTAATGTTCTGATGTCTACCATATGTATACTTTCTGGACTTTATTTTAGTCTTATGTTACATGTCCTGTATTTATAGCAGAGCAAAAACACGACACATTGAAAGCTAATTACAATTTTAAGGTGATTTTATATGTATCTGTCGCTTTTTCCATTAGAAATTTGTCGTATTCTACTCGCTGTATATTCATAGGTTTAGTGGTGACCTACTTTTCAGACCGAGTTGCTCCCGTCATTTCAGGGAAGAGACAAACGGAAAGAGACCCAAACGTCAAAGAACAACGGAGAATCCAACGGTCTATCAAAGCTATTAAAGCTTTATTGCAAACCTTAATATAAGGCACTCGCATAAAACAAACATTCGTAGCGTTTTACCATTGAATTTCATTAGGAAATTTCGTTAAGAACGTGATTCAGTGAAAACTCTTGCAAAATTGAAGAAAATTCTTTGAAATAAGAGTAGTTGATTCCATTTAAACTTTAAAACTAATAGAAATAACTTGCTGTTTCCATTAGTATTATTGAAAAAATTTCCAGAGAAATTATAAACATCACATGAGGTAGTGCCGTTAACGTATATGGACAGACCTGCTACTGAAACCTAAACTGTGGACGTTCAGACCCTGCCTTCCACACTGTAACAAACCCACAAACCTTTGCGACACGCTAACTTCTTTAAATATATCTAGATGAAAATAGACAACTTTCAATAAACATTTCTCTCCAGTGTAAAATGCGATCATAAATTTCAACATCTGAAATATTGGTGCTTAATTCATTATATACAGATTTTCTACCATATTGTTGACATCATACCAGTGTGTGGTATACATAAACACACATTTTTCAGAACCAGAAAGGACTTTCTATGACTTAGGTCTTAGAATGTGATACTTTAAGATCACGGTTTATACTTTATACAAAATACTATATAAATTATAAAAATGAATCGAGAATAAAATTATATATATATGTATTGGTTAATAACTGCATTAACCTATAAGTGTCTTACGTACACGCACCCACCCATTATTAAGTACATACATACTACATACATATATTAAATACATATACGCGTACATAAAAACACTGTGTATGCATATATGCTTATGAAGTCTTCTTGGCTATGCGTCATTGCATTTTATTTCAAAGCATTAAAGATTCAATTTAAATAAAGTAATTATATCTCGAAACACCTACAGTAAAATATAAAGTCACGCCATTTCTTCAGTATGATATAAAAGCAGGTCACAAACGTCACAACACCGTAGCATAACTACTCAGCAATCACTTTTGTTGTTCATATTATTTTAAGAGGATTTTGCAAAATTCGAAACAAAACCTGGAATTTATCTTTATTTAAATATTCAAGTATTTTTTTTTTTTTAAATTAGGGTACTATGAAAAGCTTTCTAGAGTTCTAGAAAGTTGTATGACAAGACAACCTAGTTAAAAAAGTACTTCATTAATTAAGGGTTATTCCCCACAAAAATAGGCCTTCATTGTACAAGTAGGACTTGGTTTACTGAGCCTTGCCTGCGTATAGAGAGTATACACTTAACTTACTAAATAAACTGGTAATATTAAGAGTTATAAGTTTTATCTAAGTCTGTGCATTAATTTGTGCTTCTCATTTCCTATTTTTTTTTTCCGCTTCGCGACCTATTTTCCTTTTCTTGTACCAATAATAAAATACAATAATACCTAAAATTAAATGGGGGGCATATAAGTGAACATGTTTACATGTGAATTCTCAGTAGATTCAGCCATAGTCAATATATATATATATATATAATATATATATATATATATCATGAAAATAATTTTTTATACGCACAGATCATTTATTTTGGTTAGTGGAATTGTAAATACATAACATATATATAGCCTAAGCATGTGTGCTGAACATCAAGTATTGATTTTCAGTGCACATTCCTGAATCATCAGATCTATAAAGCTATTATATATCTTTTATATATAGAAAGGCTGTGATCCAAAATTTTATACCATAACAAAGTTAATAATATATATATATATATATATTATATATATATATATAATTGTATGCTGATAATAATGTTATATGTATTTAATAATTATTATTGGAAATGTTTATATGATGTTAAAAGCAAATTATACGTTATTTTATTGTATAGTATAAAAAATGTATCAGTAGTATATATATTAGTATAAAATAAATATTTAAATATAGCAAATTCTATTTTTTAATCTTATGAAAAATAAACTCTATATAATGGAATAAGGTACGTCATTACTGAAAAGCTTTTTGTTAAATAGTTTAATAGAAATTTTTAAATATATTGCAAACATTCAGGTTTCCATGACAACGCACTTGAGGCAGAAACCGCATGGATGTTTGTCTAATTTGTGTGTATTTGTTTTAAGGAGTTATTTAACCATAGCCTAATATAATTTACCAGTCTCCTCATTCATGAGCTGCCATACTAAAATGAATTTACGGTACTCTACAACTTATTATTACTATTTACAGTTACCATACTCTACACAACTTTTTATCTCTCGGAAAGTAATGAAAAATTGTATTTTTTTTTACTTTAATCTGTATGTTATTACAATTGTAAGAAGCATAACAGATAACAAGTCATGGCCTTACTTCAACATTACTAGCCATTCCAAACGCACATCTGTCCTCCCCGATCTCAAACTTTGTAATTTGTATTGCTGCATTCGGAGGGCGCTGCGAGTCAATTTTTGGATGAACGCTTATTAATGAAATGAACTTTTATGATAAGACTTGGCAAATTATATTAGACTATGATTTAACTGCTTTCATAACAGCAAAGGTCATGTGATGGAGGGGATCTACAGTTTTGCATGGGATCCAAACCACGGGTCGCTACATCATCTGGACGGAGAGAGTGGTCACCCATCTAACTACTATTCAGCAGGCCCGTCGCCACGGGGGGTCAATGAGGGGCACTGCTCTCCCCAAATTCATTTACTGCCCCCCCAAGTCAAATAACTATCATCAAAACTAAAGCTGAATGGTTTATGGTTGTGGTTTACAGTTCGTCTAATTCAAATTTACTTACATTCTTCTCTCTCTCTCTCTCTCTCTCTCTCTCTCTCTCTCTCTCTCTCTCTCTGAATATCGATCTACACTTGTACCTAACGTTGAGGGAAAAATACGGTCTCACGGTCTCGCAAGAAGTTGGCATAAACATTATTTTGAATCTGGCGCCGCATTGGTGCTGCAACCTCGTGGCGGTATCGAATGTTATTGTACATAACGTGCTAGACATTCTGAGTAGTGAGTTCGAAATTTAAACTCGTGCCATTGTCCTGTGCCTTTTCATTTGTATCGTCTAAAATAGGTGAGTTATGAAGCTCATTGTATCAGTACAAGTAGAAAAGGGTTCTGTGATGCTAGTAAATGAAGTAAATGAAATTAAGGAAGTTTTTGAGTGAAAGCAGAGTAATTGAAATACAAGTTCATGGTATTTGATTTTTTCTGCCTTTATGTATATATCCTCTCAGTCCTGAGTGAAAAAAAAAAAAAATTTTTTTTTGGTCGTTCCTATTAATTTAGAAGAAGGAAAGTAATAAATGAGTTTTATTTTTTATTTACATTACAAGAAATACTTATTCTGAAACGTTGCATCTCATAAATGTTAATTTGATCTGAAACTAAACCCCAAAATTTTGTCATAATATTGACTAAAATAATCAAAAGAAGACCACAGCTTTCGGTTTTCATCCTGCCCCCTACATCTATGAATTAACCCCCTATGATTATAGACCTGGCGAACGTGCTGCTATTCAGACCCAGTGTCGCTTAATTTCGTTGATCTACTGGAAGCTGTGTTGCGAAATGGCCACAATGTAACCTGTACAATGTACATCTTGTCTGAGGAATCCACTGCGCGTTGCAGACTGCTTTATGATGGAAAGACTCCCTGAAATCGCTATGAAGTGGTTACGCGAATAACTTCCGTTTCTGTTAGGCACTCAGGTATGATTTGTGTTTTGATGAAACTCTAAAACCTCTGCATTCTGCACAATTTTTGGAGTTTTTGGCTGACAAATTCTTTCTCTTCTATTTATTTTTCAATGGAAATATTTAGAATACGACTTTTTCCTGTGGAAAACTTGCTACCTTTGTTGATGTAGGATACATTTAGGAAAGTACCCTAACAGAGAGTGTAAGAATTCTGTAAACAGATTTACGTGACCAAAGCACTCCCTTTAATTCAAATGTTGCGTGTGGAGTTCACACGTTCATGCATAAACGAGAATATGCTTAAAACATTACAAATAGTCCTTCGGAATATTCAATTTACAGTAATATCAGTGTAGTTACACAAAGAATATTTTGATTCAAATTCCTTCAGGAAGTCGGTCCTAAGTACTGTACTTACCTCGACTCTGGTACAAAGTGCATTTTTATTTAGGCTTTTAGTTTTTAATTAACTAGCTACATGATGGTACTACTTCTCTAGGTAAAAGCCGGTTTGGTTAAATTTCATGCCGAAAAAGAACATTTGACATGTGTGTATTTGCGCATAAAAATAAGAACATTCCAGAGTGGGTATACTGCAATTACATCAAACCATCTTCAGTTGATTTGAGTCTAGTTAAATGTAACATATCATGTGATACCCTCTATACCAGTGTTTCTCAGCCGGATTTTCTCCACGACCCCCGTGTCAGGGTCTTAGGTCGGCGCGACCCCTTATCATCCTACAGGAGTAAACAAATTCACGAAGTGGGTTTGTTTTTGTTTTTTTGCGCACAAATCACTACTACAGGGGTAAACAAACTACGACCCGGGGAGTCGTGACCCACCGTTTGAAAAATACTGCTCTATGCAGTTTAAGATTCCTATTCAATGTTAGTTCTGACTAGAAAACGAAAAAAAATATCAGGATGAATCGGAGTAAATTTACTAATGGAAGATGCTCATGAAGGCTATAAAATTATATAGTGAGTCCTCTTAAATAAGTTACCTTATTATTTAAACAATTCAATATGAAATGTTTATTCTTACAATTTTGTTAAAACATGTTAAAAAAGATACACAAAGGGTTGACAAATGTAAATAAACACAACGATGAGTGTCCTTAAACTTGTTAGAAACATATAGTCTGCTGAAACTAAGTTCTCAGGGTAAAGATAAAATAGTATGTATTTCACAATGCCAGAAAAAGTGGTTCCCGGGAAGTGACACGTTTCACAAGAGGTCGAATTACTGGACTCTGGGAAGCAGAGCAAAGTCAAAGGGGGAATTTTACGAAGGCTTTGCATTCCACTATCAACAATTAAGTCATTGACTCATTGAGGAGTTCAAGAATACCCAAAAACAACAATTGCTGATCATTCTGGTCATCCAAGTTCATCTGAAAGGACGTTTCGTGCCGTCATAAGATGTGCAGAAACGAACCCCGCCAAACTGCCGTTGAATTAACTGTTCAAGTTAAGGTTAGCTCTAGGACCATCAGACGATATCCTCACAACATGGGTTACTATTGCAGAGCAGCTAGAAGCAGGGGCGTACCTAAAGTATTTGGCACCCGGGCGGATCCTTCCTTTGGCACCCCCCATAAATAATTTTAAAATTTAAACACGCAGAAAAATATATTATGTTTGCAAGTAGATTTTTAAACAGTACAGTACTGTCATAAGCAAATTGGAAATAAGAAAAATGCAGGACATTAAAAATTCAGTGAACAGGTAATACTGCATTTTATTTTATACACAAAACGCAGGAAATCCAGTCTCGACGCTCAGCCTATTCTTCAAAGGTAAATAGAGAGGATTCACAGTCTCTGCTTTCGAGCCTTAATTTCTGCAAATTGATCAATGACCTCATCAAAATTCACCTTCTTTGCATATTCATGTTCAATTGAAAGTAAAGCCAGATTTGTCAATCTTGTCTAACTCATGGTCGAGCGAAAGAAATTTTTTATCAATTTCAATTTGGAAAAACTTCTTTCACATGAAGCAATAGACACAGAGACAGTTAAAAAGAATCTCAAACACAGTAACAAGCTTGGCAAAGATTCACAAAAATCCCATTTCACAATAAACTCCAGAAACTGCAATGCTGTCCATTTCTTTGCCTCTTCAACGCTGATTTTGGCAGCTTTCGAATGCCTCCGAAGTCGTCCAATTTCCACACTGATATCTTCATCAGAGAATTCATCGAAAATCTGAGTCAAATTTTGAATATACTTCCGAAGTTCTTCTTCTGTTGCAACAACCAAAGTGTTTGGCTGAATAACAGCGAAGATTGACAGAATTTGATCCATTGCCTTAGAACGAATCTCCAATTCTTGATGAAAGCGATCAAGACATTCAAATATAGCCCTTTTTACTTCCTCTGGCAATGTGAGACCAGCATCCTTTGCCATCTCTCCTGGCATCCTTTTTCGGAGCTTTACTCTCCCTCTTCTCTCCATAGAAATGTCATTTCCTCACACATTGTAGTTGCATAATGAATGGCCCTCTCCACAATTTCATTGCGCTGATCTTCAAGAAACAGTTTTAGAGCTTGGAGCTTCACAATGCACTTTTCAAGGCTGATTCCAACTGTTTGCAAATACTTTTGTGTGAGATTAATTTCTTCCAGAACTTCACACCAGAAAGAAAGGTAACTCAAAAAAGAGAAATCACATACAGCAGACAGCAAAATATGAGCTGATCCTCTTGTGTCCACATTTTATTTGGGATCGCGACGATGCATTTATTATAACATCACGACGATGCATTTACCGGGTATTATAACATCACGACGATGCATTTATAAACACTTAAACATCACTATGATACCACATTGTCAAAAATTACTGGACACTGGTATAAGTACCATGATATTGTTATAAACACCAGCACTATGCTTTATCATAATTATTTAATGAAACATACCTCATGTATGTGGAGTCGCAGTGTCAAGTGAACAAGACTTTGAATGTCAGTTGCAGCTAGCTGGCTATGCTCAACAAACTGATGACTAAAACGTCAACAAACGTTCTCCTTTCGATGTAATTTTTATCAAATATTTAATTTTTCGTTTGTAAATTTTGTATTGCCAATAAAAATAAAAATGTATTTTATAGTGGAAATTAACATTAAGCTGTTATAATAGTTTAAACATTTTAAATTTTTTTTGTTACTTTGGCGAATTTTTCATTTGGTTTGAAAACTTGTACTGGTATTTCAACTCTCCCGATGGCACCCCCCTCCTGGCTGTCACCCGGGGCGGACCGCCCCCTCGCACCCCCCTTAGTACGCCACTGGCTAGAAGGAAGCTTATGCTCAACCTCGCAACGTTGCCCGTCGGAAATAGTAGGCAGCGTCGATAGTCACACATGATTCAGCCTTTTGGAACACCTTAATCTTCTCGAATGCGTCTTGGTTTGTTTCATTTCCAGACAGTGGGCGTGTGTGCATGGGTACGGAGACATCCATCCCAAGAATTTTCTGAGGCATCCTGCAAGCTACAATAAAACATGGGGGATTTCCTGCAGTGGTATGAGGTGCAATTTAGACCGATAAACGAACAAAGCTGGTGGTGGTATACACAAGAACTGTTAATTCGGCCAACTGGTAAGGATCCTGGAAGAGGGGTTGCTATTCATTTATACCAATGAAAATGTATCTCCATACAAAAGTGTATTCACGGAAGATAGTGCAAGGCAGAGGTAGCATGACAGCCATGGAGATGAACGTCCTCCATGGCCGGTCAATACCCAGATATGAATCCAACAAAACAATGTGTGGTACATGCTAGATAGATTATTATTTATTAAAGAGGCGTCAACCAAAACCAACATCCAGAGAAAGCCTCATCTAAACCATAAAAGAAGAATAAGACAAACTAATCTAAATATATTGATTCAATAAATCTGTTATTAGTTATTGACTTTTATTGTTAAATAAAAAATCACGGAAAAAACCGAAGGTGTCTATTTAATTTTGTCTACTCTCTGTATACATTCTCAACCATACACTCATATTTTTTATACAGAAATATATAAAATGATAACTTGATACTTCCTCCCGTCAGTTCACTTCGTTAGTCCATTGCGGGAGCGTGGGTGTTAAACCAGTTCATCAATGGTAAAACAAACAAACGTGTTCTGTACAAGTGTTCTTTATTAGTTTAAATTTTGGGTGTGAAATGTGCGTGTTAATATTAGTTTCAGCAAATTTACTTGAAAGTCACAATTAGTCTCTGAACTATATTTATTATATAAATAACTGTACGAAGAACAGAGCCATAAATTTCAAAGAACACAGGTGTAGCCTAGTAGGAATCGGAGAGTATGTTGCTGTTTGGTGTCCTTTGTATTTTGGATTCCTTTGTGTAAAATAGCAATAAATGTGATGCAAAGATCAGTAATTTTGACACGGTGCGGTTAGACGTTTCACTAGTTTAGTTAAGTGATTCTGCCTTTCTAGTTTTATATGATATGATATAAACTATGAATATAAGTTACACTGGATCCATTTTGCGCGCAAATTTTGATGTTTTGTAAATTTTTACGCAGATTTATTCCGTGTATCATATACAGTACGTGTAGTTTGCTAAATATTTTGATCTGATTCATAAAAGTAATCTAGATGGGGCTAATATTCCGTGGCTAATTAGCCTAGTATTCAAATTCACCGTTGTAGATAAAAAATTACATCAAAGGCAAAGAGGTAAAATATCAGGAAACGTTGATGAAAAACGTACAAATGTTTGCATGATATGTCATTATAATATGTAGTTTCCTCAATTAGATTCATTGCGGTCACAAAACAGTGGAAATGAAATTTGATATTATAACACACACACACACACACACACACAGTATATATTAAAATGTGTATAAGCCTACATTATTAATAGTCTGCATAATAAACCTATTTCAGTTATTAAAATGCATACAGCTCGTATGTAATTCCTAAAACTTCCATATTAGGCTAAGAGCAACGAAGTCGGGTTTTCAACCGGGGTACGTACTAGATTTTTCATGGGTACACAGTAGGGTGGATCGATTTTACATTTTTTTCGATTTCCATATTCTAATAGAGACAAATACTTGCGCATGCATGAGAAAATAGCCTTTGCAAAATCTTAGCTTAATAGGTAATCATCTTCTGCCCCCGGCAGAGCGATGAAAATCATATTTTAGTAGTCAAAAACGTATTTTCAATATGCATCAAAATTATTCCTAATAACTATGAAGTCGATGAAAAAGACCTCATATGATCGTTTTTCCAAGCGCGTTGTCCTACGTTAATATCTTTTGCCCCCGGCAACAACGTCAAATGTTGAAAAAATAGGTAATTTATATACATATTTTCAGATCGGCTCTTTGTCTTAAATAATGCATTTATATATTTCCCATAGCATTTATATCGTTGCTTAGGCATGAAATAACACACACGCATATTGAAATATTTTAAAAATTATAAGAGAAATACGTTTTTGACTACTAAAATATGATTTTCATCGCTCTGCCGGGGGCAAAAGATGATTACCTATTAAGCTAAGATTTTGCAGAGGCTATTTTCTCATGCATGCGCAAGTTTTTGTCTCTATTAGAATATGGAAATCGAAACAAATGTAAAATCGATCCACCCTAGTACACAGTGAGCTAACAAAATATGTGTTTTTCTCATTTTTCTTTTCTTTTGTAAAGGCATTTTTTAAAACATTTCAACGCAATTGAATATGTATCCTTTGAACATAGACGGGTTAGGGGAGACATGATAGAAATGTATAAACTTATAAATAACATAGACAAAATTAATTTAAATTCAGTGTTTAGCTTTGATAAATATGTGGGAATACAAGAAGACATAAATATAATGTATTTAAACCATACAGTGGGTTGGAAATAAGGAAGGATGTTTTTTAGTAGCCGTTCTTATGTACTTCTATATCATGTGTACAGTATAATATCATAATTATATACAGTATCTTTTTGTACCATTTTACGCATGCTTTCCCACCTGCTACTTTGTGACGTTAGCCTTGGTTTTGCTTCCGCCCGAGATGTTCATTCTGACAAAGGTCAAATTTGTTGCTTCACCTTAGACCTACAGTTTAACGTAGAATGAAAACCACGACCCACCATGAGTGGTCAGAAATCACAAAGTCCTCACCCGGACTCGATCTCACGACCTCCCGATCAGCAGCCCACCGTCTTAACCACTAGGCTACCCATTTATCTACCAACCATTTTTTAAATATTTTTTCATTGCATGGAAGGATAAACAGCTGGGTTTGCTGTGCGCCACCTGGCGTCACTAGTAATCGAACCCGGGCCGTTGGTTTCGAGTATATATATATATATATACATGCCACCTGCCGTCACTGGTAATCGAACCCGAAGCCGTTGGATTCGTAGTCAGCAATGCTAACTACTACTACACCGAATATAAGTTATATATAACATCGTAAATTTTGCAAGTGTTTGAACGTTTAGAATGAATGTAATTAACCCTCATTTCATGTCATTGGCTTCTTAATTTTAATAAATAAACATAAATAAATGAAAGGAGAGTTCATGCTCGATGAAATTGCTTCCTGAATTCAGACTGTCCCCCTACAGTCTGTCCTTAGTCTAGCATTAATAATAACCTATCTAGGCAGACTAAGGCATGACTGGTAAATTAATTGGTTTTCATAACGACTTAACGGTAATAGAATAAATAAACTAACAAAATACGACTTAATCTATAATTGACGTATCTGTAACTGGGCGTTGGTCGTGATATGACAGAAAATGAGAATTATAATTAATGTATTTTAGGGCAATCTCATTTAGAATTTCCGTTTTGAGGCGGTTTCCCCAATTTAAATAGAAAATGGAACGGGAAAACTTACAACAAAATAAGTAAATTGATAAATAGGGATACGTCGCAACACCGCTTCCCGCAGATCAGTAAAGTTAAGTGACATTCAGTTTGGGTCTCGGTAGTAGATGCATGGATGGGGGACCACCCTCTGCGAGATGATGTAGCGACACATGATTCGAATCTCACGTAAAACTGTAAGTCCCTTCCTTCGCGTGACTTTTAGTGTTCTGAAGGAGTTTAAACAACCCAAAACAGCAATAAATAAAAATATAAAATACTTCAGTCCAATAATAATCTTCGATATCAAACGAGCGCAGAGTATGGGTTTCCCTAATTGTCATAACTAAAGGCTAATCTATACCTAGTCAAATCATGCTTGTACAAAGTTTGTTAAGTCGAGAAAAAGCCAGACGGTTAGTAAATTTACAAAATAACAGCAATCAAAATTTTGAGCTTCGCATCCGAAGTCAGTGCAGCAAAATTTAGGAAGCTGCACTCAAAATCTAAGTAGTTTGTGAACTAAAAGTAAACGTTATGCTGTCACTGAGTGAAATTTTTTGCTCAGATTCTTTTGCACGAAATTATTTGCATGTTACAAATGTGAGCGTGAGACGACTAGATATTGGTGGGCTCGCAGACCTGTCTGTGGGTAGGCTTTGGTCATAACCGTCACTTCTATAACTTTTAGCCCATAACCTGTCCCACTATAACTCCAGTTTCCCTCAAATTGCTTTTTTTTAACTTTTTTTAAGTACTATTTTTTTATTCCTTTTAGTTCTCTTTTGTTCCATTCAATGTTCTCTCAAAACCAATTTTTTATTTATGCAGGAAAGAGGAGCCAAGGGCGAACGTCCGTAAAAATGCTCCCCCTATATAATATATAAGAAAAAGAAGAAAGCCGAAATCAAGTTCCCCGAGGCTTACGATACCATTTTAAAATGACAGGAAGAAATTTATCTTTTTTTCTGAGTGTACTTTTGTTCAATTAAAATGATTAAGTTACACAAAGAAAGCTACGTATTAACAATTGGGTGGAGCTGAAAACTCAAGCAGATCAATAGTCATTCTTGCTAAGTTGCAATTAAGGGTTACAAAGCACGAAAACCTGTGGAAACATTGAAATTATAAAGAAACTTTCGAGGAATTCCCAGAAATTACCATTGGTGTGGAATTAGCTTTAGTGTTGCCTTCGCTTTGTTAGGGGTGGGGACTGTACACCGGATTTCCGAGATACGCCTCTTTCCAAAAAATACACAAATTGAAATGAAAATAATAACTAAAAAAACCGTCAAGACGGGTGAGCCGACCGAGACTGAACACGAGTCTTCCTCTTCTCCTCCCATCCTATTTCCCCTCTCCGTCCTTTCCCCTCGGTAACAGATGGTTCATAATCTACTTCCGTAGGCTCACAATAATAACAATAAGCAGTTCCCCTCGCGTACCTGATACTAAGAATGGCGTGGGAAGGGCGGAAATACAAGCTTATATATATATATATATATATATATATATATATATATATATATATATATATTATAACTGTCTAGATAAGAAAAAACCCTTGTTTGTACATTTGCTTTTACTAATAAACAAGATACTTTTTCAACAGCCATCCCATTACCCCGTTATTGACCGAATTAACTTTCTCCGACGAAATCAATGCATTTAGTATCTGAAATATTTATATGGACAGTTATACAAATATTTTTTACGGCAAAGCTTTAATCATATTCTTTATTTGAATAATATTCTACTTTTCAGTGTAAGATATCACTTATGTCAAAATACAGATTTGTTGACGCGCGGCAGAAGCACTTTGAAAATTGTAAAAAATTATTTTATTCGCTCGTTATCGCTCTTATAAAGGGTTAAAATTCAAAGAATTTCACTCACAAATATAGTTTATTTGAAAATATTGCATGTTAAAATATTATGTTTGTGGAAACAAATTTTAAGTTTATAAAAAATATGTAGTTTCGGAAACCTGTTTTCCTAGAAGCATAAAATTTCTATTAATTGGTGATATATAATCTTTCTTTTTTATCTTTTTGATATTTTATTATTTTTTATGACATTAATAACGCTTCAAATACAAAACCCAGACATTACTGACGAGTAATTTTTCCTCCTTTTCAGAAATGTTACGTTTCTAGGTGACCTTTTTTCTAAAACTATAGACGATTCAAGGGCGAATCTAGGCATTTCAGTAAGGGACGGGTCCAAAGAAAAAAAGGCATCCCCTAAAATAAAACGGGCACAGTATTAAAAATTATTTCTTAAAATAGACCATCAATGAGCGAGTGTAAAATCAGTTGTATTGTTTTATGAGCTCAGTTTCATTCAAATATGATACAAAATAAAAATCTAATTTGGGTACAACAATTATCACAGAAAATTTTTCAAACAGTTACAAATGTTTTGACAATTAAAAGAACTATCCAGTACCGTAGCCAGGACTTCGCAAGGGGTAGAGATGGGCAGTAATGTATTTAACATTACTCAAATACGTATTTAAATACATTTTGGAGCTTGTATTTAAATACATTTTAAAAATATTTAGTATTTATAAATACTTGTTTTAAATACATTTTACAAATACATTTGGTGAACGCCAATCATGTATTGCGGCAGAGCGGCAGAGTGAGCCAAACTAAAGCCACCTAGATTACCAGGCCTGTTACGAGTCAGTCGTGCCTGAGGCAACAGTAAGATTGGTTGAATTACTTATTGAAAGGAAATTGGGATGCTCAAGCAAAAATTTCATCTGTGCGAGTTACCTTTATGGTAGCAGTGTCAGGCTTCTACCAAGATGGTAACGATTCCTCGCCCGACCATGATGATTATTTTCCCTTCGATAAGAAAGCATCAAATAGTTCTAGATCTGGAACACCGGAAATGAAAGCTTTAACATATCTGAAGGATCCCGACATGAACATCAAGAGTCTGCACAATCATCCATTAGTTCGATCTATGTTCATAAGGTTCAATACTACACTGCCTTCTTCAGCACCGGTAGAACAACTTTTTTCCTGTGCAGGTATCACTCATTCTCCTAAGAGAGGAAAATTATCCTACCAATTATTCGAAAGCCTTGTACTTATGAAGGTCCATGGTTGCAGCAAGTAAGCGAATTATGCCCCGCAAGGGTGTGTGTGCGTGTGTATGTGTGTACAATGGCTTATGTGTGTACAGTTACAAAGTATTTGAAATGTATTCAAATACATTTTGGTAGTATTGTATTTAGTATTTAAATACATCCTCATAACCTGTAATGTATTTGGTATTTAAATGCTTTTTTTCAAAGTAATGTATTTAGTATTTAAATACATTTGTATGTATTTGTGTCCATCTCTGGCAAGGGGGGGGTCGAAATTGTGGAAAGGTGGACCTTTTTGTGCAACGACCTAATCACTGCGGAGGGGGTTTAGAATAGTTTAGAGAAGTTTGTGAAGTTTCAAAAGAAAATGTAAAAAAATGCAAGTGTTATTTACTAAATGATGTTATATATCATAATATCACATCATAAGTTATAACTACGGTTACAAAAGTGGACCTTCCCTGTCAAGGGGGGGTCGAACGGGGAGTGGTGGGTCGTTCGAACCCCCCATAGCTACGGAACTGCTATCAGAATAAGATGAAAATAAAAATAGTGATATGGCTGCACCAGTAGGGCATATCATACTTTTCCGAGTCCGAATTTCACTCTGGCTAATATGTATTTTTATGTAAAGTTTAATTCTAAGAGGGGTTTCTTTTCTGCAACTTTTCCCAAAAATCGCGTTATCATGTTCAAAATTGCGGTTTTCTGTTCTATGTTGAAATACCAAATATTCATTTGAACACAACCTCATATTTTTAACCCTTTGTCGTAATTTGTTGCCATTTAGACACATTAACTTTGCTTAACTCTTACACAGGTTTAATACATACATACATAAGAAAAAAAAATCTACTCCCTTTGAATCTTTGTAACCATTTGGACGCAGAAGGCGAAGTTCAACATTCTCTCAATAGTTGGCTCTGAGCAATTACGCCAGTTATAATTGTGAAGTAGAAGTGAGTGGACGTCATTTTTTCGGTGTGTTTTTTGTAATTTTCCTAAGTTTAATCACCATTATTATATTTGTTTTGACTATAATTTCATTCTAGAAGTATTAAGGAAGCTCCCTGTTTACTTTGTTTAAGTAATATTTTTAATAACTGTGAAGAAAAGACTTTATTCAAAGTTCGTTTCGAAATGGACACAAAGTTTTCATAGGGTAAATTTCTGTCTATGATAACACGTGTGTCCAACTGGATACATGAAACGAATTTTTCATTACGATTGTTTTTATGTACTTATATATATAATATATATATTATATATATATATATATATATATAATATATATATATATATATATATAATATATATATATATATATAAAAGAGAGAGAGAACTAACTACCACCCACTAATTACCTTATTAGACCTTTGTTGACTAATGGACACATAAATTATTTCATTTAGAAATGTTCTTGCAAAAAAAAAGATTGCTAAAAATGCTTATATATACCTCCTACGCATATTTCAAGTAAAAAAATGAACCTACGCTAAAATTAAGTGGTACTGAATGACAAAGGGTTAAGCTTATGTTACACTATTATTACGAATTTTAAATTAAATTTGCAATGCCAAATTCAGTTTTCTATTACCAAAATAAATATTCATTACCAAATTTAGGTTAATTTGGTACTTAAAAATGCCGGTTGGCAACCCTGATTATAACCAAAAATTATATTCCTTGTCTATATTTATGGCGAAAGAACACTAAACATACTGATATGAATTTGTTACAGATTGGACAAGAGCGAGAATAAGCACCGACTAGACGTGATGGCCGAATCTGCCCCCAAAACCAGGAAAATGTTAGGTTCAAAGCTCTCGGATGTTGTGGGCCCGGGGAAGGAGTTCATTCCCAGCGAGGTGCCGACTTGGAGAGCCGTTCTTCAGAGAGGGATTCGTCTGCAGGAGGAAAAGTTCCTCATTCATGACATCCAAAGGTCTAAATACCCTATCCGAGAGATGACTGACGAGCTGGCTTCACTCGTGATGACTCAGTGGAGGAAGTCGAATGTAAAGTTCTCCCCGCCTGTGACAATCACGGAAAAATCGCTTTCATATAAGATCTTGTTGAAATGGAAGGAGATGACAGACGTTGTGAACGGGAGAGTTAAGTCTGCTACCCAGGAGAAGAGGATGGCTGATCTGGATAAACTCTGTGAAGTCTGCGTTTGCAAGCATCAGATCTTCTTGTGCGGCTCAGAGGGGAGTAGATGCTCAGGATGCTCCCTCAAGGCCCATGTGAACTGTAACTGTCCTTTGGAGGTGAAGATTCCTAAACTGGACTTTCAGTGGCTGTATACCAGAGAGTGAAGACTTCCGAAGCTTCAGGAATCCAGATGTCTTCTGTAGACTTCGAAGACAGCAGGAGACAGATCAAAGCAGCGAAGAGGAAGGAGGCTGAAGAAGCTTCTGCTGTGAAGAGAAAGAAGAAAGAGGAGCTTCCCATGAAAGACTTTGAGGAGGACGAAGAGCCAAACTTGGAAGAAGCTGCAAAAGAAACCTCTGGCAATGCTGAGGCTACTGAAGCTCTTATGGACGTTCCCGCTGAAGTACCTGCCGAAACTCCAACTTCTGCTACACAAAACTACATGAAAATCCAAGGGACAGCTTCAGCAGCTTTGAGGTACAGGGTGGCAAATGTTCTGGCAGCTGCAGTTGCCACTGGCTTCCTGAACGACCTCATCAAGGCCGGTCATCTTTCCAAAGACAAGGCTTACTTGGCCATAGATGACATGAAAGTCTGGAGGGCCAAGGAGGAAGTAATGGCCTCATCAGTTGAAGCTCTCACGCAGAGGTCAAAGGAGAAGATCTCTGGGATATTCTTTGATGGCAAGCAGGAGAGGAACACAAAGGTGTTGAAATATGACGAAGTGACAGGGAGATTTCATCATGGCAAAGTGATCAAGGAGCATTACACTATCACGTGGGAGCCTCAAGGAAAGTACCTCTTCCATTTCACTCCCGAGGAACCTGAGGAAGGAGAAAAGCCTGCTCATAAGATCGCTCAGGGCCTGCATGAGTGGCTTCTGGATCACGGAGCTGACGAGAGCCTTATAATGATTGGAGAAGACTCTACCAACACCAACACGGGGTGGTCTGGAGGCGCCATAGCCATATTGGAGAAGATGCTGGGTCGCAAGTGCCACTGGATGATCTGTCAGTTCCATGTGAACGAGCTCCCCCTGAGGCACTTAATCATCAAGCTGGACGGCCCTGTAACTCCCCGGTCAGGCTTCAGTGGGCCTATTGGAAAACTTCTTGAGAAAGTGAATGAACTTGAGGTCAACTTCAACTTCAAACCAGTGGAAGGAACTGACGATATCATAGAGCTGCCAGTAGAGATAGTAAAATCTCTTTCCACAGACCAGCACAACTGCTATCTTCTGATCAAAGCCATCAAGTCTGGAAGTCTCAGTCCACAGTTGGCTGGTCTCAAGTGCGGACCTCTCTGAACCAATCCAAGTGGCTCACTACTGCACAGGCCATCTTGCTGTTGTGGATGAGGGAGAACGGACTGAAGGGGGAGGTGTTGAGGAGGCTCGAGGTCCTCGTGAAGTTCTGCCTTAACTTCTACTTCAAAATGTACTACGACATCAAAGTGAAGCACCACCTCAAATTTGGTCCTGCACACGTTTTTTCAAGCCTGAGGCTGCTGAGGAACCAGACTACCGAGGTCAGGAACATCATCTCTGCTGCAGTGATAAGAGGAGCTTACCACGCACATCCTGAGAACATCCTGGCTTCATTCCTGTGCAGTGAGGATGAGCATCAGAGAGCTTTTGCTGTGAGCCAGGTAGAGAAGATCAGAGAAGGAAGAGACTTTGGTGATAGGACAGTGAGGCCCCATAAAAATCCCAAAGTCAATCTGCAAGCCACTTCACTTGAGGATCTCATCAACTGGGAATCAGAGAATATTTACGAGCCTATTTTCACCTGCAAGACGACCTTGACTGAGCTCGAGGATCTCAGGAAAACCACTCAAAGTGGACGCTTTCTTTGTTCATACTCAGTCCTGCGAGAGAGTTGTACAGGAAGTCTCAACCACTTCCCAAGCTGTGTACGGTCACGAGAGGAGAGATGGGTGGGTGAGAGCCAGGACAGACCATCGAGAAATGCTCCCAGTGTTCAGATCGAAGCAGGACATACTTAAGAGCTTTTCAGGTTCGAGTGGCTGATGAAGAGGCTGAAGCCATCGTTAATGCTCATAAGAGCTGAAAGTCCTCATAAGATCATAATATAAGATCTTATGAGGCCACGCTTTTCAGGGATCCAGGAAGAACAGGCGTGTAAACCTACGCGTGGAGTTGGCAAGTCTCCCGCTACTCGATCAGAGTAGAGCTGGTGAGCCGCGCCTATTCTTTGAAGAAAAACTTAAAATTCTTAAGTTTTACGTGAAATCTAAACATTTTTTCAGCACCCAGAGGTGTTGAAACACGCAAGAAAGCAAGGATGAGGTCAGAAAAGCAGCTTTTAGACTAAATCATATGCAGAACAGCTGCGCGCTTTGGTTTGGGTGCCCTGAGGCTGCGTTAGGCAGCCTTCAAATCAGAAAATCGCGATTTTGACCATGAAAATGAGATTTTTGCAAAGTTGCAAATAATAAACCCATCTTAGACTTAATTTTTACATAGGAATACATATTAGCCACTTTGTTTTTCCAAAATTTCAACCCTGAACCCAGAGTATGATATGCCCTACTGCACCAGTACTAAGGGCACCTATGAAAACCACTGCAACTACAAATTTGGAAGTACAATGTATACAGATAAAGACTCAAAATAGAATTTGAATAAAATAAAATAACCATGCTCTATTTACAAAAATAAAATTTGTTTTCAGAGGCATACACATCATTCAAATAGGGTACTTGCAAGAAATTGAGGTGGATGGGGGAGGTCCGGACCGCCGACTCCCCTCCGTAGATCCGCCCTTGCTCATTCATTGTTATTTTATTTATTTGTCGGGTTCGAAATCCCAGCTGAGCCGTGAACGGCCAAATTCTAAAGGGCAAGTTCTACCTAAAGCCCAAGTTAAGCTAAATTAAAACTTACGGATTTGAGATCCTATTAGGTCCTACCTCAGGGTAACCTCAGGGTTGCTGACTCGATGCGGGCCTACCTTAGACCTTAAATTACATGAACTTAAAGTAAACAAAAGGGTACTATTTGTGGTCTTCTTTCTGAACCTTGCAACAACAACGCAACCTGGACTATTGCACGATGCAACAATCATGTATCTAAACAACCAAACTGAATTGCAAGAGAGCTCTCTATCAAACCACACCTTTACGTACGACCTTCCACAAACGAGTAGAAAAGACGCGCAGCGTCCCAAAATGATGCCAACAGTGTGACCAAACAATGATGCCACAAGAGCTCAAAAATGCTAGCTCTAAATTAAATTAATTTTTCACTAACCTTACAATTATGAGATGGATATATACACACCTTAACTTAATATATATACAAGCAATGCTGCATCAATCAGCTTAGTCATTGTATCGCCTTGGGACAACAATGGTTCTTCCTCTTCTAGATTTTCTAACACTCCCCACCGAAGAGGCATTGTTGTCATTACCTTCTGCAAGGTTAGCCAAGCCTTCTTCATGAGGCTGTAACTCAAATGTTTCATCTTGACTATCTGTGTTTTTGCTGATTTCTAAAGCATAGAGTTTTTGTATAGGTCTCTTTAACTTTCCTCCTGAAGTCTTTACCAGTGCAGACCTAACTAAATTGTCTTTGCCAACAAACAACTCTTCAATTATGCCAAGCTTCCAGCATTGCCTTGGTCTTTCATCCCCAATCATTACCACTTCTCCCACCTTGATACAATTTGCATTGGAGCCCTTTACCTTGCCTGATGGGTAATAATTGAGTTCTGGCAAGTATTCCATCTGCCACCTCTTCCATAACTGATCTTGTAGCTCTTCAAGGTACCTGAACCGTCTGGTTAACTCTCCTTGAGTGCTCTGGATAGGCTGCAAGTCTTCTGGCACACTGGGGTTTGATGTTAATCGTTTACCACAAAAAAAATGATTTGGTGTCAATGGCTCTGCATCCTGCCTACTGTTGTAAACAAAAGTGATAGGCCTACTGTTCACCATTGCTTCTACTTCACATAAAACAGTAGAGAATTCTTCTTTGCTCAAATGAGCATTAGCTAAAAGTTTCTTTAATGGACACTTTACACTTCTCACTAGCCTTTCCCAAAATCCTCCCCACCATGGTGCTCTCTCAACAATAAACTCCCACTGTACCCCTTGGTGTAAAAAGTAGGATTGGAATCCTTCCTCTTTTAGCAAGGACCAAATTTCTTGGAGTTCCTTTGCAGCCTTTTTGAAGGTTTTTGCATTATCTGATATGATTTTATTTGGGAAACCCCTTCTGTTCACAAACCCTTTAAAGGCCAAAAGAAATACATCACTACTTAAGTTGCTTACCAACTCCAAATGGATTGCTCTGGTGGTAGCACAGGTGAAAAGACATATATAACCTTTGTTAGACTTCCCTCGCTCATACACATAGACTGGCCCTGCAAAGTCTACTCCCACTACATCAAATGGGGCAGTATAGACACACCGTTCTCTTGGAAGTGGAGCCACCTTTTCATAATAAGGCTTTGCACTCCAACGCTTGCAAACCACACATTTATGCAAGACCTTTTTCACTACTTGTCTAATTTTGAGAATCCAAAATTGTTGTCTAATCTCTATTATCACTTCTCTAACTCCAGCATGTAATAGCTTATGATGAGTATCCAGGATCAAAAGGTCCACAAAGTGCCCCCCAGAAGGTAGCAAAATTGGATGTCTTTTCTCCTCTGGAAGCCCAGAAAACTGTAGTCTACCTCCTACTCTCAATAAATCCTGATCCAAAAACACATCCAAACCCTTGAGCGCAGAATGTGTTGGTAGAACCTGTAATGGATGGCTGGTGAGCAATTCCCGCTCTTCACCAAATTTTTCCTTCTGCGCATATACCACCCAGTATTTCCTGGCTTGCTGAATCTCATTACTGTTCAGAATTCCTTCCCTTCTTGTTTCTCCCTTAATGTTGTTGGTAAATCTATATATCCATGCTGTCACTCTTAACAATCTTTTCAGACTGCTAATGTCCTCAAGCCTCAATATGGGGTCCTGCTGCATAACTTGACAACTGTTCACAGCGCATTTTCTCACCTCACTCACCCATGCTTCTTCAGCCTGGCATTCTCCTACAACAGGCTGATTAGAAGGCCAGTTTTCACTTCCAAGTTTTAGCCACTCTGGCCCATTCCACCACAAACTTGATTGTGAAAGATCTTTCACCGAAATTCCTCGTGTTGGTAAATCAGCGGGGTTTTGGATGCCTGGACAATGCTTCCATTGCTTGGGATCTGTGTGCGCTTGAATTTCCTCCACCCTATTGGCAACAAATGGTTTCCATTTCCTTGCCTGACTTCTTAACCAGTGCCAAACTATAGTGGAGTCTGTCCAATAATAGCTTGGAATTTCATAGAGGGCCAAAGCAATGGGGGGGTTTTTAATTGCAAGCCGACTAGCAATAACGGCACCCATCAATTCCAACCTTGGAACAGAAAGCCTTTTCAAAGGTGCTACTCTACTCTTTGCAGCAACCAACCTGCAACTTACTTCTTCTTGCAATGCGCCTCTTATATAAATACAAGTTGCATAGGCTTCCTCACTTGCATCACAAAAGATGTGCAGCTCCAAATTGTCTGGACTATTGTTCAACTCTCCAAAGTACCATCTTGGGATTTCAATGTCTCCAAGATGTGCCAATTCTTTGAACCAATATTTCCACCTTACCACCATATGATCAGGTAACTCTTGGTCCCAACCAAGTCCAATTTCCCAGAGGCTCTGAAACCAAATTTTTGACTTTATCACAAATGGAGCCAGGAATCCAAGAGGATCAAAGACCTTCGAAGCCAAACTAAGAGCTGTACGTTTTGTCCACCTTGTCTCATTCTCGCCAGCTCTACTAAAGATTTCCCATTGAAGGTAAACAAATCATCATCTTGCTGCCAAACGATGCCTAGCACCTTTGCGTCTATTGCCCACAACTCCTTAATACCAGAATCCTCAATACTTTCTGCTGCATCAGGTACTACAGAGGAATGACTCATAAACTCTTGTAATTGCGAATGATTGGTCTGCCATTTTCTGAGCTCCATGCCAGCCTCCCTCATTATAGCTCTAGCCTCCATGAATATCTGTTTAGCCATTTCTGTATTATCCACGGAACATAGCAAATCATCAACATAAAAATTTTTCCTTATGTGTTCAATAGTGTTAGGATAGACTTCAGAATATTTCTTAAAATGGTACTGCATAGTAGCTGCCAACAGAAATGGACTAGAGCTGAGGCCAAACAACACTGACTTCATTCTATATGCTTGAACCTTAGGTTCATTTTCCAACAAGTCTTTCGTATCCACCCACAGATACCTTACTGCATCTCTGTCCTCTGGTTTTAACTTTATCCGCAAAAAGGCTTGCTTCACATCTGCAGTCAATGCTACTCTACCAAACCTGAATCTCAGTAACAAGGAAAATAAATCTGCATTTAAATTTGGCCCAGCATCCAAACAGTCATTCAAGGACACACCACCTTTGTCCTTGGCTGAGCCATCAAAAACTACCCTCAGTTTGGTGGTAGTTTTGTCTCGCCGTACCACTGCATGGTGTGGCAGATAATGTGCCTCCTGGCTCACCAGCTCACCTTGCACCCTTTCAGCATAGCCCTCCCTTACATAACTTAGGATGGCCTCATCGTATTCAATTAACAACTCCTCATTTTTTCTTAGCCTGTACAATGAAGTCTCCAACCTCCGATTAGCTAGCTGAAGGTTTGAACCGGGTTTGCAAGAATCCTTCCATGGTAGGCCAACTTCATAGCAACCATCTCTAAACCCAATCCCTTTTTCAAATTGCTCTAAAACATCATTGTTCACTGTACTTGCCTGGTTGTCCTTTATACCAATAGATTCAAGTTCCCAAAACGCTTTCAAATGCCTTTCCAGACCATGGCTGTTCTCCTCAATCTTAACAAAAGAGCCTTAACTTCCATTTCATTGCAATAACTACCATGTAGCATCCAGCCTAGCTTACTTTCAATAGCTACTACCTTGAGATGTACGGACAATATTACCAGTGATGAAGTCCCAATAATAGTCAGCTCCAATCAAAAGACTAATATCTTCTGTTCCCTCAAACTTATTATTGCCCAAATTAATTCCTTTAACTTGCAATTCTTGGACACATGCCATATCTAAACAAGTAGTGACTGGAGCACAAAGTTCCTCAATCTCTACAGCTTGGACCTTGATAGTGGGACTTTGCGGTAACAACCCTTTAACCAGAACTTCTACCTTCTTAAATTTGGTTCGGTTTTGAACGGAACCCCCAAACCCAGAAATTCTTAAATTTTCCCTCTTAAGTTCTTTAAACTTCAATTTTCTGGAAATTCTGGTCTTAATAAAACTACACTGGCTACCACTATCAAACAACACTCTTACAGTAGCTTCTCCCTCATTCCCAATTAATAAGGCTGCAGTTGTTTGCAATAATCCCCCTTTACTTTTACTCCCTTGCATAGCAGTGGCATGTGCCACTGATGTCTCTACTTCTGGGGTAGGCCTACTAAGAGTGTTTTCACACAATAATGGCTGATGCCTACCATGACATTTTTTGCACAAAATTTTAAACTTACAAAACCTTGCTCTATGACCTTTCAAAAAACATTTAAAACATGCTGTGGACTTAGTTACCCTGTCCTTTCTCTCCTCAAAGGGTAAGGCCTCAGCCACCTCACATTTATATGACTTGTGGTTGCCTTCGCAAAATATGCATTCCTTGATTCCCTTTAATTTATTCTCAGAGGAGGCATGTAGAGCTGACACTGTACCTGGGCTATTCCTTTTTGTGGAAACTTTGGTGCTGTGCCTGCCTTTGTCCCTTGTTTACCATCCCACTGTGCAAACTCAACTCCCTCTCGTCTTGCTAATTCTGTGCCTAAAAGACTTAACATCTGCTGAAGGGGGATGTACACATGTTCTGCAGAGTGTCCCCTACTTAATTCAAGCAAAATTGAGCTAGGCAATTTAGACTCCAGTGTAGGAACCAACATTATACCATACTTTTCCATTCCTACACCCAAGTTGTCCAGGGACCTAGTTCTAATTTCAAATTCATCATATAACTGCCGTAACTCCTTGACACTATTAGGATTATTAACAGGAGGTATAGCTAAAAGTGCACGGAGGTGGCTTTTAATTAAGATCTCTGGCTTACCAAACCGTTTCTTTAATATATCCCAAGCCACATTATAATTAGCCTCTGTTAATGCTAATCCTGCTATAGTCTTTGCTGCCTCCCCTTCCAAGAGGGACCGCAAATAATTAAACTTCTCCACGGCACTTAACACTTGACTAGAATGAACTGCTGATTGAAAACTGTCTGCCCATCCTTGCCATTCCTGAATACTCCCAGAAAATGTTTTGAGTACAAGCCTCGGTAATTGAACTACAGATCTGTTAACCTTAACTTCACAAGCATCATTTGTTGAGTGTTGTGTTTCATTATTAGACCTGGTCTCTAACTGTACTGAGCTGCTAAACTCTTTTGCTCGGAGGCCTACGTTAATCATATCATCAATAATCTCTTCAAAGTAAATTATGTTATTTTCTATTTCATCCTCTTCTATAAGAGCCTCAATTTTAACATTTACCTCACTTAGAGCAACCTTTTTAGTTTCTAATATGGCAAGCTGCGCAGTCACTAAGCGTAAATCCTCTTGCTCTATGGCAGAATCTATAGTGGCAATGACCTTTGTAATTAGACCTTTGTAGGCACTTCTCCTTTTTATAAATTTGTTCAATTCAGATGCACTCATCTTCAATGTAAACAACCCTTGGGCTCAATACCAAATGAGCTGAATTGGCAGAAATACTTAACCAAACTGATCAAACGCAAATTTTACTTTCAAATAAACTGAATTGCTGGGTGGGGTACTAACCAAACACCAGTATGGAATACCAAATTTTCCACCCCAGGACCTTAATTCAATAATGACCCAAAATTAACCAAACCGGAAAAATTAGGCCAAAAACGACAGACGGGTGGCCCAAGTTTCGCATATGGACCAAATTTACCCTGGGACCTTAATTCAATAATAACCCAAAATTAACCAAACCGGAAAAAATGTAGGCCAAAAAACGACAGACGACTGGCCAAGTTTCGCAATTGGGCGACCAAACTTTACCCTGGGACCTTAATTCAATAATAACCCAAAATTAACCAAACCGGAAAAAAGTAGGCCAAAACGACAGACGACTGGCCAAGTTTCGCAATTGGGCGACCAAACTTTCAATAATAACCCAAAATTAACCAAACCGGAAAAAAGTAGGCCAAAAACGACAGACGACTGGCCAAGTTTCGCAATTGGGCGACCAAACTTTCAATAATAACCCAAAATTAACCAAACCGGAAAAAAGTAGGCCAAAAACGACAGACGACTGGCCAAGTTTCGCAATTGGGCGACCAAACTTTTTACCCTGGGACCTTAACTCAATAATACTCAACCCGTCTAGGCCTAACTTGGGATACAATTTGCACAATCAGAACTTTGCCGAAAAATGGTCACTGACTCAGTCTTGGGGTAGAAATCCGGTTCTGAAGGACCATGTTATTTTATTTATTTGTCGGGTTCGAAATCCCAGCTGAGCCGTGAACGGCCAAATTCTAAAGGGCAAGTTCTACCTAAAGCCCAAGTTAAGCTAAATTAAAACTTACGGATTTGAGATCCTATTAGGTCCTACCTCAGGGTAACCTCAGGGTTGCTGACTCGATGCGGGCCTACCTTAGACCTTAATTACATGAACTTAAAGTAAACAAAAGGGTACTATTTGTGGTCTTCTTTCTGAACCTTGCAACAACAACGCAACCTGGACTATTGCACGATGCAACAATCATGTATCTAAACAACCAAACTGAATTGCAAGAGAGCTCTCTATCAAACCACACCTTTACGTACGACCTTCCACAAACGAGTAGAAAAGACGCGCAGCGTCCCAAAATGATGCCAACAGTGTGACCAAACAATGATGCCACAAGAGCTCAAAAATGCTAGCTCTAAATTAATTAATTTTTCACTAACCTTACAATTATGAGATGGATATATACACACCTTAACTTAATATATATACAAGCAATGCTGCATCAATCAGCTTAGTCATCGTATCGCCTTGGGACAACAATGGTTCTTCCTCTTCTAGATTTTCTAACATTCATACACTTATAATACTTTAGACAGACTTAATCTCAATGTACGAGTAGTATATAATTTGAAACGTCTTTGGGCAGGATCATTGAAAATACTTGGACTTTAGTAGCTGAAAATAAGAATCTAATAACAGAGTTAAAGATAGGCTCCTCTCCAGTAGAGATGACTTATCAAAGGCACATTTGATTTGTATTAATGATATGGCGAATGAATCTTCACGTCTCATTGTTTTTCTCACCATACTAGCTCATAGTTACCTGCAAGATGCTTCAGCTTTGCAAATGATCAGTATAGTTTCATGCAAAGAAGTAAACATTCAGATAAAACAATTAGTCAAGCTATTCACCATTTCTGCCATATATGTTTTTTTTTTAAATTAACTTTTCAAAGACCCCTTAGAATTTTCTAATATACAGTATATATATATATATATATATCCGAAGGTGGGCACCCGGGCCTCAAAAAGGACCGACGGTCCCGGTCCCGGTCCTTGCCTCAAACTGGACCGACGGTCCCGGTCCTTTCTGAAGATAGGACCTAGGAACGACTCGGTCCTCGGTCCTTATATATAATATAAGTGAAAAATTTGATTAAAATGAAAAATTGCCGGGATTGCCGGGTTCAGTTCTTCCGCTAGGAGCTCCAGTTGCTTGACTTGAAGTTGAAGCACTAACATCAGTAGATTCTTCGTCTCCTCCAGGTGTTGAAACAAGTTTCAGTTCAGTCTCAGTCTCTTTCTGAGTCTTCTGGAGGAAACGATCCATCTTCTTTAGAACTTCAAATACTCACTAAACACACTAAAATCACTAAAAAAGACCGTCCGGAATTGCTTAAAAATGGACCGTCGCTCCGCACTGAGAAAAGGACCGACTTTCCCGCTCACGGTCCTTAAAAAGGACCGAGTTCCTGGAGTTCGGTCCTTTTGGAACTCGGTCCTGCCCACCTTTGTATATATATATATATATATATATATATGGGAATGAACTCAGAATGGTTCCCTGAGGTTTTTTATGATGCACACAGACCGTGTTATCGGATTAACGCTTTAGTGCCCAACACTGTATATTAATACGTATGGAGATACGTATGGTAAAATGTACGGTTGAGAAAAATTAATTTATAGTAATGACTAATGAATAAGTATTTTTACGCTGCGTTAGTAAATCTCTAAAAAAGTATATATAGTATGTAACATTTGAATAATAGTTTTTATTCACTGATTGTAATATTGTCGTCGAATTAAATAACAATTGCGTATATTACATAGACAAAATATTTTATAGACAAAATAATTCATGGACAAAGTATTTTTATTTTATAGACTAAATAATTCATAGATAAAATATTTTATAGATAAAATAATTACAGAGAAAAATTACTTCTATTGAAAATTCACTTGATAAAACTTGATAAAAATACAGTTAAATACCTATTTATTGTTGGATTTTGCATAAATAAACATTTTCTATGGGTTTTAAAGCTTTTTTCCTTGATTTTTTTAAATGTTAGTAAAGAAATAGTTATCGTTAACGGATTATCGTTAACTTCCGTTAACTTTGTAGTAAAATTATCGGATTATCGTTATCGAAGTTAACTTTTTGGTTAACGGTGCCCTCCACTGTATATGTATACACAAACACACTTTAGTTTGCTTCTGACCGAATTGTTAATTTTGACGAAAGCTAAACGTATTGCCCCACCTTAGACGTACAGTTTAGCGTGAAATCAGAACCATGACCCACCAGAAATGACAAAACCCTCATCCGGATTTGATCTCACAACCTCCCGATCAGCATCCCAGCGTCGTAACCACTAGGCTACCCAGGGTACCCATTTATTTACCAACCAACTTCTTTTTTAAGGAAGAATGAACAGCTGGGTGATGCACGCTGTGTTCTTGCTGGGGATCAAACCTGGAGCCAGTGGATTCGAGTTAGCAATGCTAACCACTACACAATCGAGGCATATATATATATATATATATATATATATATATATATATATAACAGGAGGAGGAGACTGTAGACACCAATCAACCAGAGAAGTAATTGGGGGGGGGGGCTACGTTAGGCAGGAAACAGGAGACACTGTCTAAAACTTTTGATTGTATCTGGCACAAATCTTGAATTTCCAAACTGCCCTCCTTTGGTTTCTATCCTTCTCTCTATGCCTTCATCTCTAATTTCCTTTCTGTCCGATCAATAACTGTGGTTGTAGATGGCCACTGTTCTTCTCGTAAAGCTATTAACAGTGGTGTTCCTCAGGGCTCTGTCCCGTCACCCACTTCCTGTTCTATCCACTCTTATGACGATCATTCCACCCTTCACTTCTCAACTCGCTTCACAAAACGTCCCTCAACAGTCACCCTATGATTCGCGTAGGACGGGTATAGTGAACCTGACCTCTGATCTTTCTACTATCTCTGATTAGGGCAGAGGAAACCTTTTGGCTTTCAGTACTTCAAAAATTCAGTTTCTTCATCTATCTACTCGTTATAATCTTCCACATTACAATTCCCTTACTTTCAACAAAACACAATTCAATCCTACCTCTTTTCTTAACATTCTTGGTACTCCCTTTTCTTTTGATCTTTCCTAAAAATATCACATGTACGCTCTTTCTAAAACAGCTTCTAAGTAGTTAGGTTGCTGTACCGGCTTTACAGTTTCTTCACCTCCACTCAGTTGCTGTCTTTGTACAGGGGTTTTGTCCGCTCCTGCATGGAGTATGCTTCTCATGTGTTGGATGGCTCAACCCACGCAGTTCTACTTGATCGGATGGAAACAAAGGCTTTTCGTCTTATCAGTTTTCTGCATCTTAGCATCTTACTGACCGTCTTCAGTTTCTCTCTCTCTTCGCCGCACTGTTGCCTCACTCTTTCTTTACTATCGCTATTATAATGGACAGTCAGAGATGGGCAGTAACGCGTTACATGTAACGACGTTACGTAACGAACGTTACAAAAGTAACGAGTAACGGTAACGCCTGAAAGATTTTCAAATGTATCAATGTAACGGTAACGCTTTGCAAATTTTTTATCAATGTAACAGATTTTTTCGTTACTCGTTACTCGATACTTGAATTTGAATTTGATAACATTGCCATTACATTCATCAGGACTATTAAATGCAATTCACTATTCCGTGTTAATGGCAACAACTAAATTTATATTTTCTAGGTCTCTTCATCTTTCTCAAAAATCATTTGGGTGCAAATTTCAGTATTGTGCAATATATCGTTCTTAAGAGAACAACATTTATATAGTCAATAATAATAGTAGCTATTAGAATTTATGTGGTATGGCTGCCATTTGTAAGTTTATCTGTAGTTTCAAAATACGTGTGAAGGCACATAAACAAATATCAAATGTAACTAGTTACTTGTAACGTCGTTACATGTATCGAGTAACGGTAACGCTTTAAGGATTTTCAAAAGTAACGATATAACGGTAACGGTGCCCATCACTGTGGACAGTGGCCTCTGCTCTTTTGAACTCTCTAACTGCATGCCTCCTCCTTTAAGGAGAGCACGCAATACTAGACTTTTGACACATCTCATTCTTTTTCTGTACAACTCTCTAATGCAAGGGTTAATTGGTATTTTCAATCTTTCATTTATTCAGCCGGTGAACTCTAGAACAGTATTTTTCAATCCATCTTTCCCCTGTCTATGACCTCCAATCTTTTAAACGCAGAGTGTCTTGGCATTTCGAGAATTCTGGCCCCTGATTTTGGCTCTCCTTCTTCTATAGGGGGAAGTCGTTTTTGCGGGCGTAGCCCTTGTCCCTTCCTTCCTGCATAAAAAAATATTTATATATTAAGTTTCACTAAGACCAGTTCTTTGAAATTTCTTATAAGGATTCTGATTGGCCAAATTTAGTCACGTGGCAGTAACTAACCACTCTAAAACGACCACCTCACGTAGTGTAATCTAGTGGGTAAGATGCTTGGCTGCTGATCGGGAGGTCGTGAGATCGAGTCCAGGAGAGGACTTTGTAATTTCTGATCGCCCGTGGTGGGTCGTGGTTCGAATTTCATGTTAAACTGGAAGTAACTGGTGGAGTGATAAGCTTGGCCTTCGTCAGAATGAACAATTCGGGCAGAAGCAAAATCAAAGGTAACCAAAGGTATATAGGCCTATATATGTAATTAATAGGTTCCCATTACTAATTTGTGTATAAAATAAAAATGGGCACTGCAGTGGGTTTCGAAAGCTTGTGGATAATTTTGGCCGTATCTGTAGCTTCACTTAACATTAATAATGTTACTATTTCAATTTTAGTTTTACTCTCCTCATGTCTAATATCCAAATTTTTCCTAACGAGTTATTTTTTGGCGCTGAGTTTTAATGTGCTTGTGAGTATTTTTCATTAAAAAAAGTCACTGGGAAAGAGGGTTATTTGTAGTTTTATAAAAAGTCAGGCCTTATTAGGTTAAGTGGCTATGTTGGCTTTATTTTTGTATTACGTTCAATGTATAAATAAGTAAGATTGTACTTGTATGTTAGCTTAAGTTTCTATGGATTGTGAATGATCCGCAATTATTGAGGAGAGTATATAAGTAGAAGAAGTAAGAGTAAAATCTGCGTGACCTTGAAATTTCTTGATATTAAAGCGAAACAGCATAAATTATCAATTAGTCCATACTAATACTACTCGTAGTTGTTGATTTAGTTGAATCTGCTGTCAGAAATTGATTGACAAATTCTCGTTTGGTACTTTTAATTTCAAATGTTTCTTGACTTAAACCTATTCATTTCACCCATTCTAGGACTTTTATGAAGTTACTACACAAATTTTCAAACTTCGATTAAAATCCAGTATTTTTGTTGTCTGCCCTCGGGCTAGGCTACGTTTATTAGTGTCCATAACCTTCAAATGCGGTAACTTTCAGTGTGCTAAATCCGCGGCAAGGAAAAATGCGTCGTAAATTAAAATACATCTTACGTGGTAAGAATCCAAGTCGTGAACCTATAAAAACAAACATTTCGTGCTATAATCTTTCATTTTTACTTCATATGAGTTTACTGATAGTGATAATATCAGGTGTAAAAGGTCAAGGAAATTCAGTTATTAACACTACTAAAGGCGAAACTGAACTGAAAGTGAGCCAGAAGGATTTTAAAAGTGGTAACAATTCAAAAGAAATAATAATTAAATTTGTAATTCATGATTTAACATTGTCAGTTGGTGAAGAGAAAAATATTTCCTATACAGTATCAGGATCATCTAAAGGAGATATATCAAACCTGGAACTAGAATTTAATAGTACAAACAATGCAGTGTTAGATGATATACCAAGTATTTTTATCCCAGTAACAAATTATACCCAAGAAAATCAGTTGACATTACAACCAAAGCTTAATGGGCATGATTTATTAACTGTGGAAGCTATGCCTCAAAATATGACAGATGTAAAGGATGCATTTCTACGACTAGCTGTCAGTTATTCTCAGTCTTTGGTTTATTTAAGTGATATTGTGGGATGGGTATATTTTGTGGCCTGGTCAATATCATTCTACCCTCAAACTTTGTTGAACTGGAAAAGGAAGAGTGTAATAGGTCTTCATTTTGACTTTCTTTCCCTTAATATAGTTGGATTCTTTTTTTATAGTATTTTCAACATTGGTCTTTACTTTATTCCTGAGGTACAAAGAGAGTATTTTAGAAGACATCCTTATGGTGTGAATCCTGTTCAGTTAAATGATGTAATATTCTCCGTTCATGCTTTTATTGCATGTCTCATTCAAGTGATTCAGTGTGTGATCTATGAACGAGGAGACCAGAAAATTTCTAGGACTGTGCGATCTTTATTAGGATCATTTACCATTATGTCAGTAATCCTGCTTATTTTAGGAAGTTCTTCTGTGGTTACTTGGCTTGATTTTGTATATTTCCTTTCATACATCAAACTCTTCATTACCCTCATCAAGTATATACCTCAGGTATGAATATATATTCTCTCTAGAAGATAGCCTGGTTAAGATTTGGTAGAACACATCCACCAAACTCGATATTGGTATTTATACAGCGAGATAGTAAAAAAAAATAAGAATACTTTATTCTATACTAATTTTGGTAGAAATTCCGGTTCTTTTGCATTATCCTCCCAACACTAATTTTTTTTATATAATGTTTTGGTTATGGTACTTTATTTTCCTTCTATTATAAAAAAAAATTAGTGTTGGGATTAGGTTAGGTTAAAAATAGCCCGCTGCAGGCATTAGCCAGCTTCAAGTTAGGTTAGGTTAAGCGATTAAAAGTGTTTTGCTAACGTACTTTATTTTTCTTCCATTATCCATTATAAAAAATAATGACCTCTAGTCTGGTTATTGTGATCTTTAATGAAAAGAGACTCAAAATCTATCTTATCCAACCCTTTTATCATTTTATACACCTCTATCATATCACCCCTTAACCACCACCTTTTTAATGAGAACATGTTTAGATACGCCAGTCTTTCCTTATATGTCAATTGTCTTAGAGGTGGGATCATTCTTGTTGCTCGTTTCTGTACTTTTTTCAGTTTTTCAATATCTTGTATCAAATAAGGACTATTAAATTGAATACAGTATCCAAGGAGGGGTCTCATATATGAAATGTATAGTTGCTTTATAATATTGGGTGATTTGTATTCAATGTGTATCTGCATGAGATTGAGTCTAGCATTTGCTTTATTTCTGATTATCATAGTGATTTGAGGGTTTAAGTTCATTAGTCACAGTGATACCCAAGTCTTTCTCTCTATCATTTTTAATCCAAATTCCATTCATATTGTATTCAAATTCTGGATTTTTTGGCCCAGTATGCATAACCTTGCACTTATCAACATTAAATTTCATCTCTCACTTATATGCCCAGGCTGTTACTCTAAGTCTTTTTGTTTCAAAATTATTAAATTTTGGTGCCATTATTCACTAGTCAAACCATCTTATCCCATGATGTATGTAGTCATGTTGTTATCATTAGCCAATCAAGGGCTGCCCCATTGTCATGTGATACTCCTGTGCAGGTCTGGTGGCTGAAATGAAAACAGTCGCTTTAGAATGGCTGTTTGAGTTGGATGTCATCTAGGCTTAGGTTAGGTTAGGGGTACTACTTACCTTTCCATGCCCCAAATTCATTATGGGGTACCCATGCCTGGTTAGGTTAATTGAATGCCCAGTTAGGTCAACTGTATGCCCTTGACAATTGGTTAGTTTAAGTTATTTTTGTTAGTTTTAATGAAAATATCATGACTTAACCTAACTAATTGTTAAGGGCATACATTTGACCTAACTGGGCATTCAATTAACCTTTGTGGTATCCAATGTCATAAGCAATTATACCTGGAAAGATAAGGTTGGGTCATTATTGGGACCCAGAAAGGTAAGTAGTACCAGGTTAGGTTACTTTTGCTGCGAATATTACTGATTAAAATAGGTTTTTCTGATGTATTTCATGCTGTTTCAATTGATTCTGGCCTTTTTAGCCCACAATTTCCCCCTTCTTCAAAGCTGGGGAGGGATTTTCATAACTGTGCATTTGTGCCAAAAATGAAGGTCAGACTCAATTGAAACACCATGAAATACACGATAAAAACCTATTTTTGTCACTAGTTTGGGTGGATGTATTCTACCGAATCTTTACCAAATAGCCTAACTTAGACTATGAAACTTTTAACTGAGTTAAAGAATAGTACTGGTCAGGGTTTCGGAGTCGAGCCGGAGTCGGTGGAGCCAGTGAATTTTGCTTACCTGGAGCCGGAGCCGGAGCCAGAAACCTTGAAAATATGGCTCCATGGTCTGGCTCCGGGCGATATATTGCTACCTAAATTGTTATTTGTTAAATATAGGTTTAGTTGCAAATTATAATTCTTGTAATATATTACGAAAAATGGTACCATAGGATTCTTGGATTTTATGGAGGTGCGGGAGTTGCAGGAATAATCTGCAAATTTCCATTTTTTAACCATTAAATATTTGGGAAGATTTGTCTTAACAACACTTAATTATATAGGTAAAATTTTTTTATGGCGGTGGAGACCTTAGGTAGGTAGGTACTAACTATTTATCTAAGTAGGTAACTACCTAGATACCAGGGTTGTGGAGTCGGAGTCGTGGAGTCGCACGTTTCAGGGCAGAGTCGGAGTCGGAGTCGAATTTTTACAATGTGTGGAGTCGGAGTCGGAAAATTTTGGACTGACTCCACAACCCTGGTTATAGCCACTAGGTTAAGAAGGGTTATTCAATTTTAAGTAGGACTACTACTGGTTAGACCTTAATTATGTTTAAGAGAATCTCTCTCATTTATATATATATATATATATTATTGGAAAAAATAAAAATCCCTTAATATGATAATATCTACAAGTCAATATCCTTCTTAATATTTGAATGTTTCCTTATCCTAGAAAGTAACCTGACGATTCATGTGGTGATGATGAAATGTCTTATTATTATGATAATTATAGAGTGAAACACTAGAGGAGTCGGAGTCATATATTTAAAATGTGAGGAGTCGGAGTCGGATTTTTAGATTTTTTACAATGTGTGGAGTCGGAGTCGAATTTTTACAATGTGTGGAGTCGGAGTCGGAAAATTTTGGGCCAACTCCACAACCCTGCTAGATACATACCTAGTAAGGTTGGTCCTTCTGACTTGGATTGAACTATTTTTATTTTTAGGTCAATTATCTTGTGTTGCTAAATTTCTTTTTTTTCAGATTCTTTGTAATTTGTACTTGATTCTTTAATTATAATTATCAGTCTATGACCCTTCATAATGGATAGAGATTCAATAAAGAAGTCTGATATATTCAAGTATTTTACTGAAAGTTCAGATAAGAAACACTATGTTTGTATTTGTGAAGTTTCTGATGCTTCGGGAAATATTTCAACGTGTGGAACTAAAATTACCAAGCCTCAAAGCAAAAAGCCTGATGTCTCCTCAAGAGCATATAATTTGAAAAGACACTTGAGTCGATTACATCCTGAAATATCAAAAATGATGGAAGAAAAGAAGCAAATGCTTGAGCTTTCAAGACCAGTACTTCTGCCAGTTCAAAAACTAAGCAAACCAGCAAAACATTACTAAATTTTTGATGTCTCAAAAAGTCACTATCTCAATGACTACAGATAATTTTAAAAATAGCATAATTGAGTTAGTTGTTAAAGATTCTATGCCTCTATCTATGTTTGAAAAGCCAGCTATGCGCAGTCTACTAGAAGAAATGGCTCAGAAATTCAAGATTAGTTTAGATAAAGACAATATCCGTCATTTAGTGATAGAAAAATCAAAAGAAGAAAAATTTGCTCTCAAAGAGCAATTAAAAGGGCGCTTCATATATTTAAAAGTTGATGGTTGCACACGAATACGGACACATTATTTTGCCATCAATGTCCGATTTATTGATGATGATAATAAAATCCTCACCCGCACTAGCAGTAAAAGATACACATGCTCAGCAAACTAGTGACTACCTGCATGATCTAATTATGAGAACTCTGGAAGAGTACGGCATACTGAAAGAATTTGTGCTCTGCATTGTCAGTGATAATGCATCAAATATGATTAAAACTGTTGAGAAGTTGAATGATAATCAAGAGGCAACTTCAGAAGATGATATACAAACATTTGGTGAACATGATGATGATTCAACAGACACTCAGGAAGTGGCATCTTGTGTAGAAGAAATTGACAGTATTGTATCTGAAATTTCACACTTCTCCAGAATCAACCACATGCATTGTGGTGCACATACCTTGCAACTTGCTATTTGCGATGGATTGAGAGATAAACATGCTACCTCTCTCATAGGTAAGTTGAGACAGGTTGTAGTAGCAGCAAGAAACCCAAAAGTGGAAGAAATAATTAAAAGACGTGCAGGCAAGGTTGCTATTTTAGATCAACCTACTCGATGGGGCAGCACTTATTTAATGATAGAGCGCTTATTAGAATTAAAACCTGTACTCTTGGACATGGCAAATTCAAGTGTGAATCTTTCAGAAATAATGTGGGAACAAGCAAGAAGATTGGAAAGAGTACTGTACCAGCCATATATAGTAAAAAAAAAAATTCAAAGTGAAGATTTGACTCCCGGTCAATTTTTGAAAGAGTGGAAATCTTTGATGTATTTTCTTTCCAAGATAGAAGGCACCATAGCTGATGACATTAAAAGTTCCATGGAAAGGAGAGAAAATATTTTACTTGATAATGAAGTATTGCTTGCTGCTGTTTATATAGATCCTAGATATAGATGCTTATTAACATCTGAACAGGTAGTTAAAGCCAAGGATGCCCTATGCAATATAGCAATCAGAATGAAAAGTAACCTAGACCTTTCAAATAAAGTCTCTCTATTAAGAGAGGAATGTGGAACCGAGATTATTGCATCATCATCAAATTCATCATCTCCTTCCACTACTTCTGATGTCAGCGAGTTTGATTTTGAAAAAATTATTGATATTCAACATGGTAAGAAATCAAAACGTCCTTGTTTAGAAAGTGAACTAATACCACCTCTCAGTCCAATGTGTACCCTCAAATTGCAAGTTGAGGAATCTTTTCCTGAGATTGAAAAATTTGACCATTCGTCAAAACTGCCTTTTGAACAAGTAATAGAAAGGTATCCTAAAGTTATAAGAGATGTTGCAAATCTTCTAGTAGCTATGCCTTCAACACAAGTCAGTGTTGAATGGCTATTTTCAGCACTGAAAATTTTAAAATCTGATTTAAGGGCACGTATGAAAGAAGATATTGTTGAGACTGTTATTTTTAAGAATAAATGTTTATAAGTAAACTTAGATAAATAATTTTTAATATGTAGTTTGAACTTTAAAGATAAAGTCTGATTTAAGGTTACACTTAAAAAAAATATAATTGAGGCCATCTTGTTTTAAAAAAAAAATTATAAATAAACTTAGTAATTTTCATTTTCAATTATTTTAAGGAAACAGATTTACAAGAAGAATATCTTGATTTTATGTTTAAAATTAGTTTGATTATACCTTAGCTAGAATAAAAAAAATTTTGCATTAGTTTTCATTTGTTAATCCAAGGAGTAGTATTGATTTTATAAGCGTAGGGTAAATGATTTTGTAAATTTTCTTTTATAATATGTATTAGTAGTTTGAACTTTTGACTTTTAGTTGAATTGCTTTTGTTAATTAAATTACAAAATTTTTTTACTAAAAGAAAATCTCTTTTTAAGTAAATAATATAACCTATTAAAAATTTAAAAACTGAATTTTTTGAAATATTCAGCTCTTTTTCAAGCCAAGTTGGCTTTCATGAAGCTTTCAAGTTTCAACACTTAAAAAAAGATGCATATATTATCTCAGAAAGTTTGATTGTTACTATTTTCCATACGAGAATTCTTAAGTTTGAACTTTGAACTAATTAGGAGGCAAGTTTCTCTAATTTATATAAGCTACCATTGTTAATAAATATTTAATATCATTTAGTTTTCATCATTTTCCTTTAGTTATTTAAATAACTTCATTCTATCATTATATTTCCCTAATTTAAAATCATAAGAAATTTAAATTTTGAGTATTAAAGTGATTTAATAATAAAATATTTTTGTGCAATATTTTAAATTGGACAATTAGTTATATAAATCTAGATATTTATTTTATAATTAACAGAATTTACTATAAAAGAGCCGGAGCCAGAGACGGAGCCAGACTGTAAAAATATTTTGCTCCGGAGCCGGAGTTGGAGCCAGAAGTTTTTTTACTGGCTCCGAAACCCTGGTACTACTGGTATTTAAGATAACTTCAAACTGTGACTGTAAGAATGAAGTTAGGGAAAGGGATAAGGCTGTAGCATACAGGGTTGGCAGTTAAAAAAAATGAGAAAACCCCACCTTTGAGTGGGTTTTATTAGGTTTTTTAAATGTTTATTTTCTGTAAGGATATTTTTCATTGGATATGCAAATATGCATTAGAAGTGTACTTTAGGGAAGTACTGGTACTCTTCTATATACGTACCTACTCTTGCCAATAATCATTGCAAGAGTTATATACTTATTTTTCTTAAAATGTATATTAGGTAAATGTGCAGTTTCACAGCTCCACGAATACTGATATTTTAGTCATAAAAACCATAAATATGTATATTTGGAGACTGTCTGAAGACCATGGCATCTGTAAACTTTGTAAAACCCTATAAAGTACTTTTTATTAATATTTTTAATAAGAACTACTTTGTGCCATTCTGCCACGTGATTGCTTATAAAATGTAGCAATGAGGTGGAAATGCGTCAGTTTGGAGTGTAATGTTGATGATGGTAGATGTGTGCACTGGATGTTCCATCAGTGAGCTTAAACTAGTTAGAGGATTGTGTTAAATTTAGCCAAAGTAGCAGAAAAAAATAAAGAATTATCACCAAATAATGCAGAAAAAAACAATAATTATCACCAAATAATGCAGAAAAAAACAATAATTATCACCAATTAAATAACTAAGGTGAATTGAATGCCTGATTAGGTCAACTGTATGCCCTTGATGATTGGTTAGGTTGTCATGATATTTTTGTTTGGTTGGATTAAGTTGGGATATTTTCATTAACTAATGAAAATATCATGACAACCTAACCAATCATCAAGGGTGTACAGTTGACCTAACTGGGCATTCAATTGGTGATAATTATTTTTTTTCTGCTACTTTTACAGATCTGCAAAGTCGCGGAAGAATACAAAACATTCATCTGCAACATAAACAATAGTGTTTTGTATTCCTTCGCGACTGCAGGGAAAAAAATTTAGACATAGCCGTAAAACTGCATCTTTGCCATATATTAGGTATACTATATACATTGAGAAGGTATTTAGTTCCTCAGTAGAGTAGACTAGTGGAAAATGAAAAAAGAATGATTTAACAGATTGAACAGAAATTAATCATTTTATGGTGATTAAAAAATTAAGTTCAGCAAGTTATATTTATGGCTTCTAAGCCAGGGCTGTGGAGTTGGTAGACCAAGCCTCCAACTCCGACTCCGACTCCGACTCCTAGAATTTTAGAAGGGCCGACTCTGACTCCTGCCTCTAAATAATAATATAAAATATACTTTGATTATATTAACCCAGAATGGCATTTCATCACTACCAAGTGAATCATCAGGCTACTTTTTAAGCTCAATTTCTCTAAATTTAAGTCTTAATGGTTGTAGCTATGCCATTATGGCGTTTTTATTTAAGGAAAAAAAATTATTAAACCAAAAACATTCATTACTTACAGTCTACATTAACGAAAGTAAAAATCTACTATTTTATATATATATATATATATATATATATATATATATATATATATATTATATATATATATTAGGTACTCCGGCTTGCCGGGCCGAGGGGGCTCGTACACCTCGTGGGTTGTTGAGGTTTCCTCAACTCCTCGCGGGGTGTGGGCAAAGAGTTACATAGTTGCATTTTTTTTTTTTTTTTTTTTGCTCCCCCTTTTTTTCCGTCTCCCGGAATTTCTTTTGTCTTGACTCGGTCCTGTGCCTCTGTCAATCGTAGTATCCCCCCGCCTCTGTTTGTATTTGCAGTCTTGGGGTCATCGGGTGCACCCGCCAGGGGGCATCGCTCCGTGGCTGAGCCGTGCTCCGGGGACAGTACGGGCGTCCGGACCGCTGCTGCGTCTGGATTGGGTCTTTGCTTGGCCCTTAACAGACAAATCTCCATAGTGCCAATCTGCTGTTTTTAAAACGACAGTTATGTTCAGGGGCGGGCTACCCGGGATGTTGGGCCTGCACTTTGAAGGATGCAGCGGCGGCTGGTGCATCGCCTTGGGTCCGAGGCTGCCATTTTTGTAAAACTACTGTTTATGGGTTCTATTTCTAAACTTCACTCCCCTCTTGTTGACGACTCTGGCCCGCCCTTGGATTTGGATCAGACTACTACTTCTGGTCGTTCAGCGGCCTCTGCCTCCACTGGATTGACCTTCAAGCCGTATGGCCCCCTCTCATCCTCTGCGGCATTTGGCTCTCGTGGCCGGACTCGTGGTGGCCGTAGGGTGGGGTCTTCGCGGCCATTGTTCTCTCGCCCACTCTCGGTTACCGTTACACATGGACCTGTCTCTGCTGTCAATTTCTGTCCGGTGGACAGGTTCCTTGTTCTCCGCCCTTCCGCTGGCTCCCTTCCGGACAACTCGGAACGGGTGTTTCAGCGCCTTAAGACGATAGGGGTTCCCTGTCATTATGATATCCGCCCTCTGAAGGATGGGTCTCTTCTTTTGAAGTCCCGTTCTTCGGGGGTGACTGGGTCCCTTCTACAGTTGCAGGATGTCTTGGGTTGCAGAGTTTCTGTGACTCCCCATCCGCAATTGAATAGCTGTCAAGGCACCATTTTCGCTTCCCGTCTGCTGTCAATCCCGGTTGGTGAGTTGCAGGAGGATCTTGCCCCCCAGGGGGTAACGAAGGTCTTCCGCTTTTCGTTGCGCTGGGATGGTGCTCTTACCCCGTCCACTCGTCTGCTCCTGACCTTTGACTCCCTTGTGCCTCCGGCCCAGGTGTTCTGGGGCATGGGTGATCGCCGGTTGTGAGAGTTTTCGGTGCGACCATATGTGCCTGACCCGGTTCGCTGCTTTGGCTGCAACCGGTTCGGCCATGTTAGCTCTGCGTGCTGCCGTGAGGGTAAGCTATGTGTCCGCTGCGGTGGGCCTGCGCACCCTACCCCGTGCACGAAGCCCCCGCGGTGCTCGAACTGTTCGGGGGCCCACCCTTCCTCTTCTCGGAACTGTCCCATTTTCAAGTTTGAATTTGAGGTGCGGTCCTTAAGGACTACCGAATTCCTTAGTGCGCGGGAGGCGCGCGATAGGATCCGTGACCGGGAGCCGCGGCGGGGGTTGTCCTACGCTGCGGCTCTTGGCCCTGGCGGGTCCTCGGGCCCCTCCAGTGCTACCCCGGCGTCTACCGGAGTGGTGCCCCCCCTGGAAGTCCCGGGGGTTGGTGGTCCTCCTGGCGCCGCGGGTCCTTCTTGTTCCTCTGCCTCACTTTCTGACATCCCATCTGATTCCCTGCCTACAAGTGCCCCTTCTCCCCCTCCGGCCTTGGGGTCTGGATCCTTGCCTACTCGTCTCTCGGGTGGGGAGGGGGATGCCCCGAAGGAGAGGAGGAAGCGTCGCCGTGGTCGGAGTCCTTCCGACCCGATCCTGACTGCTGCTCGCCCTGCTTCCCCTTCTTCCCCGTCTTCACCAGAGGGGAAGCGGCGCGCTGTTCCTGATCCGCTCGGGACCCCCCCCTTATACGGAGGGCTGGTGAGGCGTCACCTCCCGGTGCCCCGACCAGTGTCCGGGTGTCGGTCGAGGTACACCGCCCCATGACACCCTCGATTACTGACTCTGTTCCCATGATAGACCCGGTCGAGAGGGGCCTGGCCCTCCTTCATGGAGTCTCCCTCCGGCTCCTGCTGAGAGTGGTCGGGTCTCTCTCCTGGATCTACCTCTCCCACCTGTGGTCGACCTTTCCTCTCCCCCCCCGTCAGTGCTTGTCTGGTTTGATGAGCCCTCGAACAGCTGGTTCCCCCTGGTCCCCCTCTGGTGGGGAGTTGGGGGTTTCGGCTGGGCCCGACTCGTCGTCTCTCCCCCCGCCGGGAGAGCCCCCCTCTGACCTCCCTGTTCTACTCTCCACTTCTCGTTCTACTACGGGTACAGCAGATGCGGAGTCGGTGGCCCCTACCCCCCCAGTTCTGGGTGAGTCGGGGAAACCGATTCCATCCCTGGTTACGGACCGTTGAGTTTGCTGCTCAGCTTGGTCCGTGGCTATTTCGCTGTTTTCTCTGCCTCTTATAATGCCGCTTCCCCTTACAGTTCCATCTTGCATTGGAACTGTAGGGGGCTTTTAGCTAACTGGGAGAACCTTTCCTCCCTGCTGGAGAGCGAGTGGCCTTCCTGTGTTTGTTTCCAGGAGACTATCCTGGCTGCACGGGGACTCCCTCGTCTCTCTGGCTATGTTGGTTTCCCTTGCACCCTGGATGAGCGCACACGCCGGCGGGGTGCGATTTACGTGCATCATTCGTTACCATCGCGTGGTGTGCCTCTTCGCACTTCCTTGCAGGCTGTGGCTGTGCGGCTCTTTTTAGATCGCCAGTACACTGCCTGCTCGGTTTATATTCCTCCTCATGACCCTCCTTCTCGCGACGCGGTTCGCGAGTTGGTGCTGCAACTACCTCGACCATTTCTCCTCCTCGGGGACTTTAACAGTCGCGACCCGGCTTGGGGAGATGTTCGGTCGACTAATGTTGCTGGTATTTTACTCTCCTTAATGGAGGAACTTTCCTTTGCGTGCCTCAATTCCGGTGAACCTACTTACTTCCACGAACCGACGGGTTCATTTACCTGTATTGATCTCCTTGGTGTCCCTCGATGCCTTACTCGATTTTTCGTGGAAGGTGTTGGGGGACTCTTATGGCAGTGATCATTCCCAGTCTGTCTTGAGCCGGTCGGTCCGCAGCCGGGCGTCTCGTCTCGACCGAGGTGGTGCCTTGCGCGGGCTGACTGGCCATCTTTCAGAGCTCATTCCGTCATTGTCCGTTCGGTATTGAGCTTTGGCTCTGTGGATGAGAGCTTGGAGTTCTTCGAGCGGGTGGTGATGGGCGTCGCGGAGGACTGTATTCCTCGATCTTCCGGTAACCCGCGGACTCGTAGCGTCCCGTGGTGGACTCCAGCATGTCACCAGGCGGTGTGCGAGAGGAAGAGGGCAACGCGCCGCTTCCACCGCACCCGGCGCGCGGACCACTTGATTGAGATGCCGCGAGCGAAGGCTTTCGCCCGCCGGACTCTCAAGTTGGCCCATCGGGCCTCTTGGCGTGCTTTTGTGTCCGGCATCTCCTCATCTACCCCTTCTGCTGCTGTGTGGCGGAAGGTACGTAGTATCGAGGGGAAGCCAGTCCCTGCTAGTCACCCTGTCCTTCGGGACGGGGATGGCTTCCTTTCGGATCCTGCTGCTGTGGCTGATTGGCTGGCCGGTGCTTTTGCTGCAGTTTCCCGTTCGCCTTCAGCTGTGGATCGCCCTTTATCGGAGGTCACGTTCCCGCCCCCTGGGAACGAGCCCTATAACCATCTCTTTCCGATGCGGGAACTTCGGGCTGCCTTGGCAACCCGTCGTTCTTCCGCCCCTGGCCCTGATGACATTCCGTATGACTTTCTTTGGAATTTGCACCCGATGGCCCTGCACTTCTTGCTGGATCTTTTCAACTGGGTGTGGGTTGAGGGGTCGTTCCCTTCCCGTTGGAGGGAGGCGATTGTGGTCCCGATACCTAAGCCGGGGAAGGATCCGGCGGAGGTGGCGAGCTATCGGCCTATTGCTTTGACGAGCTGCTTATGCAAGCTCCTCGAAAGATGGTGGCCGTCCGACTTTCCTTTACACTGGAGTCGCTTGGGTTATACCCCCCGACCCAGTATGGTTTTCGTCGATTTCGGGGTACTCTGGACCCCCTTCTCCTCCTTGGCCATGATGTACGGGAGGCATTTTCCCGCCGGAATCTTGTTCTGGCCGTCTTTTTCGACGTCCAAAAGGCCTATGACACGACCCGTCGGGGAGTTGTCATGGACCGTTTGAAGTCTCTTGGTTTTGTGGGCTTTTTGCCCACGTTTCTTCGCAACTTCCTCTGCCGTCGCACTTTCCGCGTCCGTAATGGGGCGGCCCTATCTGCCCTGTATGTTCAGGAGGAGGGGGTGCCCCAGGGGTGTGTTAAGCGTCTCCTGCTTCAACCTGGTTATGTCTGCGCTACCGGGAGCTCTTCCGCCCTCGGTGCGCTGTTCCATCTGCGCAGATGATCTGGCTGTCTATGCCGCGGGGACGAGTCCCCCCCTCGTGGAGAGGCAAGTCCAACTCGCGGTCAATCGGGTTGAACGCTGGGCGTCGTCGGTGGGCCTTACGTTGTCTTCCCCGAAGACTTCGTGTGTGACCTTCCTTCCGTCGAGGAGACGGGGATCCGGCGCCATCCCGGCCTTTAACCTTACACTCGGGGGTCAGCCTCTGGCCCTCGTTCCATCAGTACTCTTCTTGGGTATGGTTTTCGACAGCCGTTTGAGCTGGGTTCCCCACCTTCGCCGGCTGCGCGAGTCCGCGAGACGTACCCTGGATTTGCTGGGGCATCTGTTGCATACTACATGGGGCGCAGATAGGCGGACGCTCCTCCGTTTGTATGTGTCCCTGGTACAGTCCAAATTAGACTATGGGAGTGTGGTGTATGGCTCCGCCTCCCGCACGGCCCTTCGGATACTGGATCCGGTCCTCTCTAGAGGACTGCGCATGTCATCTGGCGCCTTCCGCTCCTCTCCGGTTGATAGTCTGCAGGTTGAGTGCGACATCCCTCCCTTGGAGGATCGGAGGTCGTTCCTCATTGCTAAACACTATCTCCGGATCCTCCGTCTTCCCACCTCTCCTCTGTTCCAGGTGGTTGAGAGGGCGTTCTGCCGGGATGGGGGTTGGTATTTCACCGACACGGTGACCTCCCTCCTCGATGGTATGGGCACTCCCCCTCCATCCATTATACCGGTCTCTTTCAGGGGTGTTGCACCTTGGGAGAGCACCCTGTTGCGTGCTGTAGGGCGTTGCGCCCCGTTCGCAGGACCGAGTCGGACTCTGCCTTGCTTCGGTCTCTGTTCCTTCAGCATGCGGCGTGTCACTCTACATGTGTTGCGATCTTCACGGATGGCTCGAGGTCGTCGGGGGGCGTTGGATCCGCGGCTGTTCCCCAGTCGTCTGCCCTTGCTCCCCGATGTACCCGTCTCCCTGATGAGGCTTCCGTTTTTACGGCGGAGCTCTATGCCATTCTGAGCACTCTGGAGGTGGTGCGGGAGCATCCGGATGGGTCGTTCGTCATCCATTCGGATTCCCGCAGTGCCCTGGATGGCCTGGAGTGTTTTGACCCTGTCCACCCGCTGGTCCGACGAATCCAGCTACTGTACCATACTCTTGTCGCTTTCGGTGGCAAGGAGGTGGTATTTTGCTGGGTCCCAGCACATGTTAACGTGGCTGGAAATGAGGCTGCCGATCGAGCTGCCCGTTCCGCGTGCCGACTGCAGGTTTCACCTGTGTCCCTCCCTTTTTCTGATTACAGTATATCCCTGGCTTCCGTAGGTTTTTGCGCTCCCTGTGGCAGAGTCGCTGGGATGGCGCTACGGATAACAAACTTTGCAAGATTAAACCCAAGTTGGGATGTTGGGCCTCTTCCTTCCATCGGTCGCGCCATAAGGAGGTGGCTCTGGCCTGCCTCCGTATTGGCCACACCCACCTGACCCATGGCTATTTGATGGCCGGGGATCGGGTGCCCCGGTGTCCCAATTGTGACATCCTACTTACAGTTGCCCACCTCCTGGTGGAGTGTCCGCTTTACTCTGCGCTGCGGCAGCGCAGAGTATTTTCCCTTCTTGGAGAGTGTCGGGCTTTGTGATAGGCTTGGCACTCTTCTGTCTGAAGGTCCCTACTTTTCGATAACCGGGTTGTTCTCCTTCCTCTTTCGCTCCCGACTTCTTTACCAGCTGTGACTCCGCTATGATCTTTCTGCTTTTCCCCCACCTCCTCCTCCTCCTCCCTCGTCTATTGTTCATTTCCATTATTTGTTCCATACTCTTCGTTCTGTGTTCGCTCTGCTATCCACCTTTCTTTTGGTGGCCATGAGCGGTCATTCTTTGAAACAAAAAAAATATATATATATAATTTATTTGCTAAGATCAAAGTGAAAACTTAAATAGCTGCATGACAAAAAAAAATAATAATAAAATTCCATTACACAAATAAATATAGCTAATCAAAACATGTTGGTACATGTTTACAACCAAAACGCATTGAGCAATTGTAAATTAAAAGCTATTAAGGTTTTAATAAGTATACAAAGCCTAATATATGATATTCAAAAATCAAAACCCTTTAGCATAAACAATGGAAGGCCTAAAAAATTAAATTATTTAATGGTTCTGACTTCTGAGGAATAATAATGCTTCAGCAAGATCTTCTTTCATGGAAGCCCTGAGATCCGATTTGATTAACCTGATTTGATTTAACCTGAACCAATATAAAGTACATCATCATAAAAAAAAAAAAAAAAAAAAAAAAAAAAAGGAGTCGGAGTCGGTCCATTTTTACCGACTCCGACTCCTCTAGCAATTAATTTACTTCCGACTCCAACTCTCTGACTCCGACTCCACAGCCCTGCTTCTAACTTAGGTTTAAGATATACAGGGCTATTCAAAATGATTCATCCGATTTCAACTGAGAATACTTCCGTACCTATCAACCGTGCATCAACTGGGCATACACCACATGAAAGAGGAAATCTCCGAGTTTTACAAGATCACCACGAGAGGGCTCCAAAGTCACGCTGTGGCCTAGCAACAAACAGTCAGTGTGAAAATGGCGTCCGCACAGCAGAAGGCATTTTGTGTGTTGCAGTTTTTGAGCTGTAAATCGGTAGTCACAGTGCAGCGCGAGTTTTGTCGACGTTACAGAACAGATCCACCGGGTGCTCAGAGCATCCGTCGGTGGTATTGGCAGTTCGAGGAAACATTCGCATTGTTACTGCCATAGAGTCAGTGACAATGGACATGCTGGAGCGAGTATGGGAGGAATTCAACTATTGTGTCGATGTTGCTCGTGTAACTAGGGGAAGTCACATAGAGCATTTATGAGGTGAGACACAAAATTTGGAAAGTTTTTCTTTTGGTTGATGTATCACAAATCACTGTATTTGTAACATTAAAAAATATTCTCATTTGAAATCAGGTGAATCATTTTGAATAGCCCTGTATTATATAAAATTTCAATACCAGCTATTGACTATTCATAATTCTTTAACCCTCTAACACCGACTGAGTCGAATACTTAGTGTTTCAAATACACACATTTAGACTTAACCCTACAAAAACATTTGGCGTTAAAGGGTTAAAACCATAGTGCACGAAATAATAGAATTACTAATCCATTATGTATATTATTTATATTAAAAATGCATAAATAAACAAAAAACCTAGGTATGTTTGTTTATTTTTAAACCCTGGGGTTTTTCCAGCGCTTGTAGCATGAGAGAGTTGTAATGATTGGTATCACTCAGCCTGCATCATAATTATAGAACAAGTGTATAGGGGTATGAAGTCACCAAATATTTTTTGGTCTTGCAGTATTTAGATGAGGTTAGGGACATGCTTAAGGCAGGGTTTTAAAGTGCTGCTAGCTCAGTCTAGTGGGCCTAAGTTAGTTGGCCCTGTGGTTGTATGGAAAAAACTATATAGGGCTATGGGTTGATTGCCTGATACCCTCATCCGTTGGAAATTTCCAGCAGACTTCAGTGGAGAGTTAACGACAAAAGCCCTATGTTTTTTGTTAGTTATGTATGTGTAGGCCTTCAAAGGACCTCTTTATATTTAATTGTTTTTGGGATTTGGACTACCTATATGGTAAAGAAAGAAATTGCCCTACCTTATTTCATTGGGCCTCGCTTCTGTTTCAATGTAGGGCCGTGGTACCATGGAGTTGCACAATGAGTTCACTCAATGTAACTAATATAGGCAGTCACTATTTAAACACCTGAAGGAATAGGCCTATCTTTTTTATAGTTAAGTTTTATATTATAAGGAATTCACTCAGAACTTTAGAGAAGATGAAGCACATCTTCCCTGTTTAAAGCATTTGCTGTAACTTAAACAGCGAGCTGAGCCGATATAATATAATCTTCGTATTTTTATTATAAATTGCTGATTTGGCAAAGGTCATTGATTCCTTCTCTTGTAATTTACATGAGTTAGCAATGGAAAATTTTGATCACGTGAAATAAATGTTTCTCGTGGTTATGTAGGCCCGATGCCTACATACGGGTTCTAGGTATGTATGGCAATCATTTCATTTCCATTAGGCTATGTCGCCAATCCTGAGGCAATTTTGTATTTAATTAAATTAATTAATAATTTATATTTAATTAAGAAATAAAGGTACCACATACGATATCATGTTGTAAGCATGTATAGTTTTTCCATAGGTTGATAGTGTAGCTAATGAGATTTAATGCAACAGTTAGGCCAGAAACAGAGGCAAATACAGGAAATACTAATGTAAATTGTAGTGAGGTTGAGCCTAAATCTAGTCCTAGTGTTAGTGACAGGGATGCAAGCTCAAGTAAAGTTTTGCCAAAGCCTAGTGTTAGTGATAAGGATGTGGGTCCAAGTGAAGTTAGGCCTGATGAATGGCACAAAGTCAAAGGTCAGTCAAGGAATAGGATTAGAGAGAATAGTACCATACAGTAATCCTTCAATTTATGCAGTAGATGCATTCCTGAACCTTTCGCATAAATTGGGGAACTATAATATATAATTCAATGTGCAAAGTATGGGTCCTCCAACCCCAAGACACCCCAAAAATTAAATAAAATACAATAATTATTTATTTGCCAAAGAAATATTACCTTAATTAATTAATCAAATAAATAAATAAATAAATCCATAAACTCATCTGTAAAAAAAAAAGTAAAGTAAAAATTAACAACAACATGAATATTTTTTGGACTGTATTAATCCAAAACTGCGCAAATGGGTTTTTTTGGGGGGGGGGGCGTTTACCGCCATTTCCAGCTATACGCTAGCGGATATCGTGGCGAAGCAGAATATGAGAAAGAGAAACGGAGACGGGGGAAAGGCACTAGAAGTGGGAGGACCGCGGACGACGGGTGAGAAGTCACCTAAAACTCAGAGAGGAGGCGAGATTGGGAGAGGAAAAGGAAAAGACGGTCAAGCGAGAAGAGAGGGCTCTCAGCGAGCATAAGACGTAAACGATCGGGAGGGGAAATCAGAGAGGAACGGGAAGCGCGACGACGTACTGACGACAGGGTGGGGCATTCCACAAGGATGTGAAAGACGGTGAGGGGCGACTGGCAGGAGGCGCAACAAGGAGCCTCCTGCCGGGACATAAGATAGCCGTGCGTGAGGCGCGTATGGCCGATGCGAAGCCGCGCAAGGACGACCTCTTTGTGTCGGGAGCGGTGGAAAGAGGACGCCCAATATGACAGGCGGGGGCGGATGGACCAGAGTTTATTTCCGGTGGCATCGTCCCAGGACTGCTGCCATATGCGGTCGTAGAGGGACCGAAAGACCTGCACATAGTCAGAGAAGGGGAGCGGGCGGGGGAGGGGAGGCATCGAGGCGGCGGACCGGGCTGTGCGGTCAGCCGCCTCATTACCGGAAACACCGACATGGGCAGGAACCCAGCAGAAGGTGACCCGGATCCGAACGGTGTGCAGGACATGGTACTCCTGTTGAATAATGCGTACGAGGGGGTCCGGGGAATCATAGCGCTCGAGCGCTTGAAGGGCGCTCAGCGAGTCCGAAAAGATGGTACAGGAAGACCGCGAAAAACCCGATACCAGACGGAGGGCTTCCAGAAGGGCAAAGAGCTCCGCGGAAAAGATGGAGGCCTGAACCGGCAGGGGGATACCCCGGGAGGTAGGTGACAGCGACGGAGAGAAGACGGCGGCCGCGACACCTGCAGGGGAGCGCGAGCCGTCGGTGTAGACGGGAACATCGTCCGAGTGTACGGGAAGATGGGCCAGAAAAGAAGACCGGAGGACGGTAGGAGGAGACTCCTTACGCAGGCCACGGAGCGCCTGGCAGCGGCAGATAGGGGTGGTCAGCCAGGGGGGCGACAGGTCGAAGGAGAACGGCAGAATAGAGGGTGGGGGGATCCCCAGGGACGAAAAACGTCGGCCAGGGAGGCAGCGAAATGCCACGTGTCAGGCCGGGGTAGCGCCTGGGAGATCGCGGAGAAGAGTAGGGACCTCGGGAGGCGGCAGATGCGAAGGTAACACTTCGCCATGAGAAGGCCCCGGCGAAGGGGCAGGGGGGGGGTCCGCAGTCCACCTGAAGACTAGCGACAGGGGACGAGCGGAAGGCACCCGACGCCAGGCGAAGGCCACGGTGGAGAAGAGGATCCAGCATACGGAGTGCCGGAGAGGAGGCGGAGCTGTAGACCACACAGCCGTAGTCGATGCGGGATTGCACCAGGGAGGTGTACAGGCGCAGCAGAGTACGCCTGTCCGCCCCCCAGGTCATGTGGGACAGGTGACTCAAAAGGGAGAGGGTGCGGCGAGATGATTGCCGCAACCGCCTAAGGTGTGGAACCCAACCGAAAAATTCGTCGAGGGTCATACCCAGGAATCGAACGGATGGGACGAGGGGAAGAGGAGTGCCGGCAAGGGTAAGGGCGAAGGTATGCGACAGACGGAGGCGCCGAGGACGGAAAAGCATACTGGAAGACTTAGAGGGTGAGAAAGCATAGCCAACCGAGGACGCCCAGCGAACCACCGCGTTGATGGCTAGCTGGAGTCGACGTTCAGCCAAAGACGGGAGGCGGCCAGAGCAATAGATAGCCAGGTCATCGGCATAGAGGGAGCTACGAACGGAAGTAGGCAGGACCGTAGCGACTGTGTTCATCACTAGTGAGAAACACAGGACGCTAAGGACACTACCCTGAGGGACACCCTCCTCCAACGGAAAGCGGTCAGAGAGGGTAGAACCGATGCGGACGCGGAAAGAACGGGCGGACAAGAAGTTATAAATAAAGGAGGGGAGAAAGCCTACGAAACCCAGGGAGCGTAAGCAGTCAAAGACCGCGCTCCGCCGAGTAGTATCGTAGGCCTTCTGGAGGTCGAAAAAGACGGCGAGTACAAAGTGACGCCGGGAGAAAGCCTCCTGCACGTCGTGGCTAAGGAGGAGGAGGGGGTCGGTGGTAGACCGGAAGCGCCGGAAACCAGCCTGGGTAGCAGGGTATTGGTCACTCGCCTCCAGAGTAAGGGACAGCCGCGAGGCGACCATCGCCTCCATAACCTTGCAGGCGCAGCATGTCAGGGAAATGGGGCGATAGTTCGACGGGAGTGAGGGGTCTTTATCGGGCTTCGGGATGGGGACGACGATGGACTCACGCCACCGGTCCGGGAATGAACCCTCCAACCAAATCCGGTTATAGAGGTCCAGTACAAAGCTGAGAGCAGAGGGGTGGAGGTGCCGTAACAAGTCATAGGGGATATTATCGGGGCCGGGTGCGGAGGAGCGTCGGGGGCGGAGGGCCTCCCGAAGCTCCGTCATGCGGAAGAGGTGATTATAGGGGTCATCCCTATGAGGTGGAAAATCCGGTGGGTCGCGGCGGGAATGGGGGGAATCGGAACTGGAGATGGCTGCGAAGTGCGCCGCGAGTGCGTTCGCGACGGCCTCCGGATCGGAGACGAACTCGTCGTCCCCGACCCGAAGCACCGGGGGTCGAGGGGGGACACGGGTCCCCTCAAAGCTACGCACCTTGCGCCAAACAGTCGAGGGGGCAGTCGAGGAGGAGATCCCGGACACGTAACTCCGCCAGGAGGTACGCCGGGCCAGTTTCAGGACCCGACGGGCCACTGCCTTCAGGCGCTGAAACTCTTGTGCTCCAGCTGGCGGGTCCGGTAGAAGCGGCGGCCGGCACGGCGCCGCTCCTGAACGGCATGGGAGCACTCTGGGGTCCACCATGGGACGCTTCGCGGCCTGGGGGAGCCAGAGGTACGGGGGATGCAACTGGCGGCAGCCGAGAGGATCTTACTCTCGAGGAAGGCGAGGGCCTCACTGACGGAGGGAAAGGCAGGAATTGATGGCGAGATCGCCGTGCCCCTCGCGTATGAGGCCCAGTCTGCTCGGGCGAACAGCCAGCGCGGGCGGACAGAGGTGGGGGGGGGAGACGGGTCGGGGTAAGACACACTGGGAAATGGTCACTGCCGGAAGAATCCGGCAGGACCTCCCAGGTGAACTCCGTCACGATTTCGAGGGAAACCAGGGAAAGGTCGATACAGGTGAAACTGTCGTGGGCCGAGTGAAGGCAGGTTGGGGAGCCATCGTTCAGAAAGGTGAACTCGAGCTCGTCCATAAGGGAGAGAAGGGTCCCGGAGAGAAAGGTGGAGCAAACGTCCCCCCAGGCCGGGTCCCGACTGTTGAAGTCCCCGAGAATCAGGAAAGGGCGGGGAAGCTGAAGAATTAGGTCACGGAGAGAATCGGGTGGAGGGCGTACGTTAGGGGAGAGGTAAAGAGAGCAGACCGTGAGCTGGCGCCCCAAGGAAAGGCGCACGGCCACAGCTTGCAGGACTGTACGGAGCGGGAGGGGGCGGAAAGGGACGGAGCGGTGCACGAAGACCGCGGCGCCCCCCCTCCCCGCCCCATCGAGAGGCGGGGAAGGGAGCCCGCAGTAACCGGACACTCGAGGGAGGGAACGGGATCCCAGAATCGTCTCCTGAAGGCAGAAACACGCCGGACACCTGGAGGCCAGGAGAGAGGAGAGACTCTCGAGGCCTACCAGGAGCCCGCGGATGTTCCACTGCAGGAGCGAGGTATAGGGAGGGGTAGGAAAGTCAGCGTAAAGGATGGTTATGGGGTGGGTGGGCCGATCGGGCGGCCCGAGATTAAAGAGGGAATCGGAAAGCCCCGGAGTTCAGCGAGGGACGCCGAACGAGGGCGAAGGCGAGGGTCACCCCGACGAAGGGGCGATGTGGAACCAGACGGCGGCAAGTCCTCCAGAAGAGGAGTCTCCCGGACGTCCGGGGGAGAGCGATGCAGAGAAGGGGATGTGAGAGGTATCCAGAATGCCCCTCCCTTCACCCGAGGTGCGGGGGAGGCAGGAATACGAGGGGGAGTGGAAAATAATACCTCACCCAGAGGCATTGGTAGGTCGAGGAGATGGGGCGGGTCAAGCGCGGGGGCGTGCACGTCCCACCCACGCCGACCAGGCGGGCGAGTTCCCCCTCCAGTGGGTCCATCGACCGGGCCGGAGAGGGGTGTATCAGCCCCCACCACGAGGGCCGTCGGGGACCCCAGGGGGGAGCGTGCATAATGGTTGCGCAGTGGGGATGGTGAGGACACCGGGGCGGTAGGGCGAAGGGGGCGTTTGTGTTTGGGAGAGGAAGGTGATGCGAGGCTTATGGCTTCGAAACTTTCGGGGTCACCACTGGCGCGGCGCTTGCGGCCCCTACCCCTCCGGCGTGCGGCCCGCATGGGTGACGGCGGGTCACGATCCGGAATGGGGGTGGCCGAAGGCGCCGGTGGAGAGGGCGTAGAAGGGGCAGGGGGGGTTTCCGACGAAGCATCGGCGTTCGCGGAGGGAGCACGTGGGGACGCGCTGGTAGTACGGGGAGCCGCGGTAGGAGTCCGCTGGGCGGCAGAGGATGAACTGGGAGTAGCGGACACGGTGGGTGGAGGCGCGTTGGGAACCGCCGGTGAGGACGGGGTCCGGGAACGGAGAGCCTCGGCGTACGAGGCACCACGCCAGGCCTCGCAACCGGTCCCGCGCCTCCCGAGCGCTGAGAAACTGATGAACAGAGGGCCCGAACCTCCCTTTCAAAGAGGAAGGACGGGCAAGAGCGGGATGAAGCAGGGTGTGGTCCATGGCAGTTGGTGCAGGAAGGTGGAGCAGTACAGGGCAAGGGGTGGGGAGGGCCGCTGCAGCAGACACACAACGGGGCTGGCTGATGGCTGGAGCTGCTCACGTGGCCAAACCTATTGCACTGAAAACAGCGCGTAGGATCTGACACGTATGGTCGTACTGAGAATTCACATGCTCGTCTCTCACCAAAGCCCCAGAATACCGAAACGGGGGGCACCAGTGAGTCGAAAGTGAGGAGCAGGCGAGGAGAAAGGGCGGTTGGGGATTGCGATCTGTCGGGAAAGCGGTACACCCTCACAACACCCTGGGAGGCGAGGTCAATCTGGAGGTCTTCCACCGGGATGGGTAGAAGACGAGCAGCGTAAATTGTGCCCTGGCACTGATTGAGGCGGGGGTGGGGGGACACCGTAATCCCGCAGCCCAGGACATTGGGGATAGCGAGCAGAGAGGAGGTTTCGACAGAGGAACGCGACCTTATCAGAATGGAGCCATCCCTCTGAGGCCGAAGGTCAAAACGAGCCGTCCCCGTCACCCCATGGATCGCTCGAAAGAGGCGTTCATGGTTAGTGGGGAGGGGCTTGGAGGAGGAGGGGCGGAGGACGAGGAACTTGTCCACCGTCTTAAGGCCGAGCGAAGACGTCGGGCCAAACACCACCGGTACTTCGAGGGGACGGGGAGACGAGAAAGGCGGACGGCGACGTCGGGTCCCACGTCCCCCAGGGGCCGAGGGGGCCGGGGGCGATGAGGCCCGACCGGAGTGGGAGGCGACCGGGGCCGCGGGCTTCCCACCTGAGGGCGAAAAAGCAGGTGGGTCCCTATCGGGACGTGGAATATGGGGGGATCCAGGGGTCGGGGGGTCCACTGCAGGTCCATCCGCCACTGGCGGGGGTCGGGCAGCGGGCAGCGGCGCCACGAGCCTGGGGAAGAGAGGGAGAGGAGGTGTCGGCAAGAAGAGCAGACGGGGTGGGCGAGGGCTGCCGACTGCCCTTACCAGACCCAAGGTCCAAAGAGGTAGTTAGAGGGAGGTCAGATGCACAAGCCGGGTCGTCAACGAGGTCCATTAGATTTGTAAGTGTTTCCATAAAGAAAATTTTTATTGTTTCGCGCCCGGGCCCAAGGGGACCAAGCGCACGCCGGCGGGGGATGGGTGCCTCATCCCATGTAGGTACCCCCATTTCAAAAGGGGCCCTTGCAGCGTCGAAAGTTCTCCCTCGCCGGCAGCAAAGACCAAGGCCCCCCAGGGTCCCAGGCCTGGGCACCCTACTAGCCAACTTAGTCCGGCCCCGGCCATGGGAGCGAGACCCCCAGCGACCAGCCCCGGCAGCCCATGGGGCGCGCGAAGTGAACAGAGAAAGCAGAAAAAACTGAGGGGGCAAGGAAGAGGGTAAAGAGGGGAAGACAGGAAAGAGGGGGCTGTAGGATAGCAGGGTATGCTAAAAGTCCGCTTCGCAACCGGGCGGGGGACCCGGCAGGGCCCCCAGCCGCGGCTGACCCCCCTCACCACATGGAGGCAGGAGCCCGCGGGCGATCCACCCCAGAAAGACCGCCCGCGGGGAGGGGGGGGGGGGGTACTGTAATTCTGTGGTAGGCAGTAGCAACTAATAACAGGTTTTGGATAGCTACTTGATAATTTAGATGAAGCAGTACAGTATGAATTTACCATGGTTGGGGATTAGGAAAATTAGAATGATGAATTTTGCAATAAGGGAAGGAAAACCCATAGAATGTGTATTCTAGGAAGTAATATTTTTGAAGTAAACAAGTTATTAGTAGTAAAGAAGTTGCCTGAAAGTCAAGATAAAATTATAATTAATTTAGGTATAGCTAAATGATTTAACAAGCAAGGATAAAGATGATAGATTTCACTTGAACAGAAATTCAGTAGTAGTTAAACATAGGTACAGAGAATTGATAGAAACTTTAAAAAATAGGCAGAGTGAGTGTTATGTAGTGGTCATTTTACCAAGGAGTTGGGTAAACATGGAATTTAGAAGTAGAATTTTAACCTTGAACAATAAAGATAGTAAGATACTATGTAATGAAGGGGTTGAATTATAGATTTGTGGGATAATTTTAATGGAGAGGGAGCTTTACAGTAAGGATGGATTACATCTTGGTAGAAAGCAAACTGCTTTATATGGGAGACTTTTAGAGAACAGTGCAAGTTCTTTGGGGTTTTGAAACAACTTTAGATCAATGGAGGAGGGCATGAAGCATCAGGGTATATGTAAAGTTAATACTGTTCAGCTCTTAAATTCATAGTCAGGAATAGACATATCAACTTTCTAGCCAAAAGTAGTGAACCAGTTAAAACTGAGGAATTGAAGTGTTTTTATACAAATGCATGAAGTCTTAGGAATAAGAAAAATTAATTATTTGAATGATTATAAGGTTATTAGGGACCTTGCAGTAGGAGAGTTATTAGGAAATTGTGACTATCTAGTTTCTCGCTTCTTGAAGGGTGATTATAGTAAATTTAGGGAGTTGTTAGGCTCACCATAGTGGGATAATGAATTTCCCATTAAAAATGCTCTTGAGGATGTGGTCTGGATTCAAATAAATTTTTGAGGATGTACAATGTAGATGTATTCCTTTCAGAACTGTTAGGAATAACAAGATTAGGAAATTTTTGTGGTGGAATTGGGAAATAGCTATAATGATTAAAAATAAAAAAAAAGGTAATAGCCTTGTGGACTTGGGTAATTATATATAGGCAGTTAAGAAATAAATTAATAGTTTGATTAGGAAGAGCAAAAGGCATAGTGAAATAAATCTAGCTAGAAATAGCAATAAACATCCAAAGAAATTCTTTAGTTTTTATAAATATAATAATAAAAAGCATGATAGAATTGGCCCAATAGAACATAAGATACTGGTACTTGAAAATGCTAGGATATTGTTGGTATTTGTAATGATTATTTTAGCCCTGTTCTTTTCTTACTGAAGGAAATTTGAATAATTTTAATTCTTTAGATTCTGTAAACTTGGGCATTCTTGATAATATTCATATAAGGAAGGATGATGTTAGGGAAGTGATTCGTACAATGAAGTCAAAGCTGCTGGATCTGATAACTTGCTGTATATGCTAGGATTTTGAGAGGAGGATAGCTTATCTGAGGCACTATTTTGTTTGCTAGGTCTGTTATTTATGCAGTGGTATGGTACTAGATGAATAGAAAAAAGCAAATGTAGTACTGTACCCATTTACGAAAAAAGTACCAAGTAAAATGGAGGTACTGTAGGAAATTATAGGCCTGTTAGTTTAACATCTTTGGTAAGAAAGATAGCTATGTACAAAAAAGAATTATAAAGAACAATAATGAAGATCATTTGGAAAATTTTAATTTTATTTAAAGTTCCCAAATGGATTTAGATTAGAAAGGTCTTTCCTCTCTAATTTCTTAGACTTTTTAGAGTTTGTAAATGAACAGGTAGGTAGATAATGGAAATGATGTAGCTATGTTATTTGGATTAAAAGCTCATGGGATATCAGTGTCATAAATTGGATAGAAAAATGATTAGATGACAGAGAGAGTTATTTTAAATGGTCATGAATTTTTATTTTTTTTAATGCAGGAAGGAGGGGCCAAGGGCAAATGCCCGCACAATATCTGGGTGGCATAAAGTAAAAAGTGGAGTACCACAGGGATTAGTGTTAGGTCCATCATTCTCTGTTTTATATCTAAATGATTTAGAGAAGTGAGTAGGTAGTAAAATTTCTAAATTTGTAGATGGTACCGTATCAAAGTAGTTGCTCCAGTTTCAAATGGTAATGTACCGATTCTAAAATTTAGCTGATGCCAATTCTTTGCCTAGATTTTAAAGTCAAATTGCCTTCATAAATCTTACTAACCTAATGTGAAAACTCAATTTTTATATTTTTAAATTTCAAAATTGCTTAAATGTGTTTCCTTAACTCGCTCCACAATATATGATACCAGAATTTATTATTTGTATACCCTAGCTAAAGTGATGTTAAATAGTTTTATTACGGTACTGAACAAAATGATAAAATGATTTTATTTTAGTTTCATAAATTGAATAACAATATTTAAAGTAGCTAATTGGTTTTCCTTTTATGTTGAAAAACATTTTTTTTCTTCAACAATGTAGCTATATAAATGACAAAAAAAAATTTCATCAAAATTTCAAGCCGCTATAGCCTATTTGAATAAAAAAAAAATGGATATACAGTTTGGGTTTATAGTTATTAAAATACTTAAAATAAAGTCAGTGCAATAAGATGGCTTAATAAGCACACCGGACAAAAAATTAGTCACCCCTCTCAGAATGTACCTAATAACGTGTGATGGCGCCTCTGGCCTTGATAACCGCACGAATCCGGCGAGTTTAGTATGCGGAGGTACGCCTGCTGGTTCAAATTCATCGTCACTGGAACGAGAGGGCCCATTTCGTGGTATGAAAAACATCCCCAGAACATCACGGAACCACCTCCAGCCTGAACAACACCTTCGACGCATTCAGGATTAAAGGCTTCATTGGACCTGCGATGTACTCGTCGCCTCCCATCATTGGAGAACAAACAAAAACGGGACTCATCGGACCAAATTACACGTTTCCAATCTGCCGCAGTCCAGTTTTTGTGCCTCTGAGCCCATTTATAACGTGCCAATTTGTGACTTGCTGTTAACAGCGGCCTCTTCCGTGGTACCCTGCTCCAGATGTCCATCGCATGCAGTTCTCGTCGCAATGTCCATTCGGAAATTGGTCGCTGGAGAACCTCATTGGTTTCTTGGAGCAATTGTTCTCTGGTTTGAAAATGATTTGCAGTTACTAGACGAGAAACATGGCGGTGGCCCCTATTGTCGAGAATTGTTTTCCGGCCACAGTTACGCCGTCGATTGTCAGTTGATTGCGAACTACACCACTCTCTAAACTCGCTGGACAGTACGCGTTGACACACCAACAAATTGGGCTACTTCAGACATTTTGTGTCCGTGGGCTCTGCCAAACACGATGGCTCCTTTTTGCCACTGAGTAACGTCTGCCTCACGACCCATTTTGCAGACTATATCCAACACACACTTTGTTCTTCACCACCTCACGAAACATCTGATCCTGTGTGCTACATCACCGCTACTTGTCACTTACCAATGCTACATCAGCGCCCTCTGTGTGACCTTGAACTTCCTACTATCGGTGCTATTATGGGTGACTAATTTTTTGTCCGGTGTGCTTATAACATATGATGTGGTAAATGTTAGTTTTAAAAAAAAGTTAGATGCTTTCATGAATGAAAGAGACATCTTGTAGATTGTGAATGGTGTATATTCTTAGTTTAAGTTATATAGGCTGCTTTGGTAGCTCTGTAAATAGTTATGTTAATTAGCTGACTTGAGATTGACATTTTGCATAATTTTATTATAAAATATACCGTACCTTATTACTTGATAACCTCAATAGGCCCCCAGTGGCTTCATGTTTTCTAAGTGAAAGTGTTAATGTAATCTAACCTAATCTAGGATATCCTAACCAAATTGAACATTACTAAGCAGTTATGAACTGTCTCCAGACTGCATCTTGCATCTGGATATTGTTCCATCTTTGAATTTGTGCAAAGAACATTTAAGGCCCCTCATTTGAATTCATAGATCGGGGTATGATTTCTAAACAGATGATCCTTGTAGACTTTACAAATTCACTTTTAATTAGCTATTGAAAATATATCAAACCTTGTTGAAATGGGGTCATGATGCCAGCAAGTGAATATGTAAAATAAGTTTACTTTCCTACTGGATACTCTCTTAATGGAGTCACATCTAGTGATATGAAATGAGAATATTCTCAGAATATTCCCTGATAGATTATTCCTGAAAATTGAGAATTTTACAAAATAATAATAAAACTGTGTAGCAATGCAGCAAATGTATACAACTAACATTCCAAATAAAATATTACTTACCTGGTAGCCATTGTTTTGTTTACTTTAAGATCAGATGAGAACCTCCAAAAATATTATTATTTTTTTTTTTTTTCTCCATTAGGCTATCATATATGTGAAATAGCTTGAGTAATAGGGTGTTTCACGGCAGTGTGGTTGATGGATGAAGTGGAAGGAAGTTCAATCCACATTGATGCCCCTGTTCCTTTTGCTGAGGAAACTTGTCTGAACAGGTTTCAACCAGATCAGAAGCACGTTTAGGGGTCCCGAGATTTGACGCTTCAGATTGCTTAAGTATTTCTAATTTCAGCTGTTCTAGTGTTAGTTGACTGCCTTGCTTCCTGACAGAAGGGTGCACTGCTCTCTGTCCTTCGTGTCAGTTGTGGAGTTTTGTCCTTGTTGTGTCTACCATTGCGTATTTGTACTCTCTTCTAATTCGTATATTTCCTCATTGCAGATAAACATGGCAACTCAAAGCAAGAAAGATAGGTTTCGTTCATCGGACACCCGAATAAGGAGATCCTGGGTAGCCACCTGCTGACGAAGCTGCAAGTCTTGCAAAAGTGCTTCTTCCATCAAAAACAGGAAAACCTAGGATGGAGAAAATGTCTGAACCTGTGTTTGGATGCTGTGATGGTGTTCTGGAAAAGAGCAAGGATCCCTACTATGAGGCGGGACAGCGCCCTTCGGAAAATGGAAGCTCTGCTCCAGCATTACGACAAGTTGGTGAAAAGCAGGAACAGATCCGAGGAGAGATGTCGTGTTGCGGAGGACATGTTCAAGGTGGAACTCAAGAATGAAATCCTCTATATTGGTCATTCCAATGCCCTTTCTATGATGACAAACGAGGAAGACAAGCTCTTCTACAAGAGTCAGCAGGAGGACCCAACAGAGAGCAGTATGGGATTGGCAGACATGAAGCTGGCCCAAATGGAGAGTAGGAAAAGGCGTTGAGAGTAACAGCAGGAGGAGAGATGACACCGGGAATTTGAGCAGGCCAAGATGGTTACAGAAGCTGCTACTCTTGAAGACAGCTCCTCGTCCTTGGCGTCGCCATCTGCGGAAGATGATCCCTTCTTGGCAGCCTCCACGTCTGCTTCATGTCCTTCTCGAAGGAACCTCATCACTCAAGATGTGGCTGTCGCGTATGACTGGATGAACATTTCTTATCGTGATGCAGCGATGTCCTACGCCATCATCGCGCAATCCTTGGGGCATGATTTGAACGAGGTATCCATCTCCTCTTCCACAATGTATCGTGCTCGCCAGTCGCTTCGGAAGCAAGCAGCAGAGGTGTATCAAGAGGGAGAATTCTGTCCTGAGGAGCCCTTGGTGTTGCACTGGGATGGGAAAATGTTGCCTGAAATCACAGGTGACGGATCTGTGGACTGGATTGCTGTGCTGGTCACCAGGAATGGCCAGGAGAAGCTGCTTGGAGTTCCAAAAGTTCCAGCTGGCACGGAAGTGGAGATGGTACGCGTCTGCATTGATCTTGTGTGGGAACACGACCTGTCCGAATGAATCAAGGGGTTATCATTCAACACAATGGCATTGAACACCGGGATTCACGTGGGAGCCTGTGTCAAGATTGAGGAGGGTCTTGGGAAGCAACTTCTTTACCTAGCATGCAGGCACCATATGTACGAAATTGTCCTGGCCCAAGTCTTCCGGTCTTTGATGGGCCCCACCTCTGGGCCTGAGACTGGGATCTTCAAAAGATTCCAAGAGCAGTGGGGTTTCATCGACCGATCTCTTATCACCACTGCTATTGATTCAGATAGCTGCAGCATTGCTGGACCTCTTTAGGGTCTCAAGGACCAAACTGTCCTTGTCGTGAGGGAAGCTCTGGCTTCTGGTCAGCCGTGGGATGACTACCAAGAACTTCAACTGGTTATCCTCTTTCTCGGGAAGAGACTGTCGCCAATGTGCCACTGCGGAAGCCAGGAGCATACCACCATGCGCGGTGGATGGTGAAAGCCATTTATGGATTGAAGCTGTACCTCCTTCAGGACCAGTTCAGGATGACTGGGTGGGAGTTGAAAGGAGTCACAGAAATCTGCATGTTCGTCGCCCTGGCCAATGCAAAGGCTTGGAGTCGTGCGACCAGAGCAGAGCAGGCCCCTCGTGTGGATCTGAAGTTCTTGCTGGACCTGGAAATACTGCAGGAAGATGCAGTGATCGTCCCAAGCAAGTGCAAGAGGCCATGAAACAACACCTCTGGTATTTCTCTGAGACGCTGGTTGGCTTGGCATTCTTAGATCAAGGGGTTCCTCAGGAAGAGAAACAAAGGATGCGAGAGAACCTCACCAAGCCAGCATCGAGGAAAGACCTTGGAAATTTACCTTTTTTTACAAAACTTGAATGGCTATATCTCCGGAACCATACGACCTAGAGGGTTGAAACAAGTGCCATTCTGTTTTTCTCACCGAGATCTATAAGTGTGCCAATTAAAAAAAAAAATCGGTGATGGTCACATTTTTTCACCCCAAAATTCTGTTGAACTGACATGGAATGACCATAATAGAGTACTGGTAATGAACCTAACACTGATCCCTGTGGTACTCCACTTTTCACTTTATGCCACCCAGATTTATGACCATCTAGAACTACTCTGTTCTCTGTCTTCTAACCATTTTTCTACCCAATTTATAACACCTGAATATCCCATAAACTTTTAATTTATACAAAAGTCTGCTTCGTGGAGCATTGTCAAATCCTTTACTAAAATCCAAATAAATAATAGCTACATCATGCCCATTATCAACCTAATTGGTTACAAACTAGAAAGTCTGAGAGATTAGACAAACAAGACCTTCCTGGTCTAAATCCAATTTGAGAACTTGAAATAAGATTAAATTTAAAAAATTATCTTGAATATAGTTCTTTATAATTCTTTCTAGTATCTTTCCAACCAAAGATGTTAAACTAACAGGCCTATAATTTTCTACCTCTCTTCATGATAGGATATAATATATATATATATATATATATATATATATATATATATATATATATAATATTTAGGAGAAATCCAATGACAAGGAGAAATGTAAATGCCATGAAAAGTCTTCTTTAATGCGCAATGTTTCGAGCAAATACGCTCATCTTCAGGCTGTATGATAACAATGTGAAATTAAAATCAATAATTGAATGAAAAACCAGACAAAGAAAATTTCTATAACCTATTCATAAAGGCAAACTTTAAAAGACTGAAAAAAGAGGGTTAAATTCTAAGTTATACAGATTTACATTTAAAATTAAGAAGCTATTTTTAAAATATAGTAAATGTGAAATTAATACACTGGAAAAATTAACAATAGTACACTGGAATAATGAAACTAACTAACCTTTCACTGCAATTTCCGAGGCTAGACTGATTTAAGCACAAAACGAGAAATAAGATAAGATAAGATGGTGAGGGCGATTGGGGAAGGGGGGATTATAAGGAATTGGGGAAGGAGGAGGGATTATAAAAAGTTTAAAGGGACGGCTGATGAGTCAACATTTAACGTAGGGGTCAAAGTTTTAATATAAAGCGATTCCAAAATTCTAAGTGAGTTGGGACAAGTATTACAACCAAGAATTTTAAAATTGTCTAAAGTGACATCAGTTTTACATTTGATACTGTGTTCCTGAATGCTAGAAACTACTTTAGTTTTTAAAATTTTACCTGTTCGGCCACTTATTCCCATATGCGAATAAAATCTAGCCCTGAGAGAGCGAACAGTGCTGCCAATGTAATTCCCAAGGAGACACCTAGGGCAGGTAAATAAATATACAACACCACTACGCAACGAGTCAGGGGTTCGATCCTTCGCTGAGAAAAAGCTACCTAAAGACGTTTTATTAATAAATATGATGCGGAAATCAGTATGATAAAAAAATTTCCTTAACAACTTTGTAAATTTAAGCTTAAATTCCTTATTCAAAGGACCCATTTCAGGTACCAAGAAATATTTTATATCCTTTGGCACTGTAATACAAGGAAGTTGAGGGCTATAAACATTATTTAAGAAGGATCTAATTAGTTTATCTACATATTGAACAGGAAAACTATTATTGGTAAAGTATGATCTTAGATTATTAAATTCATCATTAAGTAAGGTAAAACTAGAGGTCAAATTATATCCTCTGAACAGGAGAGTTTTAATACAAGACATCTTATAGTTGAAATCAGTAAAACTAAAAAAATTCATGCCCAAACCAGTGAAAGTGGGTTTCCTGTAAACTGATGTAGTAATAGAATCACCTTTTTCGAAATTAAAAGATCTAAAAAGGGAAGGGAGCCATTTTTCTCAGTTTCCATTGTATACGTTATATTGGGGTGCAAAGAATTTAGGAAGTTAAAGAATTGTTGCGCTTGTACCGCATTATCAAAGACAGCTATCGAATCATCAACGAAGCGTCGATAGAAAATTGGCTTGAGATGAGTTGGAGATTGACTAAAAATTACACTTTCTAAATGAGTCATAAAAAAATCAGCTGCTAACGGTCCGACAGGTGATCCCATCCCTACACCATCAATTTGTTGGTAAACCTTATTGTTGAAAGTAAAATAGCATTGTTTGAAGACCAATTCTAAAAGTTCCTTAAATGAGACAATGAAAAACCATGAAAATATCAACCGAGCTAAAAACCCTATCTAAAATAATGGCAATAGTTTCAGATACAGGTACATTTGTGAAAAGCGACTTTACATCAAAACTGACAAAAACTTTTTTGAATCGAAGTTCTCACCAAGAAGGTCTTTTTGGAATTCAAACGAGTTATTTATAGTGTAAGCATTTTTCGCAAAGGGTGACAGGAGACTAACAACAAATTTTGCCAATTGAAAGGTGGGTAAGTTATACGAAGCTAAAATAGGATGGAGAGGTGTTCCAACTTTATGGATTTTAGGCAAACAGTATAATTGAGCAAGATTAGCACCAGATGCGAACAACTGAGAGTAAGTATCGTTTTTTATTATCTTTAAGGACTTTAGTCGTGACAGAAATCTATTAACCTGGTCTTCTAACCTTACAATGACTTTATTAACAGGTTCAAGAATTTGTTTGAATTTAGTAAGATCACTTAGGATCACTTAGGATTTCAAGCGCAACAATTCTTTAACTTCCTAAATTCTTTGCACCCCAATATAACGTATACAATGGAAACTGAGAAAAATGGCTCCCTTCCCTTTTTAGATCTTTTAATTTCGAAAAACGGTGATTCTATTACTACATCAGTTTACAGGAAACCCACTTTCACTGGTTTGGGCATGAATTTTTTTAGTTTTACTGATTTCAACTATAAGATGTCTTGTATTAAAACTCTCCTGTTCAGAGGATATAATTTGACCTCTAGTTTTACCTTACTTAATGATGAATTAATAATCTAAGATCATACTTTACCAATAATAGTTTTCCTGTTCAATATGTAGATAAACTAATTAGATCCTTCTTAAATAATGTTTATAGCCCTCAACTTCCTTGTATTACAGTGCCGAAGGATATAAAATATTTCTTGGTACCTGAAATGGGTCCTTTGAATAAGGAATTTAAGCTTAAATTTACAAAGTTGTTAAGGAAATTTTTTTATCATACTGATTTCCGCATCATATTTATTAATAAAATGTCTTTAGGTAGCTTTTTCTCAGCGAAGGATCGAACCCCTGACTCGTTGCGTAGCGGTGTTGTATATTTATTTACCTGCCCTAGGTGTCTCCTTGGGAATTACATTGGCAGCACTGTTCGCTCTCTCAGGGCTAGATTTTATTCGCATATGGGAATAAGTGGCCGAACAGGTAAAATTTTAAAAACAAGAAGTTTCTAGCATTCGGGAACACAGTATCAAATGTAAAACTGATGTCACTTTAGACAATTTTAAAATTCTTGGTTGTAATACTTGTCCCAACTCACTTAGAATTTTGGAATCGCTTTATATTAAAACTTTGACCCCTACGTTAAATGTTGACTCATCAGCCGTCCCTTTAAACTTTTTATAATCCCTCCTCCTTCCCCAATTCCTTATAATCCCCCCTTCCCCAATCGCCCTCACCATCTTATCTTATCTTATCTTATCTTATCTTATCTTATGTTTTCTCATTTTGTGCTTAAATCAGTCTAGCCTCGGAAATTGCAGTGAAAGGTTAGTTAGTTTCATTATTCCAGTGTACTATTGTTAATTTTTCCAGTGTATTAATTTCACATTTACTATATGTATTTAAAAATAGCTTCTTAATTTTAAATGTAAATCTGTATAACTTCGAATTTAACCCTCTTTTTTCAGTCTTTTAAAGTTTGCCTTTATGAATAGGTTATAGAAATTTTCTTTGTCTGGTTTTTCATTCAATTATTGATTTTAATTTCACATTGTTATCATACAGCCTGAAGATGAGCGTATTTGCTCGAAACGTTGCGCATTAAAGAAGACTTTTCATGGCATTTACATTTCTCCTTGTCATTGGATTTCTCATAAATATTAAATTGAAGCTCTGTAGAAGCAACCCGCATGTATATATATATATATATATATATATATATATATATGATGAATAAAACCACGAAGGAAAGGAAACACTGTATTGACTGGAATAATGCTTCAGTTTTATTTCACTCTAGCAACATTGTTAATAGAAATATTCTTGAGTCTGCCATTATCCAACTTACAAATAACTTCAACATAAGCAAAGGTCTTTTTCAACTCGATCCTGTTGTTTTGAATTCCTTCAGAACAGATTTAGCTAAGAAAGGTAGAATGCTAAATCTTTGGTAAACTTGTATGCTACTCTAATAACTTTTTCAATTTATTTTTATATACATCAAACCTTAAACAAGAAGGGTAGAGTGCTAAAACCCGGGCAGATTTCCAGTATAATTTTTTTTTTTTTTTTTTTTTTTAACCATTGGTTGGAAACAATTAATTTAATCGTGTGCTAAAAATCGGTAGTTTTTCCTTACAAATTTGTATGCGCCTCCCACAATCCTTTAATTTTTATTTTTTCATTATATATATATATATATATATATATATATATATATATACAGGGTGTCCCAGAATTAACTATCTATTTCAATGAAATTGGACAAATTTTTTAAAAACACTTTTATTTATGTTTATCATGTTTAATATGTGTTAAAAATGTATAAATTTCTAAATTTTTTTCATAATTTTATTTTCATAATTTTTTCATTATCTGGTCCAATGAAAGACCATCTGAAGTCATAGAATGGCAGAGAGACTCTCCAAAAGTTAATGTGTAGCTTGGAATGACCAAATCCAAAATTTATGGCCCATTCTTCTTTGTGGAAGCAACTGTAACAGGTACCGTCTACCTTGATATGCTTCAGCAGTTTCTCGAACCACAGCTTCTTGATGATGGCATTCTTGATAATGTTGTGTTTCAACAAGATGGAGCACCATAAATTTTGGATTTGGTCATTCCAAGCCACACGTTAACTTTTGGAGAATGTGTCTGCCATTCTATGACTTCAGACGGTCTTTCATTGGACCAGATAATGATAAAATTATGAAAAAAATTTAGAAATTTATATATTTTTAACACATATTAAACATGATAAACATAAATAAGTGTTTTTTTTTAAATTTGTCCGATTTCATTGAAATAGATAGTTAATTCTGGGACACCCTGTATATATATATATATTTTTTTCCTGTAACCTATATATAGGCTGTAAACTCTTTATGTACATCAGTGTTCCTGAGGATGTCATTAGACGAAAGCGCTTGAGCACCATTGTGTTTTTCCTTTCCTTCGTGGTTTTATTCATCATAAATATTTTTCACATGTTACTTTCGTGAAATAATTTTCATATACATATATATATATTTTTTTTATCAATACAATTTAAGCTATTTAGGCCTAAATGTTAAATGGAGATAAATTTGGAAAAGCTGAATTTGCTATATGATAGCTACGGTACTCTCAGTTTGAGGTAATGATATTGAGTAGGTAGTTTTCACTTGAAAGTTATTGTGGAGGAGACTATTTCCATGGTTTCAAAATATATTTTGAGTTTTTAGTGTAAATAAATATAAGCAGCTTTTTTTTTTACTTTACAGTTGGACAGTAGAAGTAAAAAAATGGGAAATTAAGAGACATGCATGTCCTAAGTTGGATTGATGCGAGTGTATTTTCAGTTTGTAAATTTTTAGAATGACTTAACACACACTACTTCTGTAATACAAGCAGTAGATTTTCAGATTAATTTTGAAGTTGAAGGTATCTTATGATATTTAAAGCCAAATAGCATTACCATAAGTTGGGGTAATTTGGTTCATTCTGTATTTCCTTGTATTTTCTATTCTGAACCATATAGGTCAGGACTTAGGGAGTGTGTAACCTTAATCAAGGCAGGGTACATTTACAAACTTTATAGGTCCTGACCCATAATGGAATAAACTGAATACAGTATTGTATAGTAGGGTAATTGGGTCTGAGTGGATAGATTACAAGTAATTGGAGACCACAACCTTGACATTCCAATGAATTTGTTGTCTATAAACTTTAAATTCATATTATAGGATTCAGTATGTTATTTTACTCTTCATTTCAGGCTTATTACAACTTCTTGAGAAAGAGCACATCTGGATGGAGCATTTGGAATATTCTTTTAGACTTTACAGGAGGATGTTTATCAATATGTCAAATGTTTATTATTGCCTTCAATTACAATGACTGGAGCTCAATATTTGGGGACCCCACAAAGTTTGGATTGGGAATGTTTTCAGTTATGTTTGATATCTTTTTCATGATTCAGCATTACATTTTGTACAAGAATCATGAAAACTATCTGTGTCTTCCCGATTCTCCTGTACTAGCACACTCAAGTTCTTCAAACTCTCAGAATAATATTAATTATGGTTCAATAAATGAAAACCACTAGAAATTTGGCTTCATCTAGTCACTTGTGTAATAACTTTATTACCTTTAACACAATCAAGTTTTCCAACAAACTCTTCTGTTGAAAAACATAACTTAATGCAAGTCCCCTTAAATTATTGGTTTCAGTAGTTAATTAGCCTAGGCCTAGCTAGGCTTTAAAAGTAAATTAAAAATTGTATTATGTAATTTAAGTATATTACATTATTTCTAGTAGGATTTGTTTATAGGTTAGTTTTTAACTGGTTTGTTAATCACTGAATGATTTCAGTCTTTAGAGCACGTTTTTCCATGGTCTGTAAATGAGTTAGCTACATGTCAGGTCCTTGGATTTTATGGTTTTGTTAATTAGCATTAAAATAATTTTTCATATCCACTGTATGACTAGCAGTAAGTTTAGTTTGTTCTAAACTATATTAGGCCTATTACGATATTACGCCATGTGTAAGTACATTGGTGCTGAAAAAAAGTTTTAAAGCGTTTCCTTACTATTCCCTCTACTATAGTTAACACAAAAGACAAGTAGATGGATGACTTTGCTTGTCCTGTTTAAATTAAACAAATTTACTTTCTTCCAATCTAGTTTACATGCAGTATGTGATACTTTGCGGGTATTCTTTTTTTTAAATGTTATATATCATGAACCCAAATAAAATGGTCTTTTATGGAGCAAATTTAGCATTTGAATAGGTCATAGAGAATCTTTTTTAAAACAATTTGTACACTATCATCTCTAGTTATCTTTTACTTTACTTGTAAAAGGTTTCTGTGATCATCATTAACTTAACAGCTGGTGTGATGTTGAAATTAATAAGGAAAGTAAAACTAGTTTCATGTATTCACTAATTACCTATACAATATATGTATCAAAGTTGACAGTATTCTTCATTATAATAATAATAATGCACTGTTAAATTTATATTATGGATTTGTACAAGTTTGTATGGCCAGTTGAAGTTCAAGAACTGTCAAAATCATGTTTTTGAACTTGTTTATTATGTATGTGGAAATGCATAAGTATTTTTAAGTTTAGTTCTTATTTTAAGCAACATGTTTTGGTATTGGAGTAGCCTAGAACTATTGTAGCTTATTCTCTCTCAGCTTAATTAGCATTCATAATGAGTTTCTATATATAGATAAATTATTTACTTCATAAGTTGTGTTAAAACGTATTTAATGATGTAACTATTAGCTAGTTATTTTCTAAAACCTTTTTCATTGCATTAAATTTATAATTTTTATTGGTAATGTACATTCATCCTAGCAAATAATTTGTCATTATGCAAGTAAAGGATATGATTTATGGCTTAAAATTTCTTAGGGTAACTTAGCTTTTAAAAGAAATTGTTCTACTACCAGTAATCCTTTGTATGTATTCATTACCTCTTTTTACTCCACACCTCTTTTCCTCTTCCTTATAAAATTAAATTTTGTATTCCTTAATTTTTTAAAATTTACTTATCTTGTTGATTATATAACAAATTATGTAAATTAGCACTAAAGAAATCATTGCAGTGAACTCCAATTTTCATGAGGAAAAAAAAAAAGAAAGGTTAATAATAATAATAATGAAGATAGCCTAATCAGAGATTTTATGTAATACATTTTCCTACTTTACAATCCTGGCACTATTGCAGTTGAGTACCCCAACCCAACAAATTCAACTGTATGCCCTTCACAAATAGTTAGGTTAAGTTGTAATATTTTCATTAAAACTAATGAAAATATCAACTTAGAACCTAACTAATCATCAACCAATTGTCCTTTAAATTTTTTATTCTAATGTAATTGAATTTGTTGGGTTGGGGTACCCAACTGCAAAAGTGCCACAATCCCTTGTATAAATTTATCTTGCACAATATGCGAGATGTTCCTGTGTTTCTGATTTAACATTTTTAAATGGTGGTGTATTTCTAAATGCATTCCACACTTAAGTAGAACCAAACTGTATATATTACATCCATTTTATACATTCTCCATTCCATGTTTTCATTTATTGCCAACTCTAATTTGTACTTGAAGGAAGTGTCTTTGCTTGTGTGTTTTGGGTGTTGAATGACTTTTTTGGTGATTTATTGATTGTAGTCTTAAAGTATTTTGTAGTACTTAGCCCATAATTTTTTTAAAATTTCATGGTATCTCCAGAGCTTACTTAGTTTTCCAAATTTTATATTTACTTTTTTCAATACATACACAATTGTTGTCAAGTCTTTCATTTCAGGTTCCTTCAAACTGAATTATTGTATTTGATATAGCTACATTGCAAATGGAGTAGGGGATGATTAATTAATGATGAGGTTGTTTAACCTCCCTCACAACATCTTAGGTCATATAATGGAGGGGATCTACGTCGTTACACGAGATCCGAACCACGGGTCGCTATATAATCTGGACGCAAAGGACAGTCTCCCATCTAACTACTATTCGACCCCATGTCGCTTAATTTCGCTGATCGACGGGAGGCGATGTTACGACATTGGCCACGACATAGCCTCTTACTTGGAATTTAATATAAAATGCTTAATATAAACTTCAGTTCCTGGACCTCGAGAAGGTTCGCCTTGGTGCGACAAACCGTTTACTGTATTTCATGAGAAATGTAATTTGAAATGAGCCTAAAAGCTACAGTTCTAGTAATTAACTGAAAAACGGCAGAAACTGCTCTCTTCAGCTATGAAGAAAATATAGATATATTTTATTTGTTTTAAGTTTCTTACAGAAAATGTCATTTGGACTATTATTTCTTTTTGCTCTCATAATGTCCTTAATATCTTCTACTTCAATGAGAAAACAGTAGTGTTGGGTGGGAATAATTATTTTATTTTTTCCCCCCATAAGCTAAGAATTGGTCTGCAAGGGAAATATCAAGAAAATGGGATATGGAAGAAGAAGAGATATGCTCTATTAATGAAAGGTGAGTTTGGTGTATGAGCTGAATGAAAAGAATGTTAGCTGCTGCTGTTGATGTGTACAAATAAGCGGTAGCGAAAGAAGACTGCGCAAAGCATAAACACTCGGTACACTGCCTTCAATCTGGGTCCGCGAACGAGACGAATTTTCAACCCAGAAAGATTGGCTTGATAGCCAATTCTGTATGAAAAATGGAAGCGAACGTTTCAGTGCGGGGGAGTGGAGTTTAGATAAAATGTTCCATCTCCAGGTAGTACTATGAACCTTTTCCAAGTCGAAGAATACTGTAAGCAGAAATTTGTCCTCGGAAAAGGCCTGTTACGTCATACGCCAGTTGAAGTATTGGATCAACAGTTGAACGGAAACGTGTCTAAAACGAAAATGCACAGTAGACAATACCTCAACATTTTCCAAGAACCAGGATAAGCGGCCGCTCACATTCTCCATATTCTTACAGACAGCTCGTCAGCAATATGGGTCGAGAACTGTTATTTTGAGTGGGATATCTCCAGATTTCGCAATTGGAATAATATTCTTCTACCAGATTATGGGGAAAGAATCGTATATCCAATAAGAATGCGAGAACAGAGGGGTTAAGGTGCTTAAGCAATAAGCATGAGGTAAGGGAAGTATCAGGTTCAGCTGCCCTGCTACAACGAAGAGAGACGTGGAGGAGGAGATTGTGGATACCAATCTACAGGGAAGTAGTGTTGGCACTCCCGTTTCTCCTGTCTCTGTCCTCCTTAGCTGATCATTTTCCGTGTCTCGTCTACCCTGTGAGCGATCCAGCATGCTCTCAAAAACTCTTCTCCCTCTATTCTTCGCTACATTTACATGCATCTTACGCACTACACAATCTTTTTTTAAAAATAAAAGAAAGACCTCGTTACCTGGGGAAGGGACCGTAAATGTCCTCCCTTCTGGCTGCCCCGCTGCCGGTACTGGGAACAGAGACCCAGGCGGCGCGGCTGGTTCTATTACCACCCACTCGAAATGTTCTGAACCTCTGATTTAATGTTCATAAACTTTCGTGGCCTTTCCTCAAATTTCTAATCTATTGAACACCATATCTCTTCTAAACCTCGCCTTCTTTTCCTCACTGAAACTCGGGTGTCTGAGGCGATCGACAGCAACCTATTTGCTGTACCCTCCTTTCTCTATATTCAACTTCATTCCAAAGATGGATATTGCATATATGTAGTTATGTACGCAACGACCTAACTTGCTCTCGTATTCCCTAACTTGAATCTTCCGAATTGAACACACTGGCTACGGCTTACATGCCAGTCTCAAACTAAATACATCTGTGCTGCCTACCTTTCTCCTAATTTTGCTGACTCGAAAACTCTGACTACCTCGCTTCCAAAGTGGAATACATTCTGTCCCATTCTTCTTTCGCTGAAATCTCCATTTTAGGAGATTTCAATGTTCACCAACAACTTTGGCTTTCTTCCCATCACGCTGACATCCCTACTGAACTAGCTCACAACTTCTCCATCCTGAATGATTTAGAACAGATTATAACCGCACCCTACTCTTATCTCTGATCACCTCGGAGATACTCAACATTCTGGATTTATTTATCGCCAATCGTCGTCGTCCTTACTCTGTGAAGCATTTTTTTTTTTTTCGTTTGCCTCCTCCGACCACAATCTTATAATTGTTTACTGTCCTATTACTCCATTTCGGCCTTTGGGTCCTCCTCCTTGGTGCCTTTGGCACTTTGGTGTCGCTGATTGGGAGTGTCATAGGCAGTACTCAGAGCGGGGCAATAAATACATTGAATGTATTTAAATACTAAATACATGGGAGAAATGTATTTAAATACTAAATACATTTTACGAATGTATTTAGATACTAAATACAAAATACATCAATTGTATTTAAATACATTTGTAAATACATTTTAAATACATACAAATTTTAACATATGCATTCACTAATTCATGAGTAACAACAATATAAAATGCTTGATAAAGGATAAAGAAATAGTACAATCTAATTTCCGATTATATATTTCCCTTTTTAGAACAAAACAAAAACAAAAGAACTTAGAACTTACGATGTTCAACCAGTGACATATTATACTCATTATATCATTGCAAAATGAGTAACAATTAATGAGTAGATGAGACATAAACGTAAACATAAGGCACCTTACGAATTCTCTTTTATTTCACGGTTGCTGCGGATCAAAACCAATCTTTCAAAAGTTTTGTCTGAAAGAGAGTTTCTTTTGGGAGTCAAAGTGATTCCCGCGAATGAGAATATTCGCTCTACCGGTGCCGAAGATGGTAATGTCGTGTTATAGCGGAGGAACAGTCTTTTTATGAGAGGATGTTTTCCCAAACTGTTGAAACATGAACCATGCTGTACTACACTGTCGACGCGTCGTACTGTGCTAGTACAGAACGTGTATTAAACCAGTAAAAGTATTTACATTTTTATATTTTGAGTATTTAAATACATTGTATTTAAATACTCATTAAAGTATTTAAATACTATACTTAAATACATGAAAAACAATGTATTTATAAATACAGTTCTAAATACACAAATGTATTTAAATACGTATTTAAATACTGCCCAGCTCTGGCAGTACTACTATAATTGCCCATGAAATAATCACTGCTTCCCTGGCGGGGCTCTTGCGAATGCATTGAGCACATCACGGTGATTCCCTCGGGTATAGGGACTACATTCCATATTCTTTTCCAAGTACGAATGCAAAAGAGTCCGTTTAACTTTCTCTGCTCTAATGTTATGAGCAACAAAAAGGAAGCTTTCAGAAGGTACCGTCGTCATTCAGCTCCCGACTCTTACTTGGCTTATATTTTTCCCCGGAATCGTACAAAATCTGTTCTTCGACTTGCCAAAAAATTCCTTCACCAGACAAAAATGTGAAAACCTATCTAATTCTAATTCTCCTCGCTCTTTCTGGCATCTAACAAAACAAAACTCTAATAACTTTAATTTTTCTTCTTTCCCTCATCTTCCATTTTGACGGCTCGGTTGTCGTCTCTTCTGATAAAGCTGAAACTTTTGCTTCCAACTCCACCTTGGACGATTCTGTTGTTATTTTATCTCCTCCTCCTTCTGACTTACGTCTGAAATTAGAATCTCTCCTAAAGATGTTTTTTATGACCTATCTGGGCTCAACTTTAGGAAGAGGTACAGTCCTGATGGGATGCCTCCTGCTGTTCTCAAGAACTGTGCTTCTGTGCTGTGCTGACACCCTGCCTAGACAAACTCTTTCGTCTTTGTCTTTTATCTGGTACTTTTCCTTCCTGTTGGAAATTCGCTTTCATTCAGCCTGTCCCAAAGAAGGGTGACTGCTCTCAACCTTCTAACTATCGTCTAATTGCTTTGATTTCTTGCCTTTCTGAAGTTTTTTAATCTATCCTCAATAGGAAGATTCTTAAACACTTTTCTATTCAGAATCTTTCAGATCATCAGTATGGGTTCCGCAATGGACGCTCTACTGGCGATCTTTTTGCATAATCTCTCTCACTTTTGGACATCACCTTTCAGGATTTCGGTGAAACCTTTGCTACACCGCTAGACATACTGAAAGCTTTTGATAGTCTTGCCCAAATCATGGTTTCTATTCTTCTATCTGTGCCTTCATCTCTGATTTCCATTCTGGCTGATCTATAACTGCCGTTGTAGATTGCCACTGTTCCTCTCTCAAAGCCATTAATAGTGGTGTAACTCGGGGTTCTGTCCTGTTACCCACTCCTGTTACTTTCAATCAGACTTCCTGTCCTATTCACTCCTGTGCCGAGAATTCCACTCTCCACCCACTTCACAAAGCATCCCTCTCAACAGTCATTCTATGCTTCGTGTGAGACTGCTCTGGCGCCCCTGACATCTAATCTTTTTACTCTCTCTGACTGGGTCAGAGAAAACCTTGGCTTTCAATACCTCAAAAACCCAGTTCCTTCATCTGTCTACTCGTCACAATCTTCCACGTGACTTATCCCCTTATCTTTATTAATACACAACTCAATCCTTCCTCTTCTCTTAACATTCTTGACGTTTCCTTTTCCCGTGGTCTTTCCTGGAAAGGTCACCTATACTCTTTTCAAAGCAGATTCTACGAGGTTAGGTTGCTCTACTGGCTCCGCAGTTTCTTAACTTCCACTTAATGACCATTCAAAAACCACGCGGTCCTTAAAGCGGGGGGGGGGGGGGGGCTTATTTGACCACCAAGGGCCACATGGCGGAGGAAGGGTCTTGACGTTTAACCGCGTGGCCAATACTAAGCATTAAAATATCCTGTTCATAATATAATATATTAGTCAAGATATTATTTTCAATTAAAGAAACAAACAATGAATACAATTTATTTAGAAGATATGCCTTTTAATTGTACATTTACCTCATTACCTCTCAATAATATAAGGAATCTAATATGGCACCTTACATAAGATTAAAAAGGGGTGGGGGTAACATCAGAAGACCACGTGGTTTTAGAAGGGGGTTTAAGTCATTGGCCACAAATGACCACAAGGCTGGGGGGGACGGGTTTGAAAACCACCCGAAAAAGTACCACGTGGTTTTTGAATGACCCCTTCGTTGCTGTCTCTGTACAGGGGTCTTGTCCGCTTCTGTATGGAGTAACTCGACACAGCTCTACTTGACCGGATGGAATCAAAGGCTTTTCGTCTCGTCAATTCCCCACTTCTTAGTGTCTGTCTTCAATTCCTCTCTCCCCGCCGCAATGTTTCCTCACTCTCTTTACTATCGCTATTATAACGCACACTGTTCTTCTGAACACTCTAACTGCAGGCCGCCTCCTTTAAGGAGAGCACACAGTACAAATTTTCAACACATTCTCATCTCTTTCTTCTGTCTAACACACTAACGCAATAGTTAATCGGTGTTCTCAATCTTTCATCTACTCAACCGTCAACTCTGGAACAATCTTCCTCAATCCATCTTTCCCCATGTTTGTGGCCTCCAATCTTTCAAACGCAGTGTTTCCTGGCATCATGAAGATCCTGGACTCTTCGGCTCTCTACTTTCTCATATAGGAGGGTGAGAGGGCCATTTTTGCGGGCACTCGCCCTTGGCCCTTCCTCCCTGAATAAAAAAAATATATTAAAAAAAAAGTTTTGTGAAGGTGAACAGCTTATTGTCGGAAATAAGTTCCTGATGTCCAACCCAAGCTGGGGGAAGCCTGAAAAGACGACGACGACGACGACGACCACCATGTAGATCAGCTGGACAGCAAAAATGGTCGTAAGTACTCCAGAAATTTTCTGAGGGTTGAGGGGAAGTAATTACGTACGTCTGCATCATGATGGGTGAATTTTTACGAACACGTTTCCATATGCTGGAGAGAGTAAGTAATACTGTACTACGAAGTAATACTAACAGCATGAGAATGACAAGACCGGCAAACCCAACGGAGGATACAGGGAGCTGCAGCAGAGGCTCCGTTTTACTCAAATGCAATTTTGCCGTAAGGACGCTGAAATTGTCACGACGCATTCTTTTTTTCCAGAACTAACTCGATAATCAGAAGTCCACCAAAGAACTCGGATCTTTATATTCTCACCGAACATCTAAGATATGCTACGGGTTGACGCCTCGAATTAGAGAATTAAAGCTATCAGCTGAACTTGTGCAGTCTTCAATGGTGGCAGTAGTACCAGTCAGTTGCTTAAATAAACTTGTTCGCTCCAGCAAAACCGACGGGGCTGGGATCAGAGCAGAATAAGGGTGGAAAAAGACGATTTGGATATTTTCCCTACGAAATGTAACAATTAAAATTTGAGCCTAGTTTCTGTTTCATCATTGTGTAAATAATAGTGTAGCTGTTTAACGTAACCTTTCCCAATAATTTAGTTCTTTGCATCTATTGATCTTGGCTGTGGTTTTCCAGAATTCTTTCTAGTTGACACGCGTCTTTTTTTATATGGAGGTGTTAAGACTGAGCAATACTCCAGCTTGGGTATGATCTGTGTTTTCAATAGAGGAATCTTTGTATTCCTGTCCCTTCTTTAAAGGTTTTCAGTATCTGTCCAGTTATTCTTTGTGCTTTATTCTTCTGTATTTCAAAGTTCGCGTTGTCAGTCTTTTTCACTCTAAAATCTTTTGTTTATAATTAATTTATTTTACTCATTAGTGTAGGCCCCCAAGAATTTTTTAGCACCCACCCCCTCAGTACATCAGCCCCTTTTATGAAGAAAGTGATTTTTGCAAAAATTCAGCCAAAGATAATTGTTGTTTCTCGCTCTTCGTAGTGCCTCAACCATTCATGAGATTCTCTGAGCCACACGTGAGGATGTTCTAGCCTGCTGTTATAACTTTAGTTTTCTTTTGTTCCCAGGTTTAGTGAGAGTGGCTAGTGAGGCTGCTGATGATACACGCCCATCATTCAGATCCAAAGGTTCGAGCGAGGTGTGGTTCGTCGTTTCGATTAAAGATGAAGTCCTTTCCGGGAGGAAGCTTCCATCACAGTAAAAAGTCCTAGCTCTATTTTCCTTTCCCCATAACCCCATAAAGTCATGAAGATCGCCAGGGAGAGTCTAAATTCAGTCATTGACGAAGTTATGTTGTTCTGGAACAAATCCAGACTGCTAACTCAAGCAAGACACTACTACAAGTACATCGAGAAATTGAAAGTTCCCTTCAGGAAATGGAAGGATTTGCAGAAACACCAAAAGAGGTGGTCCGACAACTAGATCAAGAAATAGAAACCTTTTCGGGGCAGTACGCACCACCACTTTTTTGACATAGCCCAGCCTGTCATGAAAATTGTCATAATACAAGACAAAGATTTCATTTTGAGAGAGAGAGAGAGTTACAAGGAGTTACAAGGAAAAGAAGTACCTCAAAAGGCCTTGCGGCCCATACCTAGGAGGTACCAATGGCAACGGGTGCCAGGGAAAATTTTGTCTTTCAACTATCCTAGCAGTAGTAGAAAACTGGATAGAAAAGTAGAAGGCTCTCTCCCCACCCTCCGCTCCCTCCCTGCCAGAGGCAGGTACGGAAAAAGGTTGAAGAAAATACCTTGACCCTGGAAAAGTAGCCAAGGAAATTTTACAGGAAAGTGGAGAATATATAAATAGCTCTATATTTACCTTGCTCACAGAGACACCGTGCAAGCGAACTCCTGCAGAGTTTTCTTATGTTTTAATCTTAAACTATCAACGTGTTAAAATAATTCCCACATATACTAGTCCTAAATCATTTCAAATCCAACTTCTAACCATTGTTGCGAGTTGGGTTATCATTTGAACTAAACATGCTTCTAAAATCGACATCTTTGAACCCGCGTCACATAAGCGTCGATTGTAGCCCATATGCCTAACGAAAGGGATTAACTTTGTGGCATTTTTCGCCAGTTTCCAATCCACCTACCTACTTCCCCACCAATACCCAGCGCGCGCACTTCGGCCATTAGCCGGCGGTGAGGTACCTTATCAAAGGCCTTCTAATCAATCGCCCTACTCTTATCATACTCAACATGACGTAGAAAAACTCGAGCATGATGGTGAGACACGACCTATGCCGTCTAAACCCATGTTGGAGTCCCCAAGTAGCTTGTAGGAATCCAAATGGTCAACAATCCTACTCGCTATTATCCCCTCTAAATATTTACCTACAACTGAAGTTAAATGGTGTTATTTATAGAGGTTCCAAGCCTCTCTTCCCACGCATGAGATAGCAGTAGCGTCCTAATCGTAACAGTAGAGAAAAAGACAATACTAAAAGTTTTTCTTTTTTTTGCAGTCAGAGGAGAACATCCCTAACCTAAGCTAAAAGGACAGAGTGGGATGGGAAGGGGTCCTAGTAACCCACGGGACAGGTTTGTACAACAGACTTCACCCGCCCTCCCGAAAGAGAGAGAACCTAAAGGAATTGGCAGCCAATTTCTCTAGAATCCCACGACTCGGGACCGGAGGGCTGTCACACCCCAAGTATAAAGTTTACAACACCAGAAGGAACGTGCATAACCTTTATACCCCCTGCGGAGAGAGAGAGAGAGAGAGAGAGAGAGAGAGAGAGAGAGAGAGAGAGAGAGAGAGTTACAAGGAGTTACAAGGAAAAGAAGTACCTCAAAAGGCCTTGCGGCCCATACCGAGGAGGTACCAATGGCAACGGGTGCCAGGGAAAATTTTGTCTTTCAACTATCTAGCAGTAGTAGAAAACTGGATAGAAAAGTAGAAGGCTCTCTCCCCACCCTCCGCTCCCTCCCTGCCAGAGGCAGGTACGGAAAAAGGTTGAAGAAAATACCTTGACCCTGGAAAAGTAGCCAAGGAAATTTTACAGGAAAGTATATAAATAGCTCTATATTTAGCTTGCTCACAGACACGACACGAGCAACGAACTCCTGCAGAGTTTTCTGAGGTTTTAATCTTAAACTATGAGTGTGTTCAGTACTTTGTCTAGCCTATTTTTAAACAGATTTACACTTTGACTGGAAACAACCTCTGAGGGAAGTTGGTTCCAGATATTAACTATTTTATAGGAAAAGAAATTTCCGCAGACTGAGGTCCTAAATGTCTTTACACACTCAAATAGTGTGCAAGATTTCGTCTAACCTTTTCTTGAACTGATCCACAGAGGAACTGTTCACAACTTCCGAAGGTAACCTGTTCCATGTGTCACAGATCTTATACGTAACGTAATTCCCACACACACTAGTCCTAAACCGTTTCAAATCCAACTTCCAACCATTGTTGCGAGTTGGGTTATCATTTAAACTAAACATACTTCTAAAATCGACATCGTTGAACCCTCGTAAGAGCTTGAAAACCTCGATCAGTTGACCGCGCAGCCTCCGAGTTTCAAGCGAAAACAAGTTCAGGGCGCGTAACCGTCGATTGTAGCCCATATGCCTAACGGAAGGGATTAACTTTGTGGCCCTCGCCTGCACTCGCTCCAGCCTCTCAATATCTTTCCTGAGGGTGGGCGACCAGAACTGCACAGCATACTCCAGGTACGGCCGAACAAGGGAATTGTACAGTGAGAGCACAATCTCCTTGTTCCGAAACTGAAATTGCCTCCTGATATAACCCAATAGTTTCTGGGCTTTCTTTTCCACCTCTACACACTGTTTCGTAAACTTAAGGTCGCTGCTAATTAGCACACCCAAGTCCTTTTCTAAATCAGTCACCTCGATATTACTGCCCAACATCGAGTAGTCCGACTTGGGATTGGCGTAGCCAATGTGCATCACTTTGCATTTACCCAAGTTAAACGGCATTTGCCATTTTTCGGACCACTCTCCTATCCTACCTAGGTCCGCACGCAGTTCCTCGATCGCTTCGGGCGTCCCAACATTGGCCCCAAGCTTGGTGTCATCAGCGAATTTGGCGATCCGACTGACGATGCCACCGTCGATATCATTTATGTAAATGGTAAACAACAGTGGCCCCAAAACGGAACCCTGAGGAACCCCACTAGTGACCGAGGCCCAACCCGAACTAGCCCCTTTAATTACCACCCTCTGCCGCCTATTCCTCAGCCAGTTTTCAATCCACCTACCTATTTCCCCACCGATACCCAGCGCGCGCACTTTCGCCATTAGCCGGCGGTGAGGTACCTTATCAAAGGCTTTCTGAAAGTCGAGATAAAGTATATCAATCGCCCTACTCTTATCGTACTCACTCAACATGACGTGGAAAAACTCGAGCAAGTTGGTGAGACACGACCTATGCCGTCTAAACCCATGTTGGGAGTCCCCAAGCAGCTTGTAGGAATCCAAATGGTCAACGATTCTATCAGCTATTATCCTTTCTAATAATTTACCTACAACTGAAGTGAGACTAATAGGACGATAGTTCCCTGGACTTTCGTGATCCCCTTTCTTAAAGATAGGGGTCACGTTGGCCTCCCTCCAGTCACCAGGCACCTGGCCCATCACCAACGATTTGTTGAAGACTGTAGCCAGGTGGGGAGCCACCTGGTCGCGCACTTCTCGCAAAACACTGGGGAGAAACTGGTCTGGCCCAGGAGCCTTAAACGCGCTCAGTTTGTCTATTCTATGAGCAACGACTGTCGCGGTACATCTAACACTATCCAGGCCAGCACCTTCGTGCCTCACAGCTGGCTCGGGGATGACGCGGGTATCCTCCCTGGTGAACACTCCCGCAAAGTACTCATTAAGCACATTAGCGATGTCCGCGTCGGAGGTCCGCAGAACGCCGCTTCCGTCCTTTAAAGGACCTATCATGCTTCTAATGGGCTTTCTACTATTAACATAACTGAAGAACTCCTTAGGGTTCCCCTTGCAGAGGCTTGCCACCCGTAGTTCTTCGTTACGTTTCGCTAGCCTAACCTTCGCCTTCACTTCCCTACACAGGCGGACATACGCTTCAGTGTTCTCGTGGGAACGATTGGCCTTCGCCCTCCTATACGCTACTTTCCTATTTCGGATAGCCGAAGCGATGCCACGATTGAACCACTTAGGCTGCGTTGAAGCAGGGGTGACCGGTTTTGAGGGTATGGCAGCAGACTGCAGCACCATAAACTCTCCCGGAATGCACTCCACACTCCCTCAACATCGCCGCCAACCTCTAACCCCATCTCTCTACGCTATCCCTGAGGCTAACAAAGTTCGCCCGCCGGAGATCGAGCTTACTGCCTCTCGAGTTACTACGCTTCACCCGAGGGACGCACACACGGAACCTAATAAGACTGTGATCACTCCCGCCCAACGATTCGTCAACGGTGAGGCCAGTGACGAGGTTGTCTTCGGTCGTGAACACTAAGTCTAGAACGCTTTCGCCTCGTGTAGGCTCGTTGACCCACTGAGTGAGGAAGTTCTCATCAGCAAAGTCAACTAGCCTCCTCCCTTCAGCATCGGCAGTCCTGTTTTCCCACTTTATGCCGCGACAGTTGAAGTCTCCTAAAACTACACACACCCTATCCCCTAGCAGGCTACTGAGTTCGGTGTACAGGGCTGTATCCTCCTCGAGGAGGAGATGCGGAGGTCTGTACACCAAGATTAACCTATAGTTCGTCCCTCCCACGTTCAGATCGACGCCAAGCAGCTCCCGTTCCGACCGGAACTGGCAGTCAACCGGACTCAACGTGTCCCTCACGTATATTAGTACCCCACCCCCCTCCCCACGGGTGCGGTCTTTGCGAAACATTCTATACCCAGGAATTTCGAACTCCCCAAGAGAGAGAGGAGAGAGAGAGAGAGAGAGAGAGAAAAAGAGAGAGAGAGAGTTACAAGGAGTTACAAGGAAAAGAAGTACCTCAAAAGGCCTTGCGGCCCATACCGAGGAGGTACCAATGGCAACGGTGCCAGGGAAAATTGTTTATTTTTCTTTCAACTATCCTAGCAGTAGTAGAAAACTGGATAGAAAAGTAGAAGGCTCTCTCCCCACCCTCCGAGAGAGAGAGAAAAAGAGAGAGAGAGAGAAAAGAGAGAGAGAGAGAAAAAAAGAGAGAGAGAAAAAAAAAGAGAGAGAGAGAGAAAAAGAGAGAGAGAGAGAGAGAGAGAAAAAAGAGAGAGAGAGAGAAAAAAAGAGAGAGAAGAGAGAGAGAGAGAAAAAAAGAGAGAGAGAGAGAAAAAGAGTTACAAGGAGTTACAAGGAAAAGAAGTACCTCAAAAGGCCTTGCGGCCCATACCGAGGAGGTACCATGGCAACGGGTGCCAAGGAAAATTTTCTACACACTCAAGAGTGTGCAAAATTTGGTCTAACCTTTTCTTGAACTGATCCACAGAGGAACTGTTCACAACTTCCGAAGGTAACCTGTTCCATGTGTCCAGATCTTATACGTAACGTAATTCCCACACACACTAGTCCTAAACCGTTTCAAATCCAACTTCCAACCATTGTTGCGAGTTGGGTTATCATTTAAACTAAACATACTTCTAAAATCGACATCGTTGAACCCTCGTAAGAGCTTGAAAACCTCGATCAGTTGACCGCGCAGCCTCCGAGTTTCAAGCGAAAACAAGTTTCAGGGCGCTAACCGTCGATTGTAGCCATATGCCTAACGGAAGGGATCACTTTGTGGCCCTCGCCTGCACTCGCTCCAGCCTCTCAATATCTTTCCTGAGGGTGGGCGACCAGAACTGCACAGCATACTCCAGGTACGGCCGAACAAGGGAATTGTACAGTGAGAGCACAATCTCCTTGTTCCGAAACTGAAATTGCCTCCTGATATAACCCAATAGTTTCTGGGCTTTCTTTTCCACCTCTACACACTGTTCGTAAACTTAAGGTCGCTGCTAATTAGCACACCCAAGTCCTTTTCTAAATCAGTCACCTCGATATTACTGCCCAACATCGAGTAGTCCGACTTGGGATTGGCGTAGCCAATGTGCATCACTTTGCATTTACCCAAGTTAAACGGCATTTGCCATTTTTTTCGGACCACTCTCCTATCCTACCTAGTCCGCACGCAGTTCCTCGATCGTTTCGGGCGTCCCAACATTGGCCCCAAGCTTGGTGTCATCAGCGAATTTGGCGATCCGACTGACGATGCCACCGTCGATATCATTTATGTAAATGGTAAACAACAGTGGCCCCAAAACCGAACCCTGAGGAACCCCACTAGTGACCGAGGCCCAACCCGAACTAGCCCCTTTAATTACCACCCTCGCCGCCTATTCCTCAGCCAGTTTTCAATCCACCTACCTATTTCCCCACCGATACCCGCGCGCGCACTTTCGCCATTAGCCGGCGGTGAGGTACCTTATCAAAGGCTTTCTGAAAGTCGAGATAAAGTATATCAATCGCCCTACTCTATCGTACTCACTCAACATGACGTGGAAAAACTCGAGCAAGTTGGTGAGACCGACCTATGCCGTCTAAACCCATGTTGGGAGTCCCCAAGCAGCTTGTAGAATCCAAATGAGAGAGAGAGAGAAAAAGAGAGAGAGAGAGAAAAGAGAGAGAAGAGAAAAGAGAGAGAGAGAGAGAGAAAAAGAGAGAGAGAAAAAAGAAGAGAGAAAAAGAGAGAGAGAGAGAAAAAGAGAGAGAGAGAAAAAGAGAGAGAAGAAAGAGAGAGAGAAAAAGAGAGAGAGAGAGAAAAAAGAGAGAGAGAGAAAGAGAGAGAGAGAAGGAGAAAGAGATAGAGAGAGAAAAAGAGAGAGAGAGAGAAGAGAGAGAGGGAGAAAAAGAGAGAGAGAGAGAGTTACAAGGAGTTACAAGGAAAAGAAGTACCTCAAAGGCCTTGCGGCCATACCGAGGAGGTACCATGGCAACGGGTGCCAGGGAAAATTTTGTCTTTCAACTATGCTAGCAGTAGTAGAAAACTGGATAGAAAAGTAGAAGGCTCTCTCCCCACCCTCCGCTCCCTCCCTGCCAGAGGCAGGTACGAAAAAGGTTGAAGAAAATACCTTGACCCTGGAAAAGTAGCCAAGGAAATTTTACAGGAAAGTGGAGAATATATAAATAGCTCTATATTTAGCTTGCTCACAGAGACCGAGCAAGCGAACTCCTGCAGTTGGTTCCAGATATCAACTATTTTACAGGAAAAGAAATTTCCGCAGACTGAGGTCCTAAATGTCTTTACACACTCAAATAGTGTGCAAGATTTCGTCTAACCTTTTCTTGAACTGATCCACAGAGGAACTGTTCACAACTTCCGAAGGTAACCTGTTCCATGTGTCACAGATCTTATACGTAACGTAATTCCACACACACTAGTCCTAAACCGTTTCAAATCCAACTTCCAACCATTGTTGCGAGTTGGGTTATCATTTAAACTAAACATACTTCTAAAATCGACATCGTTGAACCCTCGTAAGAGCTTGAAAACCTCAATCAGTTGACCGCGCAGCCTCCGAGTTTCAAGCGAAAACAAGTTCAGGGCGCGTAACCGTCGATTGTAGCCCATATGCCTAACGGAAGGGATCAACTTTGTGGCCCTCGCCTGCACTCGCTCCAGCCTCTCAATATCTTTCCTGAGGTGGGCGACCAGAACTGCACAGCATACTCCAGGTACGGCCGAACAAGGAAGATAGAGAGAGAAAAGAGAGAGAAGAAAAGAGAGATGGAGACAAGAGAGAGAGAGAGAGGAGAGAGAGAGAGAGAGAGAGAGAGAGAGAGAGAGAGAGAGAGAGAGAGAGAGAGAGAGAGAGAGAGAGAGAGAGAGAGAGAGAGAGAGAGAGTTACAAGGAGTTACAAGGAAAAGAAGTACCTCAAAAGGCCTTGCGGCCCATACCGAGGAGGTACCAATGGCAACGGGTGCCAGGGAAAATTTTGTATTTTATTTCAACTATCCTAGCAGTAGTAGAAAACTGGATAGAAAAGTAGAAGGCTCTCTCCCCACCCTCCGCTCCCTCCCTGCCAGAGGCAGGTACGGAAAAAGGTTGAAGAAAATACCTTGACCCTGGAAAAGTAGCCAAGGAAATTTTACAGGAAAGTGGAGAATATATAAATAGCTCTATATTTAGCTTGCTCACAGAGACACCGAGCAAGCGAACTCCTGCAGAGTTTTCTGAGGTTTTAATCTTAAACTATGAGTGTGTTCAGTACTTTGTCTAGCCTATTTTTAAACAGATTTACACTTTGACTGGAAACATCCTCTGAGGGAAGTTGGTTCCAGATATTAACTATTTTATAGGAAAAGAAATTTCCGCAGACTGAGGTCCTAAATGTCTTTACACACTCAAATAGTGTGCAAGATTTCGTCTAACCTTTTCTTGAACTGATCCACAGAGGAACTGTTCACAACTTCCGAAGGTAACCTGTTCCATGTGTCACAGATCTTATACGTAACGTAATTCCCACACACACTAGTCCTAAACCGTTTCAAATCCAACTTCCAACCATTGTTGCGAGTTGGGTTATCATTTAAACTAAACATACTTCTAAAATCGACATCGTTGAACCCTCGTAAGAGCTTGAAAACCTCGATCAGTTGACCGCGCAGCCTCCGAGTTTCAAGCGAAAACAAGTTCAGGGCGCGTAACCGTCGATTGTAGCCCATATGCCTAACGGAAGGGATTAACTTTGTGGCCCTCGCCTGCACTCGCTCCAGCCTCTCAATATCTTTCCTGAGGGTGGGCGACCAGAACTGCACAGCATACTCCAGGTACGGCCGAACAAGGGAATTGTACAGTGAGAGCACAATCTCCTTGTTCCGAAACTGAAATTGCCTCCTGATATAACCCAATAGTTTCTGGGCTTTCTTTTCCACTCTACACACTGTTTCGTAAACTTAAGGTCGCTGCTAATTAGCACACCCAAGTCCTTTTCTAAATCAGTCACCTCGATATTACTGCCCAACATCGAGTAGTCCGACTTGGGATTGGCGTAGCCAATGTGCATCACTTTGCATTTACCCAAGTTAAACGGCATTTGCCATTTTTCGGACCACTCTCCTATCCTACCTAGGTCCGCACGCAGTTCCTCGATCGCTTCGGGCGTCCCAACATTGGCCCCAAGCTTGGTGTCATCAGCGAATTTGGCGATCCGACTGACGATGCCACCGTCGATATCATTTATGTAAATGGTAAACAACAGTGGCCCCAAAACGGAACCCTGAGGAACCCCACTAGTGACCGAGGCCCAACCCGAACTAGCCCCTTTAATTACCACCCTCTGCCGCCTATTCCTCAGCCAGTTTTCAATCCACCTACCTATTTCCCCACCGATACCCAGCGCGCGCACTTTCGCCATTAGCCGGCGGTGAGGTACCTTATCAAAGGCTTTCTGAAAGTCGAGATAAAGTATATCAATCGCCCTACTCTTATCGTACTCACTCAACATGACGTGGAAAAACTCGAGCAAGTTGGTGAGACACGACCTATGCCGTCTAAACCCATGTTGGGAGTCCCCAAGCAGCTTGTAGGAATCCAAATGGTCAACGATTCTATCAGCTATTATCCTTTCTAATAATTTACCTACAACTGAAGTGAGACTAATAGGACGATAGTTCCCTGGACTTTCGTGATCCCCTTTCTTAAAGATAGGGGTCACGTTGGCCTCCCTCCAGTCACCTGGCCCATCACCAACGATTTGTTGAAGACTGTAGCCAGGTGGGGAGCCACCTGGTCGCGCACTTCTCGCAAAACACTGGGGAGAAACTGGTCTGGCCCAGGAGCCTTAAACGCGCTCAGTTTGTCTATTCTATGAGCAACGACTGTCGCGGTACATCTAACACTATCCAGGCCAGCACCTTCGTGCCTCACAGCTGGCTCGGGGATGACGCGGGTATCCTCCCTGGTGAACACTCCCGCAAAGTACTCATTAAGCACATTAGCGATGTCCGCGTCGGAGGTCCGCAGAACGCCGCTTCCGTCCTTTAAAGGACCTATCATGCTTCTAATGGGCTTTCTACTATTAACATAACTGAAGAACTCCTTAGGGTTCCCCTTGCAGAGGCTTGCCACCCGTAGTTCTTCGTTACGTTTCGCTAGCCTAACCTTCGCCTTCACTTCCCTACACAGGCGGACATACGCTTCAGTGTTCTCGTGGGAACGATTGGCCTTCGCCCTCCTATACGCTACTTTCCTATTTCGGATAGCCGAAGCGATGCCACGATTGAACCACTTAGGCTGCGTTGAAGCAGGGGTGACCGGTTTTGAGGGTATGGCAGCAGACTGCAGCACCATAAACTCATCCCGGAATGCACTCCACACTCCCTCAACATCGCCGCCAACCTCTAACCCCATCTCTGCTACGCTATCCCTGAGGCTAACAAAGTTCGCCCGCCGGAGATCGAGCTTACTGCCTCTCGAGTTACTACGCTTCACCCGAGGGACGCACACACGGAACCTAATAAGACCGTGATCACTCCCGCCCAACGATTCGTCAACGGTGAGGCCAGTGACGAGGTTGTCTTCGGTCGTGAATACTAAGTCTAGAACGCTTTCGCCTCGTGTAGGCTCGTTGACCCACTGAGTGAGGAAGTTCTCATCAGCAAAGTCAACTAGCCTCCTCCCTTCAGCATCGGCAGTCCTGTTTTCCCACTTTATGCCGCGACAGTTGAAGTCTCCTAAAACTACACACACCCTATCCCCTAGCAGGCTACTGAGTTCGGTGTACAGGGCTGTATCCTCCTCGAGGAGGAGATGCGGAGGTCTGTACACCAAGATTAACCTATAGTTCGTCCCTCCCACGTTCAGATCGACGCCAAGCAGCTCCCGTTCCGACCGGAACTGGCAGTCAACCGGACTCAACGTGTCTCTGACGTATATTAGTACCCCACCCCCCTCCCCACGGGTGCGGTCTTTGCGAAACATTCTATACCCGGGAATTTCGAACTCCCCAACGTAGTCCCTACGATCAGTATGAATCCAGGACTCGGTGATTGCAACGATATCCTGGTATTCTGATGCTAAGAGCGCCCGTAGCTCGCAAAACTTGTTCCTAATTGACCTAGCATTAAAAAGCATTGCACGGAGGGCCTTCCCTATTCTGACCGCCCCCTAGCACGACCCGTTTCCCGAACAGCCAGGGCTGTCGGGAGTTGAAGAGCCCCTCACTAACGAGGGGGCAACTTCCGCAGGAGACTGAGCCCCCTCCAACGTAGGAGGAGGGTCACCCACCTGTACTTCGACGCACCCTTCAGTCGAAGGTATGTCCGCCACCGGCTCATCCTCATCTCTCCCCGGTGGGGGCCCATCATCTCTCCCCGGACTCGACCTCACCATTCTGTATAGGTGCCGGTCGAGCAGCGCGCCTAGCACACCTTTACCCTTGTTATTGAGGTGGACACCATCCCTCTGGTAAAGGTCCCACCTACCCGAAAATGCATCGAAGGGGTCAATAAACTTCACGCCCAGCGGAACGCACAAGTCTTGTACCCTCTCGTTGATGCCAATGACCTTACTGAGCGCGTGGTCACTGACATTCATTCGCGGTAAAATACCCATTAACATTCCCCTGTCTGTCTTCAGTTTTAGATCATCCGCAAGAGACATGATCTCGGTGATGATCCCTTCAGTAAGACCTACCCCACCGCCTTTGAGGAACAGGTCATTGCCACCAGCGTGGACAACGATCGCAGTCCTCCGACTAGCCACGCGCACCTTCTCTACCTCCTTCCTTAAGTGCGCCGTTCCCCGCCCAGGTAAGCACCTTACCTTCCTCCCATCCCGGTTTGCTGAAGCAAAGTACTTCTCCTGGCCCCTGATCTGCGAGTCCCCAATCAAAACGGTGTCTTCCTCCTTCGAGCACAGGAGACTAAAGCGGTTAGAGGTCTTGACAGGGGCAACTGGGGTCTCAGGCTTCGGCTTCGCAGCCTTCTTGCCCGAGACCTTTCGAAACCCGTCGCCACCCATACACGCAGTTACACCACCCGACCCACCCCGACAGGTAGCTACATCCTTCGGTTTCTTTGGGCCATCAGCAGGCCCCTTCCCACCCTTTTTCTTCATTGGCCCCTGCCCACCCTTCTCTATCAGCCCCTTCTTTGAGCCCTCCCTTTGTTCTAGATACTTAATCTTACAGTTTGAGAGAGAGAGAGAGAGAGAGAAAAAAGAGAGAGAGAGAGAGAGAGAGAGTTACAAGGAAAAGAAGTACCTCAAAAGGCCTTGCGGCCCATACCGAGGAGGTACCAATGGCAACGGGTGCCAGGGAAAATTTTGTGAAAGTTTATTTTTCTTTCAACTCTCCTAGCAGTAGTAGAAAACTGGATAGAAAAGTAGAAGGCCCTCTCCCCACCCTCCCTGCCAGTGGCAGGTACGGAAAAAGGTTGAAGAAAATACCTTGACCCTGGAAAAGTAGCCAAGGAAATTTTACAGGAAAGTGGAGAATATATAAATAGCTCTATATTTAGCTTGCTCACAGAGACACCGAGCAAGCGAACTCCTGCAGAGTTTTCTGAGGTTTTAATCTTAAACTATGAGTGTGTTCAGTACTTTGTCTAGCCTATTTTTAAACAGATTTACACTGACTGGAAACAACCTCTGAGGGAAGTTGGTTCCAGATATTAACTATTTTATAGGAAAAGAAATTTCCGCAGACTGAGGTCCTAAATGTCTTTACACACTCAAATAGTGTGCAAGATTTCGTCTACCCTTTTCTTGAACTGATCCACAGAGGAACTGTTCACAACTTCCGAAGGTAACCTGTTCCATGTGTCACAGATCTTATACGTAACGTAATTCCCACACACACTAGTCCTAAACCGTTTCAAATCCAACTTCCAACCATTGTTGCGAGTTGGGTTATCATTTAAACTAAACATACTTCTAAAATCGACATCGTTGAACCGTCGTAAGAGCTTGAAAACCTCGATCAGTTGACCGCGCAGCCTCCGAGTTTCAAGCGAAAACAAGTTCAGAGCGCGTAACCGTCAATTGTAGCCCATATGCCTAACGGAAGGGATTAACTTTGTGGCCCTCGCCACAGAGAGAAAAAGAGAGAGAGAGAGAGAGAGAGAAAAAGAGAGATTCTGCTTAAGGCGTCCAGTTCTAGCAGCAGTTTATCAGAAAACGCGGAGTTCGAAGCATCAGCACTGCAGAGCTGGGCACTTGCGGCATATTTTGCGGTACTGCCAAACCGGTACGCGGAAATTTGAATGCGGTAGCGGTACTGCGGTACTTTCAGCGATCCTTTGCGTTATGCGGTCCCGGTTTGGTAGTACCGCAGTACCGCAAAATATGCCGCAAGTGCCCAGCATTCAGCAGGGCTACGTCGTAACACCGTTTCTAGTTGACCATCCTCTGCGTCCAGACTATGTAGCGACACGTCACACGTGGTTCCGATCCACGTAAAGTTGTAGGTCCGTTTCGTCATATGACCTTAAATGTTGTGAAGGTTAAACAATCCCACCATTACATCGCAGTGTCAGTAACTGCTGTAGGCCCGTTCCATTTTCACACAAGACAACTGAAGATGGTGGTCCTCCCCCGAAAATGGCAGAGACCGAAGAATATTGTTGATTTGGAACGTGCCTCAACTCTTGGTCGAGTTGGGATTAGTGATCCGAATGCTACCTTAGTTGTTGTGGCTGCTGTTTGTTTCGCAGGTTGCGATCAACATTCATCGACTAGACGGACTTAGAATCAGTTGACAGGTTTCGCAACTGCCATCTGGGATTAAAGCCATAACTACATCTGTGGTAGCGTAAGTGGAGGATTGGCAGGTGTCAAAAAGGGTCTGAACAATGTATTTCGATACGACAGCAACCATCATCTGCATTTAGATGAGGTACAGTGCCATGCTAGAATAAAAAGAACCTCCCCTTGAAGCATAGGAATGGACATGTAGCACTGTTCTCCAGGTGTAATATGCCATTCCGAAACAAAGGCAGGAGGCTATTATTTAAGATGGATAACCTTTTGAAGTAAGATGTCCTTGTACGAATACATGGTCAGTTTTTCCGGAGTAGCAAATATCCACCCATACCGCAACAGCATTTCCCAGTAGGGTGCATCAGTTTGGTATTTATCACATCTTCACAGATTCTCCATGAAGCACACTGCTGGAATCTCGATTCTTCCAAGACGACAAAATGCCAAAACTGATCAGACTTGTGCTATTCTGGAAAAACTGACTTTGTATTCGTACAGAAACATTTTACAAAGTTATATTGTCCATCTTAAATAATAGCTTCCTTCCTTTGTTTCGAGATAGCATGGTACACCTGAGGACATCTTTATTCCACCAGGGCATTGTATTTCATCTGACCATATAGTTAACCCCTTCATTGAGACTGATCGATGGACTTTGAAAGATCCCCTTTCCGTTATGTATTAGGAACGTAGAAAATAAAAATCATTAAAAAATTTATTAGTGCCTCATTAATGTAGTAACCATATTTCAGTAATTAAGAGAACAGTTACTTAATGGTCGTGGGATAAGTTCTGATACTCTAGGTATCTTACAGCTATCCAATAGAACTGCTGAAGATAAGTAGAATCCTTAAGTACCGCAGAATAATTGGTGTAATTTACTATCACCTTCATTGCCACCTAATTGAATCTAGTTTTATTTCGGTAAGTTAAATTTTTGAAAAAGTTCACTTTTGAAGTAAAAATTACTTTAACCCTTTGTCAGGCAGTGTGACGCCAGATGATTTTATTTAGTCTCGGAAAGACACCTGTGCAGTAAAGGATCAAGCAAAATCGTCTGGCATTAGCCAAAACAAAGTCAGTAAAGCCACACTGCGCGACAAAGGGTTAATTTCAGTCCCATTAACCGAGTGACTATTATATTGTACGGGTTTAAAACCTGCATTCGATTCTTTAGCAAACCTGATGTTTCTAGTGCTTCTTCATTCAGTTTTCAAAACGTCTACTACTAATCCAATATAATTTTTACCAGTGTTTACAAGGGATGTAGATACTCCTATAGATTTATCGTTCATAACTTTTGTTTTTCATTATATGGCTGCTAACGGTCTGTGGGGAATCGAATATTTCGCATAAAATGAAAATAAGTACATATATATACAAATTCTCATTTCCCGAATAAGACGAGGTGAGAAGGTAGACATAACTGTTAAGTTACATTTTCTAGTTCCTCGCCTATATTTTATAACACATACATATTCATTCATTCACATTAAATACCAACAAATAGATCGTTATACCATAGAACAAACGCAAAGGCGGCCAAGAAATTTCACAAAAATACTAATTATAAAACAACCTTTGGTTTCCCATCCATTGAACCAGATAATGAAAAACAAAGCTGATATGAACATCAAATCTGTAGGAATATACAATATCCTTGCAAACACTGATAAAAATTATATTGGCCAAATTGGTAGAAGTTTGGAAAAGCGACTGGAGTAGCACAAGAAAAACGTAGGTTTGATAACAAAAAGTTTTTAAACACGTCCATCATCATACTCCCAATTAGAATGAAGTGAAAATAGTTTTCAATTCAAATTATTACATCAAAAGCTTAATATAATAGTTGTCTACTTTAACAAACTCTTCCAAAACTTCAACTTATCAAAAGGGAACTATACATTTAATCAGCAATAAAGGTGATAAGCCACGCTCCACGCGAGATCCATCTCTCCACTATTTGAGGACTTTACTCGTCTTTACATATCTTTCAGCTGTACAACGAACTCTCTAAAATACCAAAATTTGTACTTTCGATTTTCATTGTTTTTTTTTAATGTAGAAAGGAGGGGGGGGGGGTAAAGGGCGAACGCCCACAAAAAGTGTGCCCCTATATAAGAAAAAGCCAAAATCAAAAGTTTCCGAGGTTCACGAGCCAATTCTTTTATAGAAATTTTAAAAAGATTGTGTTGTATGAAATGCATATGTATGTAGTGAAGAACAGAGGGGAGGAATGTGTGTTTGAGAGCATGTTGGACTGCTCGCAGGGTAGAATACACGGAAAAAGATCAGCTGAAGAGGAGTGGCAGGAGAAATGAGAGTTCAGCACTTCCTATCTCCTGGCGTCTACATCTCTCCTGCTTTTACTTGCATTCAAATATTTATTAAAATTTGCGGCGCTTAGGCCCTATAATATATAAAACTTACTTAAATTTCCAAGCGTGCAAGATTCCCTTATCATCATAAGAGAATATAACATTAACTAAACTGGGGTGCCAAAGGTGACCATTAATATAATTCACATTTTTTGTATGACCATCATGGACAAATTTTGGAAAATTATCAACGGAAGACTCCAATAGAAAAATTTTAACAGACTTATCAAATCCAGATATTGATACTGAAGTTTCTAATGGATCAAAATGCACATTCAAATGCCTTCCGTCATCCTCGCACAAATTAAAATGTGTTTGAATTTTTAAAATCTCTTTTGACAAACTTCTTTTATCAAAAACAAAAACTTCCCCAGAAGAATTCAACATACAAAATTTTTCCCCACTTATAGATGATTCATAAGCCCATTTATATTTATTTCCCATAGGATTACTCGTTCGATAAGTGTTACTTCTACGATCAACGCTTAACAAAAGTCCAACATCACTCAATCCTAAAATTAAATCATTGGAATGTATATCAAGATAAGCTAATGATGGATTTTTCTCCAGACCAAAATTACTTAAATCATATGAAATATTCGATATATTTCTCAATTCATTTCCACTTGCTAACGAATGACTTTTAATGTCTTTTAAATTCAATCCGGAAAAAAGTGAATCATCTTGACTGCAGATAGAGATTTTTGGGTTCGCCGTTTCTCTTGCCTTGAATTTGTGCGTAATCAAGTCTGAAAAACGCACAATTTCCTTTAAAATGCGAAGACTAACAAAATATTTATTTAAATAATTTTTTTAGAAAAATCTACACCAAACAAATTAGTTTAGACTAATAAAAAAGGCATTAGGAATTTATATAATTAAAATTTTGAAAAAGAGCGAGTACTTCATATTATCTTCAAGTATGACTACACGAAAGGTTTTATGATTTGGAAGACAATCTACTATTTTAAGGTATCCAAATACCGCGGAGTTTAATTGCTTGTTCGGCGGCGGGTAAATAAAATAATAATAATGTTCGCTAATCCTATACCATGATTGTTTAATGTGTGATATTATCCTGTAATTCATAACAATATATAACAAGCACAGAGAAGCTTAATACAGTATGGGCAAATTATTATAAGTGTGAAAAATAAAAATTAGGTCTTACCAGACTCATTTGGGTTGGGAATATTGTAAACGTTAGTGCCTTCGTCTTCTGATGTGATCAGAAGTTTTCCTTGGGAAATAACCTTATTAAACAAAGGAAAATGATTAAATAAGGGCTAGACAAAGCAAAAAAACTATTCTTACAAAAGAAAACAGCAAATAAGGAGCAAGATTATGGAAAGTGATGTACTGAGCAGCCAAGTCGATTATATACGGTACAGTAAATTAATAGCAAAAAAGAAGAGGAACTGAAAGGAAATGCCAATATAAATATACAAGGTAATTGTGTAAATACTTGAGTGGAATGTATATTCTTTGTGCCAAAAATCATTTGGTCGGGTGGGGTGGCTGATATACTGTATATAATCATTATTAACTTTCATTGTTGAAATGTCTCGAAAAATACATTCACAAAAGAAAACAGAAAAACATTTTATCAACTCGCTGTGTAGTGAGGGGGCCGGGTTAGGGCGGGTCAAAACAAGTTTTTTGGCTTTTTTTTTTAAAAACGACACTAATGTGAGGGTTTTCATTTTGGTTAACCTATTAAAAGTTGAGCTATGTGCGGCCCCCTGTACCCCTCGCACATAGCTAGAAGAGTGGGGAAAAGGGGGGGGGGACTGAGATTTCACAATCTTTGAACCTATTCTGAACATCAATTTAAGATGTTAAAAGTAAATTAGACCTTATTTGCTCTTATTTAAATCAAATGGGTAGCTTCTTTATTTATGGATACTTTTTTGTTTTATGCAGGGTTGCCAGATTGTCGCCAAATTTCACAAATGTGCAAAAAAGTCTGGCAACCCTAATTTTTTTTATTACTTTCTACAAAATTTTTTATTTTATTTTCGTTTCAGATTATTGATTAAGTGAAATTATTATTGACTATTGGTTATTGATTCAAACTATTGGTTTTTAAATTAAATTCATTATTGGTTAAGTCGAATTAATCATGACAACAAGAAAAAAGTCGTCAAATGCAGCCTTTGGACATCCTTCCGAGTTTCCAGCAGCTATGACACCGACGAGAAGAGGCTGAATCAAATAAATCGATTACTTTTAATGAATGTTGTAACATAGTTGCAATAGACGTTGAAACCATATGGAGAAGGTTCTCTTTCCCTACAATAAGTACTTGTGGAATCTTTCAGAAAGTTGTTAGTGTGACAAAAGCAGCCTCAAAGTTGAACGAGGTTCCTACAAACCGAAGAGATGAGAGATTTGAACAAAAAGTTTCCGAGTATGATGCTATGTTTGATGTATGTACCTGTGATTGCTACGATAAAGGGATTGATAGAAATGCCTGCTGGTGCAAAGTTAAAATAACAATTACTACGTGCGATTCTTTTGTAGGACAAAAGCAAAGATTAAACCAACTGAGGCCAATTGATAGAAAAGCTGCTTTGATAAGGAAAAGGTCTATTGCTAGAGCTCAAAAAGAACACGAGCGCCGAATGAGATCACAAGCAGAATTGACTGAAGCTATCAGTTGTCCCTTCAACATCACAGGATGCAGCCGGTGCTGAGAGCATGGAGGGAGAGAGCGACCAAGAGGATGAAGACTTCATGCCCGATATAGAGTTAATAGAGAATGAGCAGAACAGATATACCTATGAAGAGTTGGCAGTGACCGCAGATCGTTACAGAGTGAGTTGCAGGGGAGCAGCAGCAATTGTTAATGCTGCTTTAAAAGATATGGGAATCCTGGATCAGGGCAACATGATTGATAGAAAGAAGCTGGAGAGGGAAAGAGCACGAGTAGGTAAAAAATTGAGTACCAGGGTTAAACTGGAGAATATAGGAATAAAATGCATTGGCTTTGATGGGAGAAGAGAGGACACATTAACCAGGGCAGGCAAGATCAAAAAGAGCACTACATCATTGTTAAAGCCTGGAAATATCTATATACAGGGTGTCCGATAATTATCTGTACAATTCTTGGCTGTTATTAAAAGTCAACCATGAAGTGTAGAAATTCCAGTGTTGTCCCATTTTACAGAGAATCTCATTAAGTTTTTTCTGATACCAAGTTTTGACAAGTTTTTTTAGAAATTCCAGTGTGTCCGAAAATTATCTGTACAATTTCATCTTTTAATAAAATTCTTGCTAACACACGTAAAATTCTTAAACAAGATTATTTAGAATCTGTATTTTCAAGTTTCTTTTATTAGAGTAACGTTGTTACAAACATTCGATATGTGCACCATCAGTGATTCGCAAAACATCCAATCGATAATCCAAATGTTGCCATGTACGCTGCAGCATATCCACATCAATTCGCTCAATAGCAGCTGTGATTCTTGCTTTTAAATCATCAATGTCTGTCACCCGCGTATTGTAAAGAAAAAACTTGTCAAAACTTATCAGAAAAAACTTAACGAGTTTCTCTGTAAAATGGGACAACACTGGAATTTCTACACTTCATGGTTGACTTTTAATAACAGCCAAAAATTGTACAGATAATTCTCGGACACCCGGTAGATCATGGAAATGCTCGTTGTGTAGCAGAAGAGCCGATTACTGTAATAGTGGACTCAGAAAGTTCAGACACTCTAAAAGCTTTACTATGTGATGGCACTGCTGTGAACTGGAAGAATCGGTGGAGTAATAAAGCTTGTTGAAATCTATCTGAGTAGGTCTGTTCAGTGGCTGGTATGCCTTCTTCATATGAACGAACTACAATTCAGGCACGTCTACGAGCCAATAGATGGAAAAACAACAGGCCCAAGTACTTTCAAGGGTTCAATTGGAAATAAATTGAAAACTGATCTAACAAAACTGGAAGTGGTTGCTTTTTCTCCTGTTAAAGGAAACATTCATGAAATTCCATCTGATGTAATGCTTTAAGCAGTGACCTAAAGTATCTCTACAATTTGTGCCTAGCTGTTCAATCTGGAAATGTCTCCAAAGATCTCCTGGTACAATTCATCATGCTCGTTGGCCAACTAGAGCAAATATAAATCTTAGACTGTGTGTCAACACCAAATCCAACCCAAGATCTCAAAGATCTAGTAGAAATTATTATGCTATCTTATGCTCCATGATGGTTTTGGGTTAAGTCACATCCACTGGCATCTGACGGATCATCTAACTTTTGATACTTAGGGTATCTGCTGCGCGACTTGGAGGAGAAATACATGGAACCGGTGTTTCAGAATAACTCATACTTTGCGAACCCCGAAAATATTCTATTATCGATGATGATAGACCCAAGAAGAGAAGTTAGAGAGGTTGCAATCCAAAGAATCATTCTTTCAAGAACTACATTTTCTGGATCAAGAAACTTTGACCTCCCTCGAACTCTTAATTTTGATTCTTCAGACTACACTGAAATGATTGATTGGCAGAGAGGGGTAATTTATCCGCCTCTACTTCTAAGAAACTTTAGCAATAAGGAACTTTTGCTAGCGAATGAAGAACCATTCAAAATACCAGCCTTTCCTTGTTTCAGCCAAGGAGTAGAAAGTGCTGTGAATCTAGTCACGAATGCGTCTGATGTACGAATTGGCTACGAAAATCGCCAAAACATATATTCTTAACCTACTGGAATCACAGCAGATTGCCTAAATTTAAATGGAAAGGACAGTGGAATAAAAAACATGCAGTGTTACTTTCAAAATAGCTAAAGTTTATGCATCATGCAAAAGAGCACTTCATAAGGTAATGTTTTTTCTTTTTCTTGTTGAAGACAAGGTCTGTTTAATTTCTCAAAAATGTTATGTAACATTATCTGTTTTTTTACTGAAAAATATACATTTTAGCAAATTGAAACAAAAAACCAAAAATTTGTGCCAGGGGTAGGAGACTTAGGATACACGAAATATTTTACTGGGTGACTACTGTGACCCATAAGAAACCCCGACAGTGTGTCACTTTTGAATACAAAATATCAACCCACCCTAAGTATCCATAGGGATACATGTAATATCTGTTAAAAAACCCTTATCTAAGGATACCTCATAATTCAGTGCCTTACATTAGAAACTCTACTCTTCGAGTACCCTGCAGATACAAAGCTGAAATCTCTATTTTTTATGAGCCCTGCATCTTTCGTAGCCAAAAGCCTATCTGGGACTGCCAGTTCCAAAATTTCATTTCCACCATTAATATCTGTGAAAGAATATTTTTTCTCAAATAAATGAAAAAAATCTGTAGTGGATATAAAAGTAACATTAAGAAAATGGAAATTGTCCTACAACTACCTGATAATTTTGTAAAAAAGTTAGTTTATGCAACGTACAATAGTGAATAGTAGTTTTAAAAGTAAATTAATTTTAATCTCTATCCTAAACATTGATTTTATGAATTATTGTATTTCAGTAAAAATAACAGGATTTTTTGATTAGACTACCTGAAATAGCTTATAACACTGGCTTATTTAAGTAAACTGCATGTAGTATGAAAGCTAATATACAGTGATAAATTTAGCTTCAATATCTGTAAATAATCTACAAAACTAAGTACCTACAACAGATCATTTAAGTATGTTTTATAAAATTAATATTCAACCACAATTTCATGTGACATAAGTAGAAAGTCCGAATAAATACAGCAGAAGGTACTGCATATGCGTCTGCAGTAGCTACAAGTGTGAAATGCTAAATTATATTAGAAATTAAGGTTTGATGAACTGGATGGATATTGTTCACCTACAACTACATGTTTAAAGATACCACAACACTAGGCTATTTTTAATGTACTAAGAATAACATTCAATAGATTTCCCACCAACTGTATATATGAGACCTATTTAAATGGTCTCTTAAACTGAGCAAAATTATTAACTTACAGTGTATAAACGAAATATTTTGTAATTTATGAAGAAATGCACTTGTATCAAATTATGAATATTAGGCATGTTATTCCTCAATTTAGAGTGAATTCATCCCAAAAATTATCTATTTTCGTTGGACTGAAACTATGCAATGATTTAAGCACTGATATCAACAAAAACTAGGTCAGAAGGGCCATCAATGCCCCTGTACCTCACTTTTGAAGTAGGGACAAAATTCTTGCTTATGATACATTGTCTTGTGATGTTTCATGCGTGTGCACAGACACGAAAAAGCTCCATTTGAACTTTGGGTGTAGGGACCTGATATTCACTCAGGACACATCATTTTATGATAATTCATAAGTTTCAATTTATGCTGAATGGTTCAAAATTTAAGTGCTGACCTTCATTTGTAACCTTGACCTTTGATAATGATAAAGGGACATGATTCTTGTCTTTGACACATTGTCTTGTGATGACCCACACATGTATGAAGTTTCATTAACTTATGTTAAGCAATTCAAATGTTAAAACACAGAATGTGTGGTGAATGAATGGATGAATGGACAAGTACAATCCCATATGGAACTTCCAGATTAATTTGGAGAGAGCATAAAAATTATTACTAATGCAAGTGCATTTAAAAATATGTTGAAATTTCTTTTAATAAAGGATTACTGATAAATTTTTACAATTGAATATACACACTACATTAATTCTCATTTCTCTTATTTAACTATCAATTTTATGTACTGTACTTTTATCACATGTAATAATAATAATAATAATAATCGCTTCTAAGATTTTATATACAATTGCACGTAAAAGTGGGTGACTTCTGCACACTAATGCATATTTAACCATGTATCCGTGGTTGAAGAAAATCTCGTGGTTCGATCGGTTAGGGTGCCATCTGGCAGTACTTATACTCTGCTGAGTCGTGGGTTTGAACCCCCGTGCTGCCTAGAGTTGGGTGGTTGTCTTTTTTGTATTTTACATCACAATGAAGCGGTGAGCTGCCCCCTCCCCCTTTTAATTGACTGGAACTAAAGTAGCCCAGGATTGGGCCCCTACCCCTCACTTTATTGCGGAATATGGGACATGGTTTAGGTCATTAGTTCTCAACCAGTGAGTAAATTACCCAAATGGGGTAATGACACACAATCCAGAAATTATAAAAAATAATATTGCGATAATCCAGAAGTTATAAAAAAAAATATCTAATGATTGGGGTAATGGGGCTGGATTAGAATTAGTTTTGGGTAACCATACAAAACAGGTTGAGAACCACTGGTTTAGGTTGAAATACAATTTCTTGAAAGAAGAAATTTAGCATAAATAGCATTTAATGTACCTACTATACATCTAACAGAGAGTTTATTAAAGATGACATAGGAAAAACAGGCAAACCAATTTTTTTGAAACACAGTACGTGCCCAAATGTAAGAACATTTCAAATCATTACCCAGTAGTCCCTCCCTTTGCTACAATAAAATCAAGATGATGTTTCCTATAGTTATGAATTAGATGTTGATATCATGTTCGAGGGATTTTTGACCACTCTTCTCTGCAGAATCTTTTCAACTATGTATGTTTGACAGTTTTCTGGCATGTATAGCTCACTTTAGGTTTTTCTAAAGCATCTCAATTGGATTGAGGTCAGGAGTTTAGCTGGGCCACCCAGACATTTTTTTTTCATTAAGCGGGTCTTGGTCAAATTACTTGTATGCTTCGGGTCATTACCATGTTGTAGTACCTAGCCACAGGCAAGATGCACATTAGAATGGATGGACCAACATTTTCTTCCAGCATCCGCTAATAATACTGTATCGAATTAATTTTTTTGTCAATGATGGCAAGTCTGCCAGTCCCTAAAGTGGCAAAGCATCCCAAACTATAAGGTTTCTTCCTCCACCATGCTTTACTGTAGGCATACATTCTTATCTTTAAAGGTTAGCTATGCCTACAATACTAATTTGCAGTGTTGCACTTTTATATACTTCCAACTAATTTTTAGTAAAAAAAGTATCAACAGCAAAAGGTGTGTTACTGAATTGAAAATAATAACCAAAATTAAAATTAACTAAAACACAAAATGTTCAATTCAGGGAAATCGAATGAGTGGCTTGGATTACTGCTGATGTCATGACTAAGTCTCCTAATCATCCTGAGTGAGATGTTCGGTGGTCAGTCACTCCTGGGCACAGCTATCATCATTGTTACATCCTTCCATTTATAAATAATTTAACGAACAGTTGAAACATAGATTACATATTTTTCCCATATTTCCTTTACTCCCTAGATGTATGAGTACTGACAACCCACAGGTCATCTGAGAGTTCCTTCAGTCTAGGTTTGATACCTGATGCTCTTTACACTAAGGTTTGTGCGTGTGATTATACACACAAACTATTTTTGAATGGTAGGATACTGTTGCCAGATACACAAAAGGTTTGTCACACACAGGTACAAAACACGTTCTCCAGCCACAGCCATACAAATGTTATTGCATTGGAGAGGTTCACTTTTTTGCACAACTGTATATTGTATTACATAATTATTTTTTCATATTCAACTATAAATTCATTTCTGTGTTCTAAATTAATTAATATTTTTAACTAACTTATATATCAATAATAATAGCTACCTATGAAGCGAAATATTTTATCTTTTAATCATCTCAAGAGCCCAGTAAAGCACAAAGCTTGAGGGCCAAATTAAATAAACATATTAATAGTTTAATTAACATTTGTACATTCTTTAAAATTATTGTACTATTATTAGTGTAATTAAATTTAAAAGTTCCATTAAACTGGGGTTGTTCCTTACTCTAACTCCCTACAGTGCTTAATGCGTACATTATGTTGATGTTCAGAGGGTTGACAAAAGTAAACAGACATCACAATGATCATCCTCTCAAGAACAAATGGCAAAGCTCATCAATGGAATGCCAGAACATGCGTCAACTTCACATAATACAAAGAGGAAAGCAACACCATTCTAAATATATTGATTCAATAAATTCATTATTATTTATTGACTTATTATGAAATAAAAATTACAAAAAAACAAAAGGTGTCTATTTACTTCTGTTAACCATCTATGGATCTAATCATTAGTGTTTAGTGTTGTTTTAACTTACTCGGACAGGTTGCTATAAGTCTATCCTCCCTGAGGAAACATGCACTCGATACTCTTCCTTGAAATTCATATATTAAAAGGTCATCATACCTGAAATAATAATGGTTTTATGTCAACAAGTTTAAAGAAATTAAATTTTAAAAATTTTCAAGTCTTACCTTGTAGTTGTATATGTACATATATACAGGGCTGAAAACATACACACACAATTGCCTGGGGCAAGTGAACAAGATCTTCAATTTTTTTTTTAAACATTGGAATTATTTTTTATCTTAATCAGAGACCAAGATGTGGCTCCTTAAAATTTGGGGGGTTTGGGTGGGACACCATAACTTCTGAAATGTTGAACCAATTGAGCTATAATTTAAAGATTCAAGTTTTCTTTTGGTTTCTATACAGAAAAGAATTAGCAAAATCCAAAAGGTCATGGTAACAGCCATCACATGATGTCCTGGAATGCATCAGACCTATAATTTCTGTTAATACTTCTCTCACTCCAAAGAAAAATTTAAGATGTTTCAACTGTTTTGGCCATAGCTGTACATACAGTAATCCCTTGTTTTACGTGTGGGTTCTGTGCTTGTGCGACCCACATATATGAGACATGATATATTTACATTCAATTTACCCCAATACATCCATTTACAAGTTACATGGGTCCATATATATAGCCTGATTTAACCTTATTAACAAGTACACCCTTCTGCAAATTAATGGAATCAATCACTGAATAAAAGGAAATGAAAGTTATTTTATACTTTCAGTTTTTATTAGCATTCTGAAACATTTATTTATAACTCTAATACTTTATATGGCCTCCATGATTAGAAATGAGTTGCTTCACATGGTTTGGCATTGATCTACAAGATTTTTACAGGTTTGAATTTGTTCATCTCTGTACCATACTTCAATTATAGCTTGAATTAGTTTAATTTTTGTAGTGAAGTCTTTTGTCCTTAATCTTGCCTTGACGATGCTCCATAAGTTTTCAATAGGGTTGACATCAGGAGAGTTCCCAGGCCAGTCCAATACATGAATGTTATTTTCTTGAAAGAAAATTTTGACCAGCTTTGATGTGTGGCATGGTACCAGATCTTGCTGGAAAGTGCCATATCCATTGGGCAACTTCCTCAGTTCGGGAAGCACCCTTCTCCTGAGTATGTCAACATATTTAACAGAATTCATCATACCTGTAATAGGCTCAAGTGATCAACTGCATTATAGCTGAAACAAACCCAGAACATTTGCTTTTCAGGATGTTTTACATACTGTTCTATATGACACTCTCGTAGTGGTGGTTCTGCTGATTGATGCACATGCTGGCTTCACTGCCCCTGCACAAAGAAATAGCTTTCATCTGAGAATAGCACATTTCACCAATCCTCCTTTGTCATATCTTTATGCAATTTTGCCCAATTGTATTGCTTCTTCTTCATTTGACTAGTAAGTTTTTTTTTTTTTACTGGTCACCTAGCAATTCTTTCTGCTTCAATGAGCCTTCACCGCACTGTACTGGAGCTTACAGTCATTCCAACATTGTCTAAATCTTTCTGTAGAACATCACTTGTCACCCTTGGATTCTTTTTGTTCTACCGTAGTAAAAATGCATCATTCCTAGCAGTGGTTTTGCATTTGCGACCACACCTTCCCTTACATTTGGGTGATATGGAACCAGAAGTGGCTTTCCATTTCAAAATCTTTGATACGGCACTCTGACTGATGCCACACAGCCATGCTCTCTCTCTCTCTGGCTTTTTATAGTATGCTGAGACAAGGTTAATATTTTTTAACACTTTTTCGGTGTAATATCCATTATGATCTGCAATTGAAATTTGCTTACAAAGTTGACACTTACAGTAACACCCACTACGTAGATGAGTCTGTCAACAACTGACACACAGCTCTCTCAACACAGGAAATGAAACTTGCGCATGCCAGAGTTGGGCTACACAACTCAGAGGAAGTGAATTGCCATATTTTACAATAAAACTTTCAGATATAATCACTTAATACCTTAAAACAGGACAAAGGAAAAAATCTCCCACAATAACTTTCATTCAGTGACTGATTCCATTAATTTGCACAAGTGTGTATTAAACTATAAATACAGTTAGTAAATAATATATAAATAATATGTAATATAATAAAAGTAGTAAAATTTTACTAACCAAAAATAATAATAATGATGGTGAGGATTGCTATGCAGTACAAGTAAACCTTGATTTATGATATTTCATGTTAACGATAGTGATGAATTAAGACCATCTCCCTATTTGCAATCAAAAAACTTTGCATTAATGATGGCCATCGGTCAGCCAAACTCACTGATGCTCGGAAGAGGGAACGCATCTCTCGCACAACCCTCGACTTCAGCCTCTCCAGAGGCTGTGTGGGAGTCAGAGTGATGTCTCCACTCCACCTACAAGAGTCCCCTTAGCCTCAAAGGGGACATGTGATGATGACCAGGCTTGTTCTTAATGATGTGGTGAGTGTTGTTTAGTTGTTTTCTATTGATTTTATGTGTAGGAATTTTTTTTTCAGTGATACATGTGTGTTTGGGACTGGCTGGGAAAATATCCCATTGAACCCCATGTTATAATAAACTCAATTTACGATATTTTGATTTGTGATGGGGTTTTCAGGAATGAAACCCCATCGTAAATCGAAGTTTACCTGTACTATGTAATTGTACTACACGTGGAACTGGTGCACAATATTTATCTTTCAAATTTAGCATTTTAAGTATGGTGTGGCTTGCCCGCGTATATGCTAAACCACATTTAACAAAACTGCGTAAAACAAGGGATTACTGTATAGTGTATATGAAGTTTCATTAATTTATTTTGAGTGGTTCAAAAGTTGTGGCACCAACCTCCATTTGACCTTTAACCTCTTATCACCTTGACCTTCAATGCAGGAACCTGGATTCTTGCTCATAATGCATTATCTTGGGATGATCAATGTGTGCATGAAATTTTTCAATTAACATTGACCAAATTTATGGCACAGACATGAAAGTGTGATGGACAACATTCTAGGAATCAATAAAATAAGAAAATAAATAGATAGCTATATTTGTAAAAATTATTATTTATTCTACACATTATAAAATTGGACCCACTCATGCACACATGCAGAAATTAATGGAATTATTTTATGTCAACACTTATGTTATTAAACTTTTTGAGGAGTGATTATGATAGGAGTTGCTTTGCTGTAAATGAACTTGGTAATAAATACAGACTGGTATGGCTAAACCCTGTTCAGAAAATATACACTTATTTGCCCACTCTTGGTACATTTTAAAATTTTTGAAGGTTTCCAATTACGATTGTTGACCTTTAAGAAATAGCAACAACTTTTTTAAATACATGTAAAAATGGCATAGTCCCACAATGAAAAACATTTTCAAAGAACTTATCTTTTATAACTGAACATAATAGGCTATCTACAAATTTAGGTAATGTATAATGTTTAAACTTTGGTTTTTGGATGCAAGGCAGGTTCAAGCCAAGCCTATCAATGTATATCCAAATTACTGGTACTATATAATAAATACTACTACCGAGTACCATAGGTATTTATAGTTATTATAGTTTGCATATTCTGCAGAGTGCATATGCCTGTAGACTTGCCTTACCCTCACCCAGTATTTCCCAAACTGTGGGGCACAAGATCTACTGAAGGAAAGCATATGAAGGTTAGCAAAATTTTTTTTTTTTAAAATCTACATATTTTCAATAATTTTATTCACTAATACTATAATACTCAGTAGGTATAATAAGTAAAAATTGGTTTGAAAACATGCCATGTATTATAGCTAATACAACAAATGAAACTCATTTTTAATGCTACCTTACTTACACTGATAGTGGTACTAACAAATTACATCCATTAACTGGTAATTGCAGTTGAAATAAAAGGGTGGCAAGGATTCACTTTATTCTAAAGGGGCATTAGATAAAAATGTTGGGGAAACACTGCCCTAACCCAAAGTACTCATACATATATAGTGTGAGAAATGACCTTTAAATATGTGGTACTTCTTATTGGTGAGGAATAGGCCTTATAGCCTGTGTTAGTCTAATTGGTCTGTTAAAACACATTGGTATAGAACCAATTTTTTATTTGATAATCAGTTGACTCTCACGTGTGAAATTTCTTTTGCTCCTCCCCTCTGAGAAGTGGAGTTTCACATAACTGGCAAGACTTAGTTACAAGAGTTGCCAACAGGAATTAGACATGGGGTCTATTACTGGGTTTTTATTACTATTACTAATTACTTTTGAGTTCTTCTATTATTATTACTATTACTTTATTTTTCATCTATTACTATTACTTTTGTATGTTGGGTACTTCACTCATTTGAAAAGGATCTTTATGTCTATTTAAATGCAATTAGACGCAGTGTGTTAACAAATATTTGTTTCAACCAAATCATTACAATTTCAGAGACTGAAGGAGTGTAGGTCTTCGTAAATTTTACTTTAGTGAAGGAAAAATTTGCCACAATATTAGTTTTGTTCACACAATATGTCCATTGCCACTGTAATAGAAAAGTAATAGACTATTATCTATTACTTTGCCTTCTATTACTATTACAGCCAAAAAATTATGATCTATTACTATTAATATTACCTGAAAAATCCTGTAATAGTCTATTACTATTACCCCATGTCTGACAGGAATATATGGAAAACCAGGAAATAAAGGATGAAAAATACTAGGATTTAAGATTTTACCGAAAACCACCAATATATTATAGTACAAAATAACAGACACAATCATTACCTTTCATGTGTCCTTTTAGAATGTTCTTAGTAGCTGCTAAGAGCATTCTGCAAACTATAAAATCATTTATTATAAAGAATTACATGTGCAAACTTGAAAAATTACTCTTCATGTGTTCTGTAACACTGTTCTTTAATAATAAGTGCAAACTGTTCACTTTAGATCATTATTTGTTGCACATTTGGCAGCTTTGATTAGCGCATCATCATATTTCTGTCCAAAACATGAACCCTGAGTGCCAAGTTTGTTACTTCTAAGCTCATTCAGATTTTACCAACTACTGAAAATATTCTTTCACAATCTGCATTAGAATGAAAAGTTGTCAATAATGACAACATAACTCTGGCAAAGTTAGCAAACAGGTACTGGTTACTAACACACTTTATTTCACCAATGTGGTACCAAGCAGTGCCAATATCTTTCTCAAAAATTCCCTATGAAAATGTATAGGACTGATATCTAAGAAACTCTGATTCTACAGCATCTGGTGCTTTCTTGATCTAGCAAAGCTGGAAATTTTTTTAGCAGATAGAAACCAGCAGTTTTAAGAGTGTGGTCTTGGTCAAGTCAGCTATTTGAAATATCACAAAAAAAAATAAAACGCTAAAGCAAAAATATGAAAAAATTCTTAAAACATGTAAGCAAACCATAACTGAATACTAAATTTGGTGTATTTCTTTGTGCAAGTAAACAGCTCTTTCAAAAGTTTATTTTTAATGAATTTTTTAAATAAATATTTTAAGATGTGAATTTATCATGAAAAACAGGAACACAGAATTTCATAGTAAAAATTGGGAAAATTCTGAGAAAATGAAATAGTTGGCATGTATGTATGAGGGTTGTTCATAAAGTACATTATGCATAGTACAATAATGTTGTTGGTAGTACAATATTTTGTTAGGCACATGTGTGGCAACACTCACCACAAACTAAAAAGTTCAAGATTGCACCATCAGCTGGTAAGGTGATGACAACTATTTTTTGGGACCATCAAGGCATTTTGCATGTTTCAATGAAGTCATGCAAAATGGAAAAACAATAAGTGCCACTTCTTATTGTGAAACTTTACAGTGACTCCACATGGCTATCAGAAGAAAATGCCCCAGGTTGCTTACTGCAGGTGTAGTGTTCTTGCATGACAATGCATGCCCTCACACTGCAAATCAAACACACCAACTTTTGGAATCATTCCACTGGTAAGTCATGGATCATCTCCCCCAGTCCTGACCTTGCACCAAGCAACTTCCATTTGTTTCCATCCCTAAAGGAACACCTCAGAGTTAAACAATTTCAAAATGAGCCTGATGCAGAAGCAGCCATACAAAAACTGGCTAAAAACTGAGGACCCTATATTTTACTCAACCAGCATCAGAAAGCTTGTCCCATGCTATGACAAATGTTTGAATCTGTTTGTTCATTATATAGAAAAGTAGTACAGGCAATGACCACTTTACAAAAATTTGCAATTATGAATGACCCTAATTTACACCAATGACCACTTTACAAAAATATGCAATTACGAATTGTGTTCCTGTCCCAACACAACCTCCTTTCCTCAGCCTATGGATCAAGGAGTGATAGTAACCTTCAATTCCTACTATAAGGAGATTTTGAGAGAGAGGAGAAACAAGGCCAGACAAACTTCTTTGGACTCCTTCAGGAAGCCCATGAGTGAACCTCCCACTCCAGCAAAGAGCACTCTCCCTGGAAGTCCATCTAAGTCTTCAGCAAATTAATGTCTGAAAGTAGCTTTCATATCTTTTATTTAATATGAAATTGATTTAATATTAATTATTTTTAATATTTGTATGCTTATTCCTCCTTTAAAATGCAAAAACTTGTCTATTTTCATGAATTTTTAGGTCTTTGGAGCTGAGTCAGGAACAAATTAACCTGTATTACATTAATTCCTATGGAAAAATTGTGTTCACTTTACAAATTTTTGTTTTACGAATGGTTGAGATACTTGTAATAATTACTTGCCTTGTAATAAAACAGTTTCTTCAAAACAACTTCTAAACTTACTTTTTGAACAACCTTCATAGTTACATATTAACAATGCCCTAATCCTTATTAACACATTGAAAAATAGCATAAAATTATGAATACAAGAACATTTGCAAATATTTAATTCAGTATTTACTTAGTTCTGCAACTAGAATAGCAATTCTCAACCTTTTAATGTTTGGGACCCATTTTCACAATCAATCCAGCATCCACAGTCCTACGGTACCACACAAAATCTAAATTCAATGAAATTGAAGGAAAAGCTTGATAAAAATTTAAAATGGAAATATACTTTTTAGTAGCATGTCCTTGTGATCCCAAGAAAATTGCTCAGCAACCACCATTTCAGGCAACAACCCTTCAATTAATAACCACTGAAAGAATATAAATGGTCTGCAAAATTTAGACTCAACACAGATGAAAAATAGGCCAAAGTTAGAATAAGTACTGAAGGCTAAGTATTTCAATTTTCCTACTTAGACTTATCTACTGGTTGAGCAAAGAAAACATGCAAGTATTTTAGGGCTTAATTTAATTTAGCCCTCCTAGAGTAGAATCAGGCTACTAAGGTCTATAGAGCAGAATCAGGCTACTAAGGTCTATAGAGCCTAGACTAGTTCAATCTAGACTACTTATAACTAGCGTGAGTACAAATAATCACTATGGTTTTCTTTACCTACGAATGGAATTATAAAACCAATCATCATCCGAATCATAAATTTCTTCTTCAAAATACATTTAGAATAGGCTTGATTCAATATTAAAGAGACCATATCCTGGTCTAATTTTAAGGTTAAGTCATTCCTGCCTAAACCCAGGTATAGACAGAACATCAATAAACTAGAGCAAGATAAGCTAAGTCTGCAATGCAACTATTTTTTTTCCTGGTGAGAGAATAAAAGGATGAAGAATGTTTTTAAGATATAATGTCTGAAAGACACAACAAGTAGCTATGGTATATAATAAGCCATCAGGTCTAGATAATAATGATTAGCTAATAAATATAAGCAACTTAGCTTCTTAAGTTAAGCATTCTTGTTGAAAAGACAATGGTAATATCAGAAAAAAAAAAACCTTTTAGGTTAGTTCAAACTAGGCCCCTTTGCAAATACTTTTGAATTATAAATTACTGGAATAACTAAAATCTGCAATATGAAGTGGTAAATAATAATTCTGTAGAAGTATATTTAAACATACATTTTCATGAATGTCCAAAAAACCTGTAGGCCTATGTTGTTTTGATAACTGCATTAACAGTTATATTTTACAGTTACTATGATAGCCTGTCATTCAATAAAATATTATATAAAGTGGTACACAAATTCTTTTAAAGCAGATGATACCTAGGATGCTTTCATGAACTGAAAGAGAAATTCTGTAGCTAAATAGTTTAGATTGTTGTCACTACTATTTACATTAAAAAAAACTGTAGGCTAGGAAACAAATCCTTTTGGATATTTTTCAGACAGCAAATTAGGGAAATGGACATTTCATTTTATTGGTACCATAGCTACCCAGTTAGATTATATTGCACTGAGGTTCAGTACCTAGTATTATAAATTTGGACCATACTGACATTCAATATATAAAGGGGAAAATATATAAATTGATGTGCTATTAATATGTCTCTGCACTAAAACACCACCAAATCATCAGCTGCATACCAAGAAAGTGAGTGGATGAAATGGCAATTTTTGCATTTTTAAAGCCTTATAATTAGTTTCCTAATTAAAGAGTGACATCAAGTACTGTGTACATCAGTTAAAGACCTTATCTAATGATAATGAATATATCATTTTCAATTACTTAAGTTTAAGTGTACCAAAGAGGCCCAAATTCTAGGGTGGTTTTGCACTTTAAAAATTTGTAGTTTTTACCATTTCCTAGCTAAACTACTCATTTCTTAGCCTACATCCACTACATCAGTGATGGCGAACCTATGACACGTGCGTCAAAGGTAACACATTGCTGTTTTTTTTGTTGACACACCTAAACTGACATTTCTATCATCCAAAAGTTAAACAAAAACTATAAAGAATGAAATGAAAATTGATCAAATCAAGACATTTTTAATTTCATCTAATTAAATAGGAAATGATTATATATATTTTTTGTAAGTAAACATTCAATTCTCTATATTTTATGGCTATTTAATTACATATTACTGTGGTTGGATTTGAATTGAAATAAATTACCATTATAAATAGTATAAAATTAAGCATTAATTTTGGCTGGCAACTCTGAATTATATATTCATAGTTCAGAATTGGCAACCCTGATTTCTTCTTTCTCTGTCTTTAGTCGAGCTATGGCGTCATTTTACACGGGCATTTTGATTTAATGAGTCTAATTAAGTCATTATTAATCACTGTTGTGTAGTGTTATGTTTCATTATTAATTAATATTAAGTGTTTGCTGGTGTTAATTATTAGTATTAAGTGTTATTGATATTATTGTGTTGGAAAATGAAAATTTATCTCCATTAACATTATTAACTGTGGTACCGTTGAAAGTAATTAGGCCTAATGTTAATTCAGCATTTTACTTGTTCTAACATCCATTTGTCACATTAAATATTTGTGTTAACGATTTTGAATTGCTATTGTTTTTTAATATTTCAGCCTTATCATAATGGTGGAATCAGTAAACAAAAAATAAAATTGTCAAAGAAAGGAAGCAAAAGGAGTTTCCAAGATTGGTGGACTGAAAAATATGGTGTTATTGATACGAATGACAAAGCTCTATGCATCCTGTGTAGTGAAACAGTTGTGAGCAGAACTTGGAATGTGAAAAGGCATTTTGACACTAACCAGTGGCTTCTAGAAAAAAGTGAGCAAGAATGTAAAGTATATATATTGCGAATGTTAAAAGATAAATAGTCTCGATCAGACAATTTACTTAAATTTGTAAGTGGGCCTTCAAATTTAGTGTCTGCAAGCTTCAGTATTTCACATACTATTGTCCAGCATGGAAACTCACTTAGTGATGGAGATTTCGTTGAGGAAGCTTTTATGAAATGTGCACCATTTTTATTTGATGACTTTCAAAATAAAGTAGCTATTATTCAGCGTATTAATGGATTACCAATTAGTAGAAATACTGTTAAAGACAGTGATGAAGATGAACTCTGATATAGAAAATCAAATTAAAAAAGACTTAAATGCATGTGATTTCTTTTCTATTTGTCCCGATGAGACCACTGATGCTACATCATCGGCTCGGTTAGCTATTATTGCTAGATATCCCAGTGGCAATGCAATATATGAGGAATTACTTAAGTTAGAAAATTTGCCTCTGAATACAACAGGAGCAGATATATGTGAGGTTGTTGTTAGAATGCTTCGTGATAAACAGATAGATATGTCAAAAATAGTGTCAGTTACGACAGATGGTGCCCCAAATATGGTTGGATGAAATGTTGGATTTGTGAAACAGTTTGCAGAAACTGTTGGTCATCCACTTGTATGCTTTCACTGTATTATACATCAAGAGGTATTGTGTGCAAAGGTAGGTTTAAAAGAAGTTAATGATGCAATGGCAGTTGTGACAAAAATAGTCAATTTGATAGTTTCACAGGCTTTGCACAAACAAGAATTGATGTCACTGTTAAATGAAGTTGATTCAGTTTATAATGGATTACTTATGTATAATAATGTGCGATGGTTAAGTTGCAGTAAGGTACTTGAACATTTTATGGAATGCTTAAATGAAATCAGGCTATTTTTAATATGAAAAATATAGAACAGTTTCCTCAATTAACTGATGTGGCTTGGCTCAGTAGACTTATGTTTTTCACTGATCTGTCATTACATCTGAATGAACTCAATATTAAATTACAAGGTTTTTGAAAAACTATTGATGTAATGTTTGGCTTAATCAAAGGCTTTGAAAGCAAGCTCAACATTTTTAAACGTGACTTGGAAAGTAGAAGTTATAAGTACTTTCATAGGTTGAAGAAACAGTTTGATGAAATGAAGTGCCAAGACAGAGAACTTGGAACAAGCTTGAGAACAATTTGTTGAAATTTTAAACTCTATAATTGAGCAGTTTTCAACAAGATTTGTTGATAAAGCTGTTTTTACAAATCTGAAGTTATATTTGTTTGACTGGTTAGATTTAAATGACTTTGAAATGCAGTTAGCAGAGTTCCAATCCAGCTCTATTTGGAAGCAAAAGTTTATTGATCTTAGATCTGAGTTAGAAACACTCAAGCGAGACCGCTTGCAGGGATCTGTGAATAATAATTCTGACAATGAAATTCTGAAAGTGTGGAACTGGATCCCGGAAACTTTTGACACTCTTAAAAGACTTGTCAAAGTTATACTGACAATTTTTTTGTCAACTTACTCCTGCAAATCTTTGTTCTCAACTTTGAACATCAAAAAACTGGACAAGAGAAACAGATTGGTTGATAATGTCAGTGCTGCTTGTGTAGCATTAAAATGTACGAATTACACACCTGCTATAAAAGAGCTTTCTTCAAGAGTACAGCAACAAAGAAGTCACTACATAACAGGTAAAATTGTAGTTTTTATTTTAAAACATTTTATTGTCATTTATTTTTATTTTTCCTGTATTGTTTAAATGAGCTAGAATAGATAGTTTTATTATTATAAATTTATAATTGCGATATTCCTTTGACAACAGTGATTGTTTATGTATGTGACATGCCACTTGAATATGATCACAAAAATTTTTGACACCCAGGGTTGAAAAGTTTCGCCATCACTGCCCTAGATGATGTTTTTCTTTATGAAATTTTCTGTTGAGTGATACTCATTACACATTTCTTCATCAATTTCTTACAATTATAGAGCTTGTCAAACCTGGGCCCAATAAATTGGGCCTGGTATGGTACTTAATTAAAGATATTTTGCTTGATGAATATTTGAGTTTTTGATGTAATATAACCATGAACATAAAACTGTTATTGAATTATCCAAACTAGAGTGGTTACTAGGAATGTACCGATATATCAGTATCAGTGATATTGGTAGATTTTTAATGGTATTGGTATTGGCTGATATTTCAGAAGTATGATTTTTCCAAAATTATGAATAAAAGACTATTTAGAACAGTGGTTCTTAACCGGGGGGGCGCGCCCCCCTAGAAACAGGAATTTCTCTAATTGTATTTGTTATTCTCTTAACGAGAGCATGGGCTAATATTGAGAAGTTATTGAGAATGTTATTTTGATTGAAGGGGGGCGTGGAGGGAAGGACCAATTCCTAGAGGGGGCATGGTAGTAAAAAGGTTAAGAACCACTGATTTAGAAGATGAAATTTCCAATATTTTATTGTTTTATCACTTCACAACTCATTATTTTTTCATCATAGCCTAGGTCCTAAGAAATGTAGCACACAAGTTTTACCCAATTTTCTTTTCAAACAGCCAATCAAACAAGTGTAAATTCTTTGAGAAATAGATATAAAGCCTAGAAAACCAAAAAACTATCTTGTAGTCATAGCTCCTAATATTAACCCAGCTAGCTGGTTAAAAACACATTTACTAAGCCCAACATAGGACCAGTCCAATTGTATAACAAACAAAACTATGACATCTAATGCATGTTGTCATCTTTAATGAAAAGGATTATTGCTTTGTTGCCAAATTTTCAACACAAAATAAATTATGAATGTTACAATAATATGACAAACTAATAAACCCTAGCTGGATATCAGCCGATACTATTTTTAATTATCAGTATCAGTTAAAAAGAAATATTGGTACATCCCTAGTGGTTACTAACTAGTACCCAATTGGGCCTATTAAGAAAGCACGTCAGAGATGGTTAAAAGTACATAAGAAATTTTTATAGTGGGCACACTAGGGGCCACTTCAGCCCATCGAGGTGGCTCCACTATGTAAAAACTGCCTGTACATTGGCAACAACCAATTTTTACAAAATTAATTAATTATCAATTTAAAACTAAAGATAGAATCTCTGGATCCAGAGGATCAAAGTCATAATAGGCTACTCTCCACAAATGTTACACTCTATATCTATTTATAACCGACATGCAAATATATCAGATCCAAAGAATCCAGTCATTTTCATTACGGTACCCATCAATACCAGTACCTTACCAACCAAAAATAAGTCATGGTCCATATCAATTGCGGACCAAGTCGCAATTTACAACCATATACATTACAATATATATACTTATGAGGAAAAGTGTAGGTGTGGCTGTCAAAACTGTACAGTAATGTAGAAATGTGTGTGCACCCATTTGAGGTCTCATAACATGGTAGGCCAAACTACTTATGTTTTACATCTGATTATGTCACATTCTAGATTAGTGTTACTATTAGCTATTAGTATTTTGAGCAATTCTAAGACACTTTTATTCTATGGCATTTTTGTCACAAATTACAAATAAGCGAGATATTTAACAATTTAATATGCATGTATTGCAAATAAATGAGATATTTAACCTTGAATACTATTGGTGGTTTTGTTTTTGGAACCAATCACAGCAGCTCAGCATAGTGAGTCAGTTGATGTCAGCCAATCACAGCTCAGCATAGTGAGTCGGTTGATGTCAGCCAAACACAGCTCAGCATAGTGAATTGGTTGGTGTTGGGAAAAAATGTGAATCAGTTCCACCATAGCTGACTTGTGTGCAGCTTGCGAGATTAATTACTGGTCAGCTATTGTGAAATAGCACAGCAATTATTACAGTGTTAATGGTGAAGCAGTTCTGTTTTTAAGAAGACACAGCATTCTTCCAACATCAGTTCAGTGTCCTCATTGTGAACAACCGTGCTTCTTCAGGGACGACAAACATCAGTGATTCTGTGGACATAGTCACGTTGTTCCAAAGACAAAAAAAAGAAAGAAAGAGGTGCTCCTTTACTGTCTCTGACTACAATGGCACGTTCCTTGAAGGATTTCACCTCAAGCCATTTATGAACCACTGGCTGCGGAAACATTGGGATCACTATACCATCATCAATTATCTGAATATCTCTCCGAGCACTAGTGTTTACTGGCGCAGCTTTTGTTCAGAGGTGATGGAGTATTCATTTAATAACCAGGAACCAATTGGAGGCCCAGGGATCATCATGGAGATTGAAAATAATAATAATAATATACCAGGTGTCCCATTCAAAATGAAACAACTTTGAAACCTGATATTATTTTATTGAATGAGGCAAACAATATAATATTCACACAGTAAATAGTCAATGTCATAAAGTTTCATATGATATATGTGAATTATAACATTTAGATAGATTGTGCATAGCATAATGTTTCCTTTTGTTAAGATCTTCACATGTTATATATGCTGAACAATTTGAAGCTTATATGGATAGAGCTGCAGCCGCTTGCACATGACTCTATGCACAGTTGAACGAGGAATCTGCAGTTTGACGCTGGCACGATGGATGGATTTTCTCAGGCTACTACCAAAGGTGCCGCATATTCATTCAACATCTTCCAATCTTGTTCACCCTCCAGAGTGTTCATTTAGAACACTGCCAGTCTCCTCAAATTTCTTGGTCCATGCATATAGGTCTCTTCTGGTGGGTGGTTCCTTGTGAAAGGTTGTACAGAATCACCATTGCATCAGAGTAGGGGACTTCAACTCAGCCATCCATAAAACACATTTCACTTTTTCTTGTGGGGTAAATATAATTCAATCTGAAACAAACAAAAAATATTATGACAACTTATGCATATGGTGTAGTAACTGGCAAAGTTTCAACATTCTCACATTAATACTTTAAAAATTACAGAGTTTCAAAGTTGTTTCATTTCAAATGGGACACCCAGTATATATATTTAGTGTATTTGTAGTCAGGGGGTATGACATCATGTTACTCTGCAACTTAATTAGTTTGTTGGTTTCTGTTCTGGCTATTTTTTTTTTTCTAATTGGATTCAGTTTGGTGGTGTTTGTGATAGAATTATGATGTGCCATTTGTATGGTTTTGATTTTGAGAACTTGATTCATCATGTACCGTACCCTAGATAATTAATTACCATAAATGATTAATTGAATGCGCACTGCCCAGTTAGGTTAGGTTAATTGAATGCCCAGTTAAGTCAACTGTATGCCCTTGATGATTGGTTAAGTTGTGATATTTTTGTTAGTTTAAACAAAAATGATGAGAGCAAACTTTTCTGGTTAATTTTGAGGTGTTTTGAACATTTCCTGTGGTAATGCGTTATTTATGAGATCTTGTAACATGAACATGTTAAGTTATGCTATATTGTATAAAATGTAGTCAAAAATATATTTTTCAAGTGTATTTTGGTGTGCTTTGTTCGAATATGACCTTCATTTCTTGTGCAAATGAACAGAAATACAGTTGTCATTGTATGGCCCAAACACATATTTCTGTTCATTTGCACAAGAAATGAAGATTATATTTGAACAGAGCACACCAAAATACACTAGAAAAATATATGGTAATGATTCAGAATACGGGCACCACTTATAATTAAGCAAAATTTTTAAAAATACTATAGAGACGAAGTTGTTTCATTAAAATACGTTGATTGCATGTGTCAGATAGTCAAAACAACAAAGTTAGAAAATTACGAAAAAATATATATAGCTACTTCAGTGCTATGATTCTAGGAAATTTTGAGTTGGCAACCCTACTATCGTTCATTCACTTCAGTTTGAAAATTGCTTCAGTCTGTGACAGATGTGCGATGATGCTAGTAGAGCTTGCGGCCGTGTTGAGAACTTGATTCGTCATGTGCCCTAGATGAAGACTAAAAAAGTGCATAACTTAACATGTTATTACATTATCATTTGTATAATTTAAAAGATCATGCATCACAAATTGATCAGTATAAGGTTCAGGGTATAAGGGTTTTTTCCACCAAAACATGCTAAAACCATTGGTTTCCTGTTGTTTAGGATAAATCTGACCATCGCTATTACAGTAAATTATTTACCTTACCTTAAATTTACCTTAAAGCGCTTCTGCCTCAAGGGTGCGCTGCTCCCACAAAGTCCACTCAGAGCCTCCTGAGGCGGGGCCACGACGGGGTCGCCACCCTTCTTTTCTCTTGCTCCTGCCATACGATTTGGTCCCCTATTGAATTTGTGGGGGCTGGTCTGGCAGAGGAATACCCTGACACTGTGGGTTGGTCGGGTATGTTGGCTAAAAACATGTCCAAGTGTTTTTTAAAAGTATCTACTGGGACTGCACTTATATCTCTAAGGTACTGAGGCAAGGAGTTAAACAGGCGAGAACCCTGCCTAGAGATACTATTATATTGAAGGGTTTGAATCCTTCTCAGACTGTTTGGTGGGAGGTGATATTTTTTACACATTCTGCCAGTTCTTGTTAAGGTGGGCACAATTGGTTCAGTATTGGGGGCAACTAAAAGCCCTTCTAGAATTTTCCAGGTGTAGATTAGGATGTATCTCTCAAACCTTCTCTCTATGGAATAAAGGTTGAGGCCTCTAAGCCTATCCCAGTAGTTTAATTTGTTTTTACTCACCTGTTGCCCATCAGGTTGTTTAATATACGAGGTAAAGGTTCTTTGTAGGCCCTCAATTTTTTGCAATTCATTCTGTTTGTGGGGAAACCATAATTGAGAGCAGTAGTCAATGCGTGGAAGGACAAGTGATTTCCACAGGGTAAGCATGGTCATACTGTCCCTAGTTCTGAATGTCCTCAGTATATATCCTATTAGTTGTTTGCATGATGAGGTTACTTTGTCAATGTGCCTGTTGAATGTTGCATCTTCAGATAATATAATCCCTAGATCCCTGACATGATCAGTTTGTGCAATATCTTTTCCTGTGGGTCCAGTGAAGTTGAATTGTTCTTTCAGGTATTTATTTGGTCCATACTTAATTAGTTCAAATTTGTCTTCATTGAAGGCCATATTGTTTGCATCTGCCCATGCATATATAGTTTGTAGATCTTTTTGTAGCTCTACACAGTCTTCTTTTTCTGTAATTGGTCTTAGTATTCTGGTATCATCTGCGAATGACAGGAGAGAGCTTCCTAGGTTACAGTTTATATTGTTTAGCATTATAATGAATAGAATTGGTCCTAGTACTGTGCCTTGCGGCACTCCACTAATCACTTCTTTTTCTATAGATCTTGCTCCATTTACAGTTGTTATTTGTTTTCTGTCAGAGAGAAAGGCATGGATCCATTTTCCTACTTTTCCACAAATACCAAGCTCTTTTAGTTTATGGAATAATATACCATGGTCAACCTTGTCAAAAGCTTTTGCAAAGTCTAGATAGATGACATCAACATTGTGGTTTTCTCCCAAGTATTGTAGTATGGAAAAACTATACGCACTCACAACATGGTATCATATGTGGTACATTTATTTCATAATTAAATATAAATTATTAATTAATTGAATTAAATATCTATACAAAATTGCCTCGGGATTGGCGACATAGCCTATTGGGAATGAAATAATTGAATTGCCATACGTACAAAGAACCTGTACGTATGAATCAGCCCCACATAGCAACAAGAAAACCCAATTTATTATTTAGTCTACCAAAAGGTAGTAGACACAACAAAATCATGCTAGTTCGGCAAATAATACACCAGAACCAAGGAACGGCTCTCAGGGCTGTTTATGTTACAGCGAAGCTTTAAACTGGGAGGATGTCTTTGTCCCCCCTCTAGTTCTGAGTGAATTCCTTATAATTTAAAACCTAATGACTAAAAAAGGATAGGCCTATTCCTTCAGGGGTTTATATAGTGACTGCCTATATTAATTACCTTAAGTAAATTCGTCGCGAAACTCGATCGTGGCGGCCCTACACCGAAGATGATCGTAACGCCCTACATCGAAGCAAACAAAGACCCAACAAAAATAAGGTGAGGCAAATTATTTTCATTCTAGTATACTGTACGTCGCGCAAATCCCGACGCTAGAATTACCGTAATCACTTAAATATAAAAAGGTCCTTTAAACACCTACATATTCATAACTCTCTAACGAAAAAGCATAGGGCTTTTGTCGGTAACCCTCCACTGAAATCTGCTGGAAATTTTCAGCGGATGAGGGCACAGGCAATCAACCCATAGCCCTATATAGTTTTTTCAAAGTAGGATTGTATTGCAATGGTCTATAAGTTCAGTAAGGCAGGATCTCTTGTGTCTGAAGCCATGTTGAAAGTCTTCTAAGAGATGTTCATTTTCTATAAAACTGACAATTGCTTGTTCTATGTTCCCCCACCCAAAACCCCCAGTTCCCACGGTGGTACCCCCAGATTGTAGGAGGGGTTGGGGGGGAAATCACTTCAAGCAATAATTTACTGTAATGGCAATGGTCACATTCATCCTAAACAACAGAAAACCAATGGTTCTACAATGTTTTGGTGGAAAAAACACAAAAATTAAGGTGGTGCCCCTATTCTGAACCATTACCAAATATATTTTTTATTTCAACTTCAGGCCGTCTTTTTTTTTTTTTTTTTTTCCCTACTTTTTTCTATGGCAAATTTGTCAATGATACTGTGTGTGTCAAGGGATTGTAGGAGGTCCCCAGTTGGCCCCCAGTTACTGGTGGGCCCTAGGCCAATGGCCTATGTTGCCTATTGGAAAATCCGGCCCTGCCGTCCACATCAACTGAATCTTAAATTTACCTTAAAGCGCTTCTGCCTCAAGGGTGAATGACTGTGGAGGGACATCAAAGATTGGGTGAAACGACCTGGGAATAGGTCTGAATACTACAAGCAGTACTTTGCTCAGTATCCGTTCATCCACCAGTTTCCTGAAAAGGAACTACTGCACCATTTCTTTGACGATGCCCGACGGCACTACCCTCCACAGTTGGGACTTGGAAGTTCAGCGGCCTCCGAGAGGTGCATCTAGGCCTATTCCACTGGACGAGGACTATCACCCCGACGACCCCCAACCCACCCAGGATTCGTCAGATTCTGAATAAGGTAAGCAGTGAATAAAATTAAAGGTGGTTAGGTTAGGTTAGATTGCGTTATAGTTTCGGACATCACGAGTTTTGGAAGTTGAAATTATATTTTTCCAACGTTAGATTCGATGTATTTTGGACGATTCTGACGTACATTTCTGAGAAAGCCCCTCCATCTCTGAATCTAGTGTTATCTCAAAAACTAGTGATTTCCGATAGAAATGAAGGTCAGCATCGTTCAAAACACATCGAAAAACGTTTAAAAAATATAATTTCAACTTCCAAAACTCGTTTACGATTGATTTATTTACAATAAATTAACTTTGGAGAGGACCTAACCTACTGTAGACCCAGGCTTGACAAGCTATATAATTGTGAGGAACTGACAAAGAAACGTGTAAGGAGTATCAATGGACAGGCAATTTAATAAGGAAAACCATTATCTAGGGAACATAAACTAAGATAGTAGTAGTAGTTTAGCTAATAGATGGCGAAAGCCGCGAAAACTTAAGAATTTTTAAAACGCCAAACGTACTCTAGAGTTCGGGCCTCGTTGGTATACTTAAAATTAAGTAATTGAAATGATACATTCAGTATGATAAGATAAGACCTTTAACTAATATATATTTTAAAACCAAAGTTACAAGTCAGTTAGAAAGCTAATTAGAAAGCTTCAAAAACAAAAGTGGGTAGAGTTCTGTATTAAGTTTAGTACTACAATTAAAGCTTATAGCCTTATATATAAGATATGAAATTGTCGATATTTCCATCTAGTACGTCATTTGGCCAAATGAATAGGAGATACTCTCCACCTAGCGTATGGAGTGGGAAAGCTTACACCAGGGCAGGCACACTTATATGTTTAATTTATTTACTGATGTTATACTTGATTACATATTAAACTAAATAAAAATGAATATTAACATATAATTTAACTTAACGGCGGCGTTTTTTCATGAGTAATTTAGTTTTCCTTCCAAAGACTATATAAAAAACTGTATAGGGTTATGGTTTATTGCCGTCACCCTCATAAGAAATTTTTATAGTGAGCACACTAAGGGCTACTTCGGCCCATCGAGGTGGCTCCACTATGTAAAAACTGCCTGTACATTGGCAACAACCAATTTTCACAAAACTAATTAATTATCATTTTAAAACTAAAGATAGAATCTCTAGATCCAGAGGATCAAAGTCATAATAGGCTACTATCCACAAATATGTTACACTCTATATCTATTTATAACTGACATGCAAATATATCAGATCCAAAGAATCCAGTCAATTTCATTACGGTACCCATCAATACCAGTACCTTGCCAACCAACAATAAGTCACGGTCCATATCAATTGCGGACCAAGTCACAATTTACAACCATATACATTACAATATATATACTTAGGAGGAAAAGTGTAGGTGTGGCTGTAAAGACTGTACAGTAATGTAGAAATGTGTGTGCACCCATTTAAAGGTGTTTGTGGGGCAAGTGAAGATCATGAGTTTTTCAATACCTCACAGTACTATGGGGGGCACCGCTCAGCAGAGGAATCTTTTTAAATGGGGTGTGTAAGGACACAGAGTATCCCCTAACCCAAGATGCTGCCTCCCTATATCCCACAACACTTGTGTTGAGCTGTGGGATCTATCACCTAAATGCACATAATATATATGAAATAAACTAGTACCATTCATGCAATAAAAATGGGCTTAAACACTATCACCAGATGTCCCTTGCAGACATCAAACTATCCAACCTTCTTTTGAAAGAATCATGTGTATCTGAAGTCACCACTGTCAGACTGTTTCAAAACTTAATTACTCAGTTTGTAAAACTATGTTTTCTTAAATTTGTTCTACATCTTGGCTTAAATAATTTCATACTAAGACCTCTAGTCTGGTTATTGTGATCTTTAATGAAAAGAGACTCAAAATCTATCTTATCCAACCCTTTTATCACTTTATACACCTCAATCATATCACCCCTTAACCTCCTCCTTTTTAATGAGAACATGTTTAGATACGCCAGTCTTTCCTTATATGTCAATTGTCTTAGAGATGGGATCATTCATGTCGCTCGTTTCTGGGTGATTTGTATTCAAATGTGTGTCTGCATGAGATTGAGTCTAGCATTTGTTTTATTTCTGATTACCATACAGTGATTTGAGGGTTTAAGTTCATTAGTCAGTGACACCCAAGTCTTTCTCTTTATCATCATTTTTAATCCAAATTCCATTCATATTGTATTGAAATTCTGGATTTTTTGGCCCAATATGCATAACCTTGCATTTATCAACATTAAATTTCATCTCCCACTTATCTGGCCAGGCTGTTACTCTGTCTGTCTTTTTGTATTGTCATTGCTCTTGCTACTGACTTAACATTATGGCCTAATTTTGTCTCAGCAAATTTTGAGGTTTTACATGATAGGCCCTTCTCTAGTTATCATTTATATAGACAACAAAAAGCAGAAGTCCCAGCACAGACCCCTGTGGGACTCCGCTCAGTACGGGTCTCGAAGTAGACTTATTTCCATTTAGATGAACTCTGTCTTCTGTTTCTCAGCCATTCTTCTATCCAGTCAGCTATATGACCTCTTATACCATGGGCTCTAACTTTTACCAACAATCTTGCATGAGGAACAGTATCAAATGCCTTTGCAAAATCTAAGTATAGGTATACTATATCTCCTAGCTCTTTATTGTCCAAATGCAATAGGACTCCATCCACTGGAAATTTCCAGCAGATATATTGTGGAGAGTTGACAGCAAAAATCGTGTTTTTTCGTTAAAAAGTGGTTTGTGGAGGTCTTCAAAAGACCTAGTTAAGTATTTTTTTTTGTTAATGTTTAATTTATATGCCTTCGGTATTTAGCGCTGCCTCATGGTAAAGAAAGGAAATTACCATACCTTATTTCGTTGGGTCTCGTTTCTGGATGTAGGGTGCGCGGCTCTCTTTTGATGCCGGCGATAGTTACGCAACGAGTTTATTTGGTTTAATTAATATAGGCAACACTACACTGAAATACCTGAAGAAATAGGCCTATCCTTTTGAGTTTAGTTTTATATTACTCGGTATTCACTCAGAACTTAGAGGAAGATTAAGTACGTCTCCCTTGCTTAAAGCATCGCTTGGAACTCCGCAGCTTTGAGCTGCTAATATAAATTTCTTTGTCTTCAATTTCGCTGACTTTACAAAGTCCCTAGACGTCTAATTATTATGTTTTCATTATTTCTTCCTCTCAAAGTAATTTTCATGCGTCAGCGATGGAAAAATTTGATACGAATACGTTTTTATTGTTGTTTTGTGGGGCCAATTGGGTGCTATATATGGCAATTATTTTCATTCCCAATAGGCTATGTCACCAATTCAAAGGCAATTTTGTAGTTATTTAATTCAATAAATTAATAATTTGTATTTAATTAAGAAATAAAGGTACCATATACGATACCATGCTGTAGGCGTGTATATTTTTTCTATAGACTGGATGGTGGAAGATAAAAAGCTTAATAAAAAAATGGGTGCCCAACACAGTTGCAAGGGGAGGGGGTAGTCAACGCAATATGCAGCCTGGTCAATCCACTCGGGAGAGGAGACGTCCCACGACATTTGAGTCCCGTGATCTGCGGAGCGCGGTTTATCCCGCTAAGAAAAAGGATGGAGGAATACGACCGATCGCAGTTGGTGAGACGCTGTGAAGACTTGTTTCTAAGTTTCTTTGTGGAGCCGCCTACCTTGAGGCCCAAGACATTCTGTTTCCCATTCAGGTTGGCGTCGGCGTCAAAGGCGGAGTGGAAGCGATGGTACATGTCGCTAGATCTCTAGTTGACTGGTACAGGCACGATGACTTCATGTGTCTGGTCAAGGTCAACTTCACCAATGCGTTCATCCTAATGTCCCGCAGCCGCATCATCCAGCAGGTCTCTTACCTGATGCCCGGGCTCCTCCGATATGTGCTGTTTGTGCTGGTTCCCGAGGCGAATCTCCAAACAAGGGGAACCACTCTTCTCAGCTCATGTGGAGCCCAACAAGGTGATCCTCTGGACCTCCCTCACATTCTCCCTCGGTATGAGGGCCGTCACGGACGAGATTGCGTGGTGCTGTCCTGACCTAAAGTTTCAGAGGAAAACTTCGAGAAGCAAGTGGGGTCGAGGATGAAAATATAAATATACTTTAAGCTAACGGGCGGAAGAATTTTCAGAGCTTTGACGGAGCCTTCCCACAGAAAACTTTTCGACCGCCTCATCGACAAGGCCGGAATAGCGGACAGGGCAAGACTTCGAGCACTTCGTCATTCGTATATCAAGCATACTTGCGGGTTTTGCCTATATTTCAATTGGGTTTGAAAGAAAGTAAGACTTGCACATGCTTATGGCTTATGCTTTGTGTTCCATAATCTGCAATTCAATGAGTATGTTATCTCAGTTTAGGTTAATGATTGCGACTTTCCAAAGGGTTTTTACTATGAAATTCCTTTCCAAATGGAATCAGAAATAACCTGTCGTGAGGTACGTGTGGCTCAATATATTTCCCATGACAAACTCACTGTATACTTGAAATCCATGTGTCTCTAGTGTGTACTGTATGCTTTTCAATACATTTGGTCTATAATTACTTAAAATATTGGGTTGAATATTAGTTTGTACTTCAGAACCTGTGACGTTTTGCTTTTGTATTGCTATTTTTTCAAATAAATGACAAAATAGGTGGTTTCGAATCTTATAAATTATCTTTGAGGTCGGAGGATAAAAAGTTGTAGAATATGCTAGTTGTAAATAAGTTTGAGCATCATATATTCATTTCAGTACGGCAGCTCACGAATGAGAGACTTGGTAATTACAGTATATTTGACTCTGCTTTTGATCTCAAATATGAGGCGTATAGAATAGAAAGGGCGTACGCCCGAAAATCAAGTTTTGATATAAATGCATTTATTAAAGTTAGCGAACGTTATTACTCGTTAACGACTGAACCGAGTTTAATGGTTTTGGTCTCAAGCATGTGTGGGGGGCGCGTTACACCCACGGAATACAGCGTGTTGATTGGCTACTGCGCAAAAACAGGATATCGGGAACCGGGGAATACGCCTGTGCTACTCTAATGGCCTAATATGACTGACTGCCGCATGATGTAAGTCAGATCAAAGCCTACTACAGAGGCTTATGTCATTCATGAAGTGTCATACAAAATGAAATCTGCTACTAAACTGTTTACTACGTACGATAGTTTTATGTGGCTATGCTGGCTTTGTTTTTGTACTTGTAAGTTAGGTTAAGTGCTATGTTGGCCTTATTTTTATATTAAGTTCAGTGTATAAGAATGTACTTGTATGTTGGATTAAGTGGCTATGGATTGTGAATGATCCACAATAAAGATTTTTTTTTTTTTTTTTTGGTTATATTGTGGGAAGCAATAGAAAGTTATATTGTCCATATTTCCTTTTCTCTGAACGTTCTTTACATTTACATTTCATTTGGAAAACATGAGGCCAAAATTATGAGCCATTTCAGACCATCTGCCTCTCTTAACTATATGACGCAGACTAACCAGAAAAATCGTTAATGGGATTTGCATTTTCGTATACATCACTTCAGAGGGCGCTGCGAGTCAACTTTTGTTATCAATGAAACTTTATGATAAGGCTCTCTAGTAGGCTTCAGTCAGATTCAAACATTCCGCTCACTCTCAGAATTTACAAGTGTGTTCGATGCCGTTTTAAGCAGCCGAAAAAGAAACCAAGCACGTTTCACCATAGAAGGCGCCACAAGAAAATTATATATATATACACTAGGGTTATGACTTTTTAATTTTTTGTCATAAATATTGTTTCCTGTATCATCAATCGATGAACTTTTGCTTGAAAACAATAAAAAAGTGCCTAATTCCTCAGAATTTAAAAAAAATGTCACCCCGAAAGCAAATATAGTAAAGGGTGTCAGGAAATGATTGCCCCCCCCCCTGTACAGAAGAAACTGAAAGGAATAGAAAAAAACAGACAAAACCACGCGAAAGAGCGTTTAATTTTGAATAAAAAACACTTGTTTTAATATCGGGTGTTGCCCCCATTTGCAGCTCTGACGGCCATTAATCGACGGGGGTATGATCCCAGAAGTGTCTCAAAGTTTCTCTGAATCGTTCAAATAGATGATGCCATGGTTTCTGTGAGGAAAAAAATGGTAAGAATTAAAATCACAGGAATAGAATATAATGGTTTTTATTCAGATTTTAACGCTCTTTCAAGTGGTCTCGCCGGTTTTTATCTATCTCTTCTAGTTTTTGCTCTACAGGGGGGGCAATCATTTCCTGACACCCTTTACTATATTTGCTTTCGGGGTGACATTTTTTTTTAATTCTGAGGAATTAGGCACTTTTTTATTGTTTTCAAGCAAATGTTCATCGATTGATGATACAGGAAACAATATTTATGACAAAAAATTAAAAAGTCATAACCCTAATATACACACACACCTTACCTTTGGTTAGCTTCCGCCCGAATTGTTCATTCTGACGGTCAAGCTTTTCACTCCACCTTAGACCTACAGTTTAACGTGGAATCCGAACCACGCCCCATCAGCAGCCCAGCGTCTTAACCATTAGGCGACCTAAGGAGGCTAAGGTACCCATTTATCTACCAACCACTTTCTTTATTGTGTGGAAAGATGAACATCTGGGTTTTGCTGGCCGCTGCCGTCGGGTCTCGAACCCGGCGCCGATGGATTCGTAGTCAGCGACGCTAACCACACCACCACCGAGGCGCCTTGTTTTTGTACTTGTAAGTTAGGTTAAGTGGCTATGTTTGCCTTTACACATACATCACATTTGTGCAAAATTTCTATTCTTTTGAAACAGGGACAGCCACTAAGTCAATACACTTGCAAAAATACCACAGCCATCAAAATTGTGAGCTTCGCATCCGGTCAGCGAATCCAAATTTGTGAAGCTGAACTCAAAATCTAAGTGACTCTTAAACTTCAAGTAATTTTTTTTTAATATATAAATTAAGGACTGGGGATCAGGCACACCTGAATGGGATGGTACAACCAAAAACAGTGTTCCTCGACTAGGAAGAGAGCAAAGAAATTGAGTTCTGAATGTGGGTATATTGTAAATTGGTAGGAATGAAGTCTCAGAAAGTGAATTCTACGGAATGCATGCGTGTAGTACGAGAGTTTTTGTAAAGAAATGATCTGCAGTACTGTACTGGCGCGCTCCCAGACGCCCTAGTTGGTCTTGAAAGGGTGTGGGTGGGAAGTGGGGATAATTATTGAACTAAACTCCTCGGAGTATTTATTAAATAATCATACCATAATTCTCCGTCTGTCTGTCTCCTTTTCAAGTCCAAACGACTGGACTGATTTTCTCGAAACTTGGTGACAAAAACCTCTGGGATCCCTGGAGTGTTTTTAGCAACTTTTTTTTCTCTCAGATCGGGTATCGCAAAAAACTTTATCCCAATTTATTTCCCCAAAATTTATTGGCTAAAACACGGACTTAAACTTAAAATTTTTGACCCATTGGTAACTCAAAATTTTGATGGTTGCTTTGTTTTGCGATTTTGTTGATTTGCTGGGTTTTCTGGCTATTAGAAAAATATAAAATTTTATAAAAGCGTGGACTAGTGGCCTTCCGTATCATTAAAATCTACAAGTAAACCAAGTCCCAACACGCTGGTAGTGTGTTTCATACACTTTCGGTGAATGAAGAAAATTAAATTTGTCAATAAATTTAGAAAAGAATGTAGCCATCAAAATTTTTAGCGATGCACCGGAAGCCATGATAAAATTTGTGAAGCCGTATTTAAAATTTAAGTGTTTAATAAGCTAATTGTAAATGTTAAAATCTAACTCGCTTAAAATTTTCTTAAAATAATTTTCATTACATTTTACTGCTTGACGATTGTGTCAAAAAAAAATTAGGAATGCCCTGAAAACTTAATTTCTACATTCACGTGGCATTCTTTGTCAATAATAAAACATGTTTCTTAAACAATATTCTGGATAATAATAATACCAACACATTAGTACCATTAGTAATATGTATTGCCCGAAGGGTAATAGCAGCCTTCCGCAGGAACTAGTCGAAGATACTCACATGTCACATTTAATGGCAAGTCATCCAAAAACAAGTTTTTTCTGAACGGGGTACCTCAAGGCTCTGTTCTCTCACCAACACTGTTCAACTTATACATGCATGACATTCCAACACCCGTAGATAACAAGCTTACCTTATCATCATATGCAGATGACATCACTCTAACATCCACCCACAACATCGACACCGCTACAAATAACCTACAAACATACATAAACAGTATACAAGACTGGCTCACACACAATAGACTCAAAGTAGCGCCCACAAAATCAACCATCACCTCGCTTACAAGCAACACAAAAGAACACCAGATAACTCCACAGCTTACACTAAACACAAACATCCCACACACTCACAGGACCAAAATACTTGGGGTCACATACAACACATCATTATCTTTTGCAAGCCACATTCAGGACATTAAAAACAAATTATGTCAAGACTAACACACTTAGGGTACTAACAGGCACAAACTTTGGACACCAGCGGAAAACATCATCACTCATATACAAACAATATATTCGCTCAGTTATGGACTATGCTAGCCCATGCTGGGCACCCATTATCTCAAACACACACACAAACACCTTACAGACAATACAAAAGAACGCACTTCGTATCATTACAGGATGCACTCAAACACCACCAATAAAACACCTGCACACACAAACAAAAATACTGAAAGTTAAGGAACATTTAGACATGAGGGGAACACAATTCATGGCAACAGCGACAACTAACCCACAACACCCTTGCCACTACATGTACAATCATGCACCAACACCTCGCACCATTAAGGTAACACCAGACACACATTATAACCAAATACTCCATTCCATACCACGCCCCACAGACATCACACAGTACAGAAAAAACCACACACACACACACACCTAACTCACAAAGCACTGACACGACTCGGTCCGAATGCGGTCCTAGGTGCGAAGCCGCCACCCATTGACAGGTCAGAGACCAGCATGAGCAGATCGGATCGAGTTAACTTAGCACGATTCCGATGTGGACATCACCCAAACTTACGGACATATAAACACAGACTAGACAACTCCACAGACGACACCTGCCACCTGTGCCAGGATACACCACAAACAATTGAACACATTATGACAGACTGTACCGCTCCAGCACAACAACGAACACAACACATCATCACTAGTGCGCCGAACCTCTGGTCCACTCCGGAGAGGGTGATCGGTTACCTGCGTGCTGCCGGCTTGCTCGATCAGGGTTGGCTGATCGGCTAACCAACAATAGCAACTAGTGAAAATATTCCGCCTGTAGGGCTTCTTTTTTTTCCTTGCTAGTTTGTGTGTCTAGATGGGTTAGGAGCTACCGCACTACGCCAGGCCCATTATGAGGGCAATATTCCATCTGAGAATGCATATGGCTTTTGTAAATAATAGCCATTTGCTCATCAATGAAGTAATGCCTGGCCCTATAGAGAAAGTCAAGCTTTTTGGGTGCGGTTTTAGCTACTGATTTAACATATATGTTCCAAGAAAATTTAGAATTCAGGCGAAGATGCAGGGAGAAATGGGTATGGAGGAATTATTGAAAACTATATTAGAGCGTGTATGATTATGCCTTTTGCTAAATATATTTATTTTTGGATGCATTAAAAGAACCATATTAGTTCTCCATTCAGCAATACCTAAAAGGCCCCGAGTTCAATGAAGCGGAAGTAAACTGTTCGCGGACAAAGTTTGGTTTGGGGAAAGGGAGGTTTGAGTTCGAATGAGCAATAGAGAGTGGAGTCATCAGCATAAGAATGAATAGGATTGGCAGTGACAGGTCATTTATATGAATTACGAAGTGTTGGAGCCAACGCAGATCCCTGAGGTACGCAAGAATTAATAGAAAAGTGGTCATGAATGAAGATGGCAGAAAGTGAAAAGTGGGGTACCAACATAGGGTTCAGTGTTACGTCCATTACTCTCTCTTTTATATCTAAATGATTTAAAGAAGGGATTAGGTAATAAAATATCTAAATTTGCAAATAATACTAAAGTAGTTGCCCGTTATAAATATAGGAAATTCTTATAAGCTGCAAAAAAAAACCTCGATATATTAGCTGCTTGGGTCAGTAAATGGCAGATGGAATTCAATGTTCAAAAATGAAAAGTCAACCATTTGGCAGTAATAATGAAAACTCGTTACGAGATGCAAGGAAACTGGTTAGATGTTGTTAATCAGGAAAAAGAATTTGGCATTATAGTTACTAGTGATCTAAAGTTTTCTAAGCAGTGCTAAGAGGCTAGAAATAAGGCAAATGAAATACTAGTATTATTAAGAGTATTTTTTTTCTCTTTTTTATGCAGGAAGGTGAGGGCCAAGGGCGAATGACAGCAAAAACGCTCCTCCCATTGAGAAAGAAGAAAACCAAAGTTCAAAGTTTTGGAAACGAATAGACACTGCGTTTGAAAGATTGGAGGTCATAGACGCGAGGAAAGATGGATTGAGGAAGTGTGTTCCAGAGTTGACCGGTTGAGTAAATTAAAGATTGAAAATACCGATTAACCCTCGCATTAGAGAGATGGATGGAAAAGGAATGAGAACGTGTCAAAAAATCTGGTAGAAGAGCAGTGTCCGTTATAATAACGATAATAAAAAGAATGAGGCAACATTGCGGTGAAGAGAAAGGAATTGAAGACAGTCAGTAAGAGGATGGGAATTGATGATACGAAAAGACCGATTCCACCCGGTCAAGTACGGGGTGGCCACGAAGTCTTTTTGCATGAAAGATAAGGGCAACATACGGATATGCTGTAATTTCACCGCAAAGTGACTTTGTGGCCACTCTGTAGAGCTGTGTGGGTTGAACCACCCGACACCTTTACTCTACTAGCATAGAGTAGCTGTAGTATCACTTGCCATTTTCACGTCAGTCAAAAACCATTTTTTGCAGCAATAGTTAAGATTAAGAGTGAACTGTTGATGGTTACACTGTTAAAAATGTTTTCCATATAATTATTCCGAGAGCAAACGCGTATAACCCGAGCTTCAACTCCTTCCTAGTATGACGTCAAGCGAAGTCTTAAATACTCGCTAATTGAAGGTTAATATATCGGTTGCAGAAATTGAATCCTAAAAATATTTATTATTCAATACTGAGGGTATAAACCAAATTAAAGGCCATGTATCATACAAATATACTAAAATATTCTTTAAGATATTGTAGTGACATGGGTTACAATTTATCATTAATTGTTCCCAATCAATATAAAATCAGCGCTATAAATTTGTGAAAATAAATAAAACCAACTAAAAAACAAAAAAAAAATAGCAATAATAATCATAATAGTAAGAAAAGTAATTTCACAACATTTGAACATTGCACTTAATTTCTACCTTTTTTAAAGCATAGGCCACCGATATTACTTATACACATTAATGAAGCTGGCTTGGCCCTATCGTGTTGACTTTATATTCCTAAGTGAAAATAAATAAAGGCAAAGATTTCTGAGAAATGAAGCCTTTTCAAAAGTTTACATAACGCGCTAATAATAATAATAATAATAATAATAATATAATAAAATAATAATAAAAAAAAAAAATGTAATCCGTCAAATGTAATCACAACAAAACATTAGACCCGTTCCAAATCTGAGAGAAAGAGAGCGAGAGAACCACTTAAATTAATACGGCAGATATAATAAACAAGTATTTTATTAATTTGTGCAATAAAGAAACTAATTACAAATTGTTACTTTCAAATATTACTTTATAAGTAAACTCTAACTAATAATTTAAGTACCTGAAACAATTAGAATGTTTCTTAACCCTTTAACGCCGGAATTGTTCGTAAGGTAAAGTTTATGAATGCGTGTATTTGAAAGGTTACCAATATGTAGCGTCGTCCTTTTAGGGTTAAATCTAAATTTACAGAATTAATTAAATAAATAAATAAACAAAGAATTTTAACTATTCACAAATTATTATTTATAAAGTAGCCATATCTTAAATTTAAGGTTACTCTTTGTTTCCATCCCCAAGAATCAGCGAGTAAAAGTTTTGTCCCATTCAATGGTAAAATCGAGAGAATTTAACTCTTCTTGCGTGTAAAAAATAAACGTACAAAGAGACTTTTTACTCAGAAAAGAGTTTTATTTAATAAAATGTGAAATATGTATTTCGCATTTTATCTTTTAATGCGTGTCTCATCCGCGTGAGCAAAGTTAATTCTCTGACAAAAGCCGACTGAATGGAATGCATTCTTATACTACAAATCTTTAAATATTATAATCACCACTCAAGCTTATAAAGTACTTCTAAAAGGAGCCTCTCACTTGTGGGTTATAAGTGGGTTGTTTTAAATAAGACAGTTTAACAAAGGTTATTATTATTATTAATAATATGTTTAATCGCCTCCATATGACGAAGGGAACCTGGAGCTTTTCGAGACATACGAACCACATACCCTACCAAAGACGACCCAGAAAGGGACCTCAATCGTTAAAATTTTTAGTCAAATCAGACAGTCGAACCTAGGACCTTCAGATTAAATCCACTGCTTTAGTGTTAGACTATCTTAGTGGGTAGATACATGGTACGGATGAAAATGTATGTATGTCCATTTCATCTGGAAAATAAAATTGATGGGAAAAAATACTGGAAATTTCAAAATTCTGAAAAAACTAATAATTGGTGTGTGTGGAGGGGGGGATTATACCAATGATCAGAGAAAACTCTTCGCTTTTTATGAGCAGGTGCCCAATATACAAAAAAGTCATAACTTAAATTTGGGGGAAAAATATAAAATATCAAACTTAACCACTAAAATAAATTAAACTTCACGTTACTCTTAAAATTAACTAACTTCCATCTCTTGCTTTTTAATGACCAAAAATTAAATTTTTAAAATTTCTTATTCTTTCAATGATCACATTCCCTCCCCCACGAAAAATCACAATGAAAAGCGAAAAAAGTATAACGATTTGGTTTTGGCAAAATTCCAGAAACCAGACGCAGTTTGGAGAGTTCATAATAGTTTAATGTATTATATTGTTACGTTATGTTAGGTTACGTTAGTAATTATGGACTGTCTCTAAACTGTGTGTGGATTCTGGAATTTTACCCATTATTTTTAAAATAAAAGTAGAAAACGTTTTCGATTTGATTTTATAAAAAATATTCTGACGGGTTCTTTAGTTTTGTTAACCCTAGACTGCATGTACGCGAATCAAATTATATTGCATAAGGGGGGGGGGGCGTCAATTGGACCGCGCTATGCATTGCAGGGTTAAAAAAATCATCTGAACGAACCAATACATTAATTATGACTAGGAACCAATTCAGTTTTACCACAAAGAACTGTAAACCTAAGAAGGGTACAACAATAAGTAAAACTCCAATAAAAATATACTACTATTGTCCTTTTTTTTTTTTTCTTTTTTTGTGAATTTAAAACTAAAAAATGCCAGATCTTTAAGACTCATTCCTATACAGAAATGACGTCTAGGGTCAGCAATCTTAACGTGTACCCCTTTTCATACAACGCAGTTTCAAGAGACCTCTTACCATTTCGGACCATCCATCCGACCTCTCGATTGTAAATTCTGATTAGATTGATTGTACATCTGCGGATACGGAGAATTACCACCTGGATAACCGCAATTTTCATTCCAAGTATTCCTTTCGCTGAAACTGCCAGTACTGAAAGAGTTTCCTGCACTGCTGAAACTGGTTCCGGCAGCAGCATCCTTTTGGGGGCTGGGATTGATGATAAGCATAAGGATGGATTTGAGGTGACTCCAAGCCTCTCTCTGCGATACTAAAGGAGGAGGGCCTCCGCCCCAAGACTGGGATAACTCATTCTCTGCCACGAGCAGTTGGTTCTGAAGTTTGTATGCCTGAAATTTCAGACTCAAATTAAAAATATTAAAATTGTGTTAAATATAACGAAAACTCAAGTGTGCGAAGTAGAGGAAGTTCGCGTGAAGGATATAATTAATAAATGTGAATAAACGTGGAGTGGATATAAATTTGAGGCAAGAGTCAACAGGAAAGGGAGGAATGGAAGCAGTCTGTGAGGCGTGTAAATGTAGACGTTGTTTTTATCTAACGTACTATTAGAGTCATACTCCAACCTTTACACGAAAAGTAACACTTGTTTTGTGTGTTGTTGAGAGGGGGGGGTCAAACGTCGGACCATTTTTATGGAGGATGGGAAATGAGACTTGTCTTGTTTGTATGCCTTCTCAAAAATGAAGCTCGCGGCCTTCTAACAAGCGGAACAAGATGGATAACTTTTTTTCTGTCTCTTTTTACTTTTTGGTAAATAGATTCCCTTATGACTTTCTTATTTATAAAAGTAGGAAAATACTGAAAATTAAAACTATTTAAGAAAACAGAATATTTAAGAATAAGCAAAAAACAACCTGATCCCAAGACACTTAATACAAATGATAGAAAAAAAAATAAAAATCAGCGATTCCAACAAACTTGTTTTAGTTTCAGATAAAAGGTTTTAAATTTTGGGCCTGAGGTTTTTTTTTTTTATGCAGGAAGGATGGGCCAAGGTCGAACGCACGCAGAAATCCCGCCCCCACCCCCCCTGGCTTTAGAGAAAGAAGTAAGCCAAAATGAAGGTCCAAGGTTTTCGAGATGCCTGGACAGACTGCGTTTGAAAGATTGGAAGTTATACACAGGGGGGAAAGATGGACTGAGGAAAGTCGTTCCAGAGTTGACCAGTTGAGTAGATGAAAGATTGAAAATACCGATTAACCCTTACATTAGAGCAGGGGTTCTTAACCTCTGGGTCGCGACCCAAACTTGGGTCACTAAATTGTCATTTATCATTTATTTATTTTATTATCTATTACGAGTGAACTGTTTAAAGGCATTAGTCGCCGAGCTAGCCCCGAGACCAGAATTTGGATCGCAGCCTAAAAAGGTTAAGAACCCCTGCATTAGGAAGTTGGACAGAAGAGGAATGAGAATGTGTCGAAAGTCTGGTACTGCATGCTATTCTTAAAGGATGCGGCATGCAGTTAGAGTGTTCAAAAGAGCAGTGCGCGTTGTAATAGTTGTAGTAAAGAGAGCGAGGCAACACTGCAGCGAAGAGAGAGGGATCGAAGACAGTGAGTAACAGACGGGGAACTGATGATACGTAAAGACCGATTCCATCCGGTCAAGTAGAGCTGTGGGGGTTGAACCACCCAACACATTAGAACCGTATTCCATATAGGGAAGGACAAGACCACTGTACAGAGACAGTAACTGAGTGGAAGGTGAAGAAATTGCGGAGCCAGTACAGTATACCTAAACTCTTAGAAGCTCTTTTAGAAAGCGTACACGTCATCTTTTCAGAAAAGATAATGAGAAAAGGAAACACCAAAAATGTTAAGAGAAGAGGAAGGACTAAGGTGTGTATTGTTGAAAATAAGAGGACAGTCATGTGGAAGATTGTCACAAGTAGACAGATGGGAACCGAGTTTTTGAAGTATTCAAAGCCACAAGCTTTTCTCTGCCCCAATGAGAGATAGAATAAAGATCAGAGGTCAAGTGCACCATTCCAATTAGAGGAGATTGTAGACACCAATCCACCAGGGAAGTACTCATGGGTGGATGTTAGGCAGGAGACGAGTGTGCTGGAACTCTCATTTCTCCCGTCACTGTCCTCCTTAGCTGATCTTTTTCCGTGTCTCATCTACCCTGTGAGAAGTCCAACATGCTCTCACACACACGCTTCTCCCTTTATTCCTCACTACATATTCTTTTCAAAATTTAAAAAAAACAAAAAAAAAAGTTTTTAACAGCCTCGGAGACCTTGGTTTCGAATATCTTCTTTTCCTTCCATGAGGAAGGGGGAATTTTGTGGCATTCGCCCGACCCCTCCTTCCTAAAAAAAAAAAGCCGTCCTACACGAATCATGGAGTGAGTGGTGAGAAGGACGCTTTGTAAAGTGGGTGATGTGAAGGGTGGAATCATTAACATAGAAGTGGATAGAACAAGAAGTGTGACTTAACAGATCATTGATAAATAAAAGAGAGAGAGTAAGCGACAGGACAGAACCCTGAGGAACACCACTATTAATAGATTTAGGAAAAGAACAGAGGTCATCTACAACCGCAACAATAGATCAGCCAGAAAGGAAATCAGAGATGAAGGCACAGAACCACAGATAGAAAGATAGAAACCGAAGGAGGACAGTTTGGAAATTAAGGATTTGTGCCAGACTCTATCAAAAGCTTTTGATATGTCTAGCGCAATAGTAAAGGTTCTACCGAAATCCTGAAAGGAGGCTGACCAAGAGTTAGTGAGATACGCAAGATCGCCAGCAGAGCGTCCCTTGCAAACAGGGGTGTAAAAAGTACTAAAATATGTTGTTCAAGTACAAGTACTTTATTAAAAAGTTACTCAAGTACAAGTAAAAGTATCCATCCTGAAATTTACTTAAATTAGAGTAAAAAAGTATCTACTGAATAGAGTACTCAAGTAACGAAAGTAAAACGTACTTACCTATAGTTTTCGCAAACCATACCAGTACATTTAATGTTGTGGGCCATGAGGTCTTTAAACAAAACGATGTATGTAAAAGATTTGCCACTACGTAAATTACCAGTGATGCAAGATTTGTCTTTCTTTTAGGTATCTACAACACATTTGTTGTATATAATTGATTACTGTGGTAATGTGGTATCCAGAACTACAGTTAGGGTTTAAGCCAACTCATGCAGGCAACTATGCATGAACTTGTTACAACTGTAATGCCAGTAATGAATATTGCACAAATCTTATTGTTTCAGATTAAATTATATAAGGAATTAAAAAAACAAGTATATGCATACACCATTAAAACCAACTATATTATGCACAAAATTTCTTATTCAGTTTTAGAAGCAACTGATTTTTGAAGTTGCCACAGTCAAACCTTGCACGAAGAGGGCTGAAAATCATCCCAGCACAACTGAACAGTCGCTCGTAGACAGCAGTAATGAAATGGATAAAATGAATTGTACGAGGGCCATTCAATATATTTTGCCCAACCTTTTTTTTTTCTTCCCAAGTTTCCTTGTAAGTTCCAGAAATGTTGTACACAAGCAGTTACATACCTTTTTTAAAAGTTTTTATTTTTCCACATAGTCTTCATCCTTTTCTACGGCTTAACTCCAACTCGAAACAAGGGCCTTTATTTCTTGCTGGTAAAAGTCTGCTGGAGCCGCCTCTTAACCTCCAACAACTTCATCGTCACTCTGAAACTTTCTTCCACGAATAGCATCCTTCATTGGCCCAAATAAATTGAAGTCTGAAGGTGTCAGATCCTGGCTGTATGGAGGGTGGGGTAACACAATCAAGCGCATTTTCGTGATGGCCTCTCTTGTTTGCAAACTATTGTGTGGTCTTGCGTTACCGTGCAAAAGGACGACGTCTTCCAGTTTTCTCTCCGGTCGAACTCGCTTTATACGTCCCTGGAGTCTCTGTAGGGTAGCAATATATGCCTATGAATTGTTTGTCCTTTCTTCATAATGCCCACCAGAATCACCCCTTTCGTGTCACAGAAGATGGTGGCCATACCTTTCCTGCAGAGGGAGCCACTTTGAACTTTTTCTTGCGTGGGGAGTTTGCGTGATGCCATTCCATGGATTGGCGTTTTGTTTCAGGTTCAAATTGGTGTACCCAAGTCTCATCCCGTGTCACAATTCGTGAAAGGAAGTCATCCCCTTCTGTCTCGTATCGAACCAACGACTCAGAAGCAATTTCTTTTCTTTGGGCTTTGTGATCTTCAGTCAGTTCGCGAGGAACAAACCGTGAACACACTTTCGAGTATCCCAGTTGCTGAATTATCGTATTCACACTCCCTTCACTAATTCCTAGCTCCAGTGATAGCTCCTTGTATATGACGCGCCGATTTGATCGAATGATGCTGTTAGCACGTTGCACAGTGTGAGATGTTACAGCCGATGCTGGGCGACCGCTGCGTGGCTCTCTCTCTCCCCGATGATCTCACACGTTTAGACCACCGTCCAACTGTGCTTCGACCAACATCATCATCTCTGTAACGTTTTGTAGACGTTTGTGAATATTTCCAACTGTTTCCTTTTCTGCAGTTAAGAACTCTATAACAGCTCTCTATTTACGACGTACATCACTGTCAGGCGCCATTTTCGAAACTGCGTTAAACATCGGTTTTATACAAGGAGGGGAGGTTTAAACTGGAAAAATCCGGTTATGTGAAGCACAAAGTTCAAACTTACGGCCCAAAATACATTTCAGCCCCGTAGCCTATTATTTAGCTAAAATCCGGTTATGTGAAGTGCAGAAAGTTCAAACTTACGGCCCAAAATACATTTCAGCCCCATGGCCTATTATTTAGCTAAGAAAAAAGGGTGGGGCAAAATATATTGAGTGCCTCTAGTACTTGAGTAAAAGTACAAGTAATTCTCCCCAAAATTACTTAAGTTAGAGTAAAAGTACTTTAAAATATAAATACTTTTTAAAAAGTAGATACTAGAAAAAGTTACTTAAGTAAAATTACTTCGATACCTTTACACCCCTGTTTGCGGAACCCATACTGACGATCTGAAAGAAAACTGCGAGAAGAGAGGGGTTTACAAAACTTCCTATTAATGATACATTCAAAAACTTTTGAAAGGCAAGAGATCAAAGCAACTGAACGATAGTTGGAGGGTTGAGATCGATCACCCTTTTTTTCGGACACGCTGAATGAAAGCGAACTTGTAGTAGGGAGGAAAAGTACCAAATGAAAGACAAAGACGAGTGTGTTTGTCTTGGCAGGGTGTCATCATAGAAGCACAGTTCTTGAGAACAACAGGAGGGACACCATCAGGACCGTAAGAAGAGGAAAAGTAGTAGTAAAGTTGTTGGAGAGGTTCTTGGCTGTGTGCCAGAAAGAGCGAGAATAATTAGAATTGGAGTGGTTTTCACATTTTTGTTTGATAAAACAATTTTTGTAGAGTCTAAGAACAGAATCCGCACGATTCCGGGCAGAAATATAAGCTGAGTGAGAGTCGGGAGTTGGCTGGCGACGGTACCTTCTGAAAAATTCCTCTCTGTTGCGGGAAAAGTTAAACCAAGGTTTTTTTTTTTTTTTTTTTTTTGCATTATTAGTAGGAGTAGAACATGGAATGTACGCCTCCATGCCCGAAAGAATCACCTCCGTGATGCGCTCAGCGAACTCTGAGGGGGCCCCGATCACGGAAGCAATAATCATTCTGTGGGAAATCGGAGAAATTACTGTCTCAGGGCCTCCCAATCAGCAGTGCCAAAGGCGCCTCCTCTTGGGAGGATCCAAAGGCCGAACTGAAGCGGTAGGATGGAAAACAGATAAGATTATGGTTAGAGGAGCCTAACGAAGAAAAAGTTTGACAAAGTAAGGAGTGGTGGTGGTCGTGAGAAATAAACCCAGAATGTTGGGCCTATCTCCAAAGCGATCGAGGATAAGAGTAGGGTACTGTATAATCTGCTCCAGGTCATTTAATATTGAGAAGTTATAAGCTAGTTCACCAGTGAAGTCAGTAAAATGGGAGGAAATCCAAAAGTGGTGGTAAACATTGAAACCACCTAAAATGGAAATTTCAGCAAAATGAGAGTGGAATAGATGTATTCCATTTCGGAAGTACGGTAGTCAAAGAGTTTAGGGTAGTCAGGAGAATTAGGAGAAAGGTAAACAATGAAGATGTATTTACTGTAGTTTGAAATTGGCAAGTAAGCCATAGCCAGAGGGTGTAGAATTCGAAGGAATACGAGAGCAAGTTTGGTCGTTGCGTTCATATACGTAATATCCACCTTTGGAATGAAGTTGAGTACTGAGAAAGTAGGAGAGTACAGAAAAGGGGTTGCTGTCAGTCGTCCCAGACACCCGGGTTTCAGTGAGGAAGAGAAGGTGAAGTTTAGAGTGGAGGTGGTATTCAAAAGATTGGAAATTTGGGGAATGTTGCAGAAGTTTATGAATAGTGAATCTGGCAGAGGCCCAGGAAATCTCGAAGAGGCAATAGAAGTAGCTCCGCTACCCAGGTCTGCGTTCCCATATCGGCAGCGGGGAAGCCAGAAGTGGGGGCATTTATAGTCCCTCCACAGGGGATTCCGAAGCTCTTGAAGTCAGTTATTTTTTTTTTTTTTTCATTCTGAAAAGATTGTATAGTGTGTAAGATGCGTGTATGTGTAGTGAGGAATAAGGGGAGAGAAGCGCGTGTTTGAGAGAATGCTGGACTGCTCACTGGGTACTAGTGGGTAGATATGAGAAAGAAAAAATCTGCTAAGGGGGGAGGGTGACAGGAGAAGAGTTCCAGCACTCCTTGTCTCCTGATTAATGTTCCCCCCGAAGTACTTCCTTGGTCGATTGGTGTCTACAATCTCCCGCTGTAAAGGAGGAGAGGAAACAAAGAAAAACGATCTCTTCGAATTTCCAAAATATTTGCACTAACTACAACAAATAGCAAAAGGGAACCTTCCCAATTAAAGGTATTTATTTGTCTTTAAAATTTACATCAACGACGATAAGTTTATAAGACAGACCGGTTCACTTCGCTTAAGTGAAGAACAAAATACCTACACTGAGAAAGGAAATGAAGGACTATTAACCCGTTAAGAGTAACTTTTTCCACTTTTATCTGCACCGATAGACGATACAACTCGTCAATAACACTTAAGAGGCTAATATGAAATGTAGATTCGGTATTAACCTCCTAAATGGTCATAGAATGAACTTTTGAAACTATGAATTAAGGACTACATTGGTTACAAACTTACATGTTCTTTCACGAAGTCTTGATACCCCTCCCAAGATTGTATCTCACGCTTTTGAGCAGAAATTTCCGCATTCAGAGCCCCAAATTTGTCAAGGCACTCTTGGTTCTCGCTCTGCACGTTCTGAAGTTTAATTTTTGTATCGGAATAGATGCGTTCCCAATTTTCACTAGCCTTTAAATCCCTTAAAAGCTCCTCATTCCTTGCGTGCAATCTTTCGATATCAAGTTGCAACTGCCTATTCATTTTCATAACATTATCATTCGAAACTCTCAAGTCATCAAAAGAATTCTGGCTGAAGTTGGAATTATACACATTGCTGTCCCTATAATGATCCAGTTTCCTTTCGAGTGACAAGATCTCTTCCTGCTTTTCCCTTTTCACTTGGTAGAGATGGTTCTGAAGCTGACTGTAGTCCCCCCGAAGACTCTCCATATCATTCGGTCTCGTGTCTCTAGAGAAGGAAGGGGTAGAATCAGCTGGAGGCCTCTCAATGAACTCTGGGCTGTTCCTCATTCCAAATGAGTAGGGTTCTGGTGGGTATGTGTCTCTACCCACGGGACCACCTCTGAAATCACTGAATGAAGAAGGTCCCATTCTTTCACCACTCTGATTTCTACTTCTTTCTCCCCAGGGCGAATCATATGGCCCCCCATGGGGTAAAAGTGGCTTGCTGTAACCCATGGGGGATTCCCTGGTGATAACTTTCTTCTCCGGTCCAAGTAGTATGTAAAGTTCATCTTTCAGAGCTTTGTATACCTCATCTTCATATTCACGACGACTGACATGTCGGTATCGACAAGTTCTCAATTTACAAAGTCCTTTCAAGTAATCCTTTATAAGCATTAAAAAGAAGAGGAAGAAAAATTAGTAAAAATAGTTGAAATTATTATTATTATTATTATTAAATTCTAAACTCAATACCCCTAAACATTAACAATGAACTCAAAGTTCAGTGTCGATTCTTTGCACAACTATTATAATTTTCTAAATCTAACCAATTTAGGCCCAAAATGAGATAAGATTTACATTTAACATTTAGCTAATTCTAAACTGGTTTTAAATTAAATACACTGAATAACCAAAGCTCAATGTATCTTCAATTGCAAAAGTCCGACAAATGTAATGATGGGGTTGTATAATCTCCTTCACAACATCAAAAAAGTCATATGATGAAGGGGACCTACAGTTCCGAACCACGGGTTGTTACATAACCTAGACGCAGAGGACAGTTTCCCATCCAACTACTACTCAAATCCAATATAACTTAACTTCGCAGATCAGCAGGAAGCAGTGTTACGACGGTTACGACGTAGCTCCAAAGGTCTGACAACGCTGTCCATAAGGTAAGTGTAGCCCAGTGTATCATAACTTTTGTAACTGATGGTACAGCTTATATCTACAGGGGCCATTAAAAAACCACGTGGTCCTTAAAGGTGGGGGAGGGGGTTCCTTATTTGACCACCAAGGGCCACATGGGGGAGGGAGAATCTTTACATTTAACCATGTGGCCAATACTAAGCATTTAAAATATCCTGTTTATAATATTGTTTATTATATATATATATAAGCACACCGGACAAAAAATTAGTCACCCCTCTCAGAATGTACCTAATAACGTGTGACGGCGCCTCTGGCCTTGATAACCGCACGAATCTGGCGAGTTTAGTATGCGGAGGTACGCCTGCTGGTTCAAATTCATCGTCACTGGAACGAGGGCCCATTTCGTGGTACGAAAAACATCCCCAGAACATCACGGAACCACCTCCAGCCTGAACAACACCTTCGACGCATTCAGGATTAAAGGCTTCATTGGACCTGCGATGTACTCGTCGCCTCCCATCATTGGAGAACAAATAAAAACGGGACTCATCGGACCAAATTACACGTTTCCAATCTGCCGCAGTCCAGTTTTTGTGCCTCTGAGCCCATTTATAACGTGCCAATTTGTGACTTGCTGTTAACAGCGGCCTCTTCCGTGGTACCCTGCTCCAGATGTCCATCGCATGCAGTTCTCGTCGCAATGTCCGTTCGGAAATTGGTTGCTGGAGAACCTCATTGGTTTCTTGGAGCAATTGTTCTCTGGTTTGAAAACGATTTGCAGTTACTAGACGAGAAACATGGCGGCGGTCCCTATTGTCGAGAATTGTTTTCCGGCCACAGTTACGCCGTCGATTTTCAGTTGATTGCGAACTACACCACTCTTTGTAAACTCGCTGGACAGTACGCGTTGACACACCAACAAATTGGGCTACTTCAGACATTTTGTGTCCGTGGGCTCTGCCAAACACGATGGCTCCTTTTTGCCACTGAGTAACGTCTGCCTCACGACCCATTTTGCAGACTATATCCAACACACACTTTGTTCTTCACCACCTCACGAAACAGATCTGATCCTGTGTGCTACGTCACCGCTACTTGTCACTTACCAATGCTACATCAGCGCCCTCTGTGTGACCTTGAACTTCCTACTATCGGTGCTATTAGGGGTGACTAATTTTTTGTCTGGTGTGCTTATATATATATATATATATATATATATATATATATATATAAAATATTTTGTAAACTCCAGAAAATTGCAGAAGACTGGAATCTTTATAAACACAAATTCGCTGTACCTTTATTTCAGAAAATTTTACAAGATTCGAATCTTTAACGTTCATGAAACACAAATTCGCCATACTTTTGATTTGATTATTTTTAATTTGCATTTTAATTTACATAAGATTAAGGAGGAGTGGGGTGACATCAGAAGACCATGTGGTTTTGGAGGGGGCCATAAATGACCACAAAAGGGGGGGGGTTGAAAATCACCTGAAAAAGGACCACGTGGTTTTTGAATGACCCCATATGCTTTACTAGTAAATACACTTGAAGGAGAAGATACATTTGACCAAACTAACTACTTTGAAGGTTTGCATCCATAGCAGAATTTAATTTGTTGCGCATGACAATATATATCTCTACCATGAAATCATTTCACAATGCCTATACAAAAGTGTTTTACAAACTGAACCTAATCCAACCTCATAGTGAAAGTTTAATGGGATGCCATAACTTTTGAGTATAGAGCATAGAAATACACCTTAAACAGAAACTAAATCCATATGAGGGAACATACATTTAACTGTACCTTGCATGTGGGTCTGGAACTTTTTGAAGCCACATCAAGGGTAAGGGCTTTCCGCATTGCTTGATCAATAATGTGAAGAGAAATTTCACCCGCTTCTCTAAATAATTCTTCATCTTCAGATGTTAGGTGAAAATACCTACAAAAACATATAAATTACATTATTTTTGCAGTTAGCTATCAGAATTAAAAATGGAGGGTATTTTGATAAGGAACTATGACTCTATATGCGATTTAACTTACGCAAGAATGCAGTACCAGTATACTTGTACTGTTTAAATGCTTTCAGATATTTACCTATGATGTTGCACGTTCAGTGAAGATAATGTGCCAGTATCTGAAGCTGCTGCTACATCTGGATTTTGTATTTAAACACTTTTTCTATTTAGCTAAATATCTTCCTCACCATATAAGAGGTGTGGATTTTTTTAACATACAGAATGTACTGTAATTGCCTTCGTGAATCAGCTTTTAAGGCATACTGGCTCATAGAATTTAAATTGACTTTTATAATTTTATAAGCGTGTGAAGCAGAAGTCTCTCATTTTATCATACATTATAAATAAAAAAAATTAATAGTACACATTTTTGTACAAGGTAGTCTGTATTTCATCTGTGGGTAGGCACACATTCCAATATTTCTTCACTTTGCAGGTATCTTTGCCAGCATCCTCTTCATTGTTTTCTTAATTAATTTTATATCTTTTTATTTCATTCTTAGGTTAATAATTCAATTGTCATCCTTTTAGTCCTGAAGAGCTTCTCTTACCTCCCCATATTGCTCATTAAACTTAAAAATTTATACATTTACAAATGCATCAGTTTATAAACCAGTGCCCTTTATATACTACAACATTACAAGTTCTGTAGATATGGATAATTAGGCCGGGTTGAAAAGGGGTCAAGGTCAAGATTTTGCTTAGGTACATATTGTGAGGTTGATCATTTTGTAATAGTAGTATCCACGCCAAAAATCAAGGCTGTGGGACCTTCGCTACCCCCCCTACCGATACTCACTTTTTTCCATATGAATTTGTATGGGAAATAGGCCAAAAATCGAAAATCGTAAAAATCGACCCTAAATATTATTTTTTTTGCTTTCGGATGGCCAAAATCGGGTTCCCTGGCACAAATTACATCAGAATAGACAATTCACCAACTTTTTTTGAGATCGGGGGGTAGGAGGTAGGGTCTTAAATCTGGTGCTGACTCATAGCACTGGATATAAGACCTAATATTACATTATTTTTTTTTTCTTTCCAGATTCCTATTTAGGTACCTAGAATGTTAAAAGTTTGTATTAAAATACGTTATTTAATTTTAAAATATCAGTAATAAATAAAATATAGTTAAAATCTTATTAAGTTAAATTATGGCTACTAGAAAAAGAAGCCACAATGCAGCCTTCGGATATCCAGCAAAATTTTCATCTGCCATGATGCCATCAAAAGCTATTGTTTTAAGGCACTTCCATTTTATTGTTATAGAGGAAGAATCTAAAGCACAGGGTAAAATAAGTAAAAATGATTGCTATAACGTAGTTGTTCAAGATATAAAAGAAATTTGGCAAAAATTTTCTTTCCCAACAATTGATACAAAGGGAATTTATGTTAAGAGTTACTAGACTTATAGAAGATGCTGATAAATTAACCAAATGAAAAATATTATGAAAAATTAAAGAAATATGATGAGATGTTTGACATATCTCCATGCCACTGTTATGATAATGGCATAAGGGATAGAAAACTTTGTAGGTGTGAACATAAAATACCTATTATAGAATGGGAAGCTTTTATTGGTAAAAAAAAAAAAAAAAAAAAAACCAGTTAGGAAAAATTGATAAAAAAACTACTTCAAGTAATTTGAGAAAGTTGGGCAAAATCCAAAAAGCACAGGAAAGGGAAAAGAAATCAAAAGAAAAATTAAGAGAAGCAAGGGAATTTGTATCATCAGAAGTGATAGAAGATGATAATGAAAATGAAGATGTCGATTTTCAAGACAAGATCTATAAATTTTCTAGCAAATGATTATATCGATTTGATTAATTGGAATGAGCAGATAATCACTCCTCTACCTTTGCTAAGTAATTTTACCAATGAGCAATTGCTTCAGATTAGAACTAAACCTCTAGAAATACTAGATTTTCCATGTCACAGCCAAAGCATTGAACAGGGTGTGAACTTAGTAACTAAATCTAGCCAGGAAAGAATTGGTTATATTAATCGGCATAAATTTATTTTAAAAACTTTAGAGTCTAGAAAAGAACTGCCTACTTTTGAGTGGAAAGTCAATGGAAAGAATAAAAAAAAACATTAGTTTTAGGTAAAATTTTTTATTGAATTTGTCTCTTAATTTCTAAATTTCTACCAATAATAGCTAAAAATTTATGTATTAAATATTTTTTTTCATTTTTTTATTTTTTCCATTTTTTTTTTTCCATTAAAAAATAAATATAACTATTTTATAAGTGAACTTTTGTAATAATAAAAAAATTTCGAAGTAAATCGCAAATTATCTCGAATTTTACGAATTTTCTGAAAAAAACAAACTGGTAGTGGGGGTGTGTGTCCTCAGAATTCAAAAATATTTTACCAGGGTGTTACTATGATTGATTGAACCACCTCACACTATGTACGTAAGAAGTCAAAAATTTTGACCTGGCCTAATGGATATATTAACTGAAATTTTAGAATACTGACACAGTTTTACAAGAATATATTTAACTACCTTTAAAAGTACCATACTTGTGTGGTACATTATAATGATCTGGCATCAAGTTGGTTAGGCAATTTAAGGTAAAAATTTATTTAGGCTTAGGGTGTAATCAACACTGAACCAATGATAGTGCAGATAGGTGTGTTTGCCTTTTAAGAAGTAACAGAGTTTAGACTGTATTTGTATACCATAATGATAGTTTGCACAATGTATATTTTCCACTTTAGGCCTGTATTTTTAACTGTTTACAAGGAGCTAGTTAATAGGTAAATTTACATGTATTCAAGAGCCTTTATGGATAACTATCTGTATTGCTGATGTGAATGTGTTAACTTCTATATTTCACTAATTTAGCCTATTACTATATCTACCTCTCATTACATTTCCAATTACCTCTTTTTGTTGAACTTCTCCACAGTACATAATTCACCATTAGCCTGAGCATTCTTTTATAAGTACCAGTACTTTATACTTTTCATTTAGAGCCATGTAATTTATGTGCATACCATCTTTTTTTTTTTTAAGGTAGAAAGCTGAATGGCTCTTCTGTGCCAACCAGACTGAGCCCTTCTCTGTCTGTTAGTTCTTTTTCCTTAACTCTTCTGTATTTTAGTAGTTTTCCCCAGACTGAGTGACAGTTCATTTCAGCCTCATTCATGTTGAGACCTCTCCATCATGCATAGTCCCCATGTTAAAAATATATATGACAACCGAGATCCAGGGAAAAGTTGTCACCCATGTTGTAGGGGGCTTACTATATAATTCCTCCGTTCTTTTCAGCAATAGTCCCCCAAAAGTTGTTACATTAAATAAATTTTAGAGAGATTAAATATTAAAGATCATTCATAAAATTCCAGACTAAAAGAGCCATTATAATGCCAAGACCATAAATGAAATCTAATTCCAGATATTTTTTCATTCATTTTAAAAGCTTGAGAAAGGCAGACAGCTTTATTCAAGAATTTAAAAAGGTTCAAACTTGAAAGACATCATGTAGGTAATTAAAAAGAGAAGTGTTGTTGCAACCTTATTTTAATTTTCTTAATTACTTTTTACACCATATAATTCAAGTTCTTTTTTCTGCTAGTGTGTGTTTGCGCAAAAAAGTGGCGAAATAATCCGCTTATGCAATCTAGAGAGAGAGGATTTCTTAGGAACCATATTTTTTCTCAAAAGAATCTTGGTAGATCTAATCCATCAATCATAACAATACTAAACCCTAATCCTTCACCACTACTAAATATTTAATTAATTAAAAAAAACTCCTTTGTCTGAAGAAATTGGAAAAATTCAATTGAGAGTTATTTAGATTTGAGAACAAATGAGCGAGTCCTATAATGCAGTACCTGTGAACTTGAAATAACAAATATATGAACAAACAAATTTATTTTAATTACATAAATTGCTCTCAAAATGTCTACCAAAGGTCATCTAAACACCCAAAAATCTGAAATGAGAGACTTAGCAAATAAATATAATTCCCTTTTTGACCTGGTAGCTACAGAAAAATAATGGTCTAATGAAAGACCTTGAGGCAGTCATGAAAGTCATAAAACTTCAGGCAACCAGCTTTCTTGAACGCATTTTACCCTTACAATGCAACATAATAATGAGTTGTTAAAGTGAGATAATGCAAAACTAAAGTGTAGGAATGAGATAAAGGACCTTAAACCTAACAAACTTGGTAACTAAAAACAATCATAGTATGGAGACAATAAAAACTAAAACCATATGTCAATTAAAAACAAAGCAAGCAGCCTAGACAATAATTCACATTCTAATAATTAAATTATAATGTGAATAATTGAAATTAACAGAGAAACAAACACAAACTAAAAAAGGAGAACATAGTACATAAACTATATATAGTGAAATTGGATGTCAAAATTAAAAGTGCCTACAGACTGAAGAAACACCACCACCAGAAAAAGCAAATTCTTGAGTAAAGGAAATCAGTGAATCTAGGCTATTCACATCAGTTACAAAAGTAACATATGGTGATGAAACTCACAGCGACTTTATACTAAAAAACCCAGAAGCTGAAAGGATAAGATATCTTCATCAATGATAACATATGCAAACAAACCTACAAAATACATGAAGAGCTTCCAAAACTCATAGAAGCAAGCAGAATCAGTAAAATTGCCTACTTCCTTGGTGCCAAGTTAATTATCAAAGAAAAAGTCTCTCTTTCAAAGCAGAATATCTGTGCCAAAGGAGTTGTTCACCTTGCTAATGAAAGAACATTCAAAGCTATGAAAACTTTAAAAAAAAAAACCCAAAAGTTGGCATGCACACACGCACGTGCGCACACAATCTCTTCAGTCAACTTTCCTATTCTAAGCTCAACTTGGTAGCAACTTCTTATTCTTACACTTAAAACCCTTATTCCCTTGTATTCTGCATTCAGTGAAATTGTTTATGAATTACTGATAAAATGGTATTCAATAATAAATACTTTCATGCTGTAGGTCCCAATAGTTTAATGAAAATATCAATTTAACCTAACCAATCATCAAGGGCATACAGTTGACCTTACCTGGCATTCAATTAACCTAACTGGGCATTATATCCCATAGAATGAATTGTTTGTTTTATTTGTCCTTTAAATTTTTTGTTTTAATGTAATTGAATTTGTAAATATGTTTAGACCACACGCTATAGTAGCACCAACATTTCTTAATCTTATTTTTCAGTGGAGTAGCTTCTTTCAATTATTTTTACTTTACTTATTGATAAAGCTTATCTACTAAAGGGGATCAAACCAAAAACATTCTAAAACAGCAGTTCCCAAACCATGAGTCACCATAAACTATGAAGGTGTCTGAGTAAAGCTGCAGGAATGGTAAACTGGTCTGAGTTTCCAATCTTTGTGTGCAATTCATTTACCACTCTTAGAATTGAATAAACATTTAAATACTAAAAAAATGGGGCTTTCCCAGATACCCCTGCTGAAGTTGAGTCTGGTACAAAGAATCTAGTACTAACTAGAAAAGAGTATAGTATAAAGGAATTCTTAGTCTGAAAAAATGTTTGGGAACCACAGTTTTAAAACATTTTTATACTATGATTATTATGAGCTTATGATCATGCATATGTATGTAAAGTTCCATCATATGCCTCAGTGGTGTAGAGGTTGGCATCACTGACTACAAATCTATCAGCCTTGGGATTGAGACCCAGTGACAGCAGGCAGCACAGCAAAACCCAGCTGTTCATCCTTCCACACAATAAAGAAATTGGTTGGTAGATAAATGAGCACTCTATGTAGCCTAGTGGTTGAGATGCTGGGCTGCTGGTAGGGTGTGGTTTAAATTTCACATTAAACTGTAGGTCTAAGGTGGAGTGACAAGCTTGACCTTCATTAGAATGAACAATTAGGGTGAAAGCAAAACCAAGGTTATATTGAGTGGTTCAAAAGTTATGACATGGAGTTCCATTTGATCTCTGACCTTTGATACAATGACCTGAATCTTGCTCATGATACATTGTCGTTGTGTGTGTGTGTGTGTGTGTGTGTGTGTGTGTGTGTGTGTGTGTGTGTGTGTGTGTGTGTGTGTGACAAAAGTGTGTAAATGGCTGGACAGACAAGTGTTATTCAGTATGGTCCCTGAAAGGTATTAGGTATTTTTAATCCTACTGCATAACCTACACATTAGACCCCTATGCCAGTAACTACTATAAAAATAAATACTGTAAGCAGTTTTAATTGTTATGATGTTCATTAATTTAAAATCATATTTACACTACCATTTTTCTTATGTAAGTTATTCAAACTGAAATCAAGAACACACGTAGCTATAGTGCAATTGTGTACCCTAGTAGGGATTGTATAAGCCTACAGATATTATAAAGGCTAAAATTGACATGTAGCCTAGGAGGATGGCTCTGAAAACTGAGAACTCCTTTAAAGGGAAGCACATATTGTAAATTAGTCTAATCCAACTGGAATACATCCTGCAATCTGCACAAATATAAGACCAATTAATGAGGAACTGAAGAGCCACATGCCAAATGATTTTTAATCTTGAAAATGCTTAAACTGACACTTTTCTCTTGAAGACCTACATGGTTGCCTATGATTCAACTAAAAATAAAATGTCAAAATTTGTACCTAGGATTCACTCTATATTACTTCTATGGTTTGAGTGAAGAGTTACAGTATAAACTTTAAACTACTTCATCAATACAACTATTTCAAGCTTGCTGAAAACTGATGAATATATCCCATAACTTTCCAATGAAATAATTTAGCTAGTTCCACCCATCAGCTATATAAGTTATTGCTGACCTTCCACAGGCCTATTCAGGCATGAAAAATAATAATGGTACTGGTACCAGTTATGATGTACAGTATATGGACTTACTGTAGCCAATGGCAGCTATTTGCAAGATCTACTAACCTGCAATCATGGCGAGAACATTTTCCATTTTGAAAATCTAAGCAGAGTGTAAACCATGACCTTTTATCAACTTCTCCATCTGGTGGATGATAAAAGCGGCAATCATTTCCACGAGTGCACATATTACGAAGGTAATCACGACATACTGCGCTACTAATTTCAGAACTTTTAGAAACGGGGCTTCTACTTCGATTCCTTTCATAAGACTTAGAAGACTCAGGCTTTGGGTGACGGAACTTGCAGAGAGCTCCACGTGTACACCGGTTATTACAAAAATTTCTGCAAATTTCTGCTTCAGAGCCACCCTTTTTTTCAGACCAGACTTTGTTAATCTGACTGTCATTTTCTTTATTTTTTCTTAAACTGAAATCATCTCCATGATCACTATCATTTTGTTCATTAGTTGATTCTATATTTTCACATTCTTCTTGGGAGTCATCATTTATAGAAAGGATAATATCTTCAGTGTCAGCCATTGGCAGCAAAGTATTAAAGTTGCTCAGAGCGCTTGTGTGGGCTTATGCAGCGCAGCAGCGGCGGCGGCGGCGGCGGCAGCGGCAGCAGCAGTTACTATTTTTTTCCTGAAACACAATGATGCAAGTAAATTGAGGGTTTCTCATTGCTGCATGGGGCTAGCCTAACTGAATAAGCACGGAATAGTTTGTTAGATAAATTTATCAGCCCTCTATGTTTAGGCTATAGAACACAGTGAAAACACATTTAACCTTTTTCACTACAGTATGGTTAATATAATAATACACTCGCCATTCTGTAGCAAATCTGAGCCTCAGACCTTGTGTTTCAGACTCAGATTTAAATGCCAGCTACTTAAGTTCTCAGAGTGAAAATGTTAAGTGCAGTGTAATTGTATAACTTTTACAATATATGTTTGGTTTAACTTCCTACACATAGCTGTATTGGATTTCTAGTTCAAAACTATTATATTTAGCTAATCTTTTGTAGTTATACTTTATGCACCAACCAAGCTATACACTGAAACTTAACATAAATAATAAACAATTTTAGCTGTTATATATATATAGCACACACCTCAGTAGTGTAGTGGTTAGCATCATTAACTATAAATCCATCAGCCCCAGGACTGAGACCTGGTAACAGCAGGCAGTACACAGCAAAACCCAGCTGTTCATCCTTCCACACAATAAAGAAATTGGTTGATAGATAAATGGGTACCCTAGTGGTTGAGACACTCGGCTGCTGGTAGGGTGTGGTTCAGATTCCACAATAAACTGTAGTCTAAGGTGGTGACAAGCTTGACCTTCATCAGAATGAATAATTCAGGCAGAAGCAAAGCCAAGATTTTATATATATATATCCCACCAGGATTCAAACACAGCACCTCCTGATGTAGTAGATGAGATTACTAATAGTACCATAGTATCACTATGCTATGAGGTGAAAGTTAGTATAATCTAGTACATATTTCAACATAATGTTTTTATGTTTAGAGGTGTTTTCTGTACTAACCCCCTTATACTTGAGGCAATGACAACATCTGATTCAAATTCTTTGGTGTAACAAGAGTCCCATACATGGAATATCAGCCTTGAATTTGTGTAATGCACTATGAAAAATCATGCACAATATTCTGCGTGGGTATGTTGGTGGTTTTGGTCAGCCAAACACTAAATTTAAAATGTAGGTGTGTGTGTTTATTAGGAGTTAATATGTAATAAATTTATCCAGGTACTTTATTAGTTGCCACTGGTAATTTTTTTTATAAGATTTGTACATAAAGTGGATAAAATTTAACCAATATAGCAAGGACACCCACAGGCATAGGCACACTAGGGATGTGCCTATAGTTGATATTTGAGGGCTAAGTGAGCTCCCAGTAAAATAAATATTAAAAAATCATGAACAGAGGGTAAATTAAACTGAGAGAGAGTTTATTACATTTAGAGCCAATTTATATATGTGATGAAATATACAGAGTTTGAATGAAGCATGAATAAAATGTGTTATTGTATTTACCAATGTTTTCAATATCTGAATTACATAGTAGTAAATTATGATACCCTGTGAAATGCACATAGCAAAAATAACAAGTTTGTGAGAGATATTGATTATAATTAAGCAGTTACATATTTTGTACTTTGGTAGTGTCTATAATGGCCTGTCAGGCTGCAGAAGGCCTTGTATAGCTTCTAGAAAAACTGATTTCATCAAAATTACTACATGGGGAATGCAAAACCAATACCATGAAAGTTTATTATAAGTAAAAAAGGCAAATATTTTATATCAACAGTGAATTACCAATCAAGTGAATCTTCAAAATGAAAGTGAGGAAGGTCAGCTAGGACTAACACTAATACTTTAATATCAATTAATAAACCTTCAGCATCAGTAGGCCTATTTTTACTGCAGTAATACTTCATTATACAAAGATCTGTAAAATTCCACTATTCAGACACAGTTTGGAGAGCATGTCCATAATTACTAACCTAGTTTACCCGAACCTAACATATTACTATGCTATAATGAACCCTGTCCCCAAATTGCATCTGTGTTTTTTAATTTTGCCCAAAAATTACAAACTTAAATTCTTAAATTTTACCCCCAATGTTAGACCTTTAGAGTAACTTAGGAATAAGAATCATGCCTAAATATTATATTTTTCAGATTATACAGATTGTCTCTTTAAATGTTTTTTAGTAGTTTAAAAATTATGAAGGCTCAAATTCTGATATAGATTAATGATAACCAGGTCCTGTAGCAAATGACTACAGTACTAGATAAAGTAAACTTAAAGGCTATACCATACCAAGGGGCAATTGCGTCGTGTCGGGTATTTGCGCCACCTACCTAAAAGTTCCCATTATTTGATTATTTGTCAACATATATATATTATTATTTATAATACAGCCATATGCATTTTATTTATTGATATACACTATATGATCAAAAGTATTCGGACACCCCAGAAAATCCGCATTTCTGCAAATATCACCTTCGCCGAAAGGTATGCTGGGAAAAAGCGTGGCGAAACTATAATGCTGAGGTGTTCTGTTAAGTTATCAGTAACTGTTGTGAAGCCATGCCGCGCGAATGTGAACTCTCCGAGTTCCAACGTGGACTCGTCATTGGATGTTATTTAAGTAACGTTTCTATACGAAACATTGCAGCCAAACAGGATATACCAAAGTCGACTGTAGCGGATGTTATCATGAGATGGAAGCACGACGGTGCAACTAACACGAAAAAACATTCCGGACGACCACGCAAACTGATGGAACGTGATAGAAGAAGTCTGGTACGACATGTCAAGAAGTCCCACACGTCCTCTGCCGCTTCCATCGCTGAGGAGGTAGGAAGAGCATCCGGTACCTCCGTTAGTACTGTAACTATCCGCAGAGAGATGCACAGACTCAGTTATTATGGTAGAGCAGCTGTACACAAGCCACTGATTACAAAAGTTAATGCCATGCGTCGTTTGGCCTGGTGTGTCTCCATCGTTCCTGGACCGTGGAGGACTGGAAAACTGTTCTTTGGAGCGACAAGTTGCGGTATTCACTCTTCCAGTCTGATGGGCGTGTTTGGGTGTGGCGACAGCCCGGAGAACGGCTTCTTCCTGACTGTGTACGTCCAACGGTGAAGTTCGGTGGAGGGTCCATCATGGTATGGGGTTGTTTTTTCTGGCTAGGGCTCGGCCCGTTGGTTATTATACCCACTACCATGAATGCTGATGTTTATCTCGACGTTCTGGACAATTCGGCCCTCCCTACACTGTGGCAATACTACGGAGATGGCCATTGTTTGTTTCAACAGGATCGAGCTCCCTGCCATACTGCAAGGCGTGTGCAGGACTGGTTTCATGAAAATAAGGTGGATTTGTTAGACTGGCCTGCTCAGAGCCCCGATCTCCACCCAATCGAGCACATGTGGGACGAACTGGAGCGACGGATACGAAACCGCACACCACGCCTGGCTTCACTTGCATCTCTTGCATCAGCTCTGCAAGAGGAATGGTGAGCCATTCCTGCACAGACTAACCGAAAACTGGTGGAAAGTATGCCTCGACGTGTTGACGCTGTAATAAAAGCAAAGGGTGGACCTACTGGTTACTAAATGCCATAATAAAACCATTTTTCCCAAAACCATGCGGTGTCCGAATACTTTTGATCATATAGTGTATATGTTGACAAATAATCAAATAATGGGAACTTTTAGGTAGGAAGTGCAAATACCCAAACACTCAGTATGGTAACTATAATAGCCTTACTAATTTGAGCTAGGAATCAATGACAAAGCCTACAGAGATGTAAAATGACTTGGGGTAAGCCTATATTTGGGAAACCTGAAAATTACAATGTTAAACCAATACATAGGGATGTAAACAAAATCTTTGCAAACCTTAAAATTTAATACTTTAACCTATCCTAAATCTAGTATGTAGCTCTAATCTATAAACCTTTGATTACTGGTAGGATTCACTTGATAGTTGGTAACAAGATCAATGTGTAATTACACTACACTGCACCAATACTGCACTCAAATTATTATATACAGGTGAGTGTCAATAATCTGGCATTCCAAGGTCCAGGAACTCCCAAAGTTTGGCAGAATTTAAAAAATAATAAATTCATATTTCCACTAGCATAGCAATTTTCTCCAAAACCCAGCCCTGCATGTGTTTCTGAGACTTGCTACATTGTTGTCTCAGTGCTGCTGTAGCCCATGTTTTCTCTTTGTTTACTTGTGGCAACCACATGCTTTGTTTGCTCTTTGCTCATTCTTTGTTCTTAAAATATATTCCAAAATTTGGGAAATTCCATAATCTCACAACTGCTTGGCCCCAAAGGTGCTGGATTATCAAAATTCACCTGTACATTGATTCAATAAATCTATTATTATTTACTGACTTTTACTATCAAATCAAAAACTATGGAAAAACCATAGATGCCTATTTATTTTTGTTTATTAATGATATGTTTACGATTTTGGCCAATTGGAACATTCCTAAGTGTTAATGGAGAGGAGGAAGTCAGCACAACAGACAACTCTTGACAGTTTCTTCAGAAAGAGAATAAGATTGGAGCCATCAACCCCTTAAGCCATCCATCTTCTTAGCCTAAGGTAAGAATTTTTATTTTATGCTCTATTCATTATTTATCCATGTTTCGATTAATATGTTCTTATAGCATTTATTTATTAAAATTGCATGTTTAAATATTATAAATTACGTTTTTAGGGTGAATAAGGTCAACTTCCAATCATCCTATATTCGATTAATGTTAATTTCAATTAACCATAGTTTTCATTCAACCAATTAATATCGTTAACCGAGGGACCACTGTACATACATACAGTGTATATACATATGGTATGAATTTCATAATTAAACACACAAAAAGGAAACAAAAAACCTACAAGAAAAAGTAAAAGCAATTCCAAGGCATTCTGTGTACTGTATTAAACAGTACACCTCATCAGGGAATATTTTCTGATAAGTTATACTGTTGAATACACAAAAGGCCTTGAAAGCAGTTTTGCTTTTTCCTTGTAGATTTGCATTATATATATGAGGCACTCCAGACCACAACCTGCCAAGTGCCAGTGGGGCCAGAATCAAGTTATTTATACCACTATATTTCCCCACTGTTCCTCTATCCTGTGGGTGAGTCAGGGAGCAGATTGTGGACCTGTATGTATGGTTGAAATTAATCGAATATCATTATTGGTATATAGTTATGGCATTTTGCAAAGCTGACAAACCTTAACTGCATTTTTCTGCAATTTTAAATTTTGGCACTTGGCAGCTTGTGGTCTGGAGCTCCTCATATATACAGGGTGTACATAAAGTCAGGATCTATTTTTGTGAAGCACTTGGAAATTATATGGAATTCAGTCATAAAATGATAGTGGTAACATTTATTAAATAATTAAGAGTAGGATTCGACGTGACACCCATCAGTATCCCTGCACAGCTCAAATCGTTCCGCAGCATTTCTAAACACATTCTGGAGCATTTGCGGGGTTATGTTATCTGCAGCAGTTTGTATACATGCACGCAAGTTTTCAAGACTCGTAATCTTCGTCTGATAGACGTGCGATTTGATAAAGCCCCATGCAAAGAAATCTAAAGGGGTTAAATCTGGTGATCTCGCTGGCCAAGGTCTGTTGCTTCCGCGTCCAATCCAGCGATTTGGAAAACGTCCATTTAGATAATCCTGAACAATTTTGGCATAGTGACAAGGAGCACCATCATGTTGATAGACGATGGTACTAACAATCCTATCCCCATTGTCTATCAACATGATGGTGCTCCTTGTCACTATGCCAAAATTGTTCAGGATTATCTAAATGGACGTTTTCCAAATCGCTGGATCGGACGCGGAAGCAACAGACCTTGTGTTGCGAGATGACCAGATTTAACCCCTTCAGATTTCTTTGCATGGGGCTTTATCAAATCGCACGTCTATCAGACGAAGATTACGAGTCTTGAAAACTTACGTAGACGAACTGCTGCAGATAACATAACCCCGCAAATGCTCCAGAATGTGCTTAGAAATGCTGCGGAATGATATGAGCTGTGCAGGGATACTGATGGGCTTCACGTCGAATCCTACTCTTAATTATTTAATAAATGTTACCACTTTATCATTTTATGATTGAATTCCATATAATTTCCAAGTGCTTCACAAAAATAGATCCTGACTTTATGTACACCCTGTATATAATATATATATATATATATATATATATATATATATATATGAATAGAAACGACATAAGTATTAAGGAACGTTTCTGCACACGAGGAGGAGAGATAACGAAATAATGAAAAATGAGGCGAACCGCCTGGGAATCGAACCCAGGGCCTTCCAATTGCCGGTCGGACAATTGCCGACCGGCAATTGGAAGGCCCTGGGTTCGATTCCCAGGCGGTTCGCCTCATTTTTCATTATTTCGTTATCTCTCCTCCTCGTGTGCAGAAACGTTCCTTAATACTTATGTCGTTTCTATTCATTTATATACTGCGCGGTCATTGCAGTTATTTGCATATATATATATATATATATATATATATATATATATATATATATATATATATATATATATATATATTATTTCACGAAAGTAACACGTGAAAATATTTATGATGAATAAAACCACGAAGGAAAGGAAACACAAAAAGGTGCTCAAGTGCTTTCGTCTAATGACATCCTCAGGAACACTGAAGTACATAAAAGGTTACGGCCTATATATAGGTTACAGAAAAAAATAACTAAATAAATAAACATACAAACATATATATATATATATATATATATATATACATACATACCTACACACATACATACATTAAAAATTAGAGGATTAACAGAGGCATACAGATTTGTAAGGAAAAATATCGATTTTTAGCACAAGATCAAATGAATTAAAAATACAAATTTATACTGGAAATCTACCCGGGTTTTAACACTTGCCTTTTAGAGTCAAGTTTCGATATATATAAAAATAAATGAAGATTAAAAGTTAATAAAGTAGTGTACAAGTTTACCAAAGATTTAGCTCCTACCCTTTTTATCTAAATTGTTTTGAAGGAATTCAAAACAACAGGATCGAGTTGAAAAAGACCTTTGCTTATGTTGAAGTTATTTGAAAGTTGGATAATGGCAGACTCAAGAATATTTCTATTGACAATGTTGCTAGAATGAAATAAAACTGAAGCATTATTCCAATCAATACAGTGGGATAACTCTGACAAATGGACAAAAAGAGCACTGGACAACTGTCCTGTTCTAACGGAATATTGATGCTGTTTTATACGTGTGTGCAAATCCTTTCCCGTCTGACCTATGTAAAAGGAATCACATTGTTTACACCCAATTTTATAGATAATGCCTGAATTATTGGTAGGGCTATTTTTTACTATGATATTTTTCACAATATTGTTATATGAAAATACTACATTAATATCCAAAAGTTTAAGTACATTAGCAATGCCTAAAAAGCCCGGGAAAAATGGAAGTACTAAAATATTTTTTGACAAAGTACGAGTGTTATTATTGACACGATAGAAAGTTCGTTTTGCCTTGTTGAGACAAGATTCCATAAACGCAGATGGTAACACAGATCACTTCCAATACCGTTGATTTTTTCCAATTCGGCATCGATGTATTCCGGACTGGCGATCCTAAGGGCGCGGAGAAACATTGATGAAAAAATGGCCTTCTTAGTGGGGGTGTCATGTCCCGAGTAAAAGTGTACGTAGGACAAATTGTTTGTTGTTTTCCGATAGATACTAAACTTAAAACCTGGGCTTTCCCTATGTACACGCACATCCAAAAATGGGATTGAATTGTCTTGTTCCACTTCTAAAGTAAACTTAATGGAGGGGACTTGATCATTTAACTGAAGGAGGAAGTTATCCAGGTCACGATTCATGGGCCAGATACACAAAATATCGTCGACGTACCGCAACCAAGGGATGCCAACCCCCAGGATTCTCGGAATGTAAGTAATTTCGAAAAACTCCATATAAATATTGGAGAGGAGGGGCGATAAGGGGTTGCCCATGGCCATCCCAAACACTTGTTGATAATACTCGTTATTGAAAGTGAATTTACAGTCTTTGATGCAAAGCTTAATAAGTTCCAAAACAATGTGTGAAGGTAGTGGCAGGTCATACTTATGTAATTCTTGGGAGAGAAAGTCAAGCATATCATCAATCGGCACTTTTGTAAACAATGAACAAACGTCAAAACTGATCAATCTATCGTTAGTTTCAGTACGTGCATTATTCAATTTTTCAGTAAGATCCATGGAATTTTTTACATGTGAATCAGAGATAGTTCCGAGAATGGGGGACAAGACTTTGACAAGCCATTCATATAATGAACACCACGCGTTCCTTCAGCTTGCTGTTCCCTCTCTTGTCTCCGTTTGTGTCCATGTTTTCTTCTACATTAATGAAGGGGCATGCAATTCGTATCCGACGAAAGTTTCTTACTAACTGTCTAGAGGAGCAAGTTCTTCCCAAATCCCTGCTTCCGATTCGCCTCAGACAAATTGACGACCATCCGTTCAACAACTTCAGCAGATTAATTTTAAAGAAACATATTGAAGTCACCAGACAAAATGAGTGGTCCGCCTTCAAAAATTTAAACATCGCCAAACATAATTTTGTAACCGTTATTCCCCAACCGTGGATCCAACCTTTGTTTGATGAAATTTACAACGAGTTGCATCGGAGAACTACTTCACTTCGTAACATTTTGGATCAGAAAATTAAAAGTCTCATTCAAAAGTCAGTGGAGTAAAAAAGCAAGCTCAAAGTGTGTTTTGAACCTTTCTTCGAAAAACATTAGTGACGATGCAAAAAATGCCCTTGGATATGGTATGTCCTTTTTTATTGTTAAAAAACCTTCGGCTTTACAAATTTGTTACAGTCTCACGTGTTTTGAAAAACAGTGTAATCTCCCTCAGTATTTGTTTAACATAGTTAAAGGCCTCGTTTATAGTGCGGCGAATGGTAATTACGAAGATAACTTTCCTAAACGTTTTCGCGATGGCCTCTCACAATTAAAAAAAGATGGGAGCTCCATATTACTAAAGCAGACAAGGCTAACACCATAGTTATTATGGACAAAGTGGACTACATCGGAAAGATGAACGAGCTTCTCCAGGACCCCGCCACATACAGCAAACTTAGGAAGAACCCGCAGGATGACGTCATCAAATCATTTAATAGTGGCTTGAAACGCATTCTCAAAGATCATAAGGACTTAATTCCGCTTTTCATGTCCACTTCACCTTCTCTGCCCTACCTTTACGGTCTTATTAAAACCCACAAACCTGGCAACCCTATGCGCCCTATTATTAGCTCGGTGGGCTCTATTACTATAAACTCTCCAAATGGCTTGTCAAAGTCTTGTCCCCCATTCTCGGAACTATCTCTGATTCACATGTAAAAAATTCCATGGATCTTACTGAAAAATTGAATAATGCACGTACTGAAACTAACGATAGATTGATCAGTTTTGACGTTTGTTCATTGTTTACAAAAGTGCCGATTGATGATATGCTTGACTTTCTCTCCCAAGAATTACATAAGTATGACCTGCCACTACCTTCACACATTGTTTTGGAACTTATTAAGCTTTGCATCAAAGACTGTAAATTCACTTTCAATAACGAGTATTATCAACAAGTGTTTGGGATGGCCATGGGCAACCCCTTATCGCCCCTCCTCTCCAATATTTATATGGAGTTTTTCGAAATTACTTACATTCCGAGAATCCTGGGGGTTGGCATCCCTTGGTTGCGGTACGTCGACGATATTTTGTGTATCTGGCCCATGAATCGTGACCTGGATAACTTCCTCCTTCAGTTAAATGATCAAGTCCCCTCCATTAAGTTTACTTTAGAAGTGGAACAAGACAATTCAATCCCATTTTTGGATGTGCGTGTACATAGGGAAAGCCCAGGTTTTAAGTTTAGTATCTATCGGAAAACAACAAACAATTTGTCCTACGTACACTTTTACTCGGGACATGACACCCCACTAAGAAGGCCATTTTTTCATCAATGTTTCTCCGCGCCCTTAGGATCGCCAGTCCGGAATACATCGATGCCGAATTGGAAAAAATCAACGGTATTGGAAGTGATCTGTGTTACCCATCTGCGTTTATGGAATCTTGTCTCAACAAGGCAAAACGAACTTTCTATCGTGTCAATAATAACACTCGTACTTTGTCAAAAAATATTTTAGTACTTCCATTTTTCCCGGGCTTTTTAGGCATTGCTAATGTACTTAAACTTTTGGATATTAATGTAGTATTTTCATATAACAATATTGTGAAAAATATCATAGTAAAAAATAGCCCTACCAATAATTCAGGCATTATCTATAAAATTGGGTGTAAACAATGTGATTCCTTTTACATAGGTCAGACGGGAAAGGATTTGCACACACGTATAAAACAGCATCAATATTCCGTTAGAACAGGACAGTTGTCCAGTGCTCTTTTTGTCCATTTGTCAGAGTTATCCCACTGTATTGATTGGAATAATGCTTCAGTTTTATTTCATTCTAGCAACATTGTAATAGAAATATTCTTGAGTCTGCCATTATCCAACTTTCAAATAACTTCAACATAAGCAAAGGTCTTTTTCAACTCGATCCTGTTGTTTTGAATTCCTTCAAAAAAATTTAGATAAAAAGGGTAGGGCTAAATCTTTGGTAAACTTGTACTACTTTATTAACTTTTAATCTTCATTTATTTTTATATATATCGAAACTTGACTCTAAAAGGCAAAGTGTTAAAACCCGGGTAGATTTCCAGTATAAATTTGTATTTTATAATTCATTTGATCTTGTGCTAAAAATCGATATTTTTCCTTACAAATCTGTATGCCTCTTTGTTAATCCTTAATTTAATTTTTATTTTTACTTCTCCTTTATTGCTATTATATATATATATATATATATATATATATATATATATATATATATAATATATATATATATGTTTGTGTGTATGTTATTTTTTATTTTTTCTTTCTGTAACCTATATATAGGCTGTAACCTTTTATGTACTTCAGTGTTCCTGAGGATGTCATTAGATGAAAGCGCTTGAGCACCTTTTTGTGTTTCCTTTCTTTCGTGGTTTTATTCATCATATTTTTTCTTTTTTTTTTTGTATTGGGGCGTTTACTGCCATTTCCCGCTATACGCTAGCAGATATCATGGCGAAGCAGAATATGAGAAAGAGAAACGGAGATGGGGGAAAGGCACTAGAAGTGGGAGGACCGCGGAGACGGGTGAGAAGTCACCTAAAGCTCAGAGAGGAGGCGAGATTGGGAGAGGAAAAGGAAAAGACGGTCAAGCGAGAAGAGAGGGCTCTCAGCGAGCATAAGACGTAAAACGATCGGGGAGGGGGAAATCAGAGAGGAACGGGAAGGCGCGACGACGTACTGACGACAGGGTGGGGCATTCCACAAGGATGTGAAAGACGGTGAGGGCGACTGGCAGGAGGCGCAACAAGGAGCCTCCGCCGCGGGAATAAGATAGCCGTGCGTGAGGCGTGTATGGCCGATGCGAAGCCGCGCAAGGACGACCTCTTTGTGTCGGGAGCGGTGGAAAGAGGACGCCCAATATGACAGGCGGGGGCGGATGGACCAGAGTTTATTTCCGGTGGCATCGTCCCAGGACTGCTGCCATATGCGCGTCGTAGAGGGACCGAAAGACCTGCATAGTCAGAGAAGGGGAGCGGGCGGGGGAGGGGAGGCATCGAGGCGGCGGACCGGGCTGTGGCGGTCAGCCGCCTCATTACCGGAAAACACCGACATGGGCAGGAACCCAGCAGAAGGTGACCCGGATCCGGTGAATGGGTGCAGGACATGGTACTCCTGTTGAATAATGCGTACGAGGGGGTCCGGGGTATTATAGCGCTCGAGCGCTTGAAGGGCGCTCAGCGAGTCGTAAAGATGGTACAGGAAGACGCGAAAAACCCGATACCAGACGGAGGGCTTCCAGAAGGGCAAAGAGCTCCGCGGAAAAGATGGAGGCCTGAACCGGCAGGGGGATACCCCGGGAGGTAGGTGACAGCGACGGAGAGAAGACGGCGGCCGCGACACCTGCAGGGGAGCGCGAGCCGTCGGTGTAGACGGGAACATCGTCCGAGTGTACGGGAAGATGGGCCAGAAAAGAAGACCGGAGGACGGTAGGAGGAGACTCCTTACGCAGGCCACGGACCGCCTGGCAGCGGCAGATAGGGGTGGTCAGCCAGGGGGGCAACAGGTCGAAGGAGAACGGCAGAATAGAGGGTGGGGGAATCCCCAGGGACGAAAAGACGTCGGCCAGGGAGGCAGCGAAATGCCACGTGTCAGGCCGGGGTAGCGCCTGGGAGATCGCGGAGAAGAGTAGGGACCTCGGGAGGCGGCAGATGCGAAGGTAACACTTCGCCATGAGAAGGCCCCGGCGAAGGGGCAGGGGGGGGTGTCCGCAGTCCACCTGAAGACTAGCGACAGGGGACGAGCGGAAGGCACCCGACGCCAGGCGAAGGCCACGGTGGAGAAGAGGATCCAGCATACGGAGTGCCGGAGAGGAGGCGGAGCTGTAGACCACACAGCCGTAGTCGATGCGGGATTGCACCAGGGAGGTGTACAGGCGCAGCAGAGTACGCCTGTCCGCCCCCCAGGTCATGTGGGACAGTGACTCAAAAGGGAGAGGGTGCGGCGAGATGATTGCCGCAACCGCCTAAGGTGTGGAACCCAACCGAAAAATTCGTCGAGGGTCATACCCAGGAATCGAATGGATGGGACGAGGGGAAGAGGAGTGCCGGCAAGGGTAAGGGCGAAGGTATGCGACAGACGGAGGCGCCGAGGACGGAAAAGCATACTGGAAGACTTAGAGGGTGAGAAAGCATAGCCAACCGAGGACGCCCAGCGAACCACCGCGTTGATGGCTAGCTGGAGTCGACGTTCAGCCAAAGACGGGAGGCGGCCAGAGCAATAGATAGCCAGGTCATCGGCATAGAGGGAGCTACGAACGGAAGTAGGCAGGACCGTAGCGACTGTGTTCATCACTAGTGAGAAACACAGGACGCTAAGGACACTACCCTGAGGGACACCCTCCTCCAACGGAAAGTGGTCAGAGAGGGTAGAACCGATGCGGACGCGGAAAGAACGGGCGGACAAGAAGTTATAAATAAAGGAGGGGAGAAAGCCTACGAAACCCAGGGAGCGTAAGCAGTCAAAGACCGCGCTCCGCCGAGTAGTATCGTAGGCCTTCTGGAGGTCGAAAAAGACGGCGAGTACAAAGTGACGCCGGGAGAAAGCCTCCTGCACGTCGTGGCTAAGGAGGAGGGGGTCGGTGGTAGACCGGAAGCGCCGGAAACCAGCCTGGGTAGCAGGGTATTGGTCACTCGCCTCGAGTAAGAGACAGCCGCGAGGCGACCATCGCCTCCATAACCTTGCAGGCGCAGCATGTCAGGGAAATGGGGCGATAGTTCGACGGGAGTGAGGGGTCTTTATCGGGCTTCGGGATGGGGACAACGATGGACTCACGACACCGGTCCGGGAATGAACCCTCCAACCAAATCCGGTTATAGAGGTCCAGTACAAAGCTGAGAGCAGAGGGTGGAGGTGCCGTAACAAGTCATAGGGGATATTATCGGGGCCTGGTGCGGAGGAGCGTCGGGGGCGGAGGGCCTCCCGAAGCTCCGTCATGCGGAAGAGGTGATTATAGGGGTCATCCCTATGAGGTGGAAAATCCGGTGGGTCGCGGCGGGAATGGGGGGAATCGGAACTGGAGATGGCTGCGAAGTGCGCCGCGAGTGCGTTCGCGACGGCCTCCGGATCGGAGACGAACTCGTCGTCCCCGACCCGAAGCACCGGGGGTCGAGGGGGGACACGGGTCCCCTCAAAGCTACGCACCTTGCGCCAAACAGTCGAGGGGGCAGTCGTGGAGGAGATCCCGGACACGTAACTCCGCCAGGAGGTACGCCGGGCCACTGCCTTCAGGCGCTGAAACTCGATCTTGTGCTCCAGCTGGCGGGTCCGGTAGAAGCGGCGGCCGGCACGGCGCCGCTCCTGAACGGCATGGGAGCACTCTGGGGTCCACCATGGGACGCTTCGCGGCCTGGGGGAGCCAGAGGTACGGGGGATGCAACTGGCGGCAGCCGAGAGGATCTTACTCTCGAGGAAGGCGAGGGCCTCACTGACGGAGGGAAAGGCAGGAATTGATGGCGAGATCGCCGTGCCCCTCGCGTATGAGGCCCAGTCTGCTCGGGCGAACAGAGGTGGGGGGGAGGAGACGGGTCGGGGTAAGACACTGGGAAATGGTCACTGCCGGAAGAATCCGGCAGGACCTCCCAGGTGAACTCCGTCACGATTTCGAGGGAAACCAGGGAAAGGTCGATACAGGTGAAACTGTCGTGGGCCGAGTGAAGGCAGGTTGGGGAGCCATCGTTCAAAAAGGTGAACTCGAGCTCGTCCATAAGGGAGAGAAGGGTCCCGGAGAGAAAGGTGGAGCAAACGTCCCCCCAGGCCGGGTCCCGACTGTTGAAGTCCCCGAGAACCAGGAAAGGGCGGGGAAGCTGAAGAATTAGGTCACGGAGAGAATCGGGTGGAGGGCGTACGTTAGGGGAGAGGTAAAGAGAGCAGACCGTGAGCTGGCACCCCAAGGAAAGGCGCACGGCCACAGCTTGCAGGACTGTATGGAGCGGGAGGGGGCGGAAAGGGACGGAGCGGTGCACGAAGACCGCGGCGCCCCCCCTCCCCGCCCCATCGAGAGGTGGGGAAGGGAGCCCGCAGTAACCGGACACTCGAGGGAGGGAACGGGATCCCAGAATCGTCTCCTGAAGGCAGAAACACGCCGGACACCTGGAGGCCAGGAGAGAGGAGAGACTCTCGAGGCCTACCAGGAGCCCGCGGATGTTCCACTGCAGGAGCGAGGTATAGGGAGGGGTAGGAAAGTCAGCGTAAAGGATGGTTATGGGGTGGGTGGGCCGATCGGGCGGCCCGAGATTAAAGAGGCAATCGGAAAGCCCCGGAGTTCAGCGAGGGACGCCGAACGAGGGCGAAGGCGAGGGTCACCCCGACGAGGGGGCGATGTGGAACCAGACGGCGGCAAGTCCTCCAGAAGAGGAGTCTCCCGGACGTCCGGGGGAGGGCGATGCAGAGAAGGGGATGTGAGAGGTATCCAGAATGCCCCTCCCTTCACCGGAGGTGCGGGGGAGGCAGGAATACGAGGGGGAGTGGAAAATAATACCTCACCCAGAGGCATTGGCAGGTCGAGGAGAGAGATGGGGCGGGTCAAGCGCGGGCGAGTTCCCCCTCCAGTGGGTCCATCGACCGGGCAGGAGGGGTGTATCTCAGCCCCCACCACGAGGGCCGTCGGGGACCCCAGGGGGGAGCGTGCATAACGGTTGCGGTGGGGATGGTGAGGACATCGGGGCCGTAGGGCGAAGGGGGCGTTTGTGTTTGGGAGAGGAAGGTGATGCGAGGCTTATGGCTTCGAAACTTTCGGGGTCACCACTGGCGCGGCGCTTGCGGCCCCTACCCCTCCGTCGTGCGGCCCGCATGGGTGACGGCGGGTCACGATCCGGAATGGGGGTGGCCGAAGGCGCCGGTGGAGAGGGCGTAGAAGGGGCAGGGGGGGTTGCCGACGAAGCATCGGCGTTCGCGGAGGGAGCACGTGGGGACGCGCTGGTAGTACGGGGAGCCGCGGTAGGAGTCCGCTGGGCGGCAGAGGATGACTGGGAGTAGCGGACACGGTGGGTGGAGGCGCGTTGGGAACCGCCGGTGAGGACGGGGTCCGGGAACGGAGAGCCTCGGCGTACGAGGCACCACGCCGGGCCTCGCAACCGGTCCCGCGCCTCCCGAGCGCTGAGAAACTCTGATGAACAGAGGGCCCGAACCTCCCTTTCAAAGAGGAAGGACGGGCAAGAGCGGGATGAAGCAGGGTGTGGTCCATGGCAGTTGGTGCAGGAAGGCGGAGCAGTACAGGGCAAGGGGTGGGGAGGGCCGCCGCAACGGACACACAACGGGGCCGGCTGACGGCAGGAGCTGCTCACGTGGCCAAACCTATTGCACTGAAAACAGCGCGTAGGATCTGGCACGTATGGTCGTACTGAGAATTCGCACGCTCGTCTCTCACCAAAGCCCCAGAATACCGAAACGGGGGGCACCAGTGAGTCGAAAGTGAGGAGCAGGCGAGGAGAAGGGGCGGTTGGGGATCGCGATCTGTCGGGAAAGCGGTACACCCTCACAACACCCTGGGAGGCGAGGTCAATCTGGAGGTCTTCCACGGGATGGGTAGAAGACGAGCAGCGTAAATTGTGCCCTGGCACTGATTGAGGCGGGGGTGGGGGGACACCGTAATCCCGCAGCCCAGGACATGGGGATAGCGAGCAGAGAGGAGGTTTCGACAGAGGAACGCGACCTTATCAGAATGGAGCCATCCCTCTGAGGCCGAAGGTCAAAACGACCGTCCCCGTCACCCATGGATCGCTCGAAAGAGGCGTTCATGGTTAGTGGGGAGGGGCTTGGAGGAGGAGGGGCGGAGGACGAGGAACTTGTCCACCGTCCTAAGGCCGAGCGAAGACGTCGGGCCAAACACCACCGGTACTTCGAGGGGACGGAGACGAGAAAGGCGGACGGCGACGTCGGGTCCCACGTCCCCCAGGGGCCGGGGCGATGAGGCCCGACCGGAGTGGGAGGCGACCGGGGCCGCGGGCTCCCACCTGAGGGCGAAAAAGCAGGTGGGTCCCTATCGGGACGTGGAATATGGGGGGATCCAGGGGTCGGGGTCCACTGCAGGTCCATCCGCCACTGGCGGGGGTCGGGCAGCGGCGCCACGAGCCTGGGGAAGAGAGGGAGAGGAGGTGTCGGCAAGAAGAGCAGACGGGGTGGGCGAGGGCTGCCGACTGCCCTTACCAGACCCAGGTCCAAAGAGGTAGTCAGAGGGAGGTCAGATGCACAAGCCGGGTCGTCAACGAGGTCCATTAGATTTGTAAGTGTTTCCAAAAAATTTTATTGTTTCGCGCCCGGGGCCGCGGGGAACCGATTACCCGCCCAAGGGGACCAAGCGCACGCCGGCGGGGGATGGGTGCCTCGTCCCATGTAGGTACCCCCGTTTCAAAAGGGGCCCTTGCAGCGTCGAAAGTTCTCCCCCACCGGCAGCAAAGACCAAGGCCCCCCAGGGTCCCAGGCCTGGGCACCCTACCAGCCAACTTAGTCCGGCCCCAGCCATGGGAGCGAGACCCCCATCGACCAGCCCCGGCAGCCCACTGGGCGCGCGAAGTGAACAGAGAAAGCAGAAAAAACAGAGGGGGCAAGGAAGAGGGTAAAGAGGGGAAGACAGGAAAGAGGGGGCTGTAGGATAGCAGGGTATGCTGAAAGTCCACTTCGCAACCGGGCGGGGGGCCCGGCAGGGCCCCCAGCCACGGCTGACCCCCCTCGCCACATGGAGGCAGGAGCCCGCGGGCGATCCACCCCAGAAAGACCACCCGCGGGGAGGGGGATTCATATATATATATATATATATATATTAGGGTGGTCCAAATCCATAGGGGGAAATTTCAAAATTGTCTTAGATAGTCTCCACAAGTGTGGTTTTTGTCCATTTAGTGTCCACATGGTCTGTGCAAAATTGCAGCGTGATTGGTGAATATTTAGAGGTCGCCCCACTCTGAATATATATATTATATAATGTACTTTTTCTTCCGTAGGTCCGATGGCTCAAACTCGATCAATTCCAAAAGTTTGGCTTCTAGGGATGGCAACTGGAACTTTATCCACGTCAAGGCTCCCTACATGCCTTGACGCCCTCCTCTTGGGGCAATACCACCACATCAATCAAAAGCAAACCACCTCCGACAGTCTGAACCAGGCATGCCAGAGGGTGATTGAAGTCTGGACCCAAGCGCGGATCCCAACTCAACGGATCGACTCCTGTGTCCGTAAGCTTTCAAAGCTTTTAGACCGCTACAAAACACTCAAGAAGCACAGGACCAGGCAACGTGCCAGCGATAGAATGAATGAAGACATCTTCAAAGCGGACATCCAGGAACTGTTTGACATCGCAACCAGTGATGCCATGAGCACAATCATCAACGTTGAGGACCGAAATTTCCTGTCCATGCAGCGCAAGGACGTCAATTCTTGCAGCATGGCTGGCATTGATAAGGAAACGACTACACAAGAGGACAGAAAGCGATCCAGAATGGAGAAGGAAGCCAAGAGGAAGGCAAGGCATGAAGCAACACAGAAAGATTTGGAAGAAGCAGTGTCATCAATTGATCTTTCCTCTTCTTCCCTTTTTTCGCAAGACGACGACGACTATAGACCATCGGTTCCGATTCCTTCTTCGTCTGAAGCTCCGGCACCAAAGCGTCCCAAGAACAAGGTTACGAACATTTTCCAATCTCCAGAAGTCATTGGAGCAATGGATCGCACCAATCTTTCTGACCGGAATGCTGTTTTCGTAACTGGAGCTGTATTACAGGCCGCGGGGCATGATCTGTCTGGGATGACGTGCTCTCGGAGCTCTATTCATCGCTACAGAGAAAGTGGGCGAGAACAGGCAGCTCGAGAAGACCTAGAATCATTCTCTCTAGAAGACCCTGTCCTTCTCCATTGGGACGGAAAGCTTCTCCCCGGCATTGAAGGGAAGAAGACGAATGTGCATCGGATAGCAATCCTTATAACATTCAATGGACAGGAGAAGCTGCTTGGTGTCCCAAAGATGAAACAAGGAACTGGAGAAGCACAGGCCCAGGCATGCCTTCAAACTATGAAATTATGGAACGTGGAACAGCATGTGAGAGGTCTCGTCTTCGATACCACTGCGTCAAACACGGGTTTACATCGCGGAGCCTGTGTCAGGATTGAAGAAGCATTGGGTCACGAGCTAGTTTGGATCGGTTGTCGACATCATATACTTGAAGTCGTACTTGCTGATGTCTTTGCCTCAACAGGAAGTCCTGAAACAGGCCTTTTTAAGCGATTTCAAAAGGAATGGCCATCTCTCTCCCACGAAGCATCTGTCTCAGCATCGGACAGCTTGTTCGAGAACCCTCAACTCCAAGAGATGCTCACTTACTTACCTAACGCTCTTCAGGCAAGCCAACCTCGATGACTACAAGGAGTTCCTTGAACTATCTTTGCTCTTCCTGGGGGGAAAGACTGGTGGTCAACTCTTTATCCGAGCTCCGGGTCCCATGCACCACGCGAGATGGATGGCAAAGGCGATTTATGCGCTCAAAATCTACCTCTTTCACTATCAATTCAAGCTCACAGCACGCGAAGAACGAAACGTGACTCAGCTGGCTTTATTTGTCAGTCTGATTTACGTCAAGTACTGGCATGAAGCGCCAATGGGGACACAAGCTCCTCTCAATGATCTCAAAATGCTGCATCTTCTGGAAAAATATCCACACGGAGGAGCTGCACAAGCGGCGAAGACAGCTCTAAGACGCCACCTGTGGTACTTGTCGGAGCATCTGATTGGACTGGCCTTCTTCGATAATAGGATCGATCCTGATACCAAAAGGAGAATGGTTCAACACCTCCAACATCCCCAAAAGAATGGCTGCCCCCGACGAATCGACATGGCGGAAGCTGGTGTTGAAAATGATGTGGCATCCTTCGTCACGAAAAGGACATTGACCCTCTTTGATGCCATGAAAGTTGGAGGTAAGGAGGAAGCGCGCCAGTTACTTCAAAAAGATCCACGGGAATGGCCAAATGACAAGAACTACAGGGAACTTAGAGATCGCGCCTTAAAGATGAAAGTCGTCAATGATGCTGCCGAGCGAGGTATTGCTCTCGCACAACGCTACAATGACACTTTGACACGAAACGAGGACCAGAAGCAGTACCTCCTACAACTCGTAGCCGCCCACCGAAAACAGATACCAATACCATCCAAGGCGACTCTGATGCAGAAGAAATAATGAAGATACACCCATCATCATGTCCTATTGTCTTACTGTTTTCTTTCATATTCTTTGAGAACCAAAAAAAAATTTAGTTATTCAGTTCTCTATATATTTTCCCAAATTTTCAAAAAGGGGGCAAGTGGGGCGACCCCTAAATATTAACCGAATAACGTGAAACTTTGCACAAATACTGTCCACACCAAGAGGCATAAAACCAACCTTGTGGAGAGAACTTAGTCGATGCTTTAACTTTTTGGACCATATATATATATATATATATATATATATATATATATATATATATATATACACACACAAGTTGGCTAGTAATTAAGATGTTACCTGCTGTTGATCTAGAGGTCATGAAATAGGGTTCAAGTTAGAATTTTTGAAATATCAGACTTCCTTAATGGGGTACAAAAGTGTGGATTCCATGTTAAGCTGCAGATCAAAGGCAAGACAAAAAGCTTGACGTTCATTTGAATGAACAATTCAGGTGGAAGCAAAACCAGAGTTAACCCTTTTCAAGCAGCAGGTCATGTCAGTGTCATGTCTATTTTTAAAAGAAAATGTCTACCTATATATTGTGCCCACTGCTGTTTAATTCTAACCCTGCAAATTAAAACTGATCCCATAACATCTATGTTTAGCCACCACTGTAAAATATACCACCCAATCTAACCTAAATGACCACCTTACCTATTATAAGCTGGTCTCCATAAAACTTATTAGCCAGCTTTACTATTTAGAACTCATCCACAATTTATCTCCCGACTATTGGGGCATTCCAGGAGAGATCACCCAATGCATGTCACCACTCCAACTCAGATTTTGATGAAAATTGACATATGGGGTTCTTCCAGGTGCTGATTTCACTGGTCAAAATAAAAAAAGTTCTATGACCCATAGTTTTTGAGATATGGGCCCCCACTTTACCACCTAACTTCAGACTAAAATAGAGAACTACAAATGATATATTCACATGGATAAAAATAAACAGCAAAAATACAAATTGAACATACATATTACATCAAGCTGATTCATAATTACACAAGTTTTTTCAACTCATTTTCTGGGAAAACATATTGAATACACATTGTTCCTGGCTTTAAAGTTGGTGTGCTCAATAAACCTAAAATTTTATCTCTTGATATGTTGCATGTATCTCTAATTTGTGGAAAGTAATAGTAAACACTATATCCTGATGGGTGCAAAAAGCTAACCTCAAAGTCATCAAATTCCTTATTATAGGAATGTACAAATCCCAACCATTTCTGATCATTGTAAGTACAAACTATGTACTCTCCTATTTTTGGATTAACTTCAACATTATCTTCACCCAGAAAAGCTTTGCTTATAATCCTTACCTCACCAACTTCATCAGAAGATAATTCAAATGTTTTGTTATTTGCATTAATAGGTACAAATCTGGAATTTTTGTGTTCCTGTTAGCCGCATACTTTTTTCATATCTGTCACTTAAAAATTTTTCCATAGCTTCAATTTCTTCAGAATTTATTAAAAAAAAATTTATGCTGTTACTTATATTGTTTGAACAAAATTCAAACATGTCTTCTGGTGTTAATATTTGATTTGCGAATGTTCTCTGCATACTCGCTCTGGCTACAGATCTTTTCACTGTACCCCCAATCCCATCACAAGTGCTCTTACCATGGCTTGTGGCAAAGAAATGCCACTCACATTCCAGCCCAAAATCTTCTTCATGTTTACAAATGTTAACAAAGTTGAAACATTTTTTATATTGTCCTGCACATCTGTCAGTAAAATAATGTAATTTTTTGATATGAAGGTGGGATTTTCTAATAATAGGTATGAGTGTATTTAAAAAAGTGTAAACCATTGTAGTGCTATGTTTTGTATTTGGAGATAAAGAACAATAACTTGAATGTTTTGTTTCATTACTTTCTGGTTCCTTATAATATAACACAAAGGGATGCATTGTGCATTGGGTATTTTCCCAATGAAAACCTTGGGCTGCATCCTGTACTACAAATGAGTAGTTTTCTGAAAAGTCACCAAGAACTACAGCTGCATGGCTATTTAAATTATTCTTCAAGTTTTTAGAAATGCACTCTGATTCTTCACTAAAAGTGATGATGTGTCAATTTGACAATTTTTGTGCTTAATGAATTTATAAAATCATCTACAGATTCTGTTTTTTCAACCATATTCAGGGTTGGCACTAGTGGGCCCAGCCCGAAAAAACCCACCTGGGTTTTTTTCAAAAAACCCCACTTGAAAAAAACCCACTATTTTACCCACTTGTGGGTTTTTTCATGAAACTTAAGAAGTGCATATGCAATTATTTTTAAAAATTGTCATATAGGCGCCTATAATGATTTTACATGCAAAGCAAGCAAACATGAGTCAACAAATAGACCAGGTATAACTCTTTGGGTGAGGTAGCAGGTTATAGAGTGTAGACATCAGCCAATCAGGGTGTTATACATCCTGATTCTTCAGTCAACTGCATCTTCAAGGAATTTTCTATTTCTTCATGGATTGTATTTAAAAGTCTCTATCATTTCAATAAAATACTTAGACTCTGCACATAGAAATGGAATATTATTTGCATAAAAGAATTTGGCTATTTTGTTATCAATGACATTTTTCTGCAAAGTTGTTGTTGTCATGCCAAAATCACTTACTTTCTTTTGAATTTTTCTTTTTTCATCTGTAATTGTGTCAGTGGTGGTGAGGATGAGTCTGGATCATCTGAGAGGTCTATGTCATGGCAGTATGAAGATGATGTACTGGCAGTATTGTCAGTCTTGTTTCTTGATTCCATGTGTTTCAAACATTTCATTAAATGCATTTTTATTGCTCTATTTTATTACTTATTTCATTACTGCAATGTTTGCATCTAACTTTACTAGTCCCATCAATAATATTGACTTCACTCCATTCATGCCCTGATTTTCTTCCTGATCCAAAGGTCTTTGGCATTATTTAATGCAGTTATAACTTCAAACAGACTAATTCTGTAGGCTAGCAGTAAAGATAAATATGCTGTTGCCAGTTTGTTTTATTTAACTGTGAAATAAAAGAAAAAATATTCAGTAATATGAATTAAATAGATATAACTAGCTGAATTAAGTTCCCTTTGGGAGCTGTAATTCATCTACTTCCAGCAGAAGACACAGGGGCCTGTCTTCCATAGAAAGTATAGCCTAACAAATAGGATAATTTACCACACCAAATTTAGTTCAAATTTGTCCATGTTTTCCAAATTTTGTTGTGAAGCTCAATCTGAGAAAATAATAACTTTTTATGCTTAATTGCCTGGAAGGCAACCTTTTTGCTAAAAACAAGACAAATGTTATATTAATAGTGTACGGTACAGTACAGTATTATTATAAAAATAAGAATAGGTAGGTCTAATGTGAACTACCATATGGACATATGAAAAAACCCAATTTTACCCGGGGGTTTTCGGGTTTTAGGTGAAAAAAACCGAAAAAAAACACCTGGGGTGGGCTTTTTAAAAAAAAAGTGGGTTTCTTGCCAACCCTGACCATATTGCATCGATCTGTAGTAACCCATTGTTTATATTTTATTTCCTCACATTCAGGATCATTAACACTTTGAAAAGTGAGCAAAAAATTCTTAATACCTTGTTCTTTTGGACAGAGATTACATATTTGCATCATGCAATTCCTGTTGACAACATCACACACTGCTTTCTCCATAAGAGTTGTGTATTCCAACCCTTTGACACCCAAAGCTGAGAATTGTATTTTGGCATTCTGGTGGTATGTACATACACACACAGAATGGGTACCAGCAGCTCCAGCTAAAACACAATGTCTGGGGCAAAGGCTGGCAAAACTAGAGAAGCCAATTTGGGGACTATCTGGATTATTTTTATAGAGACAAAGCTTCTTTCAGATTCATTAACACCAGTCTTTTCTGCACAGATTCTTTATACCCACTTTCATTTCTGATACTCAGGCAGTCTTTTGTACCTGGGCACAAACGACTACTTTTATCTGATTCAAAAAATTTCTAAACAGAATCTTTAGTACCTTTAGTTATTACTTTTCCTTTTGACATGGGTTCAATTTCAGGAATAATTCCAAGTCTGTTTTATATTTCTGCTTTTCTTAACTAAATATTCAGTTGTCTGAAATAGATTTATAGTTTTTGATATGGTAAATGGAGATAACGTCAATATTTTGAGTTTCCTCTCATAAATGTCAGTAGAATGGAAAGCTTCAACCAGTTCATTCATGAGATGAATCATTGACCTGAAACAAATTCATGAATGTATAATAGCTATAAACAAAACATTACATGTGCATATTAAATTTTTTGGATTATAATATTGATTTCAAGTGTAACAAAATGAGCATTCTTTGAGAGTGTGTCAAATTAAACCAAAATTATTTTGTGACCAAATGAATTCCAAATGATTTAATGGGCCCATTGATCTCCAATCTTTAGGGAGTTGTGCTTCTAGTTTCTACTATCAAAGGTGAATACCTACATTTTGTTTTTATGCTTCAGTTTTAGTTTAGGTATATTCCTACTTAATAATAGCGTATCATTTTAAAATTCATACCTTTGAGTTTCATGATCCAACTTTGTAGCTTTTGATGGGCTTGGGATCTCAATTTCTAAACTTGTTTCTAGCTTTCATTTTAAAGAACGACGTGCTTTTTCTATTGTTTGAATAGCTTTTACTTCTTTTCTTGAGGAACCCAAACCATCTGAAATTTTTTAATTAATAAATATTTGATTCCATTTGATATATATGGACAATAATAATTAATTTCATAAGTTTAATAAGTTTAATATGTCAACATATTAATTTCATTAAGTTTTTCAGCAACTGCTGAAAAACTGTCTTGAAAGTAAATGCATTATAAATAAATAATATAAATAAAAAAATTATAAATATAAAAAGTACTATCATTAAATACTTACGCTTCTTCACTGGAGTCACAGCAAGACTTTCTAGAACTTGAGAAACCTCTTCTTTGGCATTACTTGATATACTAAATTATACTTGGATCATATTCATCGCTTTCTGAAATAACATTCTCAGAAGACTGATTGTGATCAGACTCTCCACTTTGTGATGTTGATAGCAACTCTGGTCTCTGGGTAGTGATGTAAAAAAACCGTTTTTTTTTTTTTGTTTTTTTTTTGTTTTTTAATAATTAATATAGATATTGCCAATTTAATTATAAGGTATACTTTTGCAATGATATATATTATAAAAATAAATAATAAAATAGGCCATATGGTACCAGTATAGAATGTCCTTTTCAGCCTATTTACAGAAAAAACTGGCCTCTTCTTGCACTGAAAGTCTTGTATCTTGAGATCCATTAAACTTGTGAGAACACTGGCTGGGAGCTGACTGCCCATTGTCCAACCTTCCCAGGACTCTCCCATCCATGCCTCGGATTTTGAATCTCCCACTTAACTATCCTTTAGACCCGCGATGACATATTCCCCCCCCCCCACGAGACCATCCATATATATATATACATACACATACACCCATATACCAATATATACATAAATACTTATATACACATTTATATCTATTGTATACCCCATACACATGCATACATCCAGAATTCCAGATACATACGCATGCATACTCACATATATACTACACAAACTCATACACCTCTATTTCGCCCTTTCATTACCTCCGAGATCATTTAGCACATACAGTAATATCCATACAGCCAAAAGAAACCAATTAAGCACAGACAGAGCAGCAAAGCTAGTATTTATATCCCAAAATGCAAAATTCCAAGAAAGTGAAGTAAAACATGGTGCTACATTGGCTTCGTCAACATCCAAATCGGCAATAAATACCAGTACCTGATATTGAAACTATTTGCTTTAATCAATCTAGTGATAATGATTCTTCAATGGAAATAGAATCAGATCATGAAAGTTAAACAGCATTAGGTTAACACAAAGGTTAAAGAAAGAGATGAATATTTTTATTTTTTTTATTTTTCTATTTGGAATAAAAAAAAAAATATATATATATATACACACACTGGTATTCTTGCCAATCACAATTATATCTATTGTTTTATACCAGTATTATGGATATTATACCAGTACCTGTGATATTGAAAGTGACTGAAACGAGCATATATGCTCTACCCAATCTAGTGATGATTCTTCCATGGAAATGTAGGTTAACAAAAAGGTTCAAAAAAAGGTGAATATTTTCCTTTTCTATCTGGAATATATATACTGGTACTCTTGCCAATCACAATTATGTATATTGTTTGAAACGAGGAAGAATGTTTTATGTTCTAGTTAAAAAATATATATACATATAAAAAATGAGGGTTTGTTTTTCCTTTCTATTATATACTTTTTGCGTGATTCAATTTTTCTAAAAGATGACTATATAGTATATATACTAGGTATAACCGTATAAGCATGGTAGTATAGTAAATTATAGGTAATACTAATATACTTATTAGATTAAAGGAAAAAAATATGGAATAAGTTTAAAACAATAAAAAACAAAAAAAACAGACTACCTTCGTTTTAAACAAAAAAACGACAAAAAAAACAAAAAAAACGACACAATAAAAAACGACTCACATCACTATCTCGGGTCAATAATTTTCTACAGTTGCTACATAGTACAGTATTCCTTTGTAGTTTCCATTTACATCGATCATAAAGTGATTGGCTGATGGTTCTTATATCCTTGTGTATCTATTTCTTATGTTTTTGTAAAGGATCATCACAGCATCTAACCATTTTTCATTACTAAAAATACACAATTGTAAATCTCAAAAATAAGATATGATTTGACTCAAAATAAGCACATCTGTAATAAAAATAAGCATAATTAACAAACATTTGAGTGTGTGTGTGTGTGTGTGTGTGTGTGTGTGTGAATATGAGTTATACATAGGATGTAAATATATCATTTGTTAGTTCTCTATTTTAGTCTGCGTAAAAATGTCAAAAAACATTTTTCAATAATTTTTAAAATATCTTGCAACTTGATACCCATGTTTTTTATTGTTTATATCTTTTAACATTTAATGGAAATTTAATAAATGAAAAATTTTTTTTTGGATTTCACTGTCTAGGGGGGTGGGGGTCAAAAATAAAAATAAAAATAAAAAAGGGGGAAAATTTTTCATTATTGTTCTACACATTTGAATGTGGTATCATTTAATAGATCTCTTCATGCTGATTCTAAAAATGTATAGTTTTATAGGTCTACAACAAGATGTTTGGGAGTTATTGCCCATTAAAGTTAGGTAGTAAAGTGGGGCCCCCAAGATTTTGGGGGTCCATATCTCAAAAACTATGGGTCATAGAACTTTTTTATTTGAACCAGTGAAATCAGCACCCGGAAGAACCCCATATGTCAATTTTCATTAAAATCTGGGTCAGTGGTGACAAATTTTTAAATTTTGGGGTGATTTGTCCTGGAATGCCCCTATTTCCATCACAAAAGCTTAAACAGTGCACGAGTTATGCTATAATCTACTTAATTTTTATCATGTAAAATTTTGCCAATATTTAGTTTTATGGTCATCATAATTTGGTTATCTACCTATTTCATACTTTGGACCAATCAAGGTGACTTACATGTATCCAGGTCAGGTTTTTTTAATGCAGGAAGGACAGGCCAAGAGCAAATACCCGCAAAAGCTCAGAGACAGAGTTCATAACAGTTTGGAAATATGTTACATTGGGTTAGGTTAAGCTAGGTTTGGTTGGTCAGTAATTTGCATCTATGGAGTCTGCCTCTGAACTGCATCTGGAATTTTACCAAATTTTTTATAAATAAACTTAACGATTAGCAGAATACATTTAAAAATCCTTAAAAATCAAAAAATATAATTTTAAAATGGTTTCAGGAAAATAGGCTTAACCCCAAAACTTGGGCTAATTTTACCAGTTCCCTCACACCTGTAAAATATTGAAAATATAAAGTGATACACATAGTCATAAAGTTACTTAAAAAGATCAGCAAAATCCCAGAATCCAGATATAATAGCTTAGTAATAAAAGAATATAAGAACTCAAAGCCACCAGGCCTTTCTAGATTATCCATGTCCAAAATATGAGCCCAACCACTTTAAATATGCACTGTACAAAGAACCCCAGCTATTTACAAAGTTTCCCCTTAAACCATTCTCAAATTCACACAAGAAAGTTCCCATTTTTTGCTGGTCATAAATTGATCTTAATTACCGTATATCACTTTGCATCAATTCAAACATGTGCAAGAACCACAGCTATTTATGAGATTCTCATTATTCACAAATCCGATATTGATCTTAATTATGTCTCTATCCACCGGAGTGTTACTACAAACTAAACTAAACCTTACTACTATTTACAAGATTTCTCTTCAATTAAAAATTTTTATAGTGTCTCTTCTTAAAATTATCCAAAGTACTGTTTATTTACCAGTGCAGTTGGCAAGTTATTCCAAAAATCAACCACCCTGAAACTGAAGAAATATTAACACTAGAAAGACCACATGCCTCAATTGATGCAATTTTTTTTTTTTTTTTTGCCTATAAGTCTAACCCTTTAGGCCTTCATACCTCATCTTTCGTGACTTTTAATATTTCAGTGGCATCTATATTCATGGTCAATTTTCATCAATATATTCCTGTCCAATAACCATTTCTTTCCCATTTCAGATAAATATATAAATAATAATAAATATAATAAATAATAATATAAATATAAATAAATATATATAACTGTCTCGCAAAGGACTCTCTATAGAGCAGGCATTGGAGCAACTTCGAAATATTCCATCCGATGCCTCTGATTGTGATACATCAGACAGTAAGTCAGAAGATATAGTGAATGCTGCAGTTCAGGCAGTGGCTGAAACCGAGTCTTCTTCTTCCTCTGAATCTGACAATGAGGAGCCTACTGTACCTTTACCCACTCATGGCAATTATCGTAGATGAGCCTGTGGGTGAGATAGTCGTGGGCAAGCCGTGGTTTTCGATGAGATCAAGGTTGTGGGACACGTCCTGGACGTAGACAAAGTGATAAACCCGCACAAGGTGGCAGTGGAGCAGATGCACTGGGTGTTGGAGAAGTTATAGGTAAAGATGGATCATCTTGGCAGTGGGCTGCTGCATCACAGACTGTGCAAGGACGCCTGCAATTGCAAAACATTGTACGGATTCGTTCTGGTCCTAATGCATATTCCACAACACATGTCATCAAGGATAGCCCACTTTCATCATTCAGAATTCTCTTTGATGAACCAATGATGAGAAACATCCAAAAGTGTACAAATGCATAAATGCATTTATTCCCCCATCACTATGTCACGGTAGATGAGCAGTTGTTGCCTTGCAAAGTACGCTGCAAATTTATCCAATACATGGCGAACAAGCCAGACAAGTTTGGCTTGAAGTTTTGGATTGGATGGCAGTAGATGTGGAGAATAAGTATTTGTTCAATGGCTTCCCTTACCTTGGAAAGGATGATACCAGAAATGCCAATATTAGCATGGCTACTGATGTAGTATTGAAACTGTTGATTCCAGTGTTCAAGCAAGGTTACAAAATCACCTGTGGGTCACCCTTTCAATTTTGCTCATACTTGGCACAATAGCAGATATACATGCCAAACTTAAATTCCCAAATTATTAGAGCTGACTGACCTTTGGTTACTGAGATACAAGGTCACAAAGTTGTGACATTTTGACCTTTTTTGCGTTAAATGACTATTTTCAAAACGGTGTAACTAAAAAACTATTAAAGCTAGAGCATTGATTTTGGTCTCATTTTAAAGCTCTTTAGTAGCCCCTTGTTTATTGTCTCTTGTTAAATATCTCTACTGTGAAAAATAAAAAAATCCCTTCAAAAGTTGACCTTTGACCTTGAATAAAAAAAAAATACCTTCTCCTAAAAAATTCAATTTTTTTACATTAATACCTTGAGTCATGTACAACAAAATCCCAAGAAGCTGTAAGTGGCTGATAACTAGTTCAATGTATAAAAAATAATGAATTCAAGCAACATTTTGAAAAAAGTCATTTTATACAAAAATTGTCAAAAAGTCATGACTTTGTGACCTTGTATGTCAGTAACCATTTTTGTCTAAGGTCAGCTCAATCTCTTACAAATACAACCCATATCTACATACTATCTGCAGCCTTCTACAAACAAGCAAATGCTTATTTTTAAATATTTGTTCTTTACCCACCTCACCTGTATGTTGTGCATGTATGTGATGGTTTTCAGTAGTTGACAAGATTCTTGTGGGCCACCCAATTTATTGTGATTTCTAGAAGAGAAAACAATTTTTAATGTATACCTAGATAGCTACCTAATTAACAAATACAAGTAACATATTAAAATGTACATACAATATGTATAGGTATAGTGCTCATTGATTTCCATTTATCACAACTTAAAATGTATGCAGTGTATATATAGTTACATGACCATTTTAATTTTGAATTCTTACCTTTCTGTGCTGTAGATCTGCCAAAGCTTTGGATGCCTTCAAAGTAACTTCTTTGCAAATCCTGTATGTTCGTCCATTAGTAGTAGATGCCTCAACTTGTGTTAGAATATCTGAATATGGTAAGATTAATTCATCTGGTCGACCAGGATACACAAATGATGGGTTTGGGCCATGAGGATGAAGGAATGTGACTTTTACTTCTCTATTCTCTGGTATCTTTTCCAGCACATATGCCACCCACCAATGGCCATCATATGCAGCAGTAACAAAACCATGTATTTTCTCCTCAGTCACAACTTCTTCCTTTTCAGTAACTTTCTCAATATTTGAATAATCTGATAATGAATAATGTTTAACCTTAAGAGAAGTCAATGAAACTGGCTGTAAATGGTGTAATTTCTGTGTACCAGCAATAGTCCTTGCAGTTGAGTGTCTTTCTTGGAGAAGTTGGCTTTCCTCTTCATGCTCTTTATTGGTTGAAAAATGACATTTTATATTTACAATATTTTCACTTGCAAATGTATATAACTGTTCTGCAGTAAGGATCTGTTCATCATAAGGTCGTTGTAGACTAGCTTTTGCAGCTAATCTCTTAACTGTGCCTCCAACACCATCACAGGGTCCCTTTCCATGACTTGTTGCAAAAAAATTCCATTCTGCCTCAATTCCAAAATCATCTCTGTGATGGCAAAGATTCAAAAAGTTTTTGCAGTTCTTATACTGTCCTGCACACCCATCTGAAAAGTAAATTATTTTGTGGATGGAACCGATGGATGAGATATTATCTTTTAGGAATTTTATCAGATGCTTTTGAAACAAATGTACAGCAACTGTGTTATGGATGTTACACTCTGAAATAATAACAAAGCTAAGGTGAGCAATCTCATCTTCCTTTTTATAGTAAATAACAAATGGATGTAGAGTAGCCATCTCATTGTTCCAGTGAAAGCTCTGAACCTCATCTTGAAGAATAAAGGAATAATTTTCAGCAAAATCACACACAGCAAGGACCTCACCATCTTTCAAAGACATTTTTGTTTCACGGTAATAAGTTGCTTGCATCTTTGTCTTGAAGTCATGTATCTGGTATTCTTTCAGTTGGTTACAGAATTGGTCAATATATTCATCTGTATTCAGTTCTACTGATTCAAGATTTGACCGATCTGTATTGGTCCACTTTTTAAAATTTATGATATCAATGAAGTTGTTTGTAAATATGTCCAGTAGTCTGTTTTTTAAATCTGATGGATCTCCACATTGTTCACATTGTCTGAGGCAGGATTGCATTCCATAAAGGCAACACAATGACGTACATTCTTAATAGGTGTGTCATCATTTGCAGTTAGTTTTTCTAATTCAGCTCCTACAAACATAAGTTTGGCATTCTGATGAATTGTACAGACACATACTGAGTGAGTTCCTGTTGCTCCAGCAATAACACACTGCTTTGGACGCAATTCTGCAAATTTACTGAATCCCACCTTAACCAAAGGATTTCTTTCTTTGAAAATATGATAGGCTTCTTTTAAATTGCAAAGTAAAAGATGCTTTTGCAAATGTATCCTTCCTCTTTCATTGTCAATGATACTACAATAGTCTTTCTTTCCTGGCATTGTTCTACTGATGTCTTCTGAAAGATAAAATGCTTTAATAGCGTCAACAGTATCCTGTTTAATTCTTTTCCCACCCTTTGGATTTGGGTCTGAAAGGACACCTTTTTCTTCAACTATTTTTTTAGCAATAGATGCTGTATGCCTTGTTGTGTTAAATTCTGAAGCAATTTTCCTAATGCTCCAACTTTTGGGCAATACAGTGAGGATTTTTATTTTATCACTTCTTTTAGTATTTTCATTTTTGAATTTTTCCTTGAGTTGATTTATTATTTCTAAACAGTCTACATCTCCAGATGGCTCCTTAAATTGTGAGTCAGAAATCTCTTTTCCTGCAACTGTTTCCATTCTCTTCTTAACTGTCTCTGTCACCTTGCTTAGTTTTTTAGCTCCATATGACTTTTGCTCTACAAGCTTTCTCTTTTTTATGGGTGATTCACCAATTGAAACAAAAGAAGCATTCAAAGTACACATCTCATGGTTTTGCTCTGAAGTTGATGCATCACTATTGTCAACATTTTCAATTTTCTCAAGATCTTCAGGTGGTTCACTACTACAAGAAGAATCATCATTTATGTCTGAATTCAAAGTGCCTATTCCTTTCTCAGGCAAGGACTCAAGATGTTCTCTACACTGCTTACAAAGTCTGTGATGTAGTGTTAAGTGCAGATCGGGAAACTTATTTACAAGTTCCTGTGGTACAATTCTCAAACTCTTCTTTCGACACTGACCTTTGTGACGCAGCAAAGGATCAGCACACTTCTGTTTCAGTTTTAAATGTTCCATGTTTGTACTCTGAAATCACAAAAGCACAAAGAAAATCCTGAAAAGAAAACAATGAACAATTAATGAATTATTAAATAAATTTTTATACATGTATTTAGTAAAAATAAATTAACTTTAACTTGAAGTCAGGAGTCAACTCTGTAAAGTTGACAGTACTTATATACTAGTTGGGCCTTTGGATCAGCGCTACTCCAGTAGATTTGGGGCTGTCGAGGGGTTTAACCCTGGTTGTCTTTTAAAAGACTTCTTTTGGCACAGGTCACAAAAAGGTTTTTGAACTAATAATGTTAAGTTGAACTAAGTCTTCACTGACACTATATCAGAACAGAACTTTTAAATAAATGAACTGACAAAAAAAATCTAAAATTGAAGAATGATGCCAACTTCATTTATTTTTTATACATTGAACTAGTTATCAGCCACTTACAGCTTCTTGGGATTTTGTTGTACATGACTCAAGGTATTAATGTAAAAAAATTGAATTTTTTAGGAGAAGGTATTTTTTTTTTATTCAAGGTCAAAGGTCAACTTTTGAAGGGATTTTTTTATTTTTCACAGTAGAGATATTTAACAAGAGACAATAAACAAGGGGCTACTAAAGAGCTTTAAAATGAGACCAAAATCAATGCTCTAGCTTTAATAGTTTTTTAGTTACACCGTTTTGAAAATAGTCATTTAACGCAAAAAAGGTCAAAATGTCACAACTTTGTGACCTTGTATCTCAGTAACCAAAGGTCAGTCAGCTCTAATAATTTGGGAATTTAAGTTTGGCATGTATATCTGCTATTGTGCCAAGTATGAGCAAAATTGAAAGGGGTGAGTGCAAAAAGTGCCATTTTGTGGCTGAGTTGACATGGAATGACCCTGTGACAATTACTTCACATCACTGGACCTTGCTATACAACTGGCACAGAAAAAAAGCAGCATAGTTGGTACAGTCCGGCAAAATCGCAGAGAGCTTCCTGAAGAATGCAAGGCAACCAAGCAACTGCATGAAAATGAGGTGTTCAAATATATAGACAGACTGCTGTGACCTCACTCACTTCTTATCAGTGCAAAGCATCCAAGGCTGTGGTTCTTTTGAGTAGACTCCATTCCGATGTTCAGATACCAACAGAAAACAACCCAAAACAAAACCGGAGACCATTCTGTTTTATAACAAAAACAAGGTGGGGGTTGATGTGATTGATCAAATGTCACAGTCCTATTCTGTAAAAGCAGCTAGTAGGCAATGGCCAATTCATGTTTTCTATAATGTGCTGGATATGGCCTTGATCAACAGCTGGATCATCTACAAAATGGTGTGTCACTCCAACATTAGCCGAAGAGAGTACATTCAAAGGGTCAGCAAGGAGCTTACTAACACTCTCCCCTTGGAATTCCTGAGGCTTTCGCAGTAATGGATGTAGACAATGAAGCTGAGAATGCTGCTACTCCAGCCAAAGTGCATCATACATGCAGATCCACAAAATGTAGAAACAGAACCGTTGATCTGTGCAGTGTCTGTAGATAGCCAGTCTGTGGCAAGTGTGTGACCAAAAATGTAGAACATGTGCATTATAAACACATAACTGATACATACTTAATAATAAATAATTAATTACTGATAAATTGTCATTTTTTCTTTTATGTAATATATATTATTCCTGCTAACTGCAATTTTTCTAACTTGTGGAAGGGTAAAAATAAAAAAATCAACTTGCATCAATTGATGCTTTCCAGTCCTTATAGGCAGTTGAAAATCTCAGTCCTTCTACTGTTAATGTAAATATAATCGAGTTATATTCCCAATTTTTTTTATTGTGACCTAGTTCTACCATCAGTTTCTAATGAAAAGAAGTTTTTACATCTACCCTATATGTGCCTGAAACATTTTGTATAGCCTAGTTCAATCATGTTACCCCCAATACACCTTCTTTCAAAAGAGAACATGCCTAGCTAATTCCTTTAGTCTATCTTCATAATCTTTCCCCTCAATCTTGCCTGAAAGAGGAAAACCATGCCTGTATACAATATTCTAGATATGATGACATATGGTATGTATTATAAAGTTTGGTTATTACCTCCTTTGCTTTTGTAACTTACAATTCTATTTAGAATGCCCAATATTATTTTAATTGTTTTAGCTCTGTTCCTTGCCCCAAGCCATTGCATTGAAGATGTAAGAGTTTTGGTAATAATACTCCTAGATCTTTTTCTTCATCAACAGCCTCCAACCAATTTCCAGCCATTTCGTACCCAAATTCTCTATTGTTTCCTCCTATATGAAGAACCTTACATTTCTGGCAATCGAAATGCATTTGCCACTTCTCTGCCCAGGCTGCAAGTTTATTTAAATCTCCTTGTAACCTATAGCTAGCTTCTACCTTTTTGACTGCTCCAGCAAGAGGTGTCATCCGCAAATTCAGAAATTTTACCAACTATCCCATCCTCCAAATCATTTAAGTACAGTACACTATAAATAGTACGAGTTCAAGATTAATCTCTGATAAATACCACTATGCACTTTCTGCCAGTCAGACTTGCGCTCATTTAGTAACACATTGTTTCCTATCCTTTAACCACTCCTCTACCCAATTCAAAATCTGTCTTGAGATCCCACGTTCTTTCAATTCCTACAAAAGTCTTCCATGAGGAATTCTATCAAAAGCTTTACTAAAATCTAAATAAATAATATCAATATCTTCCCCTTGGTCTACCTGGTCAGTGGCATATAGGACCCAAGAACTCCCCCATCTATACAGGGGTCTTGTCCACCCCTGTATAGAGTATTGCTTCTCACGTGTGGGGTGGCTCAACCCATACAGCTCTACTTGACCAGGTGGAATTAAAGGCTTTTCATCTCATCAATTCTTCACCTTTTATACTGACCATCTTCAATCCCTCTCTAATTCACCACAATGTTGCCTCACTCTTTACTATCACTATATTATAAAAGAGACTGCTCTTCTGAACACTAACTGCATGCATCCTCCTTTAAAGAGAACATGCAGTACCACACTTATGACACATTCTCATTCCTTTTGTCAACTCTCTAATGCAAAGGTTAATTAGTATTCTCATTCTTTCACCTCAATTGGTCAACTCTGGAACAATGTTCCTTTATCCATCTTTCCCTATGTCTATAACCTCCAATCCTTCAAACACAGTGTGTCCAGGCATCTTGGAAACTTTAGACCTTGATTTTGGCTTTCTTTTTCTATAATAGGGGCATTTGCCCTTAGCCCCTCCTTCCTGCATAATTTTTTTTTTTTTTTTTTAATCTTTTCCACTGTTTCTAATTAAATTTATTTGATTCCTATTTACTCTTCCTGATTAGTCTATTCAACTCATCCCTAGTATGTTTGTACCTTTCTAAATCTTCCTTCCTACTATATATATATGCTTTAAAAGTTTGAAAAACTTTTATTCCTAATCATCATTCATATCTCCCTACTCTACTACATTGGTTTCCCATCTTTACTATTTCTCATTGGCCTGAAATGTACGCATGCTGCTTGAATATTACCTATAACACATTTAAATTCATCCCATATCTCATGCACATTCTTATTCACAAGAAAATCCATCCAGTTTACTAACCCTAGTAAGATTCTAGATTTATTATAATCTCCTTCAATAAAGTTCAGAATCTTTTCATTGTTAGTTGAGGCTGGAATGATACAATTTATTTTAAATCTTATTAGCTAGTGATCACTACCTCCCAAATTTTCTCTTATCACAAGCTCACTAATAAGCTCCTCACAGTTAGCTGAAGCTAAATCTAATATGGCATGACACCTAGTTAGTTTATTTATGGTCTGAGAGAGGAAATGGTCTTGAAAACACATTAGAAAAATCCTTCCTTCCCTATCACCTTCTTCAGAGTTATCCCAATTTACTCCTGACAAATTTAAATCCCCAATGAATAGAACATTATCCTTGTACCAACATTACATTTCATTTGGAAAACATGAAGCCACTTGGGTCTATTGAGGTTATCCAAGTCATGAGGCACATAACATCCCTTATCAACTTCAATAATCATTTTCTTATGAAGTTCATGACAGTGGTTTGATGATTTATAAATTACTCTTATCTGATGCTTCTAGGCTAGCAGTTCTCAAACTTTTTCTTCTTCTGTACCTCTTGAATTCTTTCACAGGATTTTCCAGATTTTCAAGAGGGATAGAGGATTTTTACTTTCCTTATGACTGTGACTTGTGGCCATTTGTTAATTGTATATAAAATTAAAAGGGTTATATTTTCAGGACCCTTTCACATACCCCGTAAGATTCCCTCATGTACACCAGTTTGAGAACCACTGTTCTAAGCAGGGTTGTGGAGTCGGAGTCGGAGAGTCGGAGTCGTGGAGTCGCACGTTTCAGGGCGGAGTCGGAGTCGGTAAAAAACTTCCGACTCCGACTCCAATTTCTGTGTCCTGTGTCACCCTTAATTTCTAAATCCTAAATACTAACATTTAGGTTATTTAGTTTTTTTGGTCAATAAACCTTATTCATTGATAGCCCCTAGATTAAGTTTTTAATATTTTTTTTTTACATTTTCAGAATATACAATTAATATATTTAAATATAAAATATAAAATATAAAATTTCACACTTAGTGTGGTGGTGATGAAATGTCTTATTATTATGATAATTATAGAGTGAAACACTAGAGGAGTCGGAGTCGTATATTTAAAATGTAAGGAGTCGGAGTCGGATTTTTAGATTTTTACAATGTGTGGAGTCGGAGTCGGAGTCGGAGTCGAATTTTTACAATGTGTGGAGTCGGAGTCGGAGTCGGAGTCGGAGTCGGAGTCGGAGTCGGAGTCGGAGTCGGAAAATTTTGGACCGACTCCACAACCCTGGTTCTAAGCCTTTTGCCATTTATACCAATGTTTAACCATACTGTACTGATTCTACCCTCCCTGCCTATCTTTTTTCCTTTCTTTCCTAACTGTACTCTCATACAAATCACTCAATACCTAAACATCCTCTCTACTTAAGTGTATACCATCCACTGCATACAACTGTGTCACCATAGAACTTACTCCAATTATCTAAAAAACAACTTCCACAGAACACAAGGCACTCTCTCATTCAACTTATGGCCCTAGATAACCATGCACCAACAACATCCATTATTGAAACAATGCAAGAAATAATACATCTTTTAGGACATGCTTTCATCTTACCTATCAGCTCCCTTTATAAAGCAAACAAATATCTCTTGACCTATTTTTTTTCTACATTATTTGTGCCCAGATGTACCATAACCACTTCTTCCTCTCCAGATCCTGCCACTACCCTGTCATACCTATCCACTATGCCTTTTACTCTAGCATCAGGCAAGCACACTCTTAATCACTTCTTCCTCTCCATCTCACAAGAACCCCTGTCAAGTACCTAACCTGAGAATCTCCAACAACTAGCACTTCAGGTCCCTCCTCCTTACCTAAAGCACTAAATCTATTGCTGCAAGGAACAGTCACAGAATCTCTTAACTAACTGCAACTTACTACTTTGATTAATCACCCTCCATCCCTGTTCCTCTTTATCAGTCCTAGGTCTATCATTATTTTCTTCTACCCTTAACCCCACTGGGACCCCAGCATCCAACTGGTGTAAAAACACTAGTTCCAACCCTGCTTGTCCATAAGCCTAACACTAATTTCCCTACTCAAATTGACATTCCTCTCTAAACTTTCTAACCTCCTCAGTCAGTGCATTAACTTTCTTTACTCTTTCAACAAACTCAAGAAGTGAGACAAGTTAGGGCTAAGTACAACCTTCTCACTTATCACCTTGCAGAACTTTTATCTACAATACCAACTCCTATTCTTCTTTCTGTTCCACAGACATCTCACAGAGCATATAGCTATAGTACCAGTCTCACAATCCATTACAACTTACAGTAATTGGGCTAGAATACTTATTAAACACAAATTACCTTTGGTTGAGTTATATTTAGCATCTTACAACTTAGCCATATATGATGTATGAATGGTCACCACAGTCTAACTACATACACCAACCAATCTTAATTTTCAAGCCTGCATTTGAATGGGCATAAAAGAAATGCCATCTGTGGGACATACATTCCACCCACACATATAGTATTGAAAGAGTTAAGTACAGGTCTACTCTAAGTTAACCAATTAGGCTAAAGCAGTCCTACTTCAATTTAGCCCAGAAATTAGCTAGGCTAGAAAAAAAATTCCATTTTCAATTAGGGACCATCTACTCCAAGTTAACTAGTTTGGGCTAGGCTAAACCAGTCTTAATATTAGGCCAGAAATATAATTAGGTTAACTACCCTTAACAACTGTCTAAATTTTAGACATTTGTTAAAGGTAGTTCTTAAAAAAATGCTAATGAAATTAAATTTAAGTACAGTTGATAGTACACTAATAACTGAAGTCACAATAACAAAATACCTCCCAATTCAAAATAACAATACCTATTTGATAGTTTTTAGTTTTTACAGAGCTCAATTATGCACATCCACTTGGATCCAAGTTAGGTATGGTAATTATGGACTGTCTCAACTGCATATGGATTCGGGAATTTTACCGAGAAGCATTAATGCAAGACATTAAAAAATTAGCTACTACCAAAAAAGTTTTCAAATAGCATAAGGGGGCCTACTATGAAATTAAAAAATTTAAAAAAAAAAATTATTAAATGATAATGAGATTCTCTCTTCAAATTCAAAATTTAATTTAATTTTTTTTGGCAAATTTCCAGAGTTTAACCCTCTAACACCGACTGGGTCGAATATGTACCATTTCAAATACACGCATTTAGACTTAACCCTACAAAAATGTTCGGCGTTAAAGGGTTAACCAGACACAGTGTCTACAGAGACTAAAGTAGCTAATACAGCTATTATGAGTATGTTAGGTTAGGTTGGGTTAATAATTATGGACTGTCTCCAAATTGCATTTGGATTCTGGTATTTCACCAAAATTTTAAATAATTATACCTGTTCATAAACAAGTACCATATTTTACTCACTCACTCACCTATTAAACTGGTTAATAGCAGGGTTCTCAAGTGTCCTTATTTCTAAGAACAAATTTGTTCTTATTTCTTAATTTTTAAATTTTCCATTTCATTTGGCTATCAGAATAAAATGTTAATGATTATTATGGACATTCTTATTTTTGGAACAGAATTCTTATTTTTTGGAGTGGAGGTTCTGATTTTTTATTTGTTAGACTTGAAAATACTGGTTAATAGTAATTTTGGGAACCATCAGATTTCAGTGATCCACCCATTTCACCCATCAATCAGGGTGAGTCTTATGTCTGGGGTTAAGTGGTCATTTTAGGTTAGTTAGTTATTCCCCCACATGACCAACTTTTAGCAAGTCTGTGGTCCAAAAATTAGGTGGCCCCAAGACTCAATATTCATCATTATTAAAAGATTTAGTTTGACAAGAGTAAATATTAAGTTCCACAGAGACCAGTTTCTTGAAACTTACTACAAAACAGGTAGATAATGAAAATGATGTACATGTTATTTATTTGGATTTTACTAAGGAATTTGACAAGGTTCCACATAGGAGACTTCTATATAAATTAAAAGCTCAAGAGATATTGGGGTCAATTATAAATTGAGTAGAAAAATGGTTAGAAAACAGATCATACAGTAATTCTAAATGGTCATGAATCAGTGTTGGGTCCATCACTCTCTATTTTATATCCAAATGATTTAGAGAAGGGAGTAGAGTTTCTAATTTGCAGATGATACAATAGTAGTTGCCCCAGTTACAAATGTAAAAAATTCTTATAAACTATGAAAAGATCTTGATAGATTAGTTGCTTGGGGTAGCAAATGGGAGATGGAATTCAATGTTCAAAAATGCAGTCATCCATTTTGGTTGAAATAATGAAAACTTTAGTTACGAGATGCAAGGAAACTGGTTAGAGGATGTTAGACAAGGAAAAGATCTTGGCAGGTAAATACTTGTTTTAGCACACATTGGTGTTTTTCAATGAAAACATATTTTTCTGGTCAATTTTTAGTCATTTTACACAAATCTAACATTAGTTTCCTGTGCAAATACAGTAGACTCACAACTTAGGCGGATTTTTCTTACGTGGTTTCAACTATATGCGGGTTATTAATATTAAAATCACTGGTGAATCAGCATCGGCAGATGAGGCAGCTGCACGTATGTTCCCAGAAAAATTCAGGAAATTGGTTGAGGAAAATGGATATCTTCCAGAGCAGGTCTTCAATGCTGATGATCCCCCCCACAGTGACGTGGGAAGGGGATGAATAAACTCAAAACAACAACACCCAGAAATGCCCGTCTCCATAAGCTCATCATTCATAATTGTACAGGTATGTTATAGTGTATATGACGCGTTCGGTGGAGAAGGGGCGAACGCCACAAAATTCGAAAAATGAGTTTTTTGTCGTATAATTATCCTTTAAAACCTTCGCTTTACCTATGCAAAAAATTAGATGTTAGTCTGCACTCTTTCACGGTAAAATTTAGGTTTTAATGTATCTCAGAGAAATTCACTCCGCATCATTGCTTCACATTGAACACACCTATCTACTTTCTGGTCACTCGACAATGCCCTGTGATGCTCAATTTGGCCAAATTGAACAAAATATAAAAAATAATTACAGCAATATTATTTACACCAAAAAAGATTATGTTACGGCCATAACTACAGCCGTTTCGCAGCGCTTCCTAGTTGTAGAAATGAAACAGGCTGATTTTCTCGATTTTGACGTCCTAAAAACGTGCATTGTCATTAGGAAATCAACAACTACTAAATTTACAGATGCAAGAAAGTTAATATTTGACTTTCAACACAAAGAAGGCTACGTAATATCTACTGCATACCGCACAACCCCAGATAATAGCCATCCCGTCAGACTGCAGAAAGGGAAAAAATCCTACAGTGTCAGTTTATTCAATCTAGCCCAGCAGACACTGCAACCAAAGTATTCCCAATTGCTGCCAATAACTAAGGAAAAATAAAAGGTCTCAAAGAATTATCAGACCTAATGCCTGCAACTGCAGTGAACTATTATACAAGATTGTTAAAGGAACTGGAAGAAACCGAAACAGTTGAAGCAGGTAATACAACATTCGACGAAGAGGACCAAATAATGGATTACACCAGTTAACATCAGAAGCTATCAATAAATAATATTGTAAAATTTCTTGGCGTTTTATTATATCGACATATTACACAACAATATTTTACTCAAATATGTGTTCAAATTCATACAACATTTCAATAAACTGGAAAAATACAAAGGTTTAAAGTTTATAAACTTTAACTGCATTTTGTGGCATAATAAAATGTTGCGTTCACCCCTTCTCCACCGAACGCGTCATATGTACGTATAACAGTTAAAATATATAGTGATTTAAGGGATTTTTTTTTGTTTCTGACTTTACGCGGGGTCCCAGGAACGTAATCCCCGCGTAAGTTGCGAGTCTACTGTATGTGGTTTTTGAGATATCTTCACTTGAAGATATCGCAAAAATTATGCATTTGCACAGAAAGATATATCAGATTCATGCAAAATGACTAAAAATTGACCAGAAAAATATGTTTTCATCTTTCCCTAATGAATAACCTAATCTAATACATATGGCTGATAACTAAATGAAGAGTGAAAAAAATCAACATATCGCAAATATGGCTACTAAATGAGGAGCAAAAAAAATGTTAAAATGGTGAAATCACTAGATAAAAACTAGATATTTTCAAGTGAAGATATCTCAAAAAATACATGTTTGCACACGAAATGGACGTCAGATTCATGCAAAATTACTAAAAATTGACCAGAAAAATGTTTTCATTGAAAAACACTGATGTGTGCTGAAATGAATATTACCCTCTTGACATTATACTTTATAGTTAGCAGGAACCTAAAATTTTCTAAGCTGAGCTTAGAGGGTAGAAATAAAACAAAAAAAATGCTAGGTATTATTAACAGCAATGTTAGTTACAGGAGTAAGGAAGTCATCTGGAAATCATACAATTCTTATGTTAGGCCTCACTTAGAATATTGCACTCAGGCTTGGTCCCCTCACCTTAGACATGATATTGATATGCTTCAGGTGTGCAACATAGGACAACCCAAGAAGATTGGAACACATGGAAAGATTAAAGGAACTGGGTATGTTTAGTTTTGAGAGAGATTATTTGAAGGAAGATATATACAGATGTTCAAAATATTTCAAGGTTTGGACAATTTGCATGAAAGTAATTTTTCTTATTGAAGTCTGATGGAAAAACTTAAGGACATAGCTAATAAGAAAATTAGAAAACAGACTTGTAGACTGGATCTACAAAAATACTTTTCAGTCGTAGTAGTAGATTTTTGGAGTGACTTGTCTTTAGTTAGTTTTAAGAAAAAATTGGATGCTTTCATGAATGAGAGAGTTTGTAGATTGTAAATATTGTATATTCTTTGCTTAAGTTTCATGTTAATTAGCTGACTCAAGTTTGACATTTTGAACAAGTTTATTATAAAATATAGGGTCGCTAATGATGACAAATAAATTTGATAGGCCTGAGTGGCTTCATGGGTAATTATGCAGCTAAGGGATATCACCGAGTTCGGTGATAATGTCTGGTTTTTTCTGCATGTTTTTTCATGCTGTGTGTAGTAGATATTGTTAGGTAATAGTTGTGGAATTGTGAAAAAACACCAGTTTTAACCCTCTAACACCAACTGGGTCAAATATGTACCATTTCAAATACACACATTTAGACTTAACCCTACAAAAACATTCAGCCATTACACAAAGCATGAAAAAGTAACAGAAAAATCAAGAATTATCACCAAATAATGCAGAAAAAACAATAATTATCACCAATTAAATAACTACAGTTAATTGAATACCTGGTTAGGTCAATTGAATGGCTGGTTAGGTCAACTGTATGCCCTTGACAATTGGTTAGGATAAGTCATGATAATTTGTACTAGGATAATTTTGTTAAAACTAATGAAAATATCATGACTTAACCAATCATCAAGGGTGTACAGTTGACCTAACCAGGCATTCAATTGACCAGGGGCAACTCACAAGTAGATAGATCACAGCACTGCATTATCACACAACAATAATTTAAAAAAATAACAATGAACTTCAATATAATTAAGATTGCAAGTTTCGCATACCATGTTGGAATCCAGACTGAGAAACACCTGTATGTAGCTTTCCACAAACAAGAATGGGACGTAATTTCTATTAAGGAAAGCTCACACACTGGCAGGATGTCGCCCAAGATAAAAAGGTCCCCTCAATCCACTTACACACCAGGGTGGGTGAGGAGAGCAATGGTGCAACTTTTCTCAGTCCCAGAGGAGAAGAAACTTTGCCAAAGGATCAATGTGGGGGATCCCACCAGGTCAAGGTTTTGACCCTGGACCCCAGCAGTTACATTGGACAATAGGCCCAACAAGAAACATATGTCAGTATGACACAATAAACTGGACCATTGGAGAAAAGAAAAGAACTTAATCTTAGCAGCAAATCAACACTAGGCTAAGTTCAGATATAGTTGAAGTGTTTGGTTTCGGGTGGAAGCCCCACTTACAGCTATTAAAAATACTAAAAAGAGTATAAACCAAAAGAGAAATGGTACAATTTTAAACCTGGGATAGAGCCAGGTTTAAATTTGATTGGCTGGATGATATCATGAGAGCGTGTGTGGCTTGGTAATTGGATGATGTCCACCATATGTTGATCATGGTGGCAATAGTGGCAAATTCAAATTTTTTCTAATATAATTTCCTTAAACTTCACCATAAAATGATATTTCCCCAGTATATAATTAATCGTAGTGTGACTGTGATGTACATATATTTCTAAAGTTGAAAAGGGTAGTGTATGTTTATAAAGCCACGACGCCCCTTAGCTGCATAATAACCACTTCATGTTTTCCAAATGTAATTTACTGTAAAATCCTGAGTGGCCAAAATTGGTCATGTGGGAAATAACTAATCGATCTAAAATGACCACCTAAACTAATGTAATATGGTCTCTGTGGAACTTAATATTAATTAGCCATATTAAGTTTCAGGGGTAACAGTTTTCTGGACCCATGATTGACCCTAAAGTTGGTGACAGAGGACATACTGTAACGAACTTTGAACCACCACTGCTAAAATTCAAGAATCTAGACACATTTCAGAGGCCCTAATTACTAACCTACCTAGCTTAACTTAATCTAACCCACTAATAATGTTTAATATTGTCCATTAATATTGTTTAAGATTGAAATACAGGTTTTAACTATTAATAATACTTATTTACTTATTTATTATTATTAATTTATAACAGCTAGCTGCTTATTTTCAATAAGAGCCCAGTAAAGCCTAAAGCTTAAGGGCCAAATTAAATAAAAAAAATAAATAGTCAAGCTTCACAATTATTCATGTCATTGTAAAAATTGTAAAGTGTAAAAAGACTACTGTGTTTATTTTATTATTAATAAAGGTTATTCAATTCAATAAAGGTTATTCAATATTATTTGTTTTAACACGCATCTCACTAATGAATTGAAAACATGTTTTTCTTATGTAATTTGATGCATAGTTTGAAAATGACCTTCATTTCCTTGGGAAATGTGCCATTTTTCCAGAAATGACCTATATCATATGTAGATATAATTCTGCTACACATCAGAGAAAATTGTGGATGCGTTTATCTTCATTATAAAATCAGTTAAATAGGTACCTTATCTCGTGAAATATTGAGGGTAATGCTCTTTCTTATTCCCTGACCTCAGCACCCAATTGAATGCCCAGTTAGGTCAACTTTACATACTTGATGATTGGTTAGGTTGTCATGATATTTTCATTAGTTTTAACAAAAATATCTCGACTTAACCTAACCAATCATCAAGGGCATACAGTTGACCTAACCAGGCATTCAATTAACGTGTTATTTAATTAGGTTTCATTAGGTCATTTCTGAAAAAAATGGCATATTTCTCAAGGAAATGAAGGTCATTTTCAAAGAGTATGCATCAAATTACATAAGAAAAACATGTTTTCAATTCATTAGCGAGATGCATGTTGAAACGAATAATTACCTCTAACCCACCTAATTTAACATTATCAGTTATCATATTGAACTGCATCTAATTCTTTAAATTCACCCAACCACCTAAACTAGTATAAACCTAACCTGGATGTAAGAGTCACCTCAATTGAACCTAAGCATGTAATGGGCAGATCACCAACTTCTGCTGTCCTAAAACTTAAGATTTGTCTTGACAGGCCAATTTAATATCAACATTACTTCATTTCAAGTATGATTTTTAGTTACCGGTACTCCATGCTCAATACCATGGGGGTAGGCTAAATAATGAACAGGGCATACGTTAGTTTACCAAATTACATTAAATATATAATCAAAGTAAGGCAATATCCTGTTTTGGCATCCCAAATTATTCAACCAACCAAAAATAAGTTAATAACATCCCAAATTAGGTACTTATGTTGCAAATGACATGGCCTGAAGTTGAAATAAAAAATATATTTTTCTAGTATATTTTGGTGTGCTCTGTTCAAATATAACCTTCATTTCTTGTGCAAATGAACAGAAGCACACCAAAATACACTTGAAAAATGTATTTTTGACTACATTTTATACAATAAAGCATAACTTAACATGTTCATGTTACAAGATCTCGTAAACGACGCATTACCACAGGAAACATGCAAAACACCTCAAAATTAACCAGAAAAGTTTGCTCTCATCATTTTCATTTAAACTAACAAAAATACCATGACTTAACCTAACCAATCATCAAGGGCATATAGTTGACCTAACCAGGCATTTAATTAACCTAACCAGGGCATTCAATTAATCATCTAGGGCACATGATGAATCAAGTTCTCAAAAGTTGAAATCACACAAACAGCACATCATAATTCTATCACAACCACCACCAAACTGAATCCAATTAGGAAAAAAAAAAAATAGCCAGAACAGAAACCAACAAACTAATTAAGTCACAGAGTAACATGATATCATACCACTCCTGACTACAAATACACTAAACACATATATATATATATATATATATATATATATATATATATATATATATATATATATTATTTTCTACAATAGTTTGCACAAAAAATGAGTGACAAATTTGAATAAAGCGACTAAAACTACCTCAAAAAGTTATTTTGATTTACAGGTCCAGCCCATGTCATTTAAAACATATTAACCCCAAATTATTTAACAGCATTAGCTTTGTTTTGATGAATGATTTTTGTTGATTTCTTATGAGAAAACATGGCTGGAATGCCTGGTTAGATCAAGTGAAGGTAAATATTCAATTTTACTCTCAGTCTGGTTTTATGATGAGAGCAAACTTTTCTGGTTAATCTTGAGGTGCTTTGCACGAATCTGCCACTGGTTTCCTGTGCAAATGTGTAGTTTTTGAAATATTGTAACAAACATATAGGATATGTTTATGTTATGAGATCTCGTAAATGACGCATTACCATAGGAAACATGCAAAACACCTCAAAATTAACCAGAAAAGTTTGCTCTCATCATTTTTGTTTAAACTAACAGTAAAACTTACAAGACACCTGTATTGCCATGAAACATGCTACAGCAGTGCTCTTCAACCTTTTTATGCTTACCACCCACTTTTGTAACTTTTGAATCTCCGTATCACCCACCAAAATTAAAAATGCAAAAACTCAAACTAAAAGTTATATACCCTGCATAAAACAATAAAATTAATTGCAATTACCTTTAGATTAATGAGATCCTTCGCCCACTAGTGGGCGGTACCGCCCAGGTTGAAGAGCACTGTGCTACAGCAACAAAACATATATCAATTGATAGAGCCAAAAAAAATAGTGCAAGCAACTATGCATCACTGGCTAGGTTAAGTTGTGATATTTTCATTAAAACTAATGAAAATATCATAACTTAACCTAACCAATCATCAAGGGTGTACAGTTGACCTAACTGGGTATTCGGTTAACCTACATTAAATAACTTATTTTCAACAAAATTGGAAACAGTACGTGAAATTGAAAAGATCCAAATGGTGTAAGCTATGATAGGCCTAGTAGGTAACATCTTCATAGTGTCATAACTTTATTATTTTTTAATATTTTCAAAATGATACATAGCTGCTTGCACCATTTTTTCTGCTCTATCAATTGATATACGTTTCATTACTGTAGCATGTTTCATGGCAATGCAGGTGTCTTGTAAAGTTTTACCAAGTATTTTATGAAAAAAAGTACATTATAGCCAAAACAGGAAATATATTTTATTAAAAAAAAGTACATTTGAACAAATTTGCACAAGATATACTGTATATTTTTTTAGTCAGTTTTTAATGGCAATTCAATACAGGTATCCCTCGTTTAATGATTGAGTTACATTCCTAAAAAATTGATCGCTAAGTGAATGATTGCTAAATGAGGATGTTATAACATGGGTTCATTGGGGATTTACATTCCTATGTGGTGCTTGTGGACAGCAAGGCTGGAGGACTGAATGTTGTGGTGAGTTTGATTCTCAATCCAGATCCAGAGTAGCTTCTTCATGTTCTCCATCACTGGATCATGTGCCCTAGTTAACCTCATGGTGATGTTAGAAGTCACATTTTCTGCCAAGACCTTCAACTCAGGAGCCTTCTTGATGATGGTTGAGACAGTCAACTGGGCTAGGCCAAGCACTCTCGCAATGGAGTCTGCCCCTTCACCACTCTCGTGGCGCTTAATAATGTCCAGCTTAACCTCCAGTCAAGGACTTACGAGAGAGCTTAGCCTTACCCAATGATGCAGGGGAAGCAGCCACACGCTTACTCGTCATTTTCGATGTTCACAGTCATTCAACACAGTCATTCAACACAGTCATTCAACACAGTCATTCAACACAGTCATTCAACACAGTCATTCAACACAGTCATTCAACACAGTCATTCAACACAGTCATTCAACACAGTCATTCAACACAGTCATTCAACACAGTCATTCAACACAGTCATTCAACACAGTCATTCAACACAGTCATTCAACACAGTCATTCAACACAGTCATTCAACACAGTCATTCAACACAGTCATTCAACACAGTCATTCAACACAGTCATTCAACACAGTCATTCAACACAGTCATTCAACACAGTCATTCAACACAGTCATTCAACACAGTCATTCAACACAGTCATTCAACACAGTCATTCAACACAGTCATTCAACACAGTCATTCAACACAGTCATTCAACACAGTCATTCAACACAGTCATTCAACACAGTCATTCAACACAGTCATTCAACACAGTCATTCAACACAGTCATTCAACACAGTCATTCAACACAGTCATTCAACACAGTCATTCAACACAGTCATTCAACACAGTCATTCAACACAGTCATTCAACACAGTCATTCAACACAGTCATTCAACACAGTCATTCAACACAGTCATTCAACACAGTCATTCAACACAGTCATTCAACACAGTCATTCAACACAGTCATTCAACACAGTCATTCAACACAGTCATTCAACACAGTCATTCAACACAGTCATTCAACACAGTCATTCAACACAGTCATTCAACACAGTCATTCAACACAGTCATTCAACACAGTCATTCAACACAGTCATTCAACACAGTCATTCAACACAGTCATTCAACACAGTCATTCAACACAGTCATTCAACACAGTCATTCAACACAGTCATTCAACACAGTCATTCAACACAGTCATTCAACACAGTCATTCAACACAGTCATTCAACACAGTCATTCAACACAGTCATTCAACACAGTCATTCAACACAGTCATTCAACACAGTCATTCAACACAGTCATTCAACACAGTCATTCAACACAGTCATTCAACACAGTCATTCAACACAGTCATTCAACACAGTCATTCAACACAGTCATTCAACACAGTCATTCAACACAGTCATTCAACACAGTCATTCAACACAGTCATTCAACACAGTCTTCACACAGTCATTCAACACAGTCATTCAACACAGTCATTCAACACAGTCATTCAACACAGTCATTCAACACAGTCATTCAACACAGTCATTCAACACAGTCATTCAACACAGTCATTCAACACAGTCATTCAACACAGTCATTCAACACAGTCATTCAACACAGTCATTCAACACAGTCATTCAACACAGTCATTCAACACAGTCATTCAACACAGTCATTCAACACAGTCATTCACACAGTCATTCAACACAGTCATTCAACACAGTCATTCAACACAGTCATTCAACACAGTCATTCAACACAGTCATTCAACACAGTCATTCAACACAGTCATTCAACACAGTCATTCAACACAGTCATTCAACACAGTCATTCAACACAGTCCAAATTAGCACTAAACAGTCTGCACAATGTTACTTTGCACTCTACAAAGATGGTGAATAACACGATGATCACAATCATGCACAATCTTACACAATGATGCAGAAGCACGAGTGACTCAAAACACTGGCGGGGTGAGAAGGAAGTGCAGGGGGTGGCCGCTTAGCTGCGCTTGGGTCAGGAAAGCTGCGCAGAGGAGGATAAATCCATTTCTGTGCATGGTGGCCATTTTGATTAGATAAATGAAGTTAGAGATGTGCCTGTGGAGTACCAGAAACCAAACTTTGCCCATCATAGCAATCACTAAACCAAATTTGGCCAATCATTGTATGAGAAAAGTTGTTAATAAAAATAGATCGCTAAAGTGAGTGTTGAGTGAATGATCATTAAACGAGGGATACCTGTATATAAGTACAGTGGACCCCCGATTTGAGTACGCATCGATTTGAGTACACTCATCCATAGGCTCCTATTGACTCGACTTGAGTAGAAAACTCAATTTGAGTATGCCAGCCAGCGACACCGAACGCATTTCAGTTTGTCTATTTCAAGCCCTCAAGTCCCCAACCCTCTACCTCTTCCATGTCATTGGCTGTAGGCCTAAGAACGCCTAGCCCTGATGAGTTACCAGACATCATCATGGAAGGAGACTCTCCCTCCAAGCAATAATTCCTCCCCTCCATTCCTCATCTGGAACTTCCAGCACATCAAGCAAGACTCCTACAGGATTATTCTATTTTGTCTATATTGTACGGTATGTATTTTGTATTCTATTCTGTCTATTTTTAATACAATTACTAAATTTCGTAGGCCAATTTCTATAGAAAAAGTAGGGGTGGGGTGAAATTTTTGGGTTTTGGAATGAATTAATTAATTCCCATAGGTTATTAAGTTCGATTTGAATACATTTCGAATTGAGTACGCCATGCTGGAATGGATTACGTACTCAAATCGGGGGTCCACTGTACTTGTTCAACTGCTTGTGACAGAGTAAAACTGAATATTAACCCAAATGAATTCCTGGTTAGGTCAACTGTACAGCCTTGACAATTGGTTAGGTTGTCATGATATTTTTGTTTAACCCTTTAAAGGCAACTACATGATGCAATAGTAGCAAAACCTTGAAAATGTTATATATTAGTTTTCGGTAATTATTCGTTTTAGTGCTTTTTCTCCTTTCTGAACCAAAACACATTTTTCTGGTGTGATTTGTTCAAATCTGAACTTCGTTTCTTTGGGAAATGAACCGTTTTTGAGAAATTTTAAAATTGAAAATTTCTCAAAAAAGGCTCATTTCCCAAAGAAACGAAGTTCAGATTTGAACAAATCACACCAAAAAACACCAGAAAAATGTGTTTTGGTTCAGACCTGACCTGACCTGACCTAACCTAACCTAACCTGCATTTTTTCGTAATTTCTAACCTTCAATAGCAGCACTGGGGTGTTTATACAAATGAGCGGCGACCAACAGGAATAAATAGACAATTTCGCCAGGCCCACAAATTTGAACTCGTTGGCCTAGGCCGCCCTAGCCAATGCTCACAGACGTCGAAGCAAAAACTCCTCCAATTAACTGCACTTTCGGAAGCCAATGCTAAATAGAGCTGTGCATCTAGCTTTGTCAAGAATAACCCAACGTACAAGTTTTGCCACAGTTTGAGGTGGGTAGGTATTAATTGATAGTAATCCAAATCACAACCTCCGCAAACCATAATGAAAACCAGACTGAGAAAATGAGTATGCATTGAGAGAGATTCAAAATGTACGTCTCTGATTGGTCGGATAAGGTCACGTGAAACAAAAACCAGATTTAATTGGTTGTTTTGACCTATGTTTCCTAATTTTGCCACGAGATGTCTCCCCATAAAACTGGATAGGGCGACGTTCGTTAAAATTTTAACAGCGTTAAGAGCTAAATACTCAGTCAATGGCCTATAATGGCTGCTTTTTACGACAATTTTTTTTTTCCATAAAAAATAATTATTACATTTCCTTGATTTTTATCAGTTTCCCTGAGGTTTCAAGGTGTCCTGAATACGAATTTATATGTTAAATTGTCATAGAATGTCTCCTTCTATCGAAAACGAACAAAGCATTAAAACGAATATTAACCTAGTTTTCTTTACTAGCTTCATAAATTTCTATTTGGGTCATTCCACATCAAGTGGACCAATTTTGGAAAAGTGCCCCACCTCACCATGTCAGATTTTGTTCTAACTTTGCTCACAGATTCCTTTAAGCCTTAAAGGAAGTTCTGCAAAATGTTAGTTCCATATCTCTTGTGGTCTTGTGGTTCTGTCACTAGGGCTCCAAGAGCATGGGCTACTTTGTCCATCACATTGAGCACCGAATTATTTGTGCCATTTTTAGCTAGTCAGCATTCCATAGTAACAAATCCTTCTGCTCTGAAAATTTGCTCCTAGGGTCAAAATTTACTGTAGATTTCAAAACTCACATTACTAGAGCTCTAGGAAGTATAGATTTTCCATAAAATATCCCCAAAGTAGGCTTCAAGTTACATTTTGATTCCTGGGAAGCCACGTTTGGAAAATTATAGCTCTGGATCTACTTGACTATGAGCTTTTGTTAGAAACCAAGAAAGTACTGCCCATATGCTACAAAATGTTTCAATCCAGATCTTCCTACCTGTTCTAGTTGCTAAGATATAAGGCATCAAAAATGGCCAAAATTAATTTGTGACAAAAACATCCCATCTTTAAAGCTCAAAATGATCATGTGGGACAGCTCGCACCATACTCTTAACAAAAACCAATGAAAAGAGCATGTCCTGAAATACTAGGGCCTAGATTTTTAATTTGGTGTCTTGCTTTTTTTAGGTCTAGTAGAGCTTTGAAATTTTGTTCCATGTGATGTTTCTAGCATTATAATTGTTATTTCATTGGCACAATATTTTATTTTTCTTTTGTTCTTATTACCAATTATATAGTGCAGAACTAGGTGCTATGTGCTAGACTATACATAATATTTTTATTTATATTCAACATGTAATACATGACTATTATTATTTTCAGATCAAAACTGAAAATGGCCGAATCATCAGATACTAGTAGTGTTCATGTGGGAGAACCCATGGAAACAAAGAAAACTGGAAGCTTGTACTATTGGAAATAAAGAGGGAACAGCGTGTCACCTGAAAACATATTCCAGAAAATGTGGTTTGAAACTGTTTACAGAGTTGACAGTTCAGGAAAGACAACTACTTTTTCCTCGAACAGGAATAGAAGAAGTCCAATTTAAGGAAGATGCATGCATATGCTTGCATCATGAACAGCTTCTTTTGACCAGATATGAGCCTGCAGAAGCACTGTTGCAACCCATTTGAATATCATAAATCAACATTACCCAAAAAATCACTTCAGGCAATTGACATTGCAACAGCTCAACTGCTGAAGGAAGAGACTGGCAAAGACATCAAGCCTGGACAGAAACTTTGTACTGATTGCAGGAGACAGAGGGCTGAAATACAAAGAATCAGTTCAACATCATCAAGTGAATCATTTGATCCACCAGTGGTAACAAAATCTTGCTCAATTCTACAAGTGGAGGATACTGAACATTTTTTGTTCCAGGTTCCAATGAGTGTCGGAGTGGCCAATCCTTCTTGATGTAATGAGAAGTCCTAGCCCGACTATCCCATGTACACAGAAAACAGCAATACTTACATTATTACTTAGTGTAGCCCGGCTGCAGTCCAAGCACGATAGCAACAACTTTCAAGTCACTACAAACCTGCCACTGATGTTTGTCATAGTTTATGCAGTTCAAAAGTTGCTTCATGTTGTCATATGTTTCCTTCATGTGGACTGCATGACCAACTGGAATTGATGGCAATGCGTTGCCAACATGCAACAAAACAGCTTTTAGACTCAACTTCGATGAATCAATGAACAGTCTCCACTCATCAGGATTGTGAATAATGTTGAGAGCTGCCATCAGACCATCGATGTCATTGCAAGCTACAAGGTCACCTTCCATGATGAAGAATGGGACAAAATCTTTTTGACAGTCACAAAACTTACACACACACTAACATTTTCAGCGAGGAGATTCCACTGCTGCAATCTGGAGCCCAACAGCTCTGCCTTACTCTTTGGCAGTTCTAAATCTCTGATAAGGTCGTTTAATTCATTCTGAGTTATCATGTGTGGTTTAGAAGATGTCAAGTTATAAACAAATTCAGGATCTTGTGAAGTTGAAGGCTCAAGTTTCACAGGTTCCTTCATTCTCCTCATCCTCTGACTCCAGGGAGAATGAGTGTGGGGGCTCAGGAACCGGTAGTCCTTCACCGTGAGGTACTGGGTGTATAGCAGAGGGTATATTTGGATATTGTAAAATCCACTTTTTCTTCTTGCAAATACCTTTCTTGACTGGAGGCACCATGCAGAAGTAGCAATTGCTGACATGATGCTGTGGCATAATATGTAGATGCCTGTGACACATCAACGCCTTGACTCTACTGCGCATGCGCGGTTATATTTTTTTTTATTTTAATAAATTAATGTAATTACATTGCATTTTAAATTAGGTAAGGTTAAGTTAGGTTAGTATTCCATTTATATTAATATCAAAAACATTATGGGAAGCAATATGTTAAAATGATCCAATCTATTTTTGGTAATGATTCAGAATACGGATGCCACTTAATTAAGCAAAATTTTGAAAAATACTAGAGAAAGTTGTTTCTCTCATTAAAATACGTTGATTGCATGTGTTGCATAGTCCATTTGTATAATTTAGGTCTCAGGGGTACAGGGGGAGGGGGGGAGCCCCTGTAAAGATCACGCATCACAAATTGATTGGTATAGGGTATTTTGGTATGTAAAATGACTGAATGTGTCTATATACATAATTACCTATAAAACCCTATACCGATCAATTTGTGATGTGTGATCTTTACAGGGGCTCCATCCCCGTAACCCCCCCCCCCCCCGGAAACCTAAATTATACAAATGGACTATGCGACACATGCAATCAATGTATTTTAATGAGAGAAACAACTTTGTCTCTATAGTATTTTTCGAAATTTTTGCTTAAGTGGCAGCCATATTCTAAACAATTACCCTATTTTTTAATAAATAATTTACAAATACATAATGTAATAGATAAATTTAAAATTACATTTTATTATATATATTTACATTAATTTATTAAAATAAAAAAAATATAACCGCATATGCGCAGTAGAGTCAATGCATCGATGTGTCACAGGCATCTACATATTACGTGACAGATGCAGTCCAGTTAGTAGGGTGCAGGGTTGTCTGATATCTTTATAAATAGAGCCAATTTGCAATTTTAGACATTTTCGTTTTCAGTGACCCAAAATTAGTAAAGATTGACTACTTTTATTTCTGAAGCATTTTGGCTGTAGACCAGTGTAATTAATCAAATAGTATGCCAGTATGCTAGGTTAAGTGGCTATATTGGCCTTATTTTTATATTATTTTTATATTAAGTTCAATGTATACGTAAGATTGTACTTGTATGTTAGGTTAAGTGGCTATGGATTGTGAATGATCCGCAATAAAAATGTTTTGTTTGTTTGTTTAAATATACACATTCACCAATTGATTGTATTTGGGACACTATTTATTTTGTAATTGTTAAATAACTTGGGACGCCAAAATAGGATATCGCCCAAAGTAAAAATTACATTATTATGGATATGAAAATAATTGACAATGGGCTCTCTACCATATTATAAAATGGGGTTATTTTCATAATCCGGCAGTCACCAAAGGCACACCGAGATGCCAGCTCACTTGCCTGCCCTAGCTAGCTGATTTAGGCTACCATGAGCGTAGCCTATATGTTAAGTCTTTACCTGCAATAGCCAAGAATAAATTAACATTTACTATCATACTTATACCATTTATCTTCACTTACCTACTTATTATAACAGGAGGAACTTCGCACAAAAATACCACGACACACACTCCGTGAAACAACCCACCGTAAGCTTACGCTAGCAACCTGCAGACTTAAAGAATTTATAGATTTCCTTTTGCTGTGGTCATCAATCTGTTGTCATGAAACTGGCTACCAATCTGACAAATATTTTTTAGCAATTTTTACTGTTTTGTAATACGGTTTAATTATAGCAATCATTATAAGGTAGCATCCAAGACACTATAACTAATTTAAGTAATTGACATTTATGATTATATTAAAGCTGTATGTAAATAATTTTCAAATACTTTAATTTTCATCATTCCCAGCTCTACTTAGATAAGGCAGTCTTCCGCTGCGATTGCGAAACACCCTTGTTGTGAATGTGTCTGTTGACACGAGGTGAAAATATCTGCCAACTTACTGCCACTCAAATTCAACATTCCCTTCATTTAAAATAATTTTAAATGCAATAATGGCACTGAAATAAGATAGAAAGGAAAAAGGCAGTAAAGTGGGAAAGTTGAAACTAGTGGGACTCAAACCTGCGTCGCGTGGTTTTAAAGTCGGAGTGCTACCGATCAGCCATCCAGAAACCCTAAAGTAATTCGATATAATATATAGTCACATAATATGATAGTGTATAATATCACCGTACAATATGAGATCATTGCCATTAACTACTTACTGTAGTTTAGTTTAGTTCCATGAATGACTGGCCTTTTCGGCTTACAACACACTTTCCAGTCATAAACATTGTTTTTCCTTACTATGCAAACAACTAAGGGGTTCCAAAAAAACCTTAGCCCCACCATTTGCAGCTTACATGTTTACTTATATCGAAATAGTTTTTAGTAATTATAAAAATATAAAATTCTTTATTTATTGCAGGTATTAATATTACTCTAGCTGATAAAGTGATAATATAATGGCTTCTCAATTAATTGGTGATTCGGAGAGGCAACGTGTGATAGATCGCATACGAGCAATAACATTTCGGGAAGCTCGTGATGCTGGAGCCACTTTTATAACACGTTCATGGGTTGCCAAAAAGTTGTGAAGAAGTGAGGACTTCGTCAAAAGAAATTGGAATAAAACTTTGGATGAATGTGAAATGGATACAACCAAATCTGGGTGCCCAAATTTGCCACTCTCTCAGGAAACAAAGGACATCAGTGAAAGCGGTACGCGTAAGCGGAAAAACAGCTGTGCTAAACTTTCTAGAGAGATCGAAGAGTTGAGAGGAAACATCGTTAGTGGTGAGATCATTCGACTGTACCATCATAGGCAAGGTTTAAAGCCTTGGCATGAACTTCCAAAGCCAAGAAAAACTCAACTTAACATCGATGACAGAATGTGGTTTGCCCATTATCTTGAAGATTGGGATGTGGATGATTTCATGCATTTAGCTGTTTCCGATGAATTTTTTGTTTACGTAACACGTCGGCCAAACTACCAAAATGATCGAGTATGGGCCACAACACCAGATGAAATCGATGACAATGAACATTATCGCGAATTATTAAAAAGTCCAGACTGTGTTGGTGTGTTTGTTTTGTTCACTGCAAAGAAGCTCATGTGGGTGCTGAAGCCAAATGGTCAGAGTTGGGATGGACAGTATTTTCGTGATATTATTCTATCCCAGCATGTCATTCCTTTTCTGAGAAACCCAAACAATGTTATGGATATCGATCAGGTCACACTTCTGCACGATAAGGCCCCCTGCTTTAAGACATTAGCCACTCAACAGTTGTTGCGGAACTATGAGATCGATTTCTTTGGAAATGAAGAATGGCCAGGAAATTCTCCTGACCTGAACGTCTGTGAACACATTGGATCAGTTATAAAGGACAAGGTTGAATGTCTCTTGTTTCAAGAACCTGCAGCAAATCGATTTTCGAAGGATACAATGACACAACACATTGAAACTGTTTTAGCAAATTTGCGTAACGATCAAGATCTATTCATGTCACTTTTGGCAAGCTACCCAAAGCGAATTCAGGCTATCTTGGAAGCCAATGGCGGGAACACCAAGTTTTAATTGTTTCTCATTAAATGCAGGATTAAATTCTCTTTTGTAAGGTATGTTTAGTTTTACTGTACCTCTAATGGTTTAGGCCATGGGCGGGGGGGGCTTAGGTTTATTGGGGCCCCGTACTACATTGAGCTGGCGTGTTCGCAGTTCCGGGGTTCTCAGGTTATGGCCATGGGATTGGGAACCCAACCAGGCAAGAATACTCTTGTTGTTTACATTCTCTGGTGCTTGTTTATAATTTTTTATAAATAGCCTATGCATTTCCATACTTGTTGCTACTTTACAATTTCACGCTTTCCCAATCTTTTCGACTGGCGAGCTACTTTGAGAATTATATGATAGTTTATTCAGCGGGCACCATCAATGTAAGATTGTTCGCAAACCTAATAAATTAATATTAATAATTACTAAATGTTTGTGAAACGCTTGACAACACTGAAAGAGAGAACAAGTTTGCATTTTACTATAAAATTAATACTTATAATACCTCAATTTAAATAAAATAGAAGAGACGTTTCCGTTGTCATCCCAGCATTGAATATGTGACTGTGGTACGCTGGCGCCGGAAACTTTTCCCGGCACCATGGTGCCTGCGGGCTACGGGTTGGGGTCCCCTGCTGTAGATGGTTAAATTAATATAAAAAATGGTTTAGTTTTAGAAACTTATAAATCCCCATTGTGTATTGTACATTATATTCTTGTAAAGTTGTAAGTGTTAAGAGAAAATTGCAATTAACGCGGCGATTTAGACAATGTTTTGAAGCTGCAAGTAATCACAATCCAGCAGTATTCCCGCTTGACATCGTAATTGTTACTTTGTATTTTATTTTTTAACATATTATTACCTCCTGTCCATTGCACTGCTTCCTGTTACATCAAAGAAGTTAATCAACATTCAATCTGAGTAGTAGTTGGATGGAGGACCATTCTCTGGGTCCAGATAATGCAGTGGCCTGCTGTTCGGATCTCACGTAAAGCTGTACAGTAGGTTCTCTCCGTCACATGACCTTTGCCGTTATGAAGGCAATTAAACACCACCAAACATAATCATTATTATTTCTTATGTTGTAGAGGGCTCAGCTATTCATTATTAAAAATAATCCTGTTATTCTAATGATGGTCTTTTTATTTTTATAAACTTAGAAACTCCAATTGTGTATTATAAACTGTAGTTTATAAAATTGTAAATTAGAAAAACCCAATCAGAAATTTGTTTGCAGGATGTGACAACATACTTACGTCTCTGACTTACTTTATTTTTAATACGTATTAGTAAATTTTGACAATTGCGTTGCTTACAAAAGTCACATTAATGATATGGGTAACAGGAATACTGTACCTGGAATGGAAATGAGAGTAATGCAGCATGCACCCACAGTTTTAAATCATTCTTATTTTCGTTATGTATTTATCTGTTCGTTATTTTAAATTTATTCGACCATCTGTTTACCATCAAGTTCCATAAAATTTTTCACTTTTCAATATTAAAAACTTAAGGATGACTATGCCTTTATTGCCTTATATACTAAAAGTTTCAATGATTTGGGAATGAAGAAATGCATAGCTGGTTTATGTGTGATATGTAAGTACTTCGATTTTACTGGAAACTTTCGAGTTATTTAAGACTGTGAATCGCGAAACAATTTAATATTCAGAAAATTAAACAAAACAGCATTAATTCCTGGTCCGCGGATTGGTACACAACTGGATTTTTGTTGGCCTGCAAATTTGCAGAAAGGTAAAATTCAAAGAATTATGACAGCTAATTATTATGTTTCTCGGTAACTGGAATGTAAATCAATTATGACACCCCAACTAGGGGTTAAAACCGGTATTGAAATACCGGTATTAATACCGGTATTGAAGAAGTACAAATAATACCGATACCGATATTATAGGTTTTCGGTATTGACAAAAATTGCTATTGTAAAATTTAGGCAATTTAGTCCTCCGATAAGACTGAAGTGGAGGCAGATTCATTACTGAGTGAATACATGCAAGAAATGGACAAACTAGGAAAAGTGCCATCTAAAAAAAATTCCATTGATTTGATGTTACTAATGAATTTAAAAGCTTGGAAGTTACTTTACAGAGAAGTGAGAATTTAGAGAAGCTGTACAAGGCACTGCTTTCAATTAAACCTACAAGTGCAGAATCAGAAAGAGCCTTTTCTGCTGCAGGCCTATTTCTGACGAAACTGAGATCAAGTCTATCTGAACAATCCCTAGATGCTCTTTGTTTCCTCAAAGCATACTTTCAAAATCAAACTAAGAAATAAATATTTAGATACTAATAATTTCTATCTATCCCAGTAGTTGTATAATAATATGCTAAAAAAAAATTCAAATAATATTTTTATTACAATTTAGTAATTTACTGTATAAACTTTTTCGAATAGAATGCCATCTATTTGGAGTTGGGTCATTAATTTATAGTAAATATGGTGAGTACTGCAAGTCCCTCAGACTTGTAGGAGGGTTGGTAGGGTGGCACCATAATAAATCAAAATAAATTATTTTTTTCATAATACCGGTATCAATACTGGGATTAGCATAATTGCCTCCAAATACCGGTATTGAAAATTTTCGGTATTATGCAAGCACTAACCGCAACACGAGAGTTTCTGTGTGATAGTTTTGCGATAGTTTGGGCATTAATTTGGGATGCAAGAAAGATTCATCAAGCGACGCTTTGCTTCCTCTAACTCAGTGGTACTCATTGCGCGGCTCGCGAGCCAAATGCGGCTCGTGATGGCCTAAGTGGCGGTTCTCGATGCATGGAATGAGAGAGAGAAATTTGGTTATATTCAATTTATATAGGATCGTCATCACAAAAGAACAGCTGATGAGCTGTGCGTATATATATATATATATATATTATATATATGTGTGTGTGTGTGTGTGTGTGTGTGTGTGTGTGTGTGCGCGCGCGCGCGCGGGTCTCTCAGTGTGTATGTTCTGAAGAAGTGGCTCCCTTAAAAAACTTAGTGAAAAACACTGCTCTAAATGAATGCACACCCATTATTGGGACCCATCTCTTCCCGTTGTTTCATTAGTGTATTTTGTACTCATAGACTCGCAGACTACTATAACCTGAGTCACACGCTACGCCTCCTAAACTTCCACTTTGTGGTAGAGAGGAAAGGGGCCGTAAAGCTCAAAACTCATTTGGGGAGCCACTAGTCAGAAGACCCGACACGAACAATGATGAACACGTCTGGGAAGACCTTCGCTGTGTCTCACATTTTTCGGAGTTCTGAAAAAGAATGAGTTTAGACATAATTCTGGTCATGTTATGATACAAATATTCATTGTATCTACAGTATGTAATCAGGTTGATGGAAAACTATCATACTATACATATAGATTTAACTGGTTTATCTATTTTGTCTTTACTTTAAGTGTCTGTTACGCAGCATGTATGGTAAAGCTTACGGTTTTTACTTACTTGGGTGCTCATATACTGTACAGGGTGATTCAAAAGTCAGGTTACATAGGGCTTTTCTGTTTCTTTTCAGGTAAATGAGTTATGAGATGTTATCGAAGGAGCATTGATGTGATATTCCTAGCTGGCTGCACAAGTGCATTGCCGTTAACGGTGGCCATATCGAACATGTGATGTGACTATTCCCCTGTATCATTACATAATACAGTATTTCCCTATGTAACCTGACTTTTGAATCACCCTGTATATAATCTATATATATTAGTTCAGAATCCAAACATGCTTATTTTAAACAGTAATTCACAAATTGTACCAAGAACGCATTATTCGGGCGTTAATCGTATTATATATTAAGGCAGGGCCGGCCAACCCCATGCCCATGGGCCAAAAGTTGCCCGTTTGACTTTTGGAGGTTGCCCGCCTCAGAAATAATAAATAAAAAAATATATTAATTCTATAAAAAAATTAAAATAAATAAAAAATTAAATAAAAAATAAATAAAAAATAATTATTATATGCACAATCAGTGATATATACTATTTGTTTTAGCCGCCAATATTTCCCTACCCTTCAGAATCTTAGTGACTTTGCTCCACCTCGACGTTGTTTCTTGTCGATCGCTTTACCACACGGAACATTGTATTCAGAAGTAAGTTTTATTTGTAAGTTTTAAGATTTTGTATTTGGTAAAAGTTTAGTATAAATTTACTTTCATAAACGGTTATCTGCAGTTATTAATTGTGATATTTTAATGATAATGATAAAATATTAAGGTAGCCCGCTTGACTTTTGATTTTTTATAAAGTGGCCCGCTGACAAAACAACTTGGCCTGCCCTGTATTAAGGTAAGATAGTAGTTTGGCTAAAATTCATACTGTATATATGCAAAGATTGAAAATAGCGGTCCAGACCGGTCCAGAATCTAAATATGCTTATATTACACAGTTAATTCACATATTGGAAGAGAAACGTGTTATTCGAGCATTATATGTATACAAATGACCTTCCACACTCTTCCGATATTCTTAATTGTATAATATTTTCAGATGATACAACTGCGTCCTCTTCTTGTAAAGATGCTAATACAACGAATATTATATTTAAAACAAATTTTACCAACGTTGTGAATTGGGTGGTATCAAATAAATTCTTTCTAAATACAAATAAAACAAACTTTATGATTTTTAGTAAGAAAAGAAGTGCGCATCTCGACAACGTGAATGTTGAACGCGTTGTAAAAGCTTAAACACGATGTCCCAAAAGTCACGATCGGATCGGCTTTCCTCAAACCTAGCTTGTGACCTAACAAACCTACAAATTTCTAACAAACCTACAAATTTAAACCCACTAGAACACATGGTGGAGTCCATACAGAACTTGTTGATATTTGAGGTTTGTATCTCTTAAACATCATACTGTAAAAATAAAGTAAATAAATATATTTCACCCAATTATGACTTTTGGTTCACTCTTTAGGCAGATTAAATAAAATAAAGAGTTCAGTTGAAAACTGTACATTTTGTTATTGTAATATAGCAAAAATTGTAATATTGTAATATTTATTTTATAAATAAAGGATATTTAATTGATTGATTTGTTTGAATTCAAACTCACTCCTTCGGATATGCTTTCCTTCTTTCGAGTCCAGTGAGTTTCATATTCTTTTCCACTTAATTTTATTCGCACTTATATAAGGTTATAGTTAGAAGTTTTTGTTTAACTAACATCTACATTAATTATTATTATGTTACTGTTATTTGTTAGAATTAGATCCAACACATTCTTTTTCTTTATGTTGTCTCTGTAACTTCTTAAGTCTTGGGTGAATTTTATTATGCTTCAACAACATCAGAGACAGAGTTTCGTAGCTCAGTACCGCAAGGAACAGTACTAGTTCCATTACTATTCATGCTAATCGATATAATAGATGATGAAGTTACCAATGACAGCACAGTAACATCCTTTGCTGATAACACAAGAATTCAAATGATACAGAATCTCTACAAACAGACATGAACAAAATTTATAACTGGGTAGAAGGTAACATTATAAAATTTAACACCGAGAAATTTCAACTACTGAGATATAGAAGAAGGGAGGAACTAAAATTCATGGGATACTATGCCCCAAATAGACAGAAAATTCACAGAAACTAATAGATTTAAGAGTTCCAGTTACTAACAAAATTTGGGTCTTTTCCGTTTGGGGGCTAGCAGCGAATTTTAATGAAAATCGGTATACTAATGTAGTTTTGGTCACTGATTTCAAAAATAACTTTCTTTTTTTGGAGAAATGAAAAACAAACATGTTAGAGCACTTTAAATAATTAATATGTGTTTTAACTAGCTTAAACTAGTTACAGAGGATTGTGTTAAATTTAGCCAGAGTCACAAACTGCTACTGTTTATGAAAAAGTGCTCTAAGCGTGGGAAAGTGTGTTCCTTTGATAAAAATACCCAGTTCTTTCGTTGCCAAAAGCGTCGGTCAAACGGTAAAAAGTGCAACTTTACAAAGAATACGTTTTTTGAAGGATCCCGGCAGATCTGTAAAAGTAGCAGAAAAAATCAAAAATTAATGCCCGGTTAGGTCAATTGAATGCCAGGTTAGGTCAAATGAATGCCCGGTTAGGTCAACTGTACGCCCTTGACGATTGGCTGGATTAAGTCATGATATTTTCATTAAAAACACATTAATTATTTAAAGTGCTCTAACATGTTCGTTTTTCATTTCTAAAAAAAAAAAAAAAAAAAAAAAAAAAAAAAAAAGTTATTTTTGAAATCAGTGACCAAAACTACATTAGTATACTAATTTTCATTAAAATTCGCTGCTAGCCCCAAACGGAAAAGATCCCGAAATTTGAAACACAAAATAAAATAGTGTAGCAGTAAACAAAGCAAAATGAATAACTGGACAGATATTGAGAATCTTTCGAAGAAGGGACAAGACTATAATGTTTTCTCTGTTGAAAATACTGATCATACCGAAGTTGGAGTACTGCTCAGTCTTAATTTTTTCCCATATAAAAAAGAAGACATTTAAAATCAACTAAAAGGGATATTTCGTGTGACCACCCTTGACTGTCAAAACTTTGACGAGTACTTTGTTATAGATTTTAATTTAGTTTGTCACACGCTTCCCGAGGGATATTGCTCCATTCTTTAAGTGAAACATTTTTCGAGGTCTTTTTTAATTCTCTGGATAAATTTTTGACTGGATTCAGGTCTGGTGATTGTGATGGTCAGTCCAAAGCTTTGAATTTGTTACTTTGCAACTAGGCTTTTATCGATTTTGAAGTATGCTTCGAGTCATTATCCTACTGGAATACCCAGTTTCAACCCATCCTGAATTTTGTGACGGATTTATATTATTCTTTAATATCTCTTGATATTTAATCGAATCCAAGGGTACATCTACAGTATATAACATGTTACCAGTCCCGAATACAGAAAAACAGCCTCAAAGAATTAATAATATAATTAATCCACGTCTGTAGATCTGTTTTTCTTCTGGAAAGCTTCCCAAGATTTGGGCCAAAATATGCAAGTGTGTTTTCTTGTGATTTTTTTCGAAGAAATTAGTGGCTCTCTCCTTGGAAGACGGCAATGCAGTCCTCCTCTGTTCAGTGGTTTTTAAATCGTAATGAGAAGAACATCTGTTTCCGCCGTTACCAATTCATCCAACAGTGTAGTTGAACTCATTTTCGGATTCTTATTTACAGATGTAACCAGCCCTTCTTGCTTCTAAGGATACTCTTTGCGGACGTCTAAAACATGGTACATTCTGTATCATTCCCGTTGTCTTCCACTCGCCAAAATAAATTGAAATGTTGCATTGGAGATGTTTTGGGTATTAGCGGTATATATATATATATATATATATATATATATATATATATATATATATATATATAGGGTGAACCAAATGTAGGTGGACAGTAAATGATAACGTTTATTTTGAGAATACATATTTAATTTTTTTGTATACTATAATACAAAATAAAATTTAAATAAATTTAGTTATAATATTTAATATAATAAAACACAAACACCATAGTTATAATGAACACCATAGTTATAATATAATATAACACAAACCGTATTCAACCTACTGTCCACCTACTTTTGGTTCACCGTGTATACCAGTCATTTAACATGAACTCTCTGTTCCACGTTTTTGGCCAGTTTGCTCAAACTTTGAACTGACTTATCCCTTCTGTAGGCTAGCTTGTCGTCCTCTTTAGGAATTTAATCGCCGTTCTTCGCCACCAATTCCATTCTATTTCAAGTTTTCATAGAAAATATTTACTGAGGAAGACCCTTGTGTGGATCGAAATGTCGAGATTGAATTTTAATAAATTCTTTTAAATTTGGTGGCCTTTATTTTATTTCTCGTAGCAACTGTGATAAAAAAAATTAAATATATAAGAAACTATATGCGTGTCAAGCTTGACTTCTTTAATAGTAGACTTGAACTGCGTGAATGGATGATGCGTTGTAGTGAATTTTCTCAAATTTTAGTATCTTCTGTTCGTTTCCTCTACGGAGAAGTCTTTTTTTTTTTTACTGCATCGCATCTTTTAAGCCTTTCCTGTATGTACACATGGGCGCCCGCAGGATTTTTTCCAAGGGGGGGCAAAATTTAATGTATTAATAGGTAGGGACACAGACCACAAATCCGCGTCCTCACTCTCTGAGTGTCGGAAAAAAACTGATCAAAAACAATGGCTGCCACGCACTGCATGCAGCCAGGTGCTTGAGTTGGCGCTGCCAACTTGGCGGGATAATTTTAAGGGGGGACTTCTGAACAAATAAAAAGGTAGCAACCTTTTATCATGCACACAAATAAAAAATTTCACCCTTTAGGAGGCAGTTGGATACTTTTCAGCAAGTTTAGGATATAAATATTTTCTTAGAAAATATTTAATATATTTTCTTGGCATTTCCAGGGGGGGGAAAGCGCCCCCCCTTGCCCCTACCTGCGGGCGCCCATGTATGTACAGTATCTACAATAACTGTATATGAGTGAACTTCGACACCAGCAGTTTCCTGCAGTAAGCGTTAGAGTATAATGCGAAATAAGAAATAACATGATCCTTACCCTATATACATATAAATGAAAAGTATGACAGAAATTGCGAAGTTCTTTTGCCGTTTTAGCTTGTAAGGCGAAAACAATTTTAAAGTTAGAGTCGCGGAATTTTTTAAGAATTTTCGCTCGCCAAAAAGAAGGAATGAAGATAGAGTGAGGAATTCAAAATGTGAATCGTTATTAAAACCGATCGCGGAGCGTGCGAAACTTCTTGAGGCGCGAGCGAAACGAACGCATCTACTTATGAATGAAAATGAAAGTGAAAAGGTTCATTGGCAGACTATAGTCCATATGACAAATATTAATAATACAATGACATTTCACATACTAAGGATAGAAATATATACAATTAATTAGAAATAATACAGCAATGTCGAAGTTAAGTGGAGCTGCAGACAAACGTTTTGTACCATGAATTCCATAGCTTAGAGCAGGGGTTCCCAAACTTTTACCACCAAGGACCCCTAAATATTAATTCCGTACGGACATAGACCCCCCACAAAAAAAATTATGAATTCAGTTACAAACTATAGTATATTTCATAAACATAGATAGCTTTTAAATTAATGTAAAATTAAACATTCTACGCTCATTAAACCAGTTTAATAAACACTTACCGAATGTCTAGTGTGAAATGGAAATTTATTTTAATATAGTTAATGTTACTATTTTTCCAAAAGCTTAGACCCCCCCCTGGAAGCTTCCTACAGACCACTTTGGGAATCCCTGGCTTAGAGGATAAATGGCAGGGCTCATGAATAGCTTGGATAATCGGGTTAGTTGATTTTTTTATTGTTTGCATTAGACTGTACTGAGCACGTCTTGTTACCTCCGGGAAGTTCGGGACATTGCGGGTAGCAAACATTTGCGAAGCTGAGCATCTCGGGGGTAATTTATAATTAATATTCATTAACTAGTGAACTAATTAATTATAATTAAACATTCTATTCCAGTACATTTGTGCTTACGGAATATGCTAACGTTTGTGGGATTTTAGCATATTTTACTTGGAACTGTGACAGAACTGTTCTCTTGGTTACCTAACCAATATTTAAAATTAAAACTATGGTTATTAGCGTTTTCTAAACTTAAGAAGCACTTATGGTCGAGATCGTAAATGTTTTTCACTCGTTCGCGGATTAAGAATTTTCATTTTAATTAATAAATTTATTTACGGAAACCAATTCTTAAATAAAGGTTCATCACCAATATTGGATTTTGGATAACGCTTTCTTTGATAGTACAACACCAACAGGCAAACATGTTGTTCAACTAACATTAACTGTTGAAGTTGATTTTAAGAAAATAATTGACTGCGAAGTGACCTTTTATAAGTATTTATTACTAATATTAAAAATAAATGTGTTCCCAAATGATTTGCAGGGAACCGTCTTAAAATGGACGACCAGTAAACAATCGCTTTTCTTTATTTTCTTGTTTCTTTCATGGCACTGAATCTAATTCCAACGCATTTTTGCCAAAAGAGTTTCGCGTTCGACGAAGAAATAAAATTTATGGAAAAAAATACTAATTTAAAAAAAATTCATCAATAATTCATAATTAGTTAGAAAAGTAATTTTATATACCAGTGATGGGAGAATCCTTCGATTTTTATGATTTGTACACTGCATTCTAATTATTATTACTTATATATATATATATATATATATATATATATTATATATAATATATATATATATATATATTATATGCAAGCTAACGGCACCTATTTAACGTGACATAAAATCGACAAGTTATTAAAGGTTAAATTAAATTAAGTTAAATTAGGTTAAGTTAATTTTTTAGTATGAAAAAATGATAACAAAAACACATGATTTCTAATTTTAATTTTATTATAATTAAATTACTCACGATACTCAATATATTTTATCTATCTATCTGTCTATCTGTCTATCTATCTATATAAATGTATTCCAGATTTGTTCATTTTGTGTCTCTGGTGAGAAGACTTTGGTCTCCGGGTGTATACTGACACTGTACACGTATAAATCGTAAAAATAACAAGAGAATGTTGCGTACAATGAAGAGAAATTATGCAATAAATAATTCAAATTTAAGTCTTGTAAAAAGGATGAACAGATATGAGACCAATGGTTGGGATTCCTTCTGAAACGTGCCAGTGAAATTATTGGAATAGGAGGGGTAGTGGATGGCAATCTAAAAACCACCTTAGCGACAGAGGGAGGAAAAGTGAGAATTGTTCGTCAGTCGAGAGTCGCATTCCATGCAAGGAACATGTTGGAATGAAGACGCTGCAAAAACGAGAATCAAAACCATTATGGAATTCTTTCTTTAGGAATCATTGGAGAAGTTAAGGAAGCCTCGAAAACCTTTTAGCACGATAGAGGAAGAGGGAGAATTAATTACTCCAGACCGTTTCTCCCTTCTCCCATATATATATATATATTATATATATATATATATACACACCACCCTGGTTTGCTTTAATATCTTTAAGACTGACGAATTAATTCGTGTATACAGTATGTGGAGAACTGCGCAGTAATTGCTACAGGGAACTCACCATTTATAGTTAATTAATACGCATAAAACTCTTCTTTGTACTTATATATAACAAGACGAGCGTTTCGTTGTGTGCCAGTGTCGTCATACCGCTTCCCGTCGACCAGCGAGGTTAAACGGGTCTGGAGTAAGGTTGCCACCATGAGCCAGGAGGTCGAGGTTCACCCGGAGATTATAATATTAAAAAAAAGAATAAAGTCTACGGTAATTAAAACGCATATTTTTTTACATGTTTAATATGAATACTTTTGTTTTCATTAAAAATGAAGGTATATTATTTTCTTTTAAAAATGTTTAAATTTTTAAATATTTCTAGAATATACTTCCAAAAGTGCATTTATTGCAATTTTTAATGTACTAAACGCATTAAATTGATATAAAATACATAAAATATGCTAATTATTTTTAAAACACGTTATATGAAATATCTTTCATTTTTAAAATATATCTATATTATTTTAATATTATATAGCTATTATTATATTCATATTATTAATTGGTGCAAAATTTTGCGGATATTAAAATTGAATATAGGAGAATGAATATATATTTTGCTATAATTATTTCTTATCTTATATGAAAAGTGACGAATACAATTATATAAATTAAAAAGAACAGTAAGTAAATAAATACCTGCTCCGAGTCTTGATTTTGGTTGATTGACAAAGTTGTTTTTAGTGAAGAAAAACCAAGACGAAATGAAACAATGGTTTAATACGTATTTATAGCAATGGACCTTCACTGTATATCTCCCTTCATACAGTTCATTTAAAGCAAATAATTGCTAAAATAAAAGCTCTGTTTGTATTTCCTTAAAACTAACTGAAAACCCGTAGAATTTAAAGAAAAATCGGACCCCGGAGAAATGAAAAGAAACCAGGAAAATCCGGGAAACAACTGGAAAGGTGGCAACTCTAGTCTGGAGAGTAGTTGGTTAGGGGACTATCCTCTACGTTCAGAGAATCCCATGGTTCGGATCTCACGTAAACCTGTAGGTCCCCTCCATCATATGACCTTAGGTGTTACGAAGGAGGTTACCCCCCACCCCCCACCCAAAGAAAGAAAAAACTCATTGAACAACTTTTGACTCACCCTGTATATAAATACAAAGAATTCTTTTTTTGTATGTTGATTATAAATCATGGTACTTTTGCATTATCCTCCCAACACTAATTTTTTTTTAAGCCGGCTAACTACGGCTAACGCCTGCGGCGGGCTGTTTTTAACCTAACCTAACCTAACCTAACCTAATCCCAACACTAATTTTTTTTATAATGGAAGGAAAATAAAGTACCATAACCAAAACCAAACCAACATTATATACAAAATTTTTAACCTAACCTAACCTAACCTAATCCCAACACTAATTTTTTTTATAATGGAAGGAAAATAAAGTACCATAACCAAAACCAAACCAACATTATATAAAAAAATTAGTGTTGGGAGGATAATGCAAAAGAACCTAAATCATGAATTTCCTGTGGCAATTATAGCGCACTACTGGCTACTGCGCATATATGTAGGGCCTACAAGAATTAATTCGTTAGTCTTAAAGCGCTTTAAGTTAGAATTATTTATTAGTTTCTTCCGAAAATTGATACCCTTAAACTCTCCGTGAACTGATAAGGAGTTGTATGACAGTCCGAAAATCCCGCATGCAGGATCTTTTGCGAAAGAGGAAGCGGGGTTCCTGTATAAGGACAAAATTCCTATAAACTCAATTTTCTCTGTCGATTTGGTAGCACTGTACGGAGTTTCTCAGGGATTGCGAGGGGTTAGCTGAGGGGGACGCGCGAATTTCTTTACTTATTGTACTGATAATAATTTTAAAAATAATTAAAAAGGATAACGAAAACACGAGAAAAGGCTTTTAATAGAGTTTTTTATCTCTTTTTTAAAACTTTTTATTTAGATTTTTTTTACTATAACAATTAACGTAAAGTGCTGAATTGTTAGACAACACAGCTTCTTATATTTGAGAAGGGTGGGAGGGGGAGGGGTGGAGCGGCGCTACATTATTCTTTTCTCTGCATGGGCCAAGGGGATGCTTAAAAGAAAAATTTGAGAACCACTGGTAGAGTTAGTACTGGTATTAATGGTTACTAAAGTTGGGTACATATATATATATCATGGCAAAAGCTCCAGGAAGCTCATGTTGGTGTCTTTCTTTTGGTCATTTCAACACAGTTAGCACTGGATAAATTAATGAACAATGGCAACAAAGGATATTATTATTATTATTATCAGGAGCAATCACCATTTTTGGGGAATGGAAAAAAGAAAGAATATTTCATAGCAAGTTGTTGGCGAGTGAATTAAATCTGAAAAATTCTTGAAGAATATCTCATTTTTTTTAATAAATCTCTCGTAATGATCTCAATATAAATTCTACTCGAATACTATTAATTTATCGAGAAATGTACAAAAACAAAAGACGTCCGTCTTTTGCTCTCACTTACTCCTAATTCGCTCAAATCTTTCTGAAAATGAGATTAACTGGATTCGAAGCTATTAAAAAAAGACTAAAACTCGCGATTTTTAATATTTTTTAATGAATTCATTATCTTATAACATATTTATAGTGTTTATAAATTAATAAAAAAATATATACCTTATTTAAGGGATAAACGATTTTTATTTGAAACTAATAACCGTCCTTTGAGGATTCGGGTGGGTGTTTAGGTGGAGGGTGAAAAGCCGTGGACAATGTTAGAAGTTAGAACCATTTCACACATAAAAATGGCCAGGTTGAATTTCAATTTTCAATTATTGTACTGCATATAACTAATGTTTTAATTAATGTGATATAAATACAGCCGTCTGGAAATGGATTAAACTTGGATGAATAACTTACATCTAACAGGTTTAATGTTTTATTAAGTTCATGTACAAGATGTAAAGTGGTGCACAAAATACAAGTGTAAAAATGAACCATAAATAATTCCCATATTCCTATATTATCTTATCCTTCATGTAATTCTTGTATTCATTTATATAGTCTCTGTATCCATTGTAAGAAAAAGTATCCATTTAAAAATTCATGTGTTATATGGTTCATGTATAATCTTGTATATTAACTTTATATAATGCCTATACTCATATGTATGTATGTGTGTGTATTCATTTTTACATAAGGACCAAAATCGCCCAACGCGAGTTTGGATAAAATATTTGATTCGCTTTCTACTTTGCTAAATAATTGGTGACCTGTTGTTTTTTAAAATCTCATAATCATTTTTTAGATTTCGCTTAATAAGGAATCCTGCTAAAGCTTTGCAATGTTCACATTTTGTATACACTCTCTTTCGTTATAAACAATGAGATCATGTCTTGCCTAAGCATTAAAATTGTACATCTTAAACCTTAAAATTTCACTCATATGCATATTTTAGTGTAAAGATGCATAGTCCGATTTCCACTTTTAGTTAACTTGGCAGATCATGATAACATCAGATCTGAAAAGTCGCGGTTTAAGATAAAAATATGGTTTCGTCTTCAAATATTTTGTTTACTCGTTCAAGCCTTACCACAGCTAAAAAATTTACTTATTTTCAAATATTGTGCAAAAATAATACAGCCTTCTTAGCATTTAATAATAATAATGTTAGCAGTTTTTGGGTATATAAACCCATTAAAATTAATCCATTGGAATTCAGAAGCTAATTCAGAGGCTGAGCACTACCTGTATCTTTTAGCAGTAAAGTTACAATTGAAGAAACTTTTTATTGTCCCCTTCGAGCCTTGCTCTCTTCAGAAAAACTTAGAAAACTTTCCGGATACGCTATAAGAAGAATCCGGAACCTTCAGCATTTAGATTGCAAATCTACCAGAGTCCTCCGAGCCACTATAGAAGAACTCGGAGAGTAACATAGAAGAAAAACCACTTCAAGTCACACATCCGTTGCTTGCCTCCTAAACCAGAACCCCCGTCAATCCGAACCACCCCAGGGCCATAGACGGAGGGGTTAACACAAGCGTCTAACTTTAAAATTTTAAGCCGTGAGTCCACTGACGAGTAAAATTACGTGGGTTTACTGACTAAGAGTAGACTAGTCAGTGTACGAGAGGACTGCGGAGAGAACTCTCGGAGAGATGGTTCAATTCGCGACAGAACGAAATCGCGCGATAATTCTTCCGAGTGAACACTGTCTGCGAGTGACTCGGAAGACCGACTCGCGTACTTCCAACCCGACATCTTGCTTCTCAGTTGAATATATATATATATATTAGTGGTGGACCGGATGTCAGTTTTTCAACATCTGCGGATGCGGATTTTTAGTTTCAATATCCACGGATGCGGATATTTAGTTAATCTATCAATATAATATAGAATTCTGAATATGTGACATAATTTTTCAAATTTCGTGATATTACTATTATGGCAAGCAATGCATAAGAATTAAAATTAATATTAATGTTTTCATTATGATAAAAATAATAACTTTCTCAAGAGTTTCAGCTACAGAAAATTCAATGAAACGAGTTTCATTCAATTTTCAATTGCTAATTTTAGAAACTGTGCAATTTTTGCGGATGTTAAAATTGATGCGGATATCCGGTCCACCACTTATATATATATATAAAACCTTGGTTTTGTTTCCGCCCGAATTGTTCATTTTGACGGTCAAGTTTATCATTTCACCTTAGACTTACAGTTTAACATGGAATCCGAACCACACCCCACCAGCAGCCCAGCGTCTTAACCACTAGTCTACCCATTTATCTACCAAGCAATTTTTTTAATTTGTGGAAGGAAGAACAACTGGGTTTTGCTGCGCGCAGCCTGCCGTGATTTTTATTTATTACTTCATTATATGAATGCTTCGTACTTACATTTTTATATGTTTATTTACTGTGCATTAATCGTCTTTCATTTTGAGATCTTATAAGAAAGTAATTGGAAGCTAAAATGACTTTTGCACACAACTGTCTACAAAGTATAATACTTTGAAGGTAACTTGGTAAACGTTAAATTGGGGTATTTTAAAGTTTCGTTGTTCAGGTTTCGGCTAACCTAACTATTCCACATTTCATTCCTATTCCATAATAATCACATTTCATAGAGATATTTTGGGAATTTTTAGAAACCTGTAAAGTACAGTCAACATATTGTGATATATATATATATATATATATATTGAAAATGAATGGTTGTAGTGTTCGAGGTCAATGGCGGGGTTTGATTCCACTGGCCTTAGAGTATCGAAGTTGCCCTCTATAATTTACGAAAGAGGGCAACAATTTTTTATCGTTTAACTATATACAGTAGTTAAACGATGAAAAGGTTTTTTACTATTATATCAGAGTGTGTGGGTTAACGTTCATACTGAAACTCATTTGTATAAATCAGTATATATACATAAAATGTAGCATACAATACTGATATATTATACCGATGGCATATAAACACTGCAAATTTTTCAATGTAATGTTGATTGTTTTTTTGTGTAAATCTTCGATAAAGTGTAAAGACCCCAACCAGAACGTTCAACTGAAAAAAAATCCAATACATGAGAGATAATTCAAGTTTCACCTTAGTTCGTAATTAATCATTGCTAGCCCCAATGACAAAAAAAACATGGTGAAAATTGATGAAAGATGAAAGTCCAGTATTGAATAAGGAATAAGGAAAGGTGTCGAATGTCGAGGTGTCGAGTGTACTAGCCCTGAGCAGGGGGGAGGGGAAGTCGACCCCTCCTCCCCGACTGGACACGCGCCTGCGTATATACACTAGTCTGTGTATATAAATATATGAAAGCCTCGTATATATATACAGTATATATATATATATATATATATATATATATATATATATATACGCTACATTTATAATTTTTATACGACAATAGCATGTTTCCTTCACGCGGACTTATCATCACTAGCAACGGATGTGGACATATCCAAAAAGATAACACGGCCAAGTTGGTCACTTTAGTGAAATTTTATTCTCTATTATTTTTATTCTTTAAAGTATAAATATATGAACTTGATAAAGTCTAATCTTTTATATCCGTTTCTATAATTTAAAAGGTTTTCATATTTTGTAATTTATAAAAGTTCATTTTTCCGTTTTAGTTTTAAAATAAAATAATAGAAGTGATAAATCAAGTTTAGGAAATGTGAATCGCGAATGTGCCAGATCCGGTTGGTAAGCGTTATTATTTAGTTGAATCGCGGCTTATAAGGAAACCTGTATAGTTGGGACACTTCCTAACCTTTAGTCACTGGGTACATATCCCAGCTGGGTCTCGCAACATTGGCTTGAACCGTCAGGCAGGTTCAGTTACTTCCACTTGTTATCACACTAAATTATATATATAAATATATATATATATATATATATATATGAGATGAATTTCACACTTAAACACGTGAAATAAATAAAGGATGCAAAAACCCACAAGGAAAAGGAAAAAGGATTCCAAGGCGTTTCGTGTATTCAACAGTAACGAAAATATCACGGGAATTAACGAAAATATCATGACTTAACCTAACCAATCGTCAATGGCGTACAGTTTACCTAACCGGGCATTCAATAAGTTTTCCCGTAGGTCGATTAATTTTAAACAACTTTTACTTAATAATTTTTTCTCTCGAGGAGCCGTTTCCGTTTTAGGGTGACACAGACAGACAGACAGACAGCATATATATATATGGATATTTTTAAAAATTAAATTTTTGTCTAATTAAAAAAAATAAAATTTTGTTTGCTGAATCGTAAATACATCGCGTGAAAAGCACGCGCTAGAGCTCCGCCCATTTTATGACGTGTCTATGATGTCACTATCTTTCAACCAATCCGGAATACAGAGGCCTCAGCGGCCTCAGATGACCTCGGAGACCGACGCTACATAGCCTATGTTCTTTCCCGGCTTCACTTACCTCTATCTCCCAAGTCTCATCCAAATCTGGCCTGTGGTTTGGCCGGCCATAAGTAAGAAAGTTCTTTGACCGTCACAAATATTCGTAAGATATTTAAACTGGTGTATGTATATATATATATATATATATATCATAATAACACTAAATGAACCATTACATCACATTGCGTATGATTTGCTGAAAGGAGTGAGAATATCATATTTGCTTTGCATGTTGAGAAATGGCTTTATCTCATCTCTGAGTTTGAAGAGTCGAATCACTACGTTTCCTCGTGAAAGCCAGCGTACGTCTGTGTGGAATAGTAGTCTCAGATGCTCAGATGCCATACCTTCACAAAGCTCTATGAACAGACGGCAGCTTATTGCCCGTCCTCTGATGTAGTTGACAACTTCAATGAACCTAGCCAACAACTTTCGCAAAGAGGAAGGAAATGTCTTGGACGCAAGGGCTTCACGATGGATCATGCAGTGAATGCCTTTCGACAACGGAGCAGACTGTTGCACCTGACTCTGAAATCCGGAGATGTTTTGGCTTGGTATCAAGTGTGTAACTTGAGGATGGAGGTTGTGCACAAACAACCAATCCTGTCATATTACATTTCAGGCATTCCAAGCAAGTATAACAAAGATGTAAAAATAAAATAGCAACACTTGGGTAGCTCAAACTTAAATGATGAGTTCCTAAAGTCTATGAAATTCTGATTTGCAGTTGAGTCTCTGTGGACCCGCTGGAAAAAGTTCATGAACACCCTTGGGGTCCATGGATCTCCGGTTAACAACCCTTGCGAGCCTAGCCGTTTACGTGTGTATAAACGAACATAATTATAACAGACAAACATCATCGTCATTATTCCCTACACACACACACAACACACATATATATATATATATATACACACACACACACACACACACACACACACACACACACACACACACACACACGAGGGTAATTCAATAAGTATCCGCACTTTTTATTTTCACAATTTCATTTTCACATCTGATAGATTATAAACACATCACTTCTCAACATAGTCTCCCTGTTTCTCAATAAACTTAGTCCAGCGATTTACAAGCTTCCTAATGCCATCACAAAAGAATGTTTTTGGCTGTGTGCGTAGCCAGTCATGCACCACCTCTTTCGGGTCATCATCGCCTTGGAATCGCTGACCTCTCAAAGCGTCTTTTAGTGGTCCAAACAGGTAAAAATCCGAAGGTGCCAGGTCTGGACTGTAGGCTGGATGGTCGAGAACTTCAAATTTAAGTTCTTGAAGGCATTTTCTAGTCTGTGCAGCGGTATGAGGGCGCGCATTGTCGCCGACAATCTCCCTCTCTGTTTTGTGCGAATTGCTTGCTTTAACTCATTCCGAAGCATGTCAGAATACGATACACTTGTTACTGTAGTTCCACGCTCTAGATAATGTTCAAAGATAGGACCTCGTGTATCCCAAAACAGTGTTACCATAACTTTACCTGCTGACGGCTGCGCTTTGAACTTCCTTGCAACGAGAAATGTTAGATGCTTCCATTGCATGCTCTGTCGTTTGCTTTCTGGTTCATAGTGATAGATCCAGGTTTCATCTCCAGTGATAATGCGCTCCAAAAAGTTTTCACCTTCATTATGATACCGCGCCAAAAGACGAGAGCAGACGTCCATACGATTGCGCTTGTGCTCTTCTGAACTGTTTGGGCAGTGGGCACCCATCTTGCACAAACCTTGTGAAAGTCAAGAATGTCATGAACTATCGAATAGGCTGACCCTTGACTGATGTCTAATGAAGATGCAATTTCTTTTATTGTTAATCTTCTGTCATCGAAAATCATGACTCTGGCTTCTTCCTGCTTGTCACCACTGGTTGATGTTGACGGTCGTCCTGAGCGCTGAGCATCTGTCACACATGTCCGACCTTCCTTGAACATTTGAATCCACTCGTACACACTTCGCCGTGGTAACGCATTATTTTCATACTGAGCACATAAACGCGTGTGAATTTCAGCTCCTTTCACACCTTCTGCCCACAAAAAACGAACCACGGATCTCTGTTCTTCCAGAGTACAAATTGAAAGCGGCGCAGCCATGCTCACTACTCGTACGATATGTGACAACTACGAGTAGCCTAAATAAGCCTATACTGTTGCTAGCCTAAATAAGCCTATACTGTTGCCACTCTAAATAAGCCTATACTTTTGCTAGCCTAAATAAGCCTATAGATCTCAGTTTGGCTCGTTATTACGAGTATATATTATATATACTATATTATCACTAAAATAAAAAGTGCGGATACTTATTGAAGTACCCTCGTATATATGACTTTAGGTGAGTTCGAACGACGGCTCAGGATCGACCTACGGTCGACCCCTCTGCAGCATCCCGCCTCATTTGCGGGATTTGGTGAAGGAGGGAATTGCTGTCTGATCTCCTCCTGCCCTCGTAGCCAGCCACGCATGGCTGGTTAGGGACTTTGCACAGGAATCTGTCCAGCTGGTTCTTGAAGTTATTCAGGTCGGTGTGCTGGAGATTCCTCACTTCTTTTAGTAGGACATTGAAAAGCTTTGGGCCTCGTATCCTGAGGGTATTTTCGATCCTCGTTTGCATGGCCCCTTGTCCCACCGCAGCTGCGACCGTACAAAATCTGCCTCTTCTCTCATTCCAGTTCGTTTCTATTTCATTTCTAAGATTAGGGACAGAGCCCTCAAGTATTTTCCATTTGTATATTATTGTGTACCGCTCGCGCCTTCTTTTGAGAGAATAGAGTTTCAGTGATTGTAGTCGAGACCAGTAGTCTTCACCTTCCGTTTCCTCTATCTTAGATGTAAAAGTCCTTTGTATAGCTTCACTGTTCGCACTATCTCGTTTTCTGTATGGGCTTGTGAGTACTGAGCAATGCTCAATTATTGGTAGGACTAGACTCTTCCATAATTTGAGCATGATGTTTGCTTTTCTGCTGCGGAAGCTCCTCCAGATGATTCCCATTATTTTTCGAGCCGTTGTAATTTTGATGTTATAGTGCTCTCTGAATTTTGCATCCGACGACATTATTACTCTAACATCCATGACTTATGGATTTGGGGTTATCTGTTTGGCTTGCAGAGTTTTGTACCCTTTTTTTCTGTAACTCCTTGTTATTATCATATCTTAGAAGTTGGAATTTTTCTTCGTTGAACTTCATATTGTTGTCTTCTGCCCACTGGAATAATGTTTCAATGTCGTTTTGTAATCTTCCTGTGTCACCTTCGTTCAATATTTCCTTGCGTCTCTTTGTGTCATCTGCGAAACATGATACAATACATACTGTCATTAATATCTGCACCAATATCTGCAATCATTATTATGAACAGCAAAGGAGCTAGTACTTGTTAGAAAATCTAGAAGAGGAAGAGCCATTGTTGTCTCAAGGCGATATGATGACTAAGCTGATTGATGCAGCATTACTTGTATATATTAAGTTAAGGTGTATATATATATATATCCATCTCATAATTGTAAGGTTAGTGAAAAATTCACTTAATTTAGAGCTAGCATTTTTGGGCTCTTGTGGCATCATTGTTTGGGCACTCTTGTGGCATCATTTTTTGGGGGGCACTGCGCGTCCTTCCTACTCGTTTGTTGAATGCGGCACTTACAGGGTGTGGTCTTATAGAGAGCTCTCTTGCAATTCAGTTTGGCTGTTTAGATACAAGATTGTTGCATCGTGCAATGGTGCAGGTTGTGTGTTGTTGCATGGTTTAGAAAGAAGACCATAAATAGTGCTCCTTTTGTTTCTTATCTTAATTTTATGCAACTGAGGTCTAAAGTAGGCCCACATCGAGTCAGCAACCCTGAGGTAGGACCTAATAGGACCTTCAAGTCCGTAAGTTTTAGTCTAGCTTAACTTGGGCTGTAGGTTAAACTGGCCCTTCAGAGCTTGGCCGTTCAGGGCTCAGCTGGGATTCTGAACCCAATAAAATAAAAAATAACAGAGCTCTCTACTTCCGAGACTTCCGATTTGACTCCATTTACCACCACTCTTTGTGTTCGTTGCGTCAAGAAATTAAGTATCCATCTTCTCAGCTTTCCAGTAATTCCTGTATTCTTAAGTTTATGTGCTATAATTCCATGGTCACATTTATCGAAGGCTTTAGCAAAGTCAGTCTAGATTACATCTATGTTTTGTCCTCGACACAGTGTTTCCAATATTTTCTCCTGGTGGTCTGATAGCTGTGATAGGCATGATCTTCCAGCCCTGAAACCATGTTGATTTGGGTTGTATAAGTTCTTTTCTTGTAGGTTGTAGGTAGTTTCGCTTCTAATTATACGTTCAAAGAACTTTATAAGGTGTGAAGTGGGAGCTACCGGCCGATAATTCTTGGGCATTGCTCTGTTACCACCTTTGAATAAAGGGGCAATGTTCGCGTTCTTTAATGGCAGTTGAATTTGTCTTGTGTCGAGTGATTTCCTCCATAGTAAGTATAGCGGTTTGGCAATACTCCCTTTACATTTCTTCAGAATGTGGCACTCCATATGTCTGGCCATGGTGCCGAATTGTCTCGCATCTGTGATAAAGCCTTAATTACATCTCCTTCCGAGAACTCTAAGTCCATTAATAGGTTTGTGCCAGAATTTGTCCTTGGCTGATTTGTATCAATGTCGAAAAATTCATCTGCGTTTTCTACTTTCATCTCGGACTTAGGGGTGCTAAACACAGAGTTAAATTGTTCCTTAAGCAGTTCGCTCATTTTTTGGGGGTCATTTGTGTGTTTGGCCTCCCCGTCAACGGACCAATACTCTCTTTGCACAGCATTTTCCTTTTCGCAAAAGTGTAGAAGTATTTTGGGTTATTTTTTATGTTTTCTGCTACCTTGTTTTCCTCCTCGTTTGTCTTATGTATGAGTGTTTGCTTTAGGTCCATTTCTATTTCGCCTAGCTTCCTCTCTAGTTTGAGTCTCCTTGCATCAATTTTGCATCTGTGGATATGTCTAAATAGTGTCCTGATTTTTCTCTCGAGCTTGCTACGTTTTCTCTTTTGTCTCTCTGGAACATGCTTCAGTAATATAGGTTTGGTTTTAGACTCCATTATACCTAGTATTTGTTCTGGAGTCTTCTCGTGAAGTAGTAATTCCTAATTTACTTCCTTTAAATCTTTATTCACACTTTCCCAATCTACTTTTTTTGAATTTATGTTTAAGCCTTCAAATATTCCTTTTGCCTCTCTGGGATGCGTTTTCGGACCTCTGGGTGCTAACTTCAATTGTATATCGATTAGGTTGTGGTCGGAGAAATTTGTGTGCGTTATCTTTTTATTTATTATTATTGCATTGTTATTTGTCGAAATTAAATCCAAAACGTTCTCTTTCCTAGTGGCTTCACAGACTTCCTGAGTAAGGGCGTAATGTTCCATCATATCTAATAGTATTATTGCTTGGGCTCTATCATCTTTTGTAATGTTGCTATGAAACTTCTCAACATATATGACTTCGTCAATTTTCTTCCATGTTATGAATGGGAAATTAAAATCTCCACAAATTAGAATATTTGTTGCTGAAGTTTCAAGTAATTTTAACATGTGTATTTCATTAGTGGCAAATTGGAATTAACTTTTTGTGGTGTTTGGTGGTCTGTAGACGGCCATTATGGTTAGGTTCAGTTCTTTTACTTCTAATATAATAACTTCGACTGTGCTGTTTGAGTTGTTTACCTTCACCTCACATGTGTATGTGTTTTTCACGTAGATACAACACCCTCCCCCTCGTCCAGCCACTCTATCTGCTCTGTATATGTTGTAGCCCAGCAATGCTATTTCAGTATTCTCGATGCAGTTTTCACAGCCTTTTTCGCACATATGTAAGTGTGTTTCCGTTAGGCATATGATATCTATGCTGGTTTCCGTAGCTAAATTTTGCAAGTATTGTAATTTGCAGTCTGCATGGTCCGAATAGAGGCCTTGTATATTTGTGTATAATACATTTACAATGTATAATACATTAAATCCACTATAGTCCGAATAAGTAATGGTAAATGACAAACACTATAGTTTTTTCTTTTTCATGATGTTAGCCCGACGTCGGCAACGGGTCACTCGCAAAGAGGTCCCAAAAATATAACATGCTGGAGGTGCCCCCCCTCGGGGCATTGGTTTCTGCGCGTATGTAGGAGAATTACGACTTCTGATCGAGTGAGGACCATGGTGTAGTGGTTATCATATCTGACCGGCAATCGGAAGATCCCGGGTTCGATTCCCGGGTGGTTACCTCATTTTTTCATTTGTTCGTTCTCTCTCCTCATCTTGCGCGGAATGTTCTCCTATACAAGCTCGTTCTTTACGTTAATTATACTGCGTGTTCTTTGCAGTTGAAATGTGTATATATATATATATATTATATATATATATATATTATATATAGTGGCAGAGACGCTTTCAAATACTTTAGCGATGTTCCATCAACACAACACGACCAAGATGACGTCACACAAGTACGACCAAGATGACGTCACAGCGCGGGACTACTTCAAGCATACCCACCATCGCACTTCGACTCTCTCTCTCTCTCTCTCTTTTCGAAGAACAGTGACACGAGAGCTACCACCATGTGAACACCTTTTGTGCAGGCCCCATTTAGGCCTGGTGTCATTCACCTAACTTTATATAAAGACTAATCATTACCTTGCACGTTATTATTATTGAAGTCATTATTCCAGTGCACATTAATTTCAACTGTAAACAACCAACTTATATTTTGTCTCATTCATAAATTATTTATTTTGTTTAATAAAGGAAGAACACTCATTCTATCAATCAACCTAATTAATACATTATTTGGTCTGCAAAGACCTGGTGACCTCAGCCTAAACATTATCATTAACAATCACTTATAATTATTATCAATTAACCATTATTATCATCATTATTATTATTATAGTGTAAACATTACGCTATATATATATATATATATATATAATATAATAATAATAATAATAAGCAAACACACCACAGGGAAAAGGAAAAGGAAACACGAAGTCCGAGCGCTTTCGTGATATATTCACTTCTTCAAGGAGTGATGTGATTCAAGATGTGAATATATCACGAAAGCGCTCGGACTTCGTGTTTCCTTTTCCCTGTGGTTGTTTGCTTATTAATAAGATCACGTGTTATTTTGTGATTTTAGTGCATATATATTATATCAACCTAATTAATACGTGTTACTTTCGTGAAATAATTTTCATATATATATATATATCGGGTGGTCCGAAAAAAATGACGCATTTTTTAAAAATTAATATCTCAGTAACCCCCTTCCTTATCATGACAATTTTTATATGCAAGATACTTTCAAACTTCTTTTTTTGAATGCAAGAAACGGAATTCTGATATCTTTTATAGTTTTCTTGCAATTAACAAAAGTAACAACATGGGTCAAAAAAACGAATATCATGAGAAAGGAAAAATTTAATCAGAAATTTAACTAATTAATTTACAGTAAATGATCGATTGGACCACCACTCTGTTGACACACTAATCTAAGTCTTTTCTTCCACACAAAAATAATACTTCTTACTTCATTAATGCCAATTTCTTGCCAAGATTCAAGTATTTACTTTTTAATTCTGATTCGGTGAATTTTTCTCGTCGACCTCGGTAAACCTTCTCTTTTAGTAACTCCCAAATTGAGTAGTCCATAGGATTACAATCTGGGCTTTGTGGTGGCCACTCATTTTTCGTTATTAATTTTGGTGTATTGCTAATCAGAAACGACTGTGTGGCGTAGCTTGTATGCGACGGTGCTCCATCTTGTTGAAATATGAAATCATTTTCTTGATACAGGCGACGACAATCCGGCAACAATTTTGTTCTTAAAAGTTCAATGTAATTTGCAGAATTCACCTTTGTCTTTTCAGTTTCAATAAAATGAACATCTGTCTTGCCATTCCAAGAGACCCCTGCAGATATCATAACCTTTTTGGAGAATCTTGACGTTTCATGATACAATCTGTTTATTGAAATGTCACACTTTTTACCACGCCCGTAGACAACATCATTTTGACGGTTTCGCGGAATTTCTAGAGTGAAATCTTTTTCATCCGTGAAGACTATCTTTTTAATATCAACGACAGAGAAATTATCAAGTAACTTTCTGCACCTTGTTTTTTCTTTATCCTTAACTATCACTTTTTCTAGAAGATACTATTCTTTTGAAGGCTTTTAGTTTTTGTGCTTTAATTATTCGGTGTACAGAAGTCTTTCCAATATTGAAATGTTTAGCAATTGTTCTTTGTGACAAATGACTTCCTGGTTTATCTTCTTGAGAGCAGATTTTATCGTTGATGTAATCCACATTTTCTGGAACCGAAGCTGTTTTAGGTCTACCGCTTCCTGGTTTTCTGGCAGTACTTCCCGATTCGCGAATCTTCTTTAAGAGTCTTTCCACTGCACGCCTTTTCCACTTTTTGCCGGGAAACTCTCGCAATAACCTTCCAGTCTTCCATCCTTTTTCACAGTAACAATTTTTAATGAGAATACGATCTTCCTCTGACAACATCATTAAGGGTACTGACGAATTGTTAAAAAATAAAAATATCCACAATTTGACTTGTTCATTCCTGTAGAGTTTTGTAATAATTTGCAAAAATATCGCATGATATCGTATAAAAATGATATCGTATAAAAAACGGATATTATATTGCGATTTTTGTTTTTTTGACCCATGTTGTTACTTTTGTTAATTGCGAGAAAACTATAAAGATATCAGAATTCCGTTTCTTGCATTCAAAAAAAGAAGTTTGAAAGTATCTTGCATATAAAAATTGTCATGATAAGGAAGGGGGTTACTGAGATATTAATTTTTAAAAAATGCGTCATTTTTTTCGGACCACCCGATATATATATATATTATATATATATATTATATATATATATATATTATATATATATATATATGAAGAGCTCATTTCCAAAAGGTGCTAAGTCCATTTTTGGTCAAAGATGAGTTTGTACCACTACAAAACCGTTCATGCCCACGTGGATCAAGGTGTGTTAGTGATTAGTTTCAAAAGGTATTATATTTCTTTCATAACGGACATAATATGGCTTTGTTTCCAAAGGTGCAAAGTCCAATTAACTTTGTTTCCGAAAGGGTCAAAATCCACAAATCCACCAACAGCGCCCTCTTTAAACTACAATGTTAGTATAATTGTACGTACCTACATCTACAGTGAGAGATAAATGAGGATGTGTGGTGAACACTATGCATGCTGAGTCTAATACATGCATGGGATGGCATGGGCTCAACAGTGGTGTGTGGCTCATCGTCAGGGTGACATTTTGGCTTGATATAATTTGATATGATTGATTGAACTGGTTGAGATATTGAAATAAATGATACTGGTTTTGTACGGCTGGTTTGTGTGTGTGTGTGTGTGTGTTTCGGTGTAATCCAGAAGTCTTTTGGACAACATGTCTTTGATTGTGTTACAAAAGGTGCTAAGTCAACCACCAATACAAACAAAAAACGTATTTACAAATTAACCATGTGTGCTAGATTTTATTTAGACATTTTGTTTTGCTTAATGGCATTCACTCCCAACATTAATGTGAAAAAAAACTTTAAGGACAGACTAGAGTAAAAAATATAAAATGTGCCACTATTTTGGAAACTGGTTTTATTGACTTAGCGCCTTTGGGAAATCAGCTCTTATATATATATATATATATATATATATATATATATATATATATATTATATTATATATATATATATATATATATATATATATAACGAAACCTTAAAATAAATAATAATGATTTAAAGACAGTGTCCTGTACAAACGGAAGGTCTGAGACTGCAAATGCTTGTGGATTTTGATTCGGTTTATGTAGAGCAGCAGTTCTCAAACTTTTTCTTCTTCTGTACCCCTTGAATTTTTTCACGGGATTTTCTGGATTTTCGAGAGAGATAGACGATTTTTACTTTCTTTACGACCGTGTGACTCGTGGCCGTTTGTTAATCGTATTTAAAATTAAAAGGGTTATATCTTCAGGACCCCATCGCGTACCCCCTAATATTCCCAGTTTGAGAACCACTGATGTAGAGCATGGCTGAGGCAATATAAATATAGTAATATTTTGCTGGAAATAATGGTACGATTGGTACCCTGGAATAAGTGTATGAGCAGAATGGTGTTCTGCGTAAATATGAGGCGTTGCGAATACGAGTGACGAACTCAGCAAAACTATGTTTTGAGTAAATGGATTCCAGTTTTGCAAATTAGAAATCCCCATAACTTTACCAAAAATTGGTAGATTTTGATGGGGTTTGTATCATTTTGATCGGAAATTGATATAGATTATTGTAATGATAATAATAACAACTAGACTTCTCTCCGCAAAAGTTGCTAAACACACCGAGTTCGTCCCTAGTATCCGCGGAATTCTCCCAGAATGTGCACTGAGCGAATAGTTTTTTCCTCCTTCAAAAGCGCTGAATTTAGCGAGGACTAGTGATGAACTTGCATCATGTGTCATTATCCATATAAAAGAGTACATCCTAGAGAATATGATAGTATAGAAGACAGATTTTTGCACCCCATGTCGAGTTTGTCATAGTTATTCGCAATGCCTCAGTTATGAAACACATCCTCTTAAACTACACTTAAAATTATCAAAACATTGCTTGATGAAATATATATATATATATATATATATATATATATATATATATATATATAATATTATGTTTTTCATATATCTGGAGACATTGGAAATACTAGAAAGAGTAATACAACTCGTTAAAGTTTATCAAAGTCGTAGTTGTCTGGTTGTTTAGATAGCTATTTTTTTTTGTTTTGATATTATTTTGTTAGTTGTCATTTTAGAAACCAAAATTATTTCCTTCGTTTCGTGTGTCACTCTCGTGTAATGTTACAGAGCGTTATTTTAAAAAATTGGATCACCTGAAGATCAGGGCCCCCAGCCAAGGCTAACTAACGGAAATATCACGACCTAATCTAACCAGTCATCAAGGGCGTACAGTTGACCTAACGATTGGTTAGGTTAGATCGTGATATTTTCGTTAGTTAGCCTTATAAGGCTAATTAAAGAAGGCTGGGGCCCTGATCTTCAGGTGATCCAAAAAATCTTGTTTATGCGAGAGAAGTTAATAACATAGATTGTTCAAGATTGTTCAGAAACAATACGCAACCATGTACGTGTTTTCGAACGTATGCGGCAAAATTTTCAACGTTGAAGCATGTACTCTGATGCAGGGAAACCATTTTGAGCACTTGCTGTAAATAAACTTTGATTACCTTTAATGACTTTCATTTTAACTGGATCGTCCTCGGCAAAAAAGCAATGTATCTCGGAAACGAAGCGATTGAGGATTTATGTTCATAGGAACTTTTTGTTCACTTTGACGTCCTGAATATATATATATATATATATATATATATATATATATATATATATATGAAACATAATTTAATAACACCCTGTATATGCATTCACATACACATATATATGTATATGTATCTTACTGACATGCATATAGTCACCACATTTTGATATTTCTCTCCTTATATCAAGTTTATGAAACACCGATTCATGGATATAGTATAAGAAACGACAATAGACAGTACGATTGTCGCAACAGTTTAAAGCAGGTGTCTGAAAAAAGGAGCCACCATCGAAAATCATGATATTATCGTATCCAGTCATTTGTAGTCTTTTCTTAGTTCAAAGCAACTCTTAAAATTATAATTCAAATAAAACTGGAATCATGAACCTTATTTAAAGTTATATTTACTCGACAAAGCAAAACATTCCATTTCATTCTTTGAGGTTACACACCTCCCGCGTATTTCTCGAAATGAGATTACAACAGTAAATGTTCGTGTGAATTTTAATAATGTGTCATATCTTCAAGTACACGCTCCGGCCAGATCCTTCGAGAATAACTGTGCTTTGTAGATGTGTCGCTCCGAAGCGTCGCTCGAGCTATACATATCAAAATTATAGGTATAATTGCATTTTAGGGATTTTTAAGTTAGCTCATTTCATTGACTACTTCCATTTATAGTTCTAGTATAATCCCTCCCCCCAATAAAACCCACAATTAACAAAAGAGAATTGCTTTCCTAAGGGTAAGAGTGTAAGAATACTAAATAATGTACTTGTATGATGGAACGATGAAATTCACTGTTCCACTGATCCAAAAATTTACTGGAAATAAGATTCATAAAAAGAACGTGGACATTGGAAAATTACTACATTTGCGAAGTGTGCATTAATGTTATTAACATAGAGACAGGCAGTGCCACCAATACAAACTTGCCCCATTCGAAAAAAGCAAGTTGCTTCACACGCTTTGTTTGATTAATCCTTAGCAGTTTTATCCTTGCCAATCTTCGGGTCTTTTGTCCACACTGTACAGTACTGTTAAGGACGACAATAAAAACCATAATTCATTTTCACAATGAATGATATATCCAAAATTTTATTATTAGTTGCTTAAATTTTCCCCCACGTAAAAATCGTAATGCGAATGAATTGCGACTTGACCGGCACGTCTACTATACCCCTTAAATTGGCTACGTGATTTGGAGAGCGCAAGAAACTAACTCTTTACTTCACCGGGTCATCTCGAGAGGAGGGTCAACAAGCTTGACCTTCGTGAAATGAAAAATCGCCGCACGAAACATTTGAAAGGTTGAAAGGAAAGGTGTATATATAATGTTATAATGTTTCAGACCAACAAAGACCCTAGGATCCATATACCATTAATACGACCTTCATTTTAATTTATCAAAATATAAACAAGTTTGATAAGGATGTAATGAAGAATGTATCTAATTCAATTTCCTTTTGGAGTTTTATAAATAATGCGAGTCTTTTTAATCCAAAAGAAATTATTATCGATAAAAAACAACAGAAACTGAGCAATTTCCAGTTTCACTAGTTTAGTAGCAGAATCTAAACGTCCGTAGCTCAGTGGGTAACACCGTTTCCCTATAAGCGAAGTGAAGACATTGAGATCGAGGGTTCGATTCCCGATGAGGCTGGTAATAGCAATGCGGGAGTTAAAACAATGGTCCGCATTAGTTGGCCTGGGCGCTGTTCCAGCTTTTGGCCCTCTAAAATGATTACTCAACAGAGCCTAAAAGAAATCTTTCGCAGTGGAAAAAGTTGTTACGCGAAGTATGATAAATTGGGTTTTGGATCAAAATTTATTGGCATGAAGTATACTATAACTGAACTATTTTGAAAAATATGAACAAGTACAAACTCTTCATACATTTTGTAAGGATCATTGTGTAATTACAATACAGTAATTAAGTCGCATTATTTTATCTCTTCTTAGTTTTTATAATAATTATTTGATATATACGAGTACAAATTTTATAATATATATAATCTCTCTCACTATATATATATATATATACGTATATGAGGAGAGTGTAGATACCAATCGACCAGGGAAGTACTCCGGGGAGGGGGACGTTAGACAGAGTACAGGGAGTGCTGAAACTCCCGTTTCTTCTGTGACGGTCCTCTTTAGTTAAGCTTTTTCTGTCTAATCTACCTTGTGAGCAGTCCAGCATGGTCTCAAACACAAATTTACACACTACACAATCTTTCAAATTTATAAAAAAATAAATAAATAAATAAATAAAATGGCGTCGTGAGCCTGAGAGAGAGACCTTGATTTTGGCTTTCTCCTTCTTATATAAGGGGGGAGGGGGAGCGTGTTTACGGGCGCTTGCCATTTCTCCTTCCTCATACAAAAAAATATATATATATATTATATACATATACAGTATATATATATATATAATATGGCTCATTGGTTACGGTGGCGGCGGAATCTGAGCGGTGAGGCTCTGGTTCGCTCCCTCCTGCTGGCTCCTAGGTTTGAGTTCGTTGTTTACCCTGTTCATGCTCGGACTCAAGGTGATCCTTTGGCACACTCACCCCAACATCGTGGGGAAATGAGCTTCCTGCCTGTTACATATATATATATATATATATATAGATATTATATATTATATATATATAATATATATATATATACGTGTTTTTCTTATGTTTCATTTCATGCATATTTAAAATATGTACTCTTTGTTAGTGCTCGTAAAGTTTGCTTTAATCGATGAGTTTCTTTTGTCTCCATTGATTTTGACGAGGACTGGAAGCGGCACCACGCCGAAGGTGTGAAATTTTGCCACGTGGCGGGGTGCTGGTCTACCACGACGCCTGTGTAATGGATGTGTACGCCCTACTTTCTACCTTTTATCTTTTTCACTAACTTCTCTACTTTACATCCGCGTTGTTTCTGCCTTCTCAGCCGAAATCGTTGGGAAATGATATTTTTTATAATGTATGTGTTGCGTATGATTTGGAACACTGAGTCATTAATAATTAATTAACCACCGAATTAATCACCGAATTAATCACCGAATGCTATAAATGCGTGACATTACTAGAATAGAATGAGCACCATCGCATCAGAAACAAATTTTGCTCTGGCGCATAACATACACTGAAGGTGTCATCGGTAGCAATAATCGGAATACACCGGACGGTGAGGGAGTTGTGACCTACTGTATCCCAATTTTTTTAATCAACTGTATAGACACAATAGAAAATAATTTAATATTTAGCAGCTTCTTCACGGACCGCATGACAAGTTACGGCGCGTCTTGGCAGAGGCACTTAACTTTTGTATCATGGTATAGTCAAGATTTTGCTAAAGTCCAGTTATGGAGAAAGTTTTCGTTTCCAAGGTAAACGGAGAAGGTGTTCTCGATTGCGTGCAGCGGGGTTCAAACAATGCAGGCCCTCTAGCTGCTCAGGGAAGAACGTAGTATCCATCTACCTCCGCATGTTTGCTTAGCCATTCTTCATGCGCAGGTGCTTCCACTCGATCTGAATTGATTGAACTAAAGTTCATCCGAAAAAAAGACAAACCTCTGAAATGACATAAGTCTATGTATCATTTCCTGGGCTCAGGCTAGCCTTCACTCTACAGTGTCAATTGTAAGCAGAGATTTTTGCCAAGCGAGCGACGTCTCCTGTATATATATTAGTTTAAGCAACTGCCGCTGAAGCCCATATCATACACGACCGTTAGTTAACGTTTTTTCACCGATGAATCGTGTCCCGCTTAAAAACCGATTATAGCCGTTTACGTATTAATCAGCAACAATCGAATTTTGAAAAATGTCAAAATCTTGTCGCTGAATAGCGATGAATAAACTCGGTGCACATTTTCACACCTCGACTGTTGTCGAATAATGGGTAAATTGGGATAATCGGTGCAACAAACGGCACTATGATATGGGGTTTAGTTATTCGCTGTGACAAATTTTGTACGCATTAGATTACTCGTTCATTTATCTGACTCGCAAATCCAACATTTTTTTCATACGATTACTAAGATAAGGATATATCTAACATTCACCAACTGCGCAAACACCTTTTTTATAATGATCGCAAACTTTATCGACTCATTAGACGTTATTTTATAGCGCAAAAACATAATTATACCTACAGTTATTTAAGTAAGATTCGGGAATGTTTATTCTAGCTAGCATGACTCTGCATAATGTTTAAGAGTCCATGGGACTATTGTATTTCACTGTGTCTGCACACATCGGAATACTATGGAGGCCTCTTCGCTTTTCAAACCTTAGACAGTTTACATACTCATACACTTCAAAATTACGAACTCATTTATTCTCTTTACATAATTTCCAGTATTGAAAAAGTTCAAACAATAATTATTGAAGTTAGTGCATCATTCTTCTGAAACTTTGTGTCTAAACCCTTTTCTGCAAATTCAAATTTGATTTGATTACTTTAACATACATCCAATATACTATTGAGCTAAAATGTGTCTGTGTGTGTGTGTGTGTGTGTGTGTCCGCTTTTTTTCGGAACCGTGCACAGCCTAAACGGCACATCGCAAAATTCTGCAACCACCAACAACTGATAGCCCATGAGCTGACGATGTGCTCTGTCAAGTTTCCCGGTCCTAGGTCACCGGTTACTGGGTCCGAAGGCCCCAGCACCGCGATAAAACTACAGAAAAGAACGCAGCCGTGAAAATCTTGAGCTTCAAATTTATACTGTGATATACCCGCTCCGGGTAGCAGTATAATGGGGAGAGGAGGTGGGGTAATTGGGGTAATGGGGGTGGGGGTAATGGGGAGAGTGGTGGGGTAATGGGGGTGGGGGTAATGGGGAGAGTGGTGGGGGTAATGGGGGAGTGGGGTGGGGGTAATGGCTTTTTTACTTTTGTGTGTGGGGAAATGGGGGAGTGGGGATGGGAGGGTAATGGAGTAGAGGGATGGGGGTAATGGGGGTAGACATTTTTTTTTTTTGTAGCTTAGCCACTTCTTCCTATGAGGGCCTCATATAATATAGTAAAAAAAATACATGAAAAAAGTGAAAAGTGAAAAAGTGAAAAAAAAATGTCTTTCTCTTTACATTTGTGATTGATTGGATAGCCCGAAAGAACTCACAATTTAATTGGGATATTAAGCTCCATTCTTTCATCGATTTGCAGTTACGATTCATTACAATTTTTGTAATTATATTACCGATATTTTATAAAGTATTGGTGGTTACGATTGTACCATCCAGTGATATGCCATATATATGAGATATATGTGATATGCCATACTTTTGTCGCTTAGCCACTTCTTCCTATGAGGGCTTCATATAATATAATTTTAAATCTACAACCAATAAAAAAAAATGAAATAGTGAAAAAAAAATCCGGAGGGCGATAGCGAGCTACCGCTTGTTTATTTCTATTTGCAAATTTGATCTCATTTTTATTAACAATCGCTCCGTTTGTAATGCGGGATGATTTTTACAAAAATTAATTTTTTACAATAATAATAATAATAATCTATATTATAATAAGAGAGCTGTCCGTCTGTCCGTCCGTCCGTCCGTCCGTCTGTCACACTTTCAGAAATTGTGAGAAAAAATTGAGGAAAAAAATTCAGAAATTGTATTACGGGCGGCAATGTGAAGCTCAAGATTTTCATCTATATTATAATAAGAGAGAGAGCTGTCCGTCTGTCCGTCCGTCCGTCACACTTTCAGAAATTGTGAGAAAAAATTGTGAGAAAAAAATTCAGAAATTGTATTACGGGCGGCAATGTGAAGCTCAAGATTTTAATGACTGTGTTCTTTTCTGTAGTTTAGCCTGTCTGTTTGTCTGTTTGTGAAATTTATCCCGGGCAGTAATGGGGGAAGGGTGGGGGTGGGGGTAATGGGGGATGGGTGGGGTAATGGGGAGGGGTGGGGGTAATGGGGGAGGGGGTTAGCCCCCAAGTTGCATGAATGGGGGTGAGGAGGTTTTGGGAGATACGATTCAGAAATGTTGACACAATGTGAAGCTCAAAATTTTCACTAACTGTACTAGTAATAATAATAATAAACTAAGCCTTTAAGATATAATTATTTTTTGCACGCTTACTACTTACAGTAAATATCATTCAGTCGTTATATAAAATAAACAATACCATTATAATTAATATAACTTCGTATAGACTAATTTTAATATGATATAATAATGTTTTTTAATATAATTTAATTATGCCTATCATTATCCAGTACAATTAAAATTATGATCACATTATATGGTAATTATAATATAAGCAATATACTTCTAACTAATAATTAATGAATATAATCTACACACACACACACTTTTAAAGGTAATTAGCATCACGTAATTAATACTTAAAATTAATAAATCTAAGAACTATTTTTTAAATATAAAAAAATGAATCACAAAAAGCGTTATTATAAAATTTATATCTTTATCAGTTGTTCCATAAAATATTCCTACAGAATGTTCAAAAACTTTAAAAATCTTTAAAAATCATGAGATAAATCCTAATATAAAACTCTCTAAAAAATAATAAATAAATAAGTTTTATATATATATATATATATATATATATATATATATATATATATATATATATATATATATATATATACACACACACACACGAGCATATATATTACTTATTTAAATCATACGAAATCATGAATAAAAATGAGTGAATATTTTTTATAAAGTTCCTCCTATAAAACTTGTCCTATTTCCTCCGTTCCATCATCTCTCTTATCCCCTCACCTTTTCCCCTTCGTCCTTCCCCTGCACTACTTTCGGGCGAGTGACCAGCCCTGCATCTTATTCACCTCTTCGCCTCTGTCCCGGTTAGACGTCCCTCCGCGCGCTCCTCATGACTTGAGCTGATCCCAGAGAGCTTCTTCAAGCTTCCCTTTGTAAGCTTTCTCCTTCGTGCCCCCCTTATCCCTTATCCCCCCCCCCCGTATGACGGTGCCCTTAGCAACCCCTTCTTCTTCGTACCCTTCATGTCAGGCAGCGGCAGTGAGAACCCCTCTGGGCACACTGCTGCCGTGAGTGGTACTACCGAAGGAGGCACAGGGAACAACAGCGCTTCTCCAACGACGACAACCACACCGGCCCTGCAGGTGAAGAACACCAAGGAAGAAGGGTTCCTGACCGAGGTCAGACTCCAAGGGGGTAAAATCGCGACGCGATTGGCTCATCCTTGGTGGTCAGCTACGAAAGACGATGGTTATTGCTCGTCAGATTCTACTCCAAAAGGATTTGGTGAGTTAAAGTCCAAAATGTTGTTATTTTTTTATTTTAATTATTTAGCGAACGTTTATTTATTAATTAATAAACCAGCAAAGAAGGTACGTTTAATACACTTTTATAAAACGTTCCATATAACGTCCACTATAGTGACAGACCAATCTTTGGTGATGGAGGGAATTTGCACTTTCAATTTATTTATTTTAATTTCCTTTCATCAGCTTCAACTTTGTTATTTTGATTGAACTTTATATATATATATATATATATATATATATATATATATATATATATATTCCTTTTCGAGTTGTTTCATGATATATGAAATATTAATTTACAATTTGTGCAAATAAACATTTTTCTTTCGATTATATCAAACAGAATTTAATTATAATCCATAATTTTATAAAGTTTATGAAATATGATAATTTTTATTAAAAAATAAAGTTAAAAAAAAATATACAGGGTGTCCCATAGTCCGGTCTCATAAGAAAATTTATTTTAAATTAAATTTACAAGAGTAAATACACTGGAACGAAAACAAATGTTCAGATTGATGTCTTGTTTTGGGACCTCTTTTTCGTTTTTTTTTTGTGGATATGAATGTGTGTTACATTCGTGAGGAAAAGGCCTCCGCCTTTTTCTCAGGAGTGTAACTCACTTCCATATTAGGCATTGCGTGTTATTCTACCTGCAACAAAAAAAAAAAGTCCCCAAAACAAGACATCAATTTGAAAAGTTGTTATAGTTCTAATATATTACTTTCGTAAATTTAATTTACAATAAATTTTCCTATGAAACCGGACTTATGGGACACCCTGTATATATATATATATATATATATATATATATATATATATATATATATATATATTATTAATAATATAAAATTTTGCATCTATACACATACGAAATTGTTAAAGAAAGTAAAAAAATACAAATAAAAATGTGTCTCTCCAAAATGAACTTCAAATGTAATTAATACAAAATTGTAAAACAAACTCAAAGGAACTCTACTGATTTTTGGCATCATTTTTCACACTCCTCATTTGCTATCGTCAGCGATACGAAAACTCAACTCCACAAAAACGCGTGAACGGGCCAATGGGGTCACTCGACCTGACATAGTGCCAAAAAGTATATAAGAAATTCAATGTGTGAGGTCAGATGTTGGAAATGGTGTAAATGTACTCTTAAAGTAGTTAAATTTCAACTAATTTTTCGTTTTAAAGTTTGAAAAATAATTTAGGAGGAACATTTTTTGACGAATGCTTACCATTCACACTATATCGTTATGAACATTATTTCTTTAATGGTTAATTAATGATTAGATTTTACTTTTCCGTCAGTGAAGAGCATTTCGAGTGGCCAATATTATCGTATGGATTGATTGGTTCGTTTAGTTTGAAGTAAGAAGTATTTTTTTTTTAAATAATGGCAGACGAAAATCTTATTTTCAAAAAAGAAATTAATTTGTAATAATAATAATAATATTAGGGGCTATTTAATTTCCTTCGTGACGACAGAGAAAATATAACCCAGGCAATGTACGCGAGTTCTCTGGGTTCCCTCGCTGTACGCGAGTTCCGAACAATCTAAGCGTCGACACGTTATCATTTGAACGCTAAGGATTGTCACCAGTCCAACGACAGAATAGAGCCAACGTCGCTTCATCGCAATGATTGAAGAGGGCATTCATTGGTAATCCTTAATCCTTAACCGGTTTGCTGCGCAACCCGTAATATCACGGACTCTCGCTTCTGACCATTTGTGCGCAGCCCCGTTATATACACGGATTTAAACTTTAAACCGAGATATCTCTTTGTAGCCCGTGTTTTTGGCTCGACACTTAACTGGGCGCTCGCGCAGTTAACGGGTTAAGAAGGAAGTTTAGTAAAATGGGAAAATAGCCACAGACAACGTAAGAGGGAACTCGGTATATTGTATTCCGGTTATTAGATAAATTTCCTTAAAAACACCGTTTCCCGTTAAATTAGCGATGTTAAGCAACGTTGGGTTTATTTAGTAAGTGGATGGGTGATCCTTTTCTGCATTCAGATGATGTAGCAACCCGTAAATGGTTCGGAACTCACATAAAGCTGTAGGTCCCCACCATCACATGACCTTTCCCGTTACGAGTTACGAGAGAAGTTGAATAATCGCATTTTTGTTATTATTTAAAAGTATTACAAACTTTGTCTTCCGTATTTTGGCTGTTTATGTAATATTAAGAATTTATTTTATAATAATATATAAGTATATTCTCACCGTACAAATAAAAAATTCACTGATAATTTAACTTAAAAATATTGTTCATCTATTTTAAGCTTATATTAGCTTGTTCCTCTTTCTACTTTAAAAGGAAAAAGTAAAAAGTTAACGGCGCTAAAATGTTTCTTTATACTCCATTAAACAATCTATCAGCGTTAACTGAACTAAACAGGGGTTAAATCATGGCTAATGTCGTAACACCGCTTCCCGTTGATCGGCAAAGTTAAGCGACATTGAGTCTGGGTTGTAGTTGGATAGGAGACCGTCCTCTGCTTCCAGATTATGTAGCGACCCGTGTTTCGGATCCCACGTAAAGCTGTAAGTCCCCTCCGTTATATGACCTTAGATGTTGCGGAGATTAAACAACAACATTAACTAAACAGGGCAATTAGTTGGTTGTACGTTTATTACGATTTATGTTTTGGTTACTCAGGTGAATAGTGATCATGATGGTGCAATATATATATAAATTAAAATAACTACGAAAGAAAATTAAAACACGAAATAGTGCTCAAGCTCTTTCGTCTACTGACATATCAGGAACACTGAGGAAAGCGCTTGAGCACTATTTCATGTTTTAATTTTCCCTCGTGGTTATTTTCATCATAAATATTATTCACGTGTTGCTTTCGTGAAATATATATATATATATATATATATATATATATATACACACTGTATATTATCCCTCTTGGGCTTCAGTGTGGCGAAATTAAGCGACTTTGATCTGTTCATAATGAATGAATGAATGAATGAAAACGCTTTACTGATAAAAATAAACATTACCCATATTACAGTTTTAAAGTTTTAACAATATTATAATAATTTTAACATAAAATATACAATTGTTAATTGGACTATTATTGTTTATTTATTTTTATTTAATTTGGCCGTTAAGCTTTATAGGCTTTACTGGGCTGAGGTAGTTGGTTGACAGTTCTGTAGTGTGTTCAGATGATGTAGCGACCCGTAGACGGGTCGGATTCGGCGTGAAATTGAAGGTCCCTTTTCTCTCGTGACCTTTACTGTTACGAAGAAGATTAAAGAACCCCAAAACATTATTATTATTATTATTATTATTATTATTATATAATATATCCCAACTCTTTGCATGATTTGCATCTTCCTCTGGACTATGGTCTTACACAGAGAATTTGGAAGAGGTATTATTTAAGTGTAAAAGGTTACTTTTGTGGAAAATATCAATCCCCAAAAAGTGAGATAAGCTTATAAAGAAACCGACCATGTTATAAATAAAGTTTCTCACACGTATTTTGAAGTTTGTTTATTAAGGAAAGCCATACATAAATTATATATACACATATATATATATGATAAAATTTATTGGCAAAGTACTATTCCGAGTTTCATTATATTGTAGTCCCATAAAGTATAAATACAGGGCTCAAGAAATGATAACATGTCATATAACACCAAAAGATATAATTAAACGAGTATTGGTACAAAAATGTCAGCTTTTATCAACATTGTCTTCCTACCTAAGTGTGTTGATTATACAGGGTGATTCACTCGCTGGTTGCCCCAGAGTATCGCTAATATATCCGCTGGGGCTACCAGAGAGTGAATCACCCTGTATATTTACTTATGCGAGGATTTGGAGAGCTTAAGAAACAACTCTGTTTCACAGCAAGTCAGGTCTACAGGTGGGTGCACTAATTATATCACATGCCTTAATTATATCGATATAACAATAATATATCACTAAGGTATTTTCACTGAACACACTCATAGTTATGAGCCTATTTCAGTACTGCGTGTCCGGGCTTAAATGGCAGTAAAATACATTTATAATGTTTTATTTTATTGCCATTTAAGCCCGGACACCCTGTATATACCAATAGATACCTAAATCTGTTGAGCGATTCCGTTTAAAGCCAAACAGACTGATCACGAAGTAAATAATTATTTATTATTTATAAATATTTATCCTATGTAACAAAAGCTTATTTTAAGAAGTGGGAAAAAAAACGAAAGATCTGCCATTGCATTATATTGCAATATAATTTAGTATACATTATGTATATAAAAAAATAGTAACTGAAAAGCATTGTAGCAGTACCATTATATATAATGTTATAATGTTTCTGACCAACAAAGACCCTAGGATCCACTCATGGCTGGTCTACCTAACTGTGGTTGTAGTTGTGTATTGCGCATGTCCTCCGTGGTGGCGGAGGGTACCTACAATTTTACGTGTGTTCCGAACCAAAAAAACCTTAATTTTACCACCTTAAACTATACCCAACCTATCAACATATGCGTCTAATCGATTTTTAGACATGTTTATAGACGTGCTACTAATTACTTCTACCGGCAAACTAATCCAGCTATTTACTATTCTATGCGTAAAAAAGTTTTTGGCAACTGCTGTCTCGAACCTTCTACTTGTCAACTTACACCCGTTATTTCTAGTTCTATTATATTGTGATATTTCAAAAAAGCTATCTTTATTTACGGTATCGAAACCATTCATAATTTTAAAAACCTGGATTAGATCACCCCTTAGCCTCCTAGTCTCGAGTGTTGTCAATTTTAACTCCTTAAGCGTATCCTCGTACGACTTCGACCTAAGCGATAGAATCATCTAAGTTGCTCGTCTTTGAACTCTTTCGATTTTGTCTATATCTTTGCGCATATGAGGATTCCAAAATTGGATCGCGTACTCTAAATGGGGTCTAATTAATGATTTATAAAGAGGAACTATAATATCGCGCGATTTGTACTCAAAGTTTCGAGCTATAAAACCTAACACTTTGTTCGCCTTATTGACCGCTGCTGTACTTTGTTTCGCTACTTTTAAATCACCAGTAACTATAACTCCTAAATCTTTTTCCTGCTCTACGCTTGTTAAATCTTTCCCTGACATACTATACGCAAAATTACCGTTACGCGAACCTATACGCAAAATTTTGCACTTATCAACGTTAAATCTCATTTGCCATGTGACTGACCAATCAACGATTTTATTCAGATCTTCCTGGATTTTACCTCTATCTTCGTCATTAATCGCCCTACCACCCAATTTCGTGTCATCCGCAAACTTCGAAACTGTACTGACTAGGCCGACATCTAAATCGTTAATATATATAAGAAAAAGCAAGGGGCCCAATACAGACCCCTGAGGAACGACGCTCGCTACATTAGCCCAAGACGACTCCGCTCCATCAACGACCACCTTCTGTTTCCTACCTCGCAACCACTCTTCTATCCAATTTATTACTACACCCCTGATTCCATGAGCTTAATTTTTTTCAATGAGTCTTTTGTGCGTACGGTGTCAAGCGCTTTTTGAAAATCTAAATACAATACATCTACCCCGATGACTATCGTAAACTTCAACCACGCTTTGAAAAAATTCTAAAAGATTAGTTAAGCAAGATTTGTTTCTCTTAAAACCGTGCTGCGTATTTCTAATCAAGTTATTCAATTCCAAGCGTTCGACTATACGATCACTAATTATTGATTCCAGTAGCTTACCTACAACAGACGTTAAACTGATTGGCCTATAATTTCCAGCCGCACCTTTATCGCCTTTCTTTAAAATAGGTGTTACATTTGCTAACTTGAAATTGTCTGGTACGCACCCCTCAGATATAGACACATTAAAAATCTTTGTTAGCGGCACAACAATGCTTTCTTTTAATTCTTTCATTTGTATGGGATAGATGGAATCCGGCCCCGGTGATTTACACATTTTCATTTTATCAATATAGCGCATTAATTCCCTTTCACTAACCACAATATTATTTAAAGTATTACTATTGTCAAAAGGTATTATGTATATGACCGTAGGGGTATTCGTTACATCCTCTATTGTAAAAACTGACGTAAAAAATTTGTTTAGCAGAGTAGCCATTTGCTTGTTTTCAAAAACTAGCTCTCCGGCAGAATTTTTCAACGGCCCCAAGACACTTTTTACTGGATTCCTATTATTGACGTATTGAAAGAATCGCTTGGGGTTTTCTTTGCCGTCACGAGCTATGGAGATTTCAAATCGCGCTTGGACTTTTTTATTACGCTTTTCGCTTCAAGCCTTAGATATATGTAGTTGTTTCGTAACCACAAATCGTCTTTATCGCACTTATGTAGCCTATAAGCCCTATCTCTACTAATCTTGTACGGTACACATTCCTCATTTGTAGTCCTAAATACTGTTTCAAACGATTCCCACATTATTTTTGCGTTGGAGATCCCCATTGCGTTTTCCCAATTGATGAGTGACAATTCATTTCGAAATTTACAAAAGTCTGCGTGCTGGAAGTTAGGAATTTTAGTCGAGTTAGCTTGTTTCGAGTGACTTACTGAGAGGACAAACTCTACCATATTGTGACCGCTATTGCTTAACGGTTCTATTACTTGAAGATCAGTGATTAGCCTATCGTCCGTAGTTACTACTAAATCTAAAATACTGTCCAACCTCGTAGGTTCCCCAACCTTTTGAATAAGAAAGCTATCCTCGAGAAAATTAACTAAACGATTACCTTCCGCGTCTCCCTGCATTGTATCGTAATCCACGTTGGCGCAATTAAAGTCACCCATAACTAAGGCCTGCTTACTACCTACTGTATTATTTTCTTAAGTTCACGATATAACGCTTCGTCCGTATCAGCTGTTTGATTAGGGAGCCTATATATAACCGCGCAATGATTCCTCATTTCACGAAAGTCAAGCTTGTCGCCCCTCCTCTCGAGTTAGCCTGGTGAAGTAGTGAGTTGGTTTCTTTTACTCTCCACCTCACATAGCCATTAGCCAGGTACGCCCGGCTCATCGGGGATTGTTCTGAGCCAAGTGTCTAATCTTCTTTTGAAGATGTCCACTGCAACACCATTCGTGTTCCTTAGGTCTTTGAGCAGCTGATTAAACAGTTTTGATCCTCTCACAACAAAACTATTTTCTTTCAGGGTTAAGGATGTTCCCTGTCTCGCCTTTCATTTGGGAACACAACACAGTCTTACTTTTCTACTTTCCACTGTTGTTTGGGGAGTTACGGGGTTCAGAATAAGGTTAGGGACTAGTTTCTCCATTATTTTCCAAGTGTAAATAATAGTCTATCTCTCTTGTTTCCTTTCCAGTGAATATAGGTCTAGTTCGCGTAACCTTTCCCAGTAAGTTAGTTCTTTGCACCCATTGATCTTGGCTGTGAAGCTTCTCTGGGTCCCTTCCAGCTGTCTAATGTCTTCTTTTTTATATGGGGCTGTTAGGACCAAGCCGTATTCCAATTTGGGTATGATCAATGTTTTCAGTAGAGGAATCATTATATTCCTATCCCCTCGTTTAAAGGTTCTCAGTATCTGCCCAGTTATTCTCTTTGCTCTGTTTACTGCTATCTTATTTTGTGTTTCAAATTTCGCATCATCAGTCATTACAACCCTTAAAAGTTTTGCTCTAGAATTTCTCTGAATTTCCTGTCCATTTGGGGTATAGTATTCCATGGATTTTAGGTCTTCTCTTTTTCCGTACCTTAACAGCTGAAATTTCTCAGTGTTTAACTTCATTTTGTTGTCTTCCGTCCACTTGTAGATTCTGTTCATGTCGGTTTGTGGAGATCCTATATCTTCTGGGTTTCTTATTTTTCTACTGATCTTTGTGTCATCGGCAAAGGATGTTACTGTGCTGTCTCTGGTAACGTCCTCATTTATGTCAGTTTGCATGATTATGAAGAATAGTGGAGCTAATACTGCTCTTTGTAGTACTGAGCTGAAGACCTCTGATTCTCATGAAAATACTCCTTGTACTGTAACGACTTGCCGCCGCTCACTAAGGAAATTATATATACATTTCCCTACTTTTCCTGTTATTCCCATTTATTTCAGTTTATGTATTATGATTCCATGGTCACACTTGTCGAACGCTTTGGCAATGTCTGTGTATATTTCATCATAGTTTTCATTACTTTCAAGTGTATCAATAATGTTGTAGTGTTCCACTAGTTGTGATAGGCATGATCTGCCTGACCGAAACCCATGTTGGTTATCATTTAATTTTTTCTGAGTTTCCAAAAAGTCATAGATTTTCTGTTTAACTATTCTTTCAAATATTTTCGTGAGATGAGATGTAAGCGACACTGGCCTATAGTTTTTGGCCTCGGATCAATCTCCTCCTTTATACAGTATATTGGGACTACGTTCGTGCTCTTCAAGATCCCCGGTATTTCTCCCGTTTCTAGTGATCGTCTCCATATCCAATATAGGGGCTCAGCGATTGCATTCTTGCAATTTTTGATTAGTGTGGCATTCCATATATCCGGTCCTGCCGCTGAGTGTGCTTTTAGTTTCCCTATAGCTTGTGTAATATCATCTGTCGTAAAGTCGAAGTCCGTCATACTTTCCCCTTGTAGATCTTCTTCAAAGAACGTGTTTCTATCGCATATCAATTTGTCAGTTTTTGGGATACTGAAAGATGATTCGTACTGAGTTCTTAATATTTCAGATACTTCTGTTAGATCATCAGATAAAGCACTGTTCTCGTTTTTCAGAGGTCCGATAGTCGCATGGTTTTCCGACTTCCTTTTTGCAAAATTATAGAAGTACTTTGAGTTAACCTTTATCGCTTCTATAGCGTCGTCTTCTTCTTTTTCTGTATGCTTCTCAATTAATTCCTGTATGACGTCATCGATACTCTGCAGTTTATCATTTAATATTTTTCTGATGTTGTTATCTTTACAGTTACTTAATTTTGCAGTCACTCTTTTTCTCTTTCGGAACAATGACCTCTTTTGTCTCTCGAACCTACTTCTCTTTATTCTTTGTTGTATTTTTGGGACATGTCTTTCCACAATTTCTAGGGTCTTCCCCTCTAAAGTCATTAGCATCTCTTCCGTTGTCTTGGCCTCGAAAATGGTTTTCCATTCTATTACTTCCATGCTGGATGCAACATCTTCCCAGTTTATAGTTTTGGAGTGAAAATTAAAAATTTCGAATTTGCTTCTTTCTGTTTTTCGTGTTCTTTCCTTTCCTGTTGCTTTTATATTGGTTGTTAGTTCAATAATGTTGTGGTCCGCTATTATAGTTGGGAATATTTCTACATTATCAATTAAGTTGCTGTTGTTTGTGAATACCAAATCGAGGCAGTTGTTTTTTCTCCTGTTTTCTGTTATTTCTTGCGTTAACATAAATTCGTCAGCTAGAGCTAGTAGCATTTTTGCCTGCTCCTGGTCTTCCCGTGCGCCCCCCTTGTCCTGGTGTATACATATATTTTTTCCTATCCTTTTGTATTTCATGAATGGGAAATTAAAATCACCACAGAGAAAAATATTTGGGGTTGGAGAGTGTAGATCTTTTACCCAGTTTCTTACCTCTGTAATGGAATCTGAAAATTTTGAGGTTGGCGTATTTGGGGTTCTGTACATTACAATTAGTACCATATTTAATTTTTCAACTTTTGCTGCTACACATTTTATGTAGTTGTTTGAGGTACTTATAGTCATTTCTGCCATATGCCTTTCGCGTGTGTAAATAGTACATCCTCCTTTACGTCTCACTGTTCTGTCGGCTTGGAGTATGTTATAGTTGTCAATTTGTATTTCTTTTTTGTCAACACAGAACTTACAGTTTTCACAGTTCGCCTGGCAGTCCTTTAGATGAGTTTCCGTGAGGCATGCAAAGTCTGCCTTTGTCCGGGGAATGATTTGATTTAAGGCCCTGAATGTTTGCTAGGATTATTTTTATTTTTTCTCTGCCGTTTATATATATATATATATATATATGAGATACCGGCAGAGGCATGGAAGGCACTTGGCGATGAAGGAGTGGATCTCCTGCATGATCTTATGGAAAAGCTCTGCGACCAAGAGGTGGTCCCGGAGGAATGTCGTGCCAGTATCATAGTACCCATATTCAAAGAGAAAGGGGATATACACTATACAGGAATGCTCAAATTATGGGGATATCAAGCTGATATCGCACACCATGAAGGTGTGGGAGCGAATTGTGGAGGAGGCAAGCTGAGGGAGGAGGCAAGCGTGTCGACAGAGCAATTCGGTTTTATGCCCGGACGAAGTACGTCTGATGCTATTTTTGCATTACGACAGTTGGAGGAAAGGTACAGGGAAGGACAGAAGGCATTGCACATGGTTTTCATAGACTTAGAGAAGGCGTATGATAGGACACCGAGACAAGAGGTTTGGAGGTGCCTGAGGGAGAAGATGGTCCCAGAGAAGTACGTCAGATTGATTCAGGAAATGTATAGAGGGGTTACGACGAAAGTGAGGTGTAGTGTTGGTGTGACGGAGAGTTTTGGAGTTGGGGTTGGTCTGCATCAGGGGTCAGCACTGAGTCCATTCCTATTCAACGTGGTGTTGGATGTGTTGACTGAGGAGGTTAGAGGGGTTGCTCCTTGGTGCATGATGTATGCCGATGATGTAGTGTTGTGCGCAGAGACAAGACAGGAGGTAGAACAACAGCTAGAAAATTGGAGGGAAGCATTGGAAAGTAGAGGTATGAAAGTTAGTCGGAAGAAGACTGAATATCTGAGATGTAATGTACAACCGGATGAAGGAGGGGGAGTGATGTTAACCGGTGAACTGATCAAACGTGTAGATCGTTTCAAATACTTGGGATCAACAATCGAGGCAGAGGGGGGGGCGGAGGGAGAGGTGAATCGTAGGATACAATCGGGATGGAGGAGCTGGAGAGAGGTGTCGGGAGTTCTCTGTGATCGTAGGATGCCGGTGAAGCTGAAAGGGAAGGTCTTCAAAACAGTGGTTAGGCCAGCCATGTTGTACGGAATGGAAACGGTGCCAATGAAGAAGACTAGTGACAGAAAGATGGATGTGGCTGAAATGAAAATGTTGCGATGGTTGCGATGGATGTGCGGTGTAACTAGAAGGGATCGAATCAGAAACGAACGCATTAGAGGAACGGTGAAAGTAGTAGAGGCGTCAAGAAAAGTCCAAGAAGCCAGACTGAGATGGTATGGGCACATGATGAGAAGAGAGGAGGATTACGTGGGACGTAGGGTGCTGGAAATGGAGGTGCCGGGACGGAGAAGAGGTAGACCGAAGACGAGGTGGAGGGATTGCGTGGCGGCAGACATCCGGGAGAAAAATTTGGACGAGGACATGGTACGTGACAGAAGAGAATGGAGGAGACTCAAGAACAGCGACCCCATATAGAGATGGGATTTAAGCTGCAGAAGAAGAAGAATATATATATATATATAATATATATATATATATAATATATATATATATATAATATTTAGGAGAAATCCCCAATTCCTTATAATCCCTCCTTCCCCTATCTCCCTCGCCATCCTTCGTTCCCGTTTCCTCTGCTCAAATTAGTCGGCCTCGGATACTGCTGTGTAAGGTAGATAGCTCCATTGTTCCAGTGTACTATTGGTAATTTTTCCAGTGTATTAATTTCACATTTACTACATGTATTTAAAAATAACTTCTTAATTTTTATATGTAAATCTGTATAACTTAGAACTTAACCCTCTTTTCTCAGTCTTTTAAAATTTGTCTTTACGAATAGGTTATAGAAATTTCTGTTTGTTTTTCATTCAATATTGATTTTAATTTCACATTGTTATTAAACAGCCTGAAGATGAGCGTATTGCTCGAAACGTTGCGCAATAAAGAAGACTTTTCATGGCATTTACATTTCTCCTTGTCATTGGATTTCTCCTAAATATTAAATTGAAGCTCTGTAGAAGCAACCCGCATAATTATATATATATATATATATATGTGTGTGTGTGGTGTGTGTGTATATTCGATAGTATTATAGCATTCATAAAAAATTATAAAGGAACAGAGACATCAATATACATATTAAACAGTAGAGGTAACAGCAAGGACTCTTGGCGGACTCCATGAGAATTTTAAAGCATCAGGGGCTACGTTGTGGTCAATATCGCAAACAGCGCTTCCCGTCGATTAGTGGCTAAGTTCAATACCCTTTCTGTATATAATCAAATTGTTGTAAGAATATTGGAACCTTTAATTTTCCTATATATTTGCAATATTTTGAGCTCCTGAAACGTTTTCGACTGAAGGGAGAGAAGATCGATTGTTTGTTTTGTTTTTCACATATTTTCAAAAACTTGTTGCTGTTATTACTCAAGTTAGCTTCACGGACTACGACGCTTATGACCTATACTTATGGCCAGTGGCGTACTAATGGGGGTGCGAGGGGGGCGGTCAGCCCCGGGTGACAGCTAGGAGGGGGGAGTGCCATCGGGAGAGTTGAAATACCAGTACAAGTTTTCAAACCAAATTAAAAATTCGCCAAAGTAAGAAAAAAAATTAAAAATGTTCAAACTATTACAACAGCTTAATGTTAATTTCCACTATAAAATACATTTTTATTTTTATTGGCAATACAAAATTTACAAACGAAAAATTAAATATTTGATAAAAATTACATCGAAAGCCGAACGTTTGTTGACGTTTTAGTCATCAGTTTGTTGAGCATAGCCAGCTGGCTGCAACTGACATTCCAGGTCTTGTTCACTTGACACTGTGACTCCACATACATGAGGTATGTTTGAATGTCTTGATCGCTTTCATCAAGAATTGGAGATTCGTTCTAAGGCAATGGATCAAATTCTGTCAATCTTCGTATCGCTGTTATTCAGCCAAACACTTTGGTTGTTGCAATAGAAGAAGAACTTCGGAAGTATATTCCAAATTTGACTCAGATTTTCGATGAATTCTCTGATGAAGATGGACAGCATTGCAGTTTCTGGAGTTTATTGTGAAATGGGATTTTTGTGAATCTTTGCCAAGCTTGTCACTGTGTTTGAGTTTCTTTTTGACTGTCTGTGTGTCTATTGCTTCATGTGAAAGAAGTTTTTCCAAATTGAAATTGATAAAAAATTTCTTTCGCTCGACCATGAGTCAGATAAGATTGACAAATCTGGCTTTACTTTTAATTGAACATGAATATGCAAAGAAGGTGAATTTTGATGAGGTCATTGATCAATCTGCAGAAATTAAGGCTCGAAAGCAGAGACTGTGAATCCTCTCTATTTACCTTTGAAGAATAAATAGGCTGAGCGTTGAGACTGGATTTCCTGTGTTTTTTGTATAAAATAAAATGCAGTATTACCCGTTCACTGAATTTTTAATGTCCTGCATTTTTCTTATTTCCAATTTGCTTATGACAGTACTGTACTGTTTAAAAATCTACTCGCAAACATAATATATTTTTCTGCGTGTTTAAATTTTAAAATTATTTATCGGGGGTGCCAAAGGAAGGATCCGCCCCAGGTGCCAAATACTTTAGGTACGCCCCTGTTTATGGCCATGTATATTGAACCTATTCTTCATTTAGGAAAGAAGTTCCATATAGGTCGTACGCAATTTTTAGCTTCTAATTTAAGCGGAGCCATAAAATCATTCCATCCACGAGTAACTTTAAAATGACTCCTTCTTGGCTAAAGCGAGTTACTTCCTATTTCTTTAAAAAAAAACCTTTCAATACCAGTGGGACTGTAAATGTCTCACCGTAAATAATAAAATAAATCGTACTAAACTGCAACTTTTCTATAAATGTTTCTACGTGTTTATAGTATAAATTTAGTTCATTTGCCGGAAAAGGAACTTAAAATGTGTGTGATGTAAAAGTGATTAAAGTTACTTAAATATTTGTTTTTCAATACCAATGACTCTTATACCTTTTTGTTTAGAAAAAGTATTCGTGAACAAAAAACGTAAAATGAGTAGTACTGCTGAAATATACTCGTACGTGACTGAGAACATAATGATCGCTATTAAAACAAATGTAATTCCATACAAATCATAGAATTTCTCCAACTAAATAAAAGTTCATGTATTTGACCGCATTCAAGGTTCTGATGGTTATTTTTTTTTTGGTCCGTTAACACGTTTATGAAACCGTACGGCGCTTTGTCCGTAGCACATATTCATATCAATAATATGAGAAGGTTGTATAGCCATGCATTACTTGTACAATTATGAGATAGTTGTTCCAGTTCTCTCTCTCTCTCTCTCTCTCTCCTGGGTATAGCAAAACGTAACATGTTCAGTGATTAAGTTTTATACCGCCTGGACATGATCAGTGAAGCATCTAACATTCAAGTAAGAAAAGAGAGAAAGAGAGTAAAAATTAAATGAGGGGGGAAAATATATATATATATATATATATATATATATACTTTTTAACAATGTTCATCACATCTTAAGTGGAAGCAAAATGGAAAGTTTCATAAGAATTAAGCGAAATCTCTGTGCAATACTAACTTTGGTTACTTGAGATAAGTTTGAACGACTGTTCAGGGTTAATCTGCGGGCGACCCCTCTACAGTATCCCGCCTCATTTGGGAGATTTGATGAAAGAGAGAGTTGCAGCTGGGATAGTATGAAATATAAGACTTATCTGTTGTCTCATTTCAGTTTGTTTTTATTTAATTTCTTACGTTTGTGACATATCCCTCAAATATTTCCCATTGTCTCCTATTTATATTACTGTGTATCGTTCACGTTTACGATTCAAAGAGTTCAGTTACAAGGATTGGAGTCGCGAGAAGTATATATATATATGTATGATAGAATCAGCGCTACATTCAGTTTATATATATATATATATATAATATATATATATGTGTGTGTGTGTGTGTGTTGATAAAAAAGGAAGGATTAGATCATGTCTTTGTTCTACAAAGTTTTACAATCGCTTCACTTTCCTGGAAACTTATCTTCTCAACTCTCTCTCTCTCTCTCTCTCTCTCTCTCTCTCTCTCTCTATATATATATATATATATATATATATATATATATATATATATATATATATATATATATATATATATATATAAAGAAGGCCCAACACAACAGCAAACATTTTCGTTTAATTTAGTACTTCAGACGTTTCAACAAATCTTTTGTCAACATCAGTGAATTATAAATGAAAATGAAAATGAAAAGTTTTATTGGCAGACTATAGTCCATATGACAAATATTATTAATACAATGACAGTTCATATACTAAGGATAGAAATATATACAACTGATTAGAAATAATACTGTAATGTGGAAGTTAAATGGAGCTACAGACGGACGTTTTCGTACCAAGAAGTCCATAGCTTAGAGGATAAATGGCAGGATTCATGGATAGCTTGGATGATCGGGTTGGTTGATTTTTTAATTATTTGCATTAGACTGTGTTGAGCACGTCTTGTTACCTCCGGGAAGCTCGGGACATTGCGGGTAGCAAACATTTGCGAAGCTGAGCATCTCGGGGGTAATTTATGTAAGTCTAAAAGACCCGTTGTACAGCAAATTTAGAGTTTTGCCAGAACCTTTTTTATAATTCACCCACAGTTGCTGTCCGTCGTGGGAGTAAAACTAAGCTCGTGAGTGATCGTTAGGCATCGGACCTATGTCTCTCGGATATTACTGCAAAAAGTACGAAAGAGAGTGTCTTTAGCTTCACTTGTACAGAATCGAAAGTTCCTTATGGTCATATTCGCTTTAGCACACGGGCTTCGAGATTGTTTTCTTATATCCGAGTCATCACTCAAGGAGCTGGTAATAGTTTGACCTAAATACTTAAACTCTTGTACTTCCTCAATTACGTCACCATTCATTTTAAACCTTATATCAGCTGGCTGATTACAGCTTTTAGGATGAAATTGCATAACCTTAGTTTTTGTAACATTGAAAAGAATATCATGTTTCTGCGAATACACTTCGCAGACTTTTAGTAGCCGATCCAGACCTTTAGCGGAGGGACTTATTAACACCATATCATCGGCATAAACTAAGTTATTTATCCTTGTGTTATCTATACAACATCCCACTGTTGCCTCATTAAGTGAAGCAATTAATCCGTCGATATACACATTAAACATCATACGGGAGAGCAAGGAGCCTTGTCTCACCCCGCAAGAGGAGCCAAAACACTCGGATAGTACATTGCCCCACCTAACAGTGAAAGATTGGTGGGAATACCAAAATTTCAATAAATTTAATATGTACATGGGAGCCTTCCTGTCTTCTAGTTTTGCAAATAAAATATTGTGGTTCACCCTATCATATGCCTTACTTATATCTAGGAAACAGCTATAAATAGCTGAATTACTGTCAATGTATTTAGATATTGTTTCTTTAAGTACATAGATACACAGGTCAGTTGAGTGGGACCTTTTAAAGCCAAACTGATTAGATGTCCATAGGAAATCATTTAATCGGCGTAACAAGAGTTTTTCTAGTAGTTTCGAGAAGTAGGAAGCGACAGCAATAGGCCTGTAATTATTGCTGGACAGAATGTCTCCCTACTTATTTTTGACCAGGGGTAAGATATATACCCTCATGAACTCTGCAGGGATATAGCTATGAGCCAGCATGGCTGATAGGAGCAATGATATATGCAGAATACTACGTCATTTGCATATTTTAAGTGCTCATTCGATAAGTCATCTACCCCTGACGCAGAACCAGTCTTTAACTCTTTAATTATATATATATAAACCTTAAAACCTTAAAACAAAATAAGAATAAATAAGTAAAATTACATCAATACAAAAGGGCATTAAAATCATTAAAATTAAATTAAATTAAATTAAAATTACCTCAACTGGTAAATACACAGTAATTACGTCAACTTTAATGATTTTAATTCCTTTTTGTATTGATGTAATTTTAATTATGTATTCTTATTTTGTTGTAAGGTTTTAAGGTTTATAATTCACTGATGATGACAAAAGATTTGTCGAAACGTCTCAAGTACAAAAATAAACGAAAATGTTTGCTCTTGTGTTGGTCCTTCTTTTCATCTGTAAGCTCCGTTTCTCTAAGAAGTCACTAGCTTTGATACATACATACATACATACACACACATATATATTAGTGGTGGACCGGATATCCGCATCCGCATCATTTTTAACATTCGCATCCGCACTTCTGACTGCGGATGTTATGCGGATATTACCTCTAATAAATTATGCAGTTTACAATTAAATTAGCTTATAAAGTAGCTTATAAGGCCCAGTCATGCACATTTCATATAAAGTATTAATTATTAATGAACAAACAAATATATAAACATGAAAATATAAATAGCTGGTAACACAAAAAATTGAATGAAACTTGTTTCATTGAATTTTCTGTGGCTGAAACTCTTGAGAAAGTTATTATTTTTATCATAATGAAAACATTAATATTAATTTTAATTCTTATGCATTGCCTCCCATAATAGTAATATCACGAAATTTGAAAAATTATGTCATATATTCATAATTCTATATTATATTGATAGATTAACTAAATATCCGCATCCGCGGATATTGAAATTAAAGATCCGTATCCGCAGATGTTGAAAAACTGACATCCGGTCCACCACTAATATATATATATATATATATATATATATATTGTTACCGTCCCAATATATTCCTAATGCTATTCTTATTTATAGTATTTCATCCGAGTAATATACGGTAGAATTAATCTACCTCCTTCCATTATTGCAACGAACTTCCCTCATCTCTCTTATTGTCTTTGTGACTCTTATTTTTCTTGTCTTATTATTCTGTCTCTCATTATCTCTCTTGTTTTTATTTTCACTAACATTCTCTCACTCCTTCACCTCATTCCTTTTATCGTAGATGGCAAGCAATAACCTCATCTCCGAGTACTTACGTACGTCAGTTTAACCCGTCTTATAAGCTAAATTTCAAAGCTGTTCGCATTTTAATAATCTAACCTAACCTGCGCTACGTCGTGGCCATGCCTCAAAACCAATTCCCGTCGATCATCGAAGTTAAGAGATATTGCATGGGTCTGGGATGGATGGGTGACCGTCCTTCTCATCCAGATGAATTACCGACCCGTGGTTCGGACCCCACGCGCATAAAATTTTGATATTCTTTGACGTTCCGAAGGAGGTTAAACAACCCCGCAACAACAACAACAACAACAACTTCCTAACCTAACCTAACTAAAAAAAAAAAACCTTGTGGATGAAATGTCAAATCGTAAAACGACGTCATTCCACCATATTTCACTCGTGACCAAATCCAGATTCGGTAAAAAGGTCGGCCAACTAATCGATCACTCATGATGAATTAATTGCTACCAGTAACAGCAAATCTCGCGGGAAATTCGGGAACTAAGAAGAATTTTCGTAAGAATGAGACAAGTCGAAGTTGTGACTTAATATCTAACGCAGATTACCTGATAAAACATTTTAGTAATATATATATTATATATCCAACTACTATCTATATATATATATATATATATATATATATATGTGTGTGTGTGTGTGTGTGTGTGTGAAGTCGTAACACCGCTTCCTGTCGATCAGCGAAGTTCAGCAACATTGAGTTTGGGTGATAGTTGGACAGGAGACTGTTTGGTCTCTACGTCCAGATTATAAGATTATATAGCGACCCGTGGTTCGGATCATGCACAAAGCAGTAGGTCCTCTCCTTTATATGAACTTAAATACTGCGAAGGAGGTTAAAGAACCCCGTATATACGAAAATGAAAATGAATGAAATGAAAATTAAAAAGTTATTGACAGACACTATATATATATATATATATATATATATATATATATATATATATATATATATATATATATATATATATATATATATATCGAAGTCGCGCCCTGATGACTGTTATAGTGATTTCATTCATTCACTATTTCCCAATGGCGTGGCCAGGTTCCGTTTCTTTGACTATATAAGAAGGGGATCAGCGCCCTTACGGCAGATCCCTGAAGGAGGGTCTCCGGGCCGAAGGGTTTCGGTCCGTTAACGGGAATTGCTTTTGAGAATTGGAAGATTGGGTATCAATTTGAAGTCTGACGGTTTAGAGAGAAGATCGGTAGCTTGGAATTGATTCATATAAGTCTGGGGACTCAGAACGGACGAGAGGGCGTCCTAGAAGGGGTTTCGATTTATTTCATATCTTACAATGAAGATAAAGTAACATTTTATCATTATGAAACTTGGATTATTTTTATTATTATTATTACCTCCCTGTTATATATAAAGAAACAATTGATTCATGCTAATCCATCCTATTTATCTCGCCTATATTCAAATTAAGGCTCATGTAAACCGTTGTGTTTATTTTCTACTCTGGACTTTGATAACTGGGATAAAAGAAAAACACGGGTCCACACAGTACTCCTCGATTGTGGGAATACGAAGAGTAAACTATTTCTGCATCCAGGAGCGCTAAAGTAATAACCCTCTCTCTAGTAACATCCTGACCTTGCCCGAACCACGGAGAGAGCAGGTGGGTGGGGTGGTAGGGCGGGTCGTACTCAGGTGACAACATGAATCTGAAGGAAATCCTACCATCAGGGGTGTCTAAATTATGTGTTTTTACATGGGGAATTCAAATATGAGCTTCTTTTTTGGATAGGATAACTCTAACGTACATCATTTTGTATTTCTAAATTGCCAATTTTACCCTTTTGAACCCCTTTATAATATATTAAAAGATATAAGGTAAATAATTTATATTGACAAGGCCAAATCAACTTTACATATATTTATTAATAGGTGAACTGCATGTATATCACTGGATATAATTACAAAGATCATTCTCCTGACATCTTGAACTTTGCCAGGTTGCAAAAATCCTGCTTTGACTCAGACTTGGACATCAGCTTCCTGCTGGTCTCCTGAGCCCTGATCCCTCCATCCCTCTTTTCCTGTGAGAAGTACTTAGCAGAAGCCTCAGTCACCATTTTAACAACCCTCTCAATGCTTTGTGTGTGGCAAGGCCAGTTGCGCACCTCCATGGGGGTGTTGATGAAGTTTTTTCACCTCTGAGGTGCTTAGAGAGCAGGTGAGAGGTGGCTCTGACACACCTTCTGACCAGCTGATCAAGTCACCGATGCTGGAAGCATCACAATTGATGTCAGATGTCCTTCTGCTCCTAACAGAGGAGTCCCCCAGCTGAGTGTCCGGGTCCCCCTCTCCCCTGATGGCCAGGATTCTCTCCACCCCTTCAATCCTCTCCTTCTGATCCTCAGAGCAGAGTAGTGTTTGGAGGATGATTTCACTGTGGGCATACCAAGCAGATCTTCTCACAGTTGGCATCACAATATCCAGCACCTCCTTTCTCTGGGACTTGAGGCAGTCCAGCTGAAAGAGGATGTGCCTAGGCCCTTTGATCCAGGAGTGCTTGACCTTCACGTTGAACCAACACGGGTAATACACTCCAATGATGAATTCCACAATGAATTGCAGAATCTTCAGGTTCTTTCCTTTAAGTCCGTGCTTTGACACCCAGAGCCTGAGAAGTCTGTTCGCTGTGGTGAGCCAGCGGCTGTGGTTTACTGGTCCTATCTCTAACAGAGCCAGCCCTGCAGGAAGTACTCCATCCTGACTGCACAGACAATTTTATAGCCATAGTATTGATCAGTTGAGAGATCTTGAATGACCTTGTCAGGAAGCTTGATCAGTGGAGGGCCAACAGAGATTCGGGTGAAGTTTGGATTGATATCAAAGTCTGTAGCAGAATCAAGGAGCTTTCCTATTGGCCCGGATAATTTTTTGTCTGACAGAGTAGGGCCATCAAGGTCAACAATGAGATGGCGCAGGGGAAGTTCAACAGTGTGCAGGTTGCACACCAACCAGACCAGCTTTCTCGCCAGGTGCAGCTCCAGCTTCCGCATTACTCCAGCTTTCACACCAGTGCTGACATTTGTTGAGTCTCCTCCAATGGCCAACAAGGTCTTATCATAACCCCTCTCTTTCAGCCAGGCCAGCCAGTCTGTAATGCAACTAATTTGTTCATGTACTCTAAAAAAACTAAAGAAACACATCCTAAAAATATTCTTTAGAACATTGAAATAGGCCTCATACTGCTCAGTTGTACTAAAAATGAACCACCTAATTTTAGCTCAAATCAAAGTTGTTAATTAAATTTTGCTCAATGTATCACTATAATATGCGTAGAAATAGCTTTTTCTAAAATATAACAGAATAATACTCACATGTGAACAGTAACAAAAAAAATATCAGTAGATAATCACTAAATCTATCCCCTCACTGCGAGCCGAGGTGGTAAAATAGCTTCATAAATCATGAGTCACTTCAAATATTTCACAAAACGTTTTAGAATGTTCCGAAACGTTACATTCTAGCCTCTGAGAAAGGTGGCTCAGAAAATGGCCTTATGCGCGCCAGAAAACCGTCAAAATATTTCATATACCAAACAAACTGTATGATAATTACAATTAAGTGGAATGGCACACCTTTTTATTTGAGTATTTAAATATTATTATATGAATTACATTATATGTGTTTATATGAATTAGTTAGAACAATGCTCTATGAGAGATAACGTGAGGAGCCATGATAGAAAACGTGAGAAGACATATTCTGGGGTAACTACAATAGTAAAATAATCAACAATTTAATAATAATCAACTGCAAAATGATGTAGGTTAGGGTTATCAGAATTAAATATTTTCTTCAGAATTGTGTTCTATACACCAAAATATGTCATTTCAACACCCCTCTCCATTGATTTAAAAAAATGCATAGTATGACCCGCCCTAGTGGGGTGGGAGCGTGGGTTCGAATCCCACTTCTGACACCACTTGTAATAACCTGCTCTCTCCGTAGGTCGCCTCCGCTACATGACCTTTGTCATTACGAAGGAGATTAAACAACCCCCTCCCCCCAAGACAAATCTTTAATAAGCATTTATATTAATATTTATATTAACAGTTTTTAACATTACTGTTAATTATAATCAGGGATGCCACTCCTTGGGATTTGTCCCAAGATCTTGGCATTTTCAGCGATACCTTGGTATATTGCGATTTCTTTAAACAAATATAACAAATCTTGGGATTTTAATCTTGGAATATATATATATATATATATATTATATATATATATATATATATCTTGGGATTTCTTGGGATTTTTTACAAGTGGATCTGGGTTTTTTTTTAAATTTCTGAGTGGCATCCCTGATTATAATGTCTTAGAAAAAAAAAGTTCAGTCTTTCTATTGACATTTACGCTTAAGGTTGGTTAGGTTCTTCTGCGTGTCTTATTATTTATTTATTTATTCTGACTGAAACTGACGAAGCATATATGCACACTGATTTCTCACACATTAATGATGTATTTGGATATCCACTGTAAAGGTTATCTAAGTGTGCTTTGGAATACTATCTTAACACCTTTAGTATTTTGCTTTACATGAAATACTGTTATGATATATATATATATATATATATATATATATATATATATATATATATATAACTTATAATCGAAGTCGCGCCCTGATGACTGTTATAGTGATTTCATTCATTCACTATTTCCTAAGGCCTAAGCTATGTCTCACACAACAACAAAATACAACAGATTTAAAAATCGGGTCCATTGACACAGAGAAAAAAGTATAAAAACAAAATAAACGCGGTTGTCTCCTTGACAACCAAACTAAATGATTCATTCAACCATAGAAAGACCGCGTTAACCGCGCTTATTTTTCTGAGTAGTCATGACTTAAACGGTTAAATTAACCATTTGAATGAGTTGTCACATACTTTTGTTGTTTCTGTGCATTCAGAAATAGTTAAAAACGAAATATCAAGAAACGTTTGAAGTGAACGATTAAAATTTATGATATCAGAACATGATATAATGTGACAAAAGTTAAACTCTGACGTTTCAAAAAACTATAACACTTATTCTTTTATATATATATATATATATATATATATATATATATAACACAGGGTATCCCATAAGTCTGGTTTAATAGAAAAATTTATTTTAAATTAAATTTACAAAAGTAATACATTATAGAACTAAAGCAAATGTTCAAATTTATTGAAAATGAATGGTCGGGGTGTTCGATGTCGATGGCCGTTCGATTCCACTGCCCTTGGAGTATTGGGGGTTGCCTTCCATAGACTCTCGGGCATCAGGATGGCGTCGATGCTTGGGGTGGTAAGCCATTAAATAGGGTGAATAATGAATGAGGCTGGCTTACATACTTTATTGTGATAACTAATGGGAGTAAATGAACCGGCCTGACGGCACGGGGTTTATCCAAACAGCATAGGGTTTTAGTGGTAAGTCAAAGAATCGTCCTGGGGCACGGATATGGCTCGACTCGGCCTTTTATAACGTACCGAGTCTCGCGCATGCGCAATGGACCCACGGGAAAGGCTCGTCATTCTATAACAAATTGATGTCTTTTTTGGGACCTTCTTCTGGTTGCAGGTAGAATAACGCAATGGCTAATATGTGAGTGCGTTACACTCGTGAGGAAAAGGACTCCGCCTTTTCTTCAGGAGTGTAACTCATTTCCATATTAGCCAATAAATCAATAAAATAAATTTTTCTATAAGACCGAATTTATGGAACACCCTATATATATATATATATATAATATATATATATATATATATATATATACTGTATATATATACACTCGTATATGACTTTAAATTTAATTTTTTTGTGATAATTTTAATCTAACCTAATCTAACTGAACCTTACTTAACGTGTCGTGATCTAACTGGGTATACCGAAACCAGATCTAACGTAACCTCGCGAATTTGAAACAAGAGAAGAAGAGGGAATTTTAAAATTTGTTGTATCGATCTCAGCGAGTGTTTTGAGAGAATATAATTACAATACTAAGAAATATGAAGGTTAAGAAATCTATAAAATATGCATTGAAAATCAGTGGAATTAATAATAATTGCGGCGATGATTTAAAGCACCAATTTAGTAAAGTATCTATTTACACGAAGATAAAAATGTATATGACGTATATCCAATTCGAAAAGTGCAAGAAAACAAAAGTCTCTTTAAATTTCGATTCAGATTTAATACATCTATTACAGTCATCTATTACATTTAAAACACTTTCGTGCGTAAGATATTATATTATAAGATCAAAACTGAGTGAGCGATGTATTAGAAAATACTGCCATGAATTAGAAAATAGGACAAAGGTCAAATTCAGTCTAATATCTGTATCTGAATAGAATAAAAAACGAGTAAATTAAATCTGGAGACGGAGCCATTTCTAGTTTTGATACACTGCACCAGGGTTACGTCGTGGCCACATTACGACACCGCTTCCCGTCAGATCAGCGAAGTTAAACGACGTTGAGTTTCATCAGTAGGTCAGTAGCTCGGATGATGTAGCGACCCGCGGTTCGGATCCCACGTAAAACTGTAGGTCCCCTCCGTCACATGACCTTTTCTGTTACGAAGAAGGTTAAACAATCCTAAAGCAGCAGCAGCAACAACAACAACAACAAAGGGATTGCCATGGAAACGGACAGCAGTCCATAAATAACAGATGTATGATGGAATTTAATGGCTTAATTTAATGGCTTAATCGTACATTAACTGCTACGATACCTTTTACGTATTTTCTATATAAAGACGTCTTATTTATGGAATATAAATTGAAAGATTATATTAATGCAGTAAAAACTTTAATAATAATAGAAGAGAAATGGATAATATTTGTATTGCTAATACGAATAATGTTGGTAAAATAATAAAGTAACTAATATCGAGTAGAAATAATATTGGTAAAGGAAGAAATAATAATAATAATAATAATTCAAAGGAAAAATATTTTCACCAATAATTAATTTCTTTTTTCAGATATTTATACTATTTTACTACAGGGTGTCCCGTAAGTCTGGACCCATAGGGAAAAATAATAAAATTACAAAATAGTCCAAAATTTATTACATAATCTGTTCAAAGTGTCCGCCGTTGTGTCGCACACATAGTTGAAGACGCAATCTCCACTGCGACAGCACTTTCTGAATCACAGTCGCAGAAATTTCTTGACACGCCTCCACAATGCGTGCTTTAAGGTGGAAAATGTTCTGAAGTTTGACCTCGTACACTTTGGCTTTCAAGTGGCCCCACAAATAAAACTCCAGCGGAGTAAGATCATAATAAAAAAATAATAAATAATAATAAAAATAATAAAAAAAATATTATAAATAAATTTTTGGACTATTTGTAATTTTATTATTTTTCCCTATGGGTCCAGACTTACGGGACACCCTGTATTTCAGAATTTTAAAGGCAAAATAATAGAACAGACGTAACAGATTTGATAACAGACGTAACAGAATTGATAACAGACGTAACAGAATTGATAACAGACTTAACAGAAATGATAACGGACGTAATTAAGATCTTAAAAGTTAGATTGATTTTTTCTGAAAGCAAAAAATGGATCGTGTAACGTATGATCGTCCCCAAAAAGTCCTCCTCCTCCTCCTCCTCCCCCCAAACATCTACTCTAGATAAGAATAAGTTACAACAGTTAAAATAAAATTTAATAGTAAGTCTATCGATATCGTATTAATCAATATCGTACAAATCACGACTCATTATGTAGAGACAATAAATAGTGACGTAATAGATTGTTTTTAATAGAGTTTCATATTTTTCTAAAAGTTATTAAGAATACCAGGTAAATTTCAATTTCTTAATAATAATAATAATAATAATAATAATAATAATGAATAATAAATTAATAATAAATTAATAATAAATTACACGATGTCTGAACTAAACGATGGCGTCGAGTGTAAATTATATTTATTATACAGTGATTCTTTTCATATGACAATCAGTATATTGAGTTACTAGTAGTAAAAAGGGCTTATTTAACTAGTATAGGACCTAGTCTCGAATGGTGTTTCAATTATTATATTTTGTATATAATTTTATCTTCTATGGATAAATATTTGTAATAACTTTAATCGTTTACAATATCAGCGTAAATCTTTCCTCCTGTCTATGATATTCAATCTTTCAAAAGCAGAGTGTCCAGGCATCTCGAAAACCTTGGACCTTGATTTTGGCTCTCTTCTTCTTCTTCTATGAGGCATTCCTCTCGCGAGCATTCGTCCTTGGCCCCTCCTTCTTACATAAATATCCAAAGTATTTTACAGACCCATATATAAAAGGAAGTTTTTATTGTAAATATTCTGAGATTTTGATCCATTTGTGTATGTAGAGCGAGTTATATGACTGTATCCGTAACTACAGTGGAGCGAGGACATTTGTGTGGCCTCGGGGCGGGAATACAAACTTGTGGTGCATCTTGCCCCTGATGAATCATAACCGGAGTGTCTTAAGTGCAAACAAAATACAATTTTGCACATAAAACAATACTCTTTATAACGTAATAAAACAAATTATTGCTTCTTTAAGGAGTGATGAGATACGTACTGAAGCTTTATTAGTACGTTGACCTTCGCTTTGTATACTTGACATTGATGCTGCGAGCTGCTCATACTTTGAATGGGTGTATGGGCGGAACGGTGCTTTGTAAAATAACGAAGACTTATTTTTTAACATCTCTCATATATATATATATATATATTAGTGATGGGACGATGCATCGCAATCGCAATCGCAATCGCGATACAATCGCACATTTTTTACAATCGCAATCGCAATTGCAATCGCATTTAATGAGTGCGATTGTTGCGATTGTGAATAAAAGATTTAAATCTCTACAAAAGTTGCTATGAAAGCTGCTCTTTCATGCGTACTTAAAGGAAAGTTTAGCTAACAACAATACGGAATATAAATAAATAATAAATAAGTCAAAAACAGAAATGAAAACGGGTTGCGAATTAGTTGAAAACAGAATAAAAAATTGGTTTAATAATAACAATAAGTACACCTCTTTATTTGCTCTATGTAAAATTGGAATGTTAAAAAATCAAGCTAACCCTATGGTAGGTAACGCGTTTAGGTATATTTAAAGCATAAATGAGCGTTATGTGAGGCTAAAGCTAAAACATCGCAATCGCAATCGCAATCGCGCGATTTTCAAATTCTGACAATCGCAATCGCAATCGCAACAGCGATTGTATGAAATATGACAATCGTCCCATCACTAATATATTATATATATATATATATATATATATTGTGTGTGTGTGTGTGTGTGTGTGTATATATATATTATATATATATATATATATATATATATCAGAAACAAAAATTCTACAAATCTAATTAACCTATAAGAAAATTAACACAGAATTTTAATTAATTCAAATATTAACTGTAATTTAGAACAGAACCCTTTCCCATCATCGTAGCCAATGTCGTAACTCTTCCTGTTGATCAGCGAAGTTAAGCGAAATTGGGTCGGATAGTAGATGGATGGGAGACTGCGTCCAGACTATGTAGCGACCCGTGGTTCAGATCCCACGTAAAGCTGTAGGTCCCTTCCATCACATGAACTTAGATGTCGCGAAGGAGATTAAACAAAACCAATAATTATAGTTCCTTTCCCATCAATTGCATACGCTAATGACTAAAATATATTTCCTTTCGAAACACCGAAAAAAAAGAACACTGTACCATCTTTTAGAGTTAAATATGTAAAATGAGCAAAACAAATAAAATATATGGACGTTAGGGGTCTCTTGTCAATATTGTAGGAATGGTCTCTTCTCATATCGTATAACAAACAGTTTTTGTAGACAAGAGAGAGATCTAGAAAACAATGAGAATGAATTGAGGTGTCAAATACTGTAGTTTTAAATAAAAGTTTCCTCGTTGGGGGGGGGGGGGGGGGGGGGAGTGTACGCGGCCGCGCAATCTCTTACAAATATGAATTTGAGAAACGTGCAAATGAAGGTCTTCGAGGAAGTAAAATTACGATAAAAATTCTGAAATTTTCAAAAATTCAGCAAAAATTCATAACTGGTTTAAAAACTAATCTTTCCAATCAAAAATTAACTGGCTATTTGAAATGACAGTGTATTTGGCACCCAACACCCTCCACACATACAAAAAAACAACCCAAATCTTTGGGTTTTCCAACCATTGCATTAGTATAAAAACATATTCCAACAAATTAACCAATTATGAAGTTTTGCTACATTTTTAATTTTCAGTATTTTTTCATAAATTTTCTTCTTTGTGTCTTTAGCGTTACTTTCTGGGAATCGCGTCGTGGTCGCTGCAGTGTCCAGGGCTCCCATTCTGGTAATGTAAAATTACACGCGACTCGAGGCGCCACGACCCAAGTCGTCAGTCGCGAGACGATCCTGTGCGCGGCCGGCCTTTGTGTTTCAGTGATTATTTTTGTATAAAATATCAAATGGCGAGTGATTTCAGGAAAGAAGAAAAGTATCAGATTTGGTTGGTTGGTTGGTTGGTTAGTTTGATAACTAAAAATGTAAAATTTTGTTACGTTCTTGCGGATTTTTATGAAAAACTGATGATGTATAAAACCTCTGTCATCGCGACATTTTTATTAAGAACTTTTGGTCCACGATTTTTGTCTTTTCAAAGTAGGGATGACCTTTTAATACTATTTTTGGTTCCTATTTATAGTGATAATTTGAATGAGAGTTTGGGGTAAAGTTATGGATGAGAGAGGTCGTGAATAACAAAGGCTATGGACGAGAAATGTCGAGGGAGTCAAGAATCGTTTGCATTGCATGAATGTAATGGAAGCGATCTAGGTCAGGATATTATTTAAGCCAACTTCAATCATTATTTATCCAAATTCACAGGTTACTCACACACACACACACACACATATATATATATATATATATATATTATATATATATACTGTATATGTTACACACACAGTGATCCGTGACCCGTTGCCCACGTTGGGTTTTCATCATGAAAAAGAAAAACTAGTATTTGTCATTTACCATTACTTATTCGGACTACAGTGGATTTAATTTTCCCAGAGTTCCTTCTTCCATGCACGGTCTGTGTAACATAAAAGTTTCTCAGGGGACCATTTTGAGTTGTAACATATATAATATATATACATACTGTATATATAGGACCCTATATATATATATATATACACACAAAGGATTAGGTTTACCTGTAATTAAACATGTAAAAAATTTCTATTTTATTTAAAAATAAAAATGGATTTTCATTAACGATTTTTTAAACAATGGAGTATCGACTTAAATTTTTATTTTAACTTTATGTCGCCATTTTTTTTTCAGCTACTGCGAGAATACAAAAAATTTAAAAAGAAAACAGAATTGTATATATTATATATATATGGTGGTGGTATAGATGCGTCTCGGTAGTGTAGTGGTTAGTGTCGCTGACTACGAATCCATCGGCCCCGGGATCGAGACCCGCTGACGGCAGCCGGCGCGCAGCAAAACCCAGCTATTCATCCTTCCACACAATAAAGCAAGTGGTTGGTAGATAAATGGGTACCCTGGGTGGCCTAGTGGTTAAGGCGCTGTGCTGCTGGGGGGGCGTGGTTCCGATTCCACGTTAAACTGTAGGTCTAAGGTGGAATGAAAAGCTTGACCTTCGTCAGAATGAACAATTCGGGCGGAAGCTAACCAAAGGTTATATATATATATATATATATATATATATATTAAAAGAATGCGTTGCAGTGTGTTTTAGTAAATGTTAATTTCTTCTCCTCGTTTCTCTTACAATTAAAATTTGTTTTTGCGCAACGCGCCATTTAAACCCTTCCTGACGTAGTTGGGATCTGATTGGGGATGAGTGAACTGTGACCCAGGTAGTTTCCTGCAACCCTGCTACAAGGTAGCTGCTGAATTTGCCTCTGCCAGTTAGTAACCTAATCTTCAAATTTTCAGTAACAGATCGTGATAGCTTTGGTGGTTTTCCGCGTCTACTCGTATCATCAGTTGTGTCAATTTCTTCGTATGTCTTGAGTAGGTCTCGAACGCCTGTTTGAAAACTCTTCAATTTTTACAATAATTTCCCATTGACTGTAACCTTTGCGTAACATATCATAGTATGCTTTACCCCATACGCAGTGTTGGGCGCATTACTTTTTTAAAGTAACGGCGTTACCGTTACTCGCAATAGAAAGTAACGTCACTACCGCTACAGTTACTCCTATGGAAAAGTAACGCGTTACAGTTACCGTTACTTTTATAATAAAGTAGAAAATATAGTATTTCTCAATATAAGAATATGATATATCTACATCGCAATTATAAAAGAATTTCTGAATATCGAGCAAATATTTAAGGTCAGATATACATATAATAGAATGAAACAATACCTGATTTTAGACTTATACTTAAATAATTAATAAGCAATACACTTTAACAATTTTACCATTTGAAATAATATTAATAGCGATCAACAGATCTTAAGTAAAAAACTAAAAATGTAAAATAAAATTGCTCTTTGCACTTAGTATTACAAAAACGAAAAATATTGAATAAAATACACTAAAATAATTCGCGAATAAAAAATTACAAAATGCCTAAAGGATTAATGGATTATTCATATAAGAAACAATAGAAATCTTAAAACTATTGCTGAATGTCTTTCAGGAAGACATTGCTACAATTCATTGCTATAAACCGAAGAGATGAGAGATTTGAACAAAAAGTTTCCGAGTATGATGCTATGTTTGATGTATGTACCTGTGATTGATACGATAAAGGGATTGATAGAAATGCTTGCCAGTGCAAAGTTAAAATAACAATTGCTGAGTGGGATTCTTTTGTAGGACAAAAGCAAAGATTAAACCAACTGAGGCCAATTGATAGAAAAGCTGCTTTGAGGAAAAGGTATATTGCTAGAGCTCAAAAAGAACACGAACGCCGAATGAGATCACGAGCAGAATTGACTGAAGCTATCAGAGTTGTCCCTTCAACATCACAAAAATCACAGGATGCAGCCGGTGCTGAAAGCATGGAGGTAGAGACCGATCGAGAGGATGAAGACTTCATGTCTGATATAGAGTTAATAGAGAATGAGCAGAACAGATATAACTATGAAGAGTTGGCAGTGACAGCAGATCGTTACAGAGTGAGTTGCAGGGCAGCAGCAGTAGCAATTGTTAATGCTTCTTTAAAAGATATGGGAATCCTGGCTCAGGCCAACATGATTGAAAGAAAGAAACTGGAGAGGGAAAGAGCACGAGTAGGTAAAAAATTGAGTACCAGGGTTAAATCGGAAAATATAGGAATAAAATGCATTGGCTTTGATGGGAGAAAAGAGGACACATTAACCAGGGCAGACAAGATCAAAGAAGAGCACTACGTCATTGTTAAAGAGCCTGGAAGTATCTATATAGATCATGGAAATGCTCGTTGTGTAGCAGAAGAGCTGATTATTGTAATAGTGGACTCAGAAAGTTCAGACACTCTAAAAGCTTTACTATGTGATGGCACTGCTGTGAACACTGGAAGAATCGGTGGAGTAATAAAGCTTGTTGAAATCTACCTGAATAGGTCTGTTCATTGGCTGATATGCCTTCTTCATATGAACGAACTACCATTCAGGCACGTCTACGAGCCAATAGATGGAAAAACAACAGGCCCAAGTACTTTCAAGGGTTCAATTGGAAATAAATTGAAAACTGATCTAACAAAACTGGAAGTGGTTGCTTTTTCTCCTGTTAAAGGAAACATTCATGAAATTCCATCTGATGATGTTAATGCTTTAAGCAGTGACCTAAAGTATCTCTACAATATGTGCCTAGCTGTTCAATCTGGAAATGTCTCCAAAGATCTCCTGGTACAATTCATCATGCTCGTTGGCTAACTAGAGCAAATATAATTCTTAGACTGTGTGTCAACACCAAATCCAACCCAAGATCTCAAAGATCTAGTAGAAATTATTATGCTATCTTATGCTCCATGATGGTTTTGGGTTAAGTCACATCCACTGGCATCTGATGGATCATCTAACTTTTGGTACTTTGGGTATCTGCTGCGCGACTTGAAGGAGAAATACAGATTGATCATGGAACCGGTGTTTCAGAATGAGTCATACTTTGCGAACCCCGAAAATATTCTACTATCGATGATAACAGACTCAAGAAGAGAAGTTAGAGAGGTTGCAATCCAAAGAATCATTCTCTCAAGAACTAAATTTTCTGGATCAAGAAACTTTGACCTACTTCGAACTCTTAATTTTGATTCTTCAGACTACACTGAAATGATTGAGTGGCGGAAAGAGATAATTTATCCACCTCCACTTCTGAGAAACTTTAGCAATAAGGAACTTTTGCTAGCAAGACAAGAACCACTCAAAATACCAACCTTTCCTTGTTACAGCCAAGGAGTAGAAGGCGCTGTGAATCTAGTCACGAATGCATCTGATGTACGAATTGGCTAAGAAAATCGCCAAAAATATATTCTTAACCTACTGGAATCACGGCAAAAATTGCCTAAATTTGAATGGAAAGAACAGTGGTATAAATAAACGTGCAGTGTTACTTTCAAAATAGTTTAAGTTTATGCATCGTGCAAAAGAGCACTTCATTAGGTAATGTTTTTTTCTTTTTCTTGTAGAAGACAAGTTTTGTTGTTTAATTTCTCAAAAATGTTGTGTAATTCATTAATTTGTTCCTTATTTTTTATCTTAATAATAGTATATACTCAAAAACACGTAAAAATATAATTTACTTTGAGTTTGAATAAAAAAATAAGAAATATGAGTTTAACACAGCTGAAACAATTTTTATCCGAGTTTTTAATGAAAAATGTACATTTTGGCAAATTGAAACTAAAAACCGAAAATTTTGGAGCTATTGAAGAATAGGGACCCCAGCCTTCTTTAGTTAGGCTTATAAGGCTAACTAATGAAAATATCACGACCTAACCTAACCAATCCTTAGGTTAACTGTACGCCCTTGACGATTGGTTAGGTTACGATTGGTTAGGTTAGGTCATGATATTTTCGTTAGTTAGCCTTATAAAGCTAACTAAAGAAGGCTGGGGTCCCTATTCTTCAATAGCTCCAAAATTTGTGCCGGGGGTACGAGACTTAGGATACGCGAAATATTTTACTGGGTGACTACTGTGACCCATACGAAACCCCCAACAATGCGTCACTTTTGAATACAAAATATCAACCCGCCCTAAATTGAACATTGAATGTGGCATGATTGGAACCCTTGGTTGTACTTCTTTATTCATTTACTGAATTCTTCCTCAAATACACCCAATTCCTTAATATTTACGGTATACTCGTATAAGTGTATATATTTAATTAATAGTTTCACTCACTCTTGTGCCACGGCTGTAAACCCTTCATTACTGCGTCTCTCTAATTCGTTTCCTCTCATTTCTCCCAATAATGACTTCTATTGTACGTACGAATTAAATAACTATGGCGTATTAATTATGAATTAACGTATATTGTATAATGCGTAGACTATGGCATAATAAATTAAATTGATTTCTCTCGCATTTGTCATACCTTGAATACTGAATCTTCAACTGACACTTTTAAGTTTTAGTATGCAATGTATAATAACTTCCCCAGAATGTATACTATATAAGTCATTATGTATACGTTATGTCTTATCTAATTTGATACAGTATAAGATATTGTCGACCATATTCATTCCTACGTCCACGTCCTTTCTTGACTGCTATCTTTTATTAATTTTATTAATTATTCATTCATCTACCTATTGTCTACCTATGCCCTATTAACATATCAGTCCATGTTTACTCGTGTCTATATTACGTACACAACCTATAGTGCGACGTACTGGTATGTGTACTTTATGCATTCGTACATGTCCGCTGATCATGATTACGTACGTAGCTACCTTACATGTAAATACGTTCACGTGTATGCAGGCATTTATTTAATGATTTTACTTTTTCTTTTAATTATTTAACTTCTCGCGAGATACTCGTTAATGCTGACGCAAGTGTTCGAATTCCGATGACACCGCCAAAAGCGAGCTTCTGAGTCGGAACCTTCTCTCTTGCTTGCTCCTCATTCAAAACATTATTACGTGTGTTATGTATATATATATATATATATGTGTGTGTGTGTGTGTGCACATGTACTTTATGTGTTATACTCCTAATCCATCTTCCCAATACGTCCCTGACTACCTAATTAAATCCTAGAATAATAGTCAGCCTAATTGTCTATGTCAGCGCACTAACTAAACATCTTATATTGGAATGTCTTAAAAAAAAAAACCTCCCCTTGCTTCTGCTACAAATTTATAACATTAAGATATTATGTTATATTATTATAATATACTCTATTGTTTCCATGCCAGGTCACAGGTTCGTTATCTGCTTACGTCACATAGTTAGCCACGTTCTCATTACTCGTACTTACTCTTTCTACCTAACTGTCATTCAAAGTCTATGTTACTTATGCGTTACGTTATCGTAAATGTCGTGTACTTTCAATGGGAAGTACATCGTATCTTTCCTCCGCTTACCTCATCGCTGGCTATTTAGGCTTTCAAACTATGATAACCAACCATTTTCTAATAATTCCCTTCTAATCCCCTTTAAATTATAGAACAACGGACTATCTCATGGTTAATTAATCATTTTTAGGAAAAAGTGATGAATGATGAAATTGTCTAATTAATCAATGATTAACTGATAAGAATTATTAACAATTAAATGCTTCTGAAAAGAGTAAGAAAGAGCTTTATTGTTTCTGTTGCGTGAGATAAGACTGAAGAAAACATTTTGCTCAAACATTTAGTTTGCTTTGGTTCAAGAAATCAGGCACGGGCGGATTAAACAGTTTATACACGCAAAAAGGTGCCAAATTCAAATGATACATTACAAAATTTAAGGTAAAATGCTGGTTAAATTATGAGGAAAATTAATCATTTCCCATCATTTTCTAAAAATATTTTTTGATTAATTAATGATTAAATTCGAAACAATGATTAACTTATTAAATTATTAATCAGAACCAGGCCCTAGTATCAGATATGTAAATTAACAATTTGCTAAAATTGTAATTAACTGTAATAATTTAATATGATGTAATTAATGTACTTAATGTACTCGGTGCACAACCCCGACATTATGTCACCATCCCAAATTGTATACTTAGCAAAATTAGTACCTTCTGTTCATTTTCTTGTTAATTTTTTTATCTTTCAAAATTTCGTTGCAAGCTTAAAATGTGCTTAGCATCAAGATTCGTTGGATCTCCAGCTAACGGGAGACTCGTCCTTCAGAATTGCATTTCCCTAAAATTGAGCTAATTTATTTTTTCTATTATAAAATTATTTCATTCCTGCCTTAGCCTTAGCTCGCCCGAGGAGGTCAAACCTTCTCACTTTAAATTCCTGCCTTAGCCCTTACCCGAGGAGGTCAAACCTCACTTTAAATTCCTGCCTGTATCTTCATTTGATTAAGATCTCATATATTTCCTGTCTTAACCATTAACCGAGATCATACCTCCTCCTTTCAATTCCTGCCTGAGCTGTTGTTGCGAGAGGTCGAACCTCTCCCCCGTAAATTCTGACCATCATTGGTTATCGTAAGAGGCTGTAAAGTCATGTTCCTCCTTCAGCGCCTCGTTCTGTATATACTTTGCGTAATAAAAATCATTTGAGTGAACGAAGACTCCCATTGAGAACTGAAGTGTTTCCATTCACTCCTTCGGAAAAAATTTGGTAGAAACTCTTTATCACTCTTGTTACTCAGATGCTCTACAGCTAAGACCGAGTTTAACCAAAAAGGACCACCTTCGTTGGATCGTCCAAAGTGGCAAGCGGGAAGTGGCCCGTACACGCGCGAAATATACAGTATATATATAATATTTATGATGATCATAACCACGAAGGAAAAATCAAGCCAAGAAATAGTGTTCAAGCGCTTTCGTCTAACGAGTGTTCCTGAGAATCTCATTGCACGAAAGCGCTTGAGCACTATTTCTTGTTTTAATTTTCCTTCATGGTTATTTTCATCATATATATATATATATATACACATATATATATATATATATATATATATATATCTTTCAAATGTTCCACGCGATTATTCCTCATTTCACGAAGGTCAACCTTGTCGCCCCTATATATATATATATGTTTCCTCAATAAATGGCGACTTTATAAGAATCATCTGGTATTAATTTCCATGATTATAGATATTATAAATTATAAATGGTTTATAGAGAAGAAAGAAGGTAATTACGTAGGATTATATATATATATATATATATATATATATATAACCTTGGTTAACCTTGCTTTTGCTTCCGCCCAAATTGTTCATTCTGACGAAGGTCAAGTTTGTCACTCTACCTTAGACCTACAGTTTAACGTGGAATCCGAACCACGCCCCACCAACAGCCCAGCATCTTAACCACTAGGCTACCCAGGGTACCCATTTATCTACCAACCTTCCAACCTTTTTTTTAATTGTGTGGAAGGATAAACAGCTGGGTTTTGCTGCGCGCCGCCTGCCGTTACCGGGTCTCAATCCCGGGGCTGATGGATTCGTAGTAGTTAGCGACGCTAACCACTATATCACCGAGGCGCATATATATATATATATAAGGTAAAGGTAACATCCACGTCTCATATTCCCCAAGGAAGTGAGGAGTAGGGCCCCCGAGCCTTGGTCACCTTAGTCCGAGTCAATTAAAGAGGGGTGGCCGGCCCATCGCTTCGTCGGGACGTAAGATACAGAAAACACAAACACCCAGCTGTAGGTAGCAATAGGGTTCGAACTCACGACTCAGCGGAGTTTCAGGACTGCCGAATGGCGCCCTAACTGATCGAGCCACCGCTTCCCGGAGATCAGCGACGTTAAGCGACATTGTGTCTGGGCAGTAGATAGATGGGAGACTGTCCTCCGCGCCCAGATTATGTAGCGACCCGTAGTTCGGATCCCCCGTAAAGCTGTAGGTCCCCTCCGTTATATGACCTTAGATGTTGCGAAGGAGATTAAATAAACCCCGTGAAACAAACAAACAAACAAACAAGAGTCTACTAATAGATATAAATACAGATCTAAAAATATACCCTTTGATGCCCATGGTTGTACATTTGACCATACAATTTTAAGAGATTTTAGTCCTTATGGAGAATAACATAAGGTATAAAATTGTTTTTAATCTTAAACATAATTTGGGCATGAAAGGGTATATTAACTTAAAAAAGCGAACGATATTGAAGAACGAAGTACGTACCAATTAATCGTTAATTATTAATTTATAAACTGGTGAAAAGGATTTACAAGATCTATTTACGAGGATAAAAAAGGCTTTGCCTCAATCAATGGCGTCTTTAATAATTTGGTATTAATTTCTACAATTAATTATAGATACTAGAAATAGTTTATACTCGTACAGAAGAAAGACGGTAATTATGTAAGATTACGATATATATATATATATATATATATATATATATATATAATGCGCCTCGGTGGTGTAGTGGTTAGCGTCGCTGACTACAAATCCATCGGCCCGGGTTCGAGACCCGACGGCAGCCGGCGCGCAGCAAAACCCAGCTGTTCATCCTTCCACACAATAAAAAAAGAAAGTGGTTGGTAGATAAATGGGAACCCTAAGTGGCCTAGTGGTTAAGACGCTGGGCTGCTGATGGGGCGTGGTTCGGATTCCACGTTAAACTGTAGGTCTAAGGTGGAGTGAAAAGCTCGACCTTCGTCAGAATGAACAATTCGGGCGGAAGCTAACCAAAGGTTACCAAAGGTGTGTATATATATATATATATATATATGGCGTATAGGCACAAAATATTTCCAATCTAGTTATGGATTTGATGTCTCGCTTCTAACTTTGTATAAATAAACGTTGACAATTTCGTCAAAATAAGTTAATCTCATTTTGAATTTAATATTGCCTTTAGTTTGAACGCTCTCCTTTCTCCATTATTCTTTATAATTTGATAAAAATTTACAAACTTACTAAATTCGAGTCGGTTACACGCGCACGCACACACACGCACACACAATATATATATATGTGTGTGTGTGTGTGTGTGTGTGTAGAATACAGGAGAGAGAGAAAGAGAGAGAGAGAGAGAGAGAGAGGTTAATGAAGAGTTAACTATTGCCTTTTCTATTAAAGCACATGCTAAAACGAGATACGCTCAAAAGTTGCACTTAAAATGGAATATTTTGGTTTTCTGGATGTAGTGGTAAGTTTGGGACCGCCGCTCACTCTAGCTGTTGCTGGGAAGGGGGGGGGGAGGTGTCTTTTCAGTTTGAAGCACTGTGAAAAAACAAAAGAAAATAATATTTGTTGGTAGAAAATGTATATATTTCTTAAGAAAAGTACATTTTAGGGTGGAGAAATGTATATTAGTTTAACGAGAATAGATTGTCTCGTAAAATATTCTCAAAAAGGTATTTATTTGTGTTCTTTCGACGCCAAACGAATTCACAAAAAATGTTTCATCTATTTCAACTGTACAATTTGGACCTCCGATTTTCATTGGGTGTTTTAGAACTATTTCGGCGCAAACCTGGTGCACGTAAGAAAGTTAGGTTAGATTAGGTTAGGCTGAGTTAGGTTAGGTTAGGTTATATTCCACTTCTCCACCCTAAAATGTACTTTTCTTAACAAATATATACATTTTCTATACCTAGAAATATTATTCTCTCTTGTTGTTTTCGCAGTGTAGACCGAAAAGATACAATGGGGGCGAAACCTATTCTGTGCAGCACGTTAAATTACCTCTCTCTCTCTCTCTCTCTCTCTCTATATATATATATATATATATATATATATATATATATATATATATATATATACTACTGAATTCATAATCTACAGGAATATATTTTTTCTTTTGAAGGCTAAAAAAAGCACATTATCATTTTAATTATGGCGAAAGAGAATCCAAAACCATTTGTTTTTTCAGTGTTTCTTGACTCTTTTTATTGCATATTACACTCCCCCTGATTTAATACGGGAGGGAGGTGAGTAATAGATAATACATGTATTAGATGAACAGATATTACTCTTACTATCCCACTTTACTGGGGAGTGGGAAAGTAGTGGATGGCTAAGAGAGGAAAAATGCTTCTTTTTTTTTTTACTTTTGTGGAAATGAGCTTCTCTAAGAGGAATATTGTATTTATTACCTACCATTAAAAAAGCAAAGGCGGGGGAGGCTTAAGGCTCTTTCCCAACCAATTATAATTTTTTGGGCAGATTTTTTTTGATTTTCAGAAAATTTTCTTTCGATTTTTTTTCCGTCGGCAAACTTTTTTCCGCAACTATACGCAATAACTATATATAAATGTTCAAAAGTGAAGTATATAAATAAAAGGAATTTCGAGGAAGTCATTATCGTCATACAAAGGCGATTATGATCATTATCACAGAAAATTCTAAGATGAAATATTTTTCAGTTAAAAGGAAAGTTAACAGGAATGAGTTATATATATATATATATATATATATATATATAAAGCGAAGCTTTTGTGGTAAACTTGTCCCGTTCGTCATGCCAATTCAAAACAAACTGAAAAAAAAAAAAATTTTAAGTTTAAAACTCTCTGGTCCCCGCCAGAAAGACGACGTCATTAGAGGACAAAAACTAAGAAAAAAGATAAAAAACAACGAACTAAACTATTAACAATGCTGACACTCTTTTTCTCTGAGCGATAAGAACCTAACTTTTATTTACATTCATTTTCAGTAATCTTTCATTTTGCCTTTTACTGTTTTTTTTTTTTATTCTCCGATTTACCCAGAAACACCACGTCATCGGCATACGTCAGACGCAACAGCTTTATTCCTTTCTAAATTAAGATTTATTCCTTTCTCTCTCATTCTTGATTTCATTTCACTCATTACCTTATTCATATTTACATTGAACGGCTATGGCGACATCGCGCGGGCGGACCTATCCTACTCCGATATCAATATTGAGCGAGTCAGTTAATTTACTCTTGACTCTTTAGGTAAGACTACTAGTACTACTACTGTACCCACATAAAAACCTTTCAGTGTATTCAACAACTTACCACTGATACCATACACTCTGAGCGCTCGCTACGAGGGAAATTATATCACGTTTTCATACGCTTTCTCCAAATATGTAAATATCGTATACACTTTTTTTCTTATCACTTAGTGTCTCATTTAGCTGCCTCACCGAAAACATTTGATCTACACGTCATTTTCTGTCTTTCCTATAAAGCTTCTTTGTTCATCTCCAACCGAAGGATGCGTAATTCTCTCTATGAACACTTTTCCGTATACCTTTCAAGCTATACGTAAAAGATTTACACGCCCGTAATATTTACATTTACTTCTTTCATCTTCATATGCACGCATTGGTACTGGAGCTTTCATCTAAATAACTGGGACACAGCCACTTCTCACGCATCATTGTACCTCCAAATTTAACCATTTCACTACATACCCCCATTAATTCCTGCCGACTTTCTTTTCTTCAGATTACATACTACTCTTTCAACCTCAACTAATGTGATGTCTTTTACGCCCTTATTTACGCCTTTCGATACACTATCAAAGCATTTATATTTACTCCCTGTTCATTACCAGCTCACTAAAATAGTCTTTAAATTCCTCGTACATCTACTCATCCTGCGCTATCACATTGCCATTCTTATCTTCCGTATGACTAGTCATTCCACCAGAGTGACCTTTGCACCTTCTCACTTCTATTCCAGACTGATCATTCTGTTCTCCGCATATGCTCATTCATTTTCATTCGTCTTCTGTACTCTCGTTTTACTTCTTTTTAACACTCCCTTAACATTCTTCTTATATTCTTTGTACAACTCATTTCAACTTCCCACTTCCAGACTGCGTTTGTAACATTCTTTCCCAGACGTTCTTACTTTCTTTCACTTCATTCTTTACCCGATTGTTCCACCGTGCAGTCGCCTTTCTTCATTTCGCTCCCTTTCGTACACACCCACATATACACCAAGTATTGTCCTCATTAAACACTCCTAATAACTTCCATATATTCCGTACCTCCATTTGTTCATCAGTTATTTCACCAAGGATTCGCTCTATTCTTCTTCTATGCTCTGTTTAAAACACTTCATTCGAATTCAATCCTTCAACTTTTATTCTCTCTCTCTCTCTCTCTCTCTCTCTCTCTCTCTCTCTCTCTCTCTCTCTCTCTCTCTCTCTCTCTCTCTCTCGCAGATCAGGGGCCAGGAGAACTACTTTGCTTCTGCAAACCGGGACGGGAGGAAGGTAAGGTGCTTACCTGGGCGGGGAACGGCGCACTTAACGAAGGAGGTGGAGAAGCTGCGCGTGGCTAGTCGGAGGACTGCGATCGTTGTCCACGCTGGTGGCAACGACCTGTTCCTCAAAGGCGGTAGGGTAAGTCTTACAGAAGGGATCATCACCGAGATCATGTCTCTTGCGGATGATCTCAAACTGAAGACAGACAGGGGAATGTTGATGGGTATTTTACCGCGGATGAATGCCAGTGACCACGCGCTCAGTAAGGTCATTGGCATTAACGAGAGGGTGCAAGACTTGTGCGTCCCACTGGGCGTGAGGTTTATTGACCCGTTCGACGCATTTTCGGGTAGGTGGGACCTTTACCAGAGGGATGGTGTCCACCTCAATGACAAGGGTAAAGGTGTGCTAGGCGCGCTGCTCGACCGGCACCTATACAGAATGGTGAAGTCGAGCCCGGGGAGAGATGACGGGCCCCCGCCGGGGAGAGATGATGTTGAGCCGGTGGCGGACGTACCTTCAACTGAAGGGTGCGACCAAGTGCAGGTGGGTGACCCTCCTTCCACGTTGGAGGGGGCTCAGGCTCCTGCGGAAGTTGCCCCCTCGTTGGTGAGGGGTTCTTCAACTCCCGACAACCCTGGCTGTTCGGGAAAACGGGTCGTGCTAGGGGGCGGTCAGAATAGGGAAGGCTCCCTCCGTGCAATGCTTTTTAATGCTAGGTCGATTAGGAATAAGTTTTGCGAGCTACGGGCGCTCTTAGCATCAGAATACCAGGATATCGTTGCTATCACCGAGTCCTGGATTCATACTGATCGTAGGGACTACGTTGGGGAGTTCGAAATTCCTGGGTATAGAATGTTTCGCAAAGACCGCACCCGTGAGGAGGGGAGAGGGGTGCTAATATACGTGAGGGACACGTTGAGTCCGGTTGACTGCCAGTTCCGGTCGGAACGGGAGCTGCTTGGCGTCGATCTGAACGTGGGAGGGACGAACTATAGGTTAATCTTGGTGTACAGACCTCCGCATCTCCTCCTCGAGGAAGATACAGCCCTGTACACCGAACTCCGTAGCCTGCTAGGGGATAGGGTGTGTGTAGTTTTAGGAGACTTCAACTGTCGCGGCATAAAGTGAGAAGACAGGACTGCTGATGCTGAAGGGAGGAGGCTAGTTGACTTTGCTGATGAGAACTTCCTCACTCAGTGGGTCAATGAGCCTACACGAGGCGAAAGCGTTCTAGACTTAGTATTCACGACCGAAGACAACCTCGTCATTGGCCTCACCGTTGACGAATCGTTGGGCGGGAGTGATCACGGTCTGATTAGGTTCCGTGTGTGCGTCCCTCGGGTGAAGCGTAGTAACTCGAGAGGCAGTAAGCTCGATCTACGGCGGGCGGACTTTGTTAGCCTCCGGGATAGCGTAGGTGAGATGGGGTTAGAGGTCGGCGGCGATGTTGAGGGAGTGTGGAGTGCATTCCAGGATCAGTTTATGGTGCTGCAGTCTGCTGCCATACCCTCAAAACCGGTCAGCTCTGCTTCAACGCAGCCTAAGTGGTTCAATCGTGACATCGCTTCGGCTATCTGAAATAGGAAAGTAGCGTATAGGAGGGCGAAGGCCAATCGTTCCCATGAGAACACTGAAGCGTATGTCCGCCTGTGTAGGGAAGTGAAGGCGAAGGTTAGGCTAGCGAAACGTAACGAAGAACTACGGGTGGCAAGCCTCTGCAAGCAAGGGGAACCCTAAGGAGTTCTTCAGTTATGTTAATAGTAGAAAACCCATTAGAAGCATGATAGGTCCGTTAAAGGATCGAAGCGGCGTTCTGCGGACCTCCGACGCGGACATCGCCAATGTGCTTAATGAGTACTTTGCGGTAGTGTTCACCAGGGAGGACACCCGCATCATCCCTGAGCCAGGCTTCAGGCACGAAGGTGTTGGCCTGGATAGTGTTCGATGTACCGCACCCAGTCGTTGCCGATAGAATAGACAAACTGAGCGCGTTTAAGGCTCCTGAGCCAGACCAGTTTCTCCCCAGAGTGTTGCGGGAGGTGCGCGACCAGGTGGCTCCCCACCTGGCTACAGTCTTCAACAAATCGTTGGAGACGGGCCAGGTGCCTGATGACTGGAGGGAAGCCTACGTGACCCCTATCTTTAAGAAAGGGGATCACGAAAGTCCAGGGAACTATCGTCCCATTAGTCTCACTTCAGTTATAGGTAAATTATTAGAGGGGATAATAGCCGATAGGATCGTTGACCATTTGGATTCCTAGAAGCTGCTTGGCGACTCCCAACATGGGTTTAGACGGCATAGGCCGTGTCTCACCAACTTGCTCAAGTTTTTCCACGTCATGTTGAGTGAGTATGATAAGAGTAGGGCGATTGATATACTTTATCTCGACTTTCAGAAAGCCTTTGATAAGGTACCTCACTGCCGGCTAATGGCGAAAGTGCGCGCGCTGGGTATCGGTGGGGAAGTAGGTAGGTGGATTGAAAACCGGCTGAAGAATAGGCGGCAGAGGGTTGTAATTAAAGGGGCTAGTTCAGGTTGGGCCTCGGTCACTAGCGGGGTTCCTCAGGGTTCCGTTTTGGGGCCGCTGTTGTTTATCATTTACTTAAATGATATAGACGGTGGCATCGTCAGTCGGATCGCCAAATTCGCTGATGGCACCAAGCTTGGGGCCAATGTTGGGACGCCGGAGGCGATCGAGAAACTGCGTGCGGACCTAGGTAGGATAGGAGAGTGGTCCGAAAAATGGCAAATGCCGTTTAACTTGGGTAAATGCAAGGTGATGCACATTGGCTACGCCAATCCCAAGTCGGACTACTCGATGTTGGGGAGTAATATCGAGGCGACTGATTTGGAAAAGGAATTGGGTGTGCTAATTAGCAGCGACCTTAAGTTTATGAAACAGTGCGTAGAGGTGGAAAAGAAAGCCCAGAAGCTGTTGTGTTATATCAGGAGTCAATTTCAGTTTCGGAACAAGGAGATTGTGCTCTCTCTGTCCAATTCCCTGGTTCGGCCGCACCTGGAGTATGCTGTGCAGTTCTGGTTGCCCACCCTCAGGAAAGATATTGAGAGGCTGGAGCGAGTGCAGGCGAGGGCCACAAAGTTAATCCCTTCCGTTAGGCATATGGGCTACAATCGACGGTTACGCACCCTGAACTTGTTTTCGCTGGAAACTCGGGGGCTGCGCGGTCAACTGATCGAGGTTTTCAAGCTCTTACGCGGGTTCAACGATGTCGATTTTAGAAGCATGTTTAGTTTAAATGATAACCCAACTCGCAACAATGGTTGGAAGTTGGATTTGAAACGGTTTAGGACTAGTGTGTGTGGGAATTACTTTACGTATAAAATCTGTGACACGTGGAACAGGTTACCTTCAGAAGTTGTGAACAGTTCCTCTGTGGATCAGTTCAAGAAATGGTTAGACCAAATCTTGCACACTATTTGAGGGTGTAGAAAATTTTCCCTGGCACCCGTTGCCACTGGTACCTCCTCGGTATGGGCCGCAAGGCCTTTTGAGGTACTTCTTTTCCCTGTAACTCCTTGTAACTCTCTCTCTCTCTTAACAGTTTTGATAAATTGGAAATGAATGAGTATAAAACTGTTTTAAACGTAAAACAAAAGCTATTCGCTTTAATTGGAAACGTTGTTATCATTTAAGATTGTAAATATTGAGAAGAAAAGCTTTAATGTGATAGATGAAAGTGCAACAGAAGAATAGAATCTATATACCATGTGAGTTAATGAAGAAATGAATGCGTAGTATGACGTAGAAAAAGAGGAAAGAGAGTTTATCAAAGATTACAGTATAGTATAGTATTATCAACCGCTGATCCGCGGATCGATACCGAACCGTAATTGGATTTTTACTGGTCCGCGAAATTCCCAGAACAAATAATGCTATGGGCAACAATGCTATAGGAAGATTGGCCTAATATTCATCGAGGACGATTTACTTACGCTAAATGCGTAACCTTTCTTGAAACTAATTTCCTTCCATCGTTTCAACAGTGCGTCTTATAAGCTGCGATAAGGTTGAGCCACGAGTCACAGACCAAAACTAACACTCTGTGAAAGAGGAAAAAGGGGTTGCAAGGGGTTCTGACGCGAACTTTTTGAACTTGTCAGAACACAGACTCTACGTAGCAACGTTCTAGCCTTTCATGAAGCTCAAGGAACAGCTGACTATTTTTCCCATACCTCTTATATACGTGTTACTATCATATGGTAAAATTCACTTACGTTTATAAAGAACAAGTCTGTGAAATGCAGTCATAAAAAGAGTCTCAAAAGAAAAGTTAATAGTTACATACACAAGAAGAGTATGAATATAAAGGAAATTATATAATGAACAGCCAGAAGCGAGGAAACAATTATAGAAAGTATAGGAAACAATAAACTTTGTCCTTTGGTATAAATGACAAAGCGTAACGTGCCATGTTATATAGTGCAAGATGATCAGTTACGTGGGACGAGAAATGTTCTGGGTAAGTGGAGGAAAAATAGGAAACTATTGGGATCAATGCGAATGCACTGAAGATAGTGAATTTTGTAGAATAGTTAACATCACTGGACTAGATGAAGAACCTCTGCGCAACCATACGGGGCAACAAATATGTAAGGAAAGTATACATCATAACATTAAATGTTGATTTAATAAAGGTATGCAAGATAGAATTTATTAATTAAAACAAAAATAGAGAAGTAAATATATAAACCATATGTGAGCATTTGGGTAAAAGCTATTGCGGATATTAGAAATGGTACAGGAAGGACTTATAGGATAAAGGAAATTTTGCATGGTCAACTGTTTGAAAGCAAAACAATGTTTGTAAATCTGTTTATTTCTTGCACACTTCGAGATAAAAACAAAGTTTTTTAACTGTTCTATCAGTGTTTCATTAGGGTCATTTTAAGAAATTTAAAATGTAAGATTTAACTCCGAATTAATAATAGTAATATTTTGAGGCTGTTTAGCCTCCTTCGTAACAGGAAAGGTCATGGGACGGAGGAGATCTACGGCTTTACGTGAGATTTGAACCACTGGTCGCTACATCATCTGAACATTTAGATTTGCGGCATGGGACTTGAAATCTATGTAGTTTGAAGAACATATTACCCTAATCTAGGAGCCGCAGTCTAAGTATATCCGTCACGTAATGTCGAATTCTGGAACAGCTAAGGCTATAACAACTGCAATAAAAAAAAATTTTGGAAACTACGATACCGGTACAGCTGATCTCATTGCTGTTGGCTGTGATGGAACTGTAACGAACAATGGGGCAAAAGGCGGGGTGATTAGACCTCTGGAACGGCACGTTTGCATACCATTCCAATGCCTGGTGTGTATGCTGCACATCAATGAACATTCACTTCGCCATCTATTCCAGCACCTTGATGCGATATTAGCGAGGCAATCGTCACATGCGAGTAACTACCGGGCGTGAAATTTGACTCAATTCCTGTGAATTTTCCGCGAGGCTTAGGCGACGTGGAGCTGAGCACAGACCAGTGGTATTTGTGGGGCATAGTAAAGCAGTGTCGTCTGGTTACTACCCGCCTGATTTGGAAAGGCGCCAGCCAGTTCTTCAACCATTTGAAGTTGGTTAACAACCGTCAATCGTATCCTGTTGTTATATGTATCGACGGAGAATCCATCAACAAGCCTAAAAATATTGACCAAATCCGTCAGCAAAGTATACGCTCCAGTTTGCCTTCGCATGGAAAAAAAAAATCCTACAAGCACTGATGGAGCCAAACATCCGTGGAGCATAATTCACAGCTCAATATACAACTTGAAAGCAGTTGTTGACCCTGTCACTCTGCGAAACGGGTACTACGGTCATCCAAAAAATTTGCTCCTGGCAATACTGACGGATGACATTGAGCACATCAGACTGCTGGTGCTTTGAAAAATAATTATAATTGCTGCTCGGAAGGAAAACCATGCGGGCGTGAGACGATTCACAGTTCGGAAACTGAATTTTCGCGCTCCAAATTATACCGAATTGATCACTGATTGGCTGGGAGGCTGGAACCGCCTTTGATTCAGCAGCATGCCACCGATGAAGAGCTGCGTCAATATGTGAGCCGAGCAGAGGCAGCACCTAAGTTGGAATTTGACAACTTTCCATGTCACATAAACACACACACGCTGCTGTTTGTGGCTGAAAGTCGGTACGGTTTCATTTGTGCACGAGTTCAAGCAGGATCCATCATACCATACTCCAATAGGAAGTCAGAGTACGGGTGTGAGTGAACCTACCCATAATGGTAGGATGGTTGGGATGGGTGGGTTTTGGGTAATTCCAGCTTAAAATTTAAGTTCAAATTAACGAAGAGTTGCACAATTACGATCTATAGTATGCTGAGCGGTACTCTTGTAGTTTAATGTCGTAAATTAGGTAGGTGTACTTTTAAGTTGTGTTTAAACGTCGCAAATTAATTTTGTTTTTATTTTTATTATAGAGGTCGTTTTAAACATGGCAGGTTAGGTTAGGTTAGGTTGCGTAATAAATATAAAGAAAAACCATTTAATCATTTGATAATTTGTTACTCGATAATATTTGGTCTGAATAAAATCAGTTTTTTTTTGTTTTGTTTTTTATTTAATTGATTTGGAAGTTAAATTTCCTGGACGAATTTGTGATGTTAAACTACAAAATTGTCTGCTCAGCATGTATGGACTTTACCTGTTGTCTCTCTGGGAAAAAAATCAAGGTCACAGCGGCATCTGAAGATGATAGTAGTTTAGTGCAAAAATATTTTAATCTGTATTAATACATTAACACTGCCATTTGGCAACTTTTGCACCCATGTAGAATTTAAGATTCCAATTTTAGTTTTACCTATATGTTTCGCGCCACTCTTCGACTTATTGGTCAATTACGTCGGTCGTGCGCCAACCAGTCACCGACATCCTACAGAACACGTCCGAAACACTGGAAATGTTATATTTTTGGGTGGTTAAGGGCAATTGCATTATAATGTACGTGTTTTATTTCAACTGAGAACACGTACTAAATGTACTTTTACTTTTAATGTAATTTGTACAACGCTTGTACCTTGTTAAAATTCACTTTAGTTTATATCCAAAATTTTAGCGTTTACCATACGTCAAGGGCGTACAGTTGACCTAACCGGGCATTTAATTTAATTTATTATTATATTTGGCACTGTAAAGCAAAAAACAAGAATACATGGGGGCCCTGATCTTCAGGTGATCCGAAATTTCTAAAGCTAAGAACTATAAACAAACAAGTGTGTTAACATTTACTCTTACATAAAAATTTTACACCTCAACAATTTTAAAATTATACAAAGTATAAAATTTTTAAAAATGGAGGAATTCTTTCGTTGGTCTGAGCCTTTAAATAATATGAAGAAAGGAAAAAGATATTCTAAGAGTGAATCGTTCCTTTTCCTCTGCCATTAACTATTAAATTAACTTTAAATGAATAGAATAGAATAGAATAACCTTTATTAATAATAAAAAAATAAATAAATTTTTTCAATTTACAATGACATGAATAATTGTGAAGCTCGACTATTATTTTATTTAATTTGGCCCTTAAGCTTTAGGCTTTACTGGGCTCTTATTAAAACTAAGCAGCTACTTGTTATTAATTAATAATTAATAATAATAAATAAATAAATAAGTAGATAAGTATTATTAATAGTTAAAACATGTATTATAATATTAAACAATATTAAATGGACAATATTAAACAATATTAGTGGACATTAATCCTAGATTTTTGTTAGTATGCCATTATTAATCGGGATTTCAACTAGGTTTTAAACAAATTTACATCCACAATATTTTTTATATCGGCATGCAAGTCACTCCATAGTTTCAATCCAATGAAAATGGGTAGTTTTTGAGATGAAGACAATCTAAATTGAGGTATAACAAGCTTTGATCTATTTCTGGTCTGATACGAGTGGATTTCTTGGTGAGTTACAAAATATCTATTTACCCATTGCAAATTAATGATTTTGTTCTTACACTCGTAAATAAAAATAAAATGTGCCAGTTTGGTTATATCGTTGAGCTTTAGTAGGTTTAGCTCTTTAAATAATGCACTAGAGTGATCAAGGAAATCAGCATCAGATAATAACCTTATTGCTCGTTTTTGGATGACAAAGATACCATTTAATGCGTTGTTAGCGGAGTTTCCCCAAATAAGGGTGCAGTATGTTATATAAGGAAGAACAAGAGTATGATAAAGAGTCAATAAAACTTGTTTAGGGACTACATTTCTAAGTTTAAACATTATAGTACACTCCTTTATGGCGATTTCATTAACATTAAGTTCATGAAGGTATACATTTCTTTTATTAGTAAAAATCATGAAATTTGTTTTACTGGTATTTAGGAAGAGTTTATTGGTGGTCAACCATTTCATTACACTGATGAATTCTGAATGAAATATATTCTTAGCTGTATTAACATCTTTGCAAGAAAAAGAGACAGTTGTATCATCCGCAAACATTATGAACTTCAGTATATCAGATGAACGTGGAAGGTCATTTACATATAATAAAAATAATAGTGGACCCAGAACTGAGCCTGTGGCACACCATGTTTGACAAGCGCTTTAGTTGAGCAAACCTTATTTACTGATACAAAATGATATCTATTGGACAAATAACTTTTAAACCAATCACTGATTGCTCCTCTAAAGCCGTAACAATATAATTTATTAAATAGAATATTATGGTCTATTACATCAAACGCCTTACTCAAATCCATAAATATTGATATCATTATGTCTTTGTTCTCCTTAGCTATATTTACATTTTCCATAAGATTTAAAATAGCCATTTCCGTTGTTTTATTATTACGGAAGTCATATTGATTTGGAGATAATAAATTGTAGGATGAACAGATATTTCTTAGTTTAACTTTGTAGATAATAATAATAATAATGTTTTGGTTCGTTTAACCTCTTTCGTAATGGAAATTGTCACGTGACCGAGGGAACTGTACGTCTTCACGTGGAATCCGAGCCATGTAGGAGTCGCTACTTCATCTGAACTAAGAGGACGGTCACCTAATCAACTACTGAATAGACGCAAAGTCACTTAACGCTAGCGCCCGTAGTTCAGGGGGTAATAATACCGTTTAATACCTGTAAGCGAAGTAAAGACGCTTAGGTGGGGGGGTTCTACTCCCGATGAAGCTGGTTAATAATAATCCAGGAGTTTGGCCTGAGTGGTGTGTCAGATTCTGGCCCTTTCAACTCATTATTAACCTTGCTAATATAACGGAAAATTGTTTTGCGACATGGTCACGACGTAGCGCTCTTAACGGAAAAGACGGTCGCCCATCCAACGATTGAACAGACTCAATGTCGTTCAACTTCGTTGATCTAACGGGAAACGGTGCTGCAACGTGGCTATGATGTACCCCTCAAGTTTAACGTAAAATGTAAAAAAACTTTACTATGCATCAATTAAGTGTTAGTAATTAAATATAAGAGGCAAGGTTAGGTTCCTAAAAAATCAGAACGGTTTATGAAAGCCTTCAGGAATTTCCTTTCTGGTAGATTTTAAAAAAATATATTATGATTAACGCTATTATGCGGTTCGTTAAAATAAACGAAAAACAATTATAAACCAATAAGCAGATCTTTAGGATTCTTTCCATTTTATCTGCGAAGAATCCTGTGGTTTAACGTGAGGGTTTTTATAGAATTGAAACACTTCAGGACACATCCTAACATTCCAAGATCACTACTTCAACTGCGTTGATGTCGCAGTGTCCAAATTGTAATGAAGGAGACAAAGTTCGTTAGATTACTCATACTGAGTAAATTCAGTCACCTTCAGTAATTTCCGATACCTTACGAATTATCCGCTGAACGCATTTGAAAAATCTAAAGTGCGCCGCGGAATCTTTGTGAGAGTCAAACTCTGAAACGCAAATAATGTAATTGGTTAGAATCAATCACACTATGGAAAATGATTTTCTATTAATAAATTTTAATTTCCAATAGCCATATCAGTTAAAACCAACTAAAATTTTATCCTAAATAGTTTTATACTCAATAGATTCGATCAAATTGAGTGGTGAACTAAAATTTAAGTTTTAACCTTTAGGTCAAGGATGCTCAAAGTATAAGATTCGCGGGCCAAATGCAGCCTGCATGCGAAAACAGAAATGTCGTTTTAGCCACCCTTTTCGGGTGGATTAATGACGTTGTCTTGGATGGAAGAAACATGCATTTAATCCTCCCATCTCGGCTGCTGAGGGTTCTGCTGCAGAGTGGGGAGAAGCATTGTCCAAAAGAAGCAGTGCTTTGACACCCTTTGGTACAATGTGAAGAGTATCTTTCTGAAAACGTCTGACTTCAGAAACAAAATGCCTGCGAAACCACTCTTCAAATATTTCACGCGTAAACCAGACATTCTTGGACGACATAAATGACAAGCAGTCTGTGTAGGATGTCCTTAAGCAATTTTGGTTTACGTGACTTGCCCACAATCACTGATTTCAGCCTGCGGCTGTCATCTGCATTGGCACATAAAAGTGCAGAAAGCCTTTCCTTCGTGTCCTTTCTGCCTGGGGTAGATTGCTGTGAGCGTGTGGCCTGCGTATTATCAGGCATAGCCTTCCAAACCAAGCCAGTTTCGTCAGCATTGTACAGCTGATTAAAGTTAACGTCAGAATGATCAACAATTTTATGTAGTTTTGATTTAAAAGGGTCAACACTTTCTGCATCACCACTCAGAGACTCGCCACAAATTTTCTTATTTGCAATGTTGAGCCTCTTTCTAAAACGCCACAGCCACCCAGAACTAGCCACAAACCTTTCAATGTTCGTATGATTAGCTAATCTTGCAGTAGCAGATTGTAACTCTGCACCTCGCACAGGCACACCTGCTGCACGCGCTTGTACCATTTGAACACAGTTTCTAAGTTTGTGTCTTTGGCCAGTGTAGTACGCTTTCTTTTCTCCATTACAGAGACATCACTAATGACTTCTTGCTATGCTTACTTCTTTAGTTTGCCTTTCGACTTCTTAATGTCTGACACTGTTTGCCTTGAACATAACAACTCAGCACTTACCAACTTCGCCAATTTCTAGCTTTTCAATAAGTTTTAACATTTCCTGTACAAACGAGAATACATTTTTTTTATCTACTTCTAGCACCACTGACACTTTTAGAGGTCATGTTACCACTTTAATAGCTTGTGAAAGTATATTATATAGCTAAAAATCACTTGCTTTCAAATGACGCGCACAATTACTATCCGTCTGAACACCACTGAGTCACTGATTGCCGGATGTGGTTCATCCACTTTGGATGACCCCGGGCAAATCGTATGGGAGAATGGAATAGTTGAGTGATGCCGGACGTGGAAAAATTTATCCGAGTTTGCCGAATTCCGAGATAACGGGGTCCGAGTTAGCGAGATTTCAATATATATGGCCCTCCCAAAATCCGGCCCGCCAAAGATTTGTTTCAGGCCCGGCTGGCGGATACTGAAAATTCATTATCTAATGTCATATTTTATTTCAATAAAATTTAATGTTAAAATAAAATTTTATCTAAAATTTGCACACTGGCCCTCGGTGTGGGTCATTAATTGAAATATGGCCCTTCATGAAAAAAGAAAGATTGGACACCCCTGATATATATATATATATATATATACTCTGTACCACAAATTAATTTTAATGGCAGATATTATATTTGTGTGTTGGGAAGGTTGATTACCCAATAATAACAATAATAATAATAACAATACCTCTACTAATAATAATACTGTTACATTACGTATGTCTTAATAATTTCAAAGGTAAATATTTCTGCAATAAGTTACTTAAGAATTTTTGGTAACTTTTTTAATTGAAATACAAATATATGTGAAATTCTTTCCTCAGCAAAGACCCTCGCCTACTGCCTGTCTGGCATCCTTCTAAAATTCCTGATTCCTAAAAACCTCCTCCTCCCTCCCCTTCCCCAACATCCCCAAACAATTTGGATCTTGCAACGACAGTCGATTGAGTAAAAATTCAAAATATTTCACATTCCAAACGTTTTCTCAAGTGGAAGAACGAAAGAAATTCCCATTATGAAGAAGTTCGAATGAAATGGAGAGAATTTCGGGTGATTAAAAAATGGTTAGCTATTTCTTAATCCCTTTATTTGATAGAAGGATATATATATATATATATGTGTGTGTGTGTGTGTGTGTGTGTGCGTGTGTGTGTGTGTGCGTGTGTGTGTGTGTGTGTGTGAAAATGGAATTGGAGGCTTAATTACGAAAAGAATTAAAGAGAAAGGTTAAATAAAAAAAAGAACGAACTCATCGAAATTGGAACAAAGAATATGGAATAACGCCTCAAGAACAGACTAACACTGAAAACTAATTAATCCCTTACCGCATACTGTGTCATATACAATACAATCACAATAAAACTTAAATCACATATACTCTTTTCATAAAGAAATCTATATCAGTGTGATAAGGGGCCAAAACGCTCCCGACATTAATCTCAAAGAGTTACTGAAAACGTAGTTGCCGTGCCTTCCCTCCAACCAGTGATAGAAATAAAACCTTTAAGAAAGTCTATACGTACACATTCGTTCGACTTTGGACCAACGAGTCAGTTAATTATAAGTTACGTTTAAGTTACGTATCAGTTACGGATATAAGTTACGTATAAAGCTGAAGAGAAAAACGCTTGAGAGTTAGTGTAAAGTTTTTAAGTCAGACTTAAAACCTAATAACAAATAATGGACGTTTTCCAGTTTATGTACCGTTTTCTACTCCAGGTGCTCTCTATCTGCTGAGTGTGGGCACCGGTCGCTGGATCGACAAAATTTTCACTGTGATTTATAGTGTAGTGACGAAAGTTATAATGTGGGATTTTATCAATTTGATCGTAAGATTTCCACATATCGCTAATAATAGTAGATCCAGGCGGAATGTTGGCTTTTATGCAACTTTCTAGTGTTTCTTTGCTTCTGTTAGGCACAGCATAGAGTAAAACAGAAGGTTAGGTTAGGTTACGTTAGGTTAGGTTATCAAGAACTTACCTCTCTTAAAAAGTTGTTATAATCGACAGCGGTTGTATGACCAATCAAAAATAAATTATATGAAAAACGGTACACAAACTGGAAAAGGTCCCAAATAATTACTTCATAAAAACCTACATTTCACTGTCTGTGAAGACTTTTAGCAAAAAGCTTCAGTTAAAATAAAATATATATATATATGGTTGACAACGGTAGTAATAATGATTGGAACAACAATAAAATATGATAACAGGCTTTAACTTTTATTGTTCAAGATACGCGTAATAACATTACAAAGCTTGACAAAATACATATAAGCTAAATAGCTATATACTCTATAACACCTATATGAAAATAAAAAAGACAAACCATCAAACCCTTTCCTTATTCTCGGATGATGTAGCGACGCGTGATTCGGATCCCACGTAAAGTTGTAGGTCTTTTCCATCAGATGACCTTTGCTCTCATGAAGGAGGTTAAACGCGCCATCACCTAGCCCCCGAAAAACTCTCCCTTTTAAAGTTTGGTTCTTTAATCATGTCACATTTTATAATCCATTGATTTTTAATTGTTTTTCTTACATTCATGAAACTTAGCTTAATCATTATGAATGGATAGAAGCTGTTTACCGGTTTATAGGTGTGGCCAGGCGCGCACATCTCAAAGTCTCTTACCACCCTACCCTCACCCCTTTGCGAAATTACGTGATGAATCCGTGCAGCGTAATTTATGACCTATAGCGTTTTGGTAGGAATGGAATGCTCTGCAAGTTTCTTTGAAGACCCCGTACTTCAGATATCCCCATAAGAAGAAATCACAAATATTGAGGTTAAGTGACAAAGAAGAACACGCGAGTCCACGGCTGTGAAGGACGGGGTACCCATTAGATAGGATTCTCGGGCTTTTACACAAAAAAAAAATCCAACACGCCATTTACTGTACGAAGTCTTTGGCCAATAAATGGCCATCCTGCTGAAACCAAATTCTTTCCATGTCAATTGTCTTGGACCATAAGAAACGAGAGGAACTGTTCATAGGGATGCAGACATAAAATATTACGTTGCCTGGATTCTTCAGTAATTTCTCATGTTTGTGACTGTAAAAAAAAAAAACAATTCCACAAAAACTGAATTGTGCCAAGTTTTACGAAAGTAAGTTAATCCATTGATTTTTAATTAGTTTTTGAAGTGTATTATAGCTAAAAAATTACTATATATATACCTTTGGTAACCTTTGCTTTTCCGCCCGAATTGTTCATTCTGACGAAGGTCAAGCTTTTCACTCCACCTTAGATCTACAGTTTAACGTGGAATCCGAACCACGCCCCACCAGCAGCCCAGCGTCTTAACCACTAGGCTACCCAGGGTACCCATTTATTTACCAACCAATTTCTTTATTGTGTGGAAGGATGAACAGCTAGGTTTTGCCGCGCGCCGCCTATCGTCACCGGGTCTCGATCCCGGGGCCGATGGATTCGTAGTCAGCGACGCTAACCACTACACCACCGAGCGCATATATATATATATATATATATATATATATATATATATATATATATTATACAGGGTGTACCACAAGTCCGGCCTCGTAGGAAAATTTATTTTAAATTAAATTTACAAACGTAATAGATTAGAATTAAAACAAAACGGCCTCCGCTTTTTCCTGTGGAGTGTAACTCACTTCCATATTAAACATTGCCTATTATTCTACCTATAACGTAAAAAAGGTCCCAAAACAAGTCATCATTTTGAACATTTGTTTTCGTTCTAATTTATTACTTTCGCAAATTTAATTTAAAATAAACTTTCCTACGAGACCGGACTTATGTGACACCCTGTATATACGTCTTGTCGGTCGCCCTTCTATCATCCGCACTTGAAAGAAAAAATAAATAAAAATGATTAAAAGTTGGTGCGTTTTAAATAAACTAAATATTTTCTATTCTATGTTTCATCACCAAATTCGTTTTTGTATCGCGTTGCTTCGAAAAATACTGTTAAGGTTAGTGATGCTATCTATATACTATTTCTTTTTGTTTTTTTAATAAATTTCACGCGCATCACTAGTTGGGGGGAAGGCACGGCAGCTATATTCTCCATAACTCTTTCAAATTAATGGCGGGAGTGTTTTAATTAGTTTGCCATGTTAATCGGTTCTTCAGGTGTCGTTCCATCTTTTATTTCAGTTTTGATGAGCTTTTTTTTTTTCAATCTAACAGTTCTTGTTACTTAGGTTTTTAATATATATATATATATATATATACACACACCTTGGTTGGTTGGTTCTTGCTCCCACCCGAATTGTTCATTCTGGCGATAATCAAGCTTGTTGCTCCACCTTAGACCTACGGGTTAACGTGAAATCCGAACCACGACCCACCACGGATGGTCAGAAATTATAGTTCTCGCCCGGACTCAATCTCACAACCTCCCGATCAGCAGCCCAGTGTCTTAACCACTAGGCTACCCAGGGTACCCAGTTAATTACCAACCAACTTTATTGTGTGGGAAGATGAACAACTGGGTGAGATACGCACTGCCTGCGGTCATCGGGAATCGAACCCAGGGCCGGTGGATTCGTAATCAGCGATGCTAACTACACCACCACCGAGACGTATATATATATATATATATATATATATATATATATATATATATTAACTGCAAACAACACACAGTATAATTAATATAAACAACGACGCTTGTGTAGACTGTAGAAGAACGTTCCGCACAAGATGAGGAGGCCGGGTCGAAATTTTATATTGAAAAGGTACATATTGTGAGGGGTTTGAATGGAACACAGGAACGCCCTCATAAATTATTTTCGTTGTTTAAAGCCTCCTACCCCTGGCACAATTTTTCACTTTTTGACCTATATTGAAGACTATTCCATTTATACGAGACTTACTCTACATTCACGTTTTTTGATGACATAAATCTTTATTAACGTATAATATATTCAGAAGAAAAAATTAGAGACATAATAAATGTGCTAAAATTCAATTCACTTTTTCATTGTTCCTTATCACATCAAAAGTGAAGAAATTTTCAATATCACTAGGTTCACTGCCCTTTCCACACTTTGACTGTGGCATGGAAAAGAAGCGATCTCCAGTGGCTTACATCGAGCCTGTAGTAGCTCATCGTCGCTAAAATTGTTTACAGCGGTGGAGGAGTAATGATCTCTTTTTGCCAATCGATCATCTCGGTGTAGTCAGTAGATTGGAAATTGAGGGTTCGAGGCAACTCAAAGTTTCTGGTACCTGAAAATCCTGTTTTTGAAAGGATGTTTTTCTGAATAGCTTGCTCCCTAATTTCTAGTCTCTTGTCAGTTACCATTGATATAAGTATATTTTCTGGGTGGGCAAAGTAGGCGTTATTCTTTAATACTGGTTCTATGATTGATCTATGTTGTTCATCTAAATTTCGAAGCAAGCACATTAAATGCCAAAAGTTATATGCACCATCAGTTGCATTAGGATGAGATTTTATCCAAAACCACCATGGAGCATAGAACTGCATAATAATCTTGACTATCTTGAAGGTTTTTATCAGGATTTGGCGTTGAGATACATAATCGAAGGACCCTGGTGGCTAGAATTAGCCAGCGAGCATGGTGAAGGGTACCTGGGGATCGAGTGGACAGATCTTGAGAAGTGTCTCCAGTTTGCACTGCCAGACACATATCATAGAGATATCTTTGATCACTGCTTAGCTCCTTCACAGCATTTGCTGGAATTTCTTTAATGTGTCCCTTTACGCAGGAATATTTGACAACCTCCAATTTTGTTAAATCTGTTTTCAGTTTATTCCCAATTGGACCCACAAAAGTATTTGGACCTGTTGTTTTACCATCAATGGTTTTGTTGACGTGCATAAAAGGCAGCTCATTCAAATGCAAGAGGCACACCAACCACTGCACTGGTCTGTTAAGATGAATTTCAACCAGTTTTATGGCTCCACCAATTTTTCCTGTATTTAAAGGAGTACCATCACACAGTAAAGCTTTGATAGTATCTGTGCTGTTCGAGTCTGTAATAATAGTTATCAACTCTTCTGCTATGCAGCGAGCAGTTCCATTATCTGGTGTGACATGGTCTACATAGATGCTTCCAGGTTCTTTCACAATAACATAGTGTTCTTCTTTTATCTTTCCAATTTTAGTTAATGTGTTATCTTTCCTTTCATCAAATCCAAGGCACTCCATCTTCAGATTTTCGGATTTAGACCTAAAAGTATTTGCTTCACCCATGCGATTTCTTTCTCTTTCTAATTTCTTTCTGTCAAGTATGTTGGTGTGGTTAAGGATCCCCATATCTTTTAAAGCTGCATTGACTATTGCAGCTGCAGCTCTACAACTTACACGATAACGATCTGCTGTTAATGCTAGGTTTTTATCGGAGTGCCTGTTCTGAATATTCTCAGTCAATTCTAAATCGATCTCATAATCTACATCCTGATTCTCTGAGTCTACATTCATGTCTTCTTCGGTATTTTCTATAAATTCCGATGGTAAAACATTGGTGACTTCAGTCATTTCTTCTTGTACTTTTAGTTGACGGTTTTGTGCTTCTTGGGCTCTTGCTAAAGATCTCTTCTTTGTTGAACTACCTATGCGATCAATTGGTCCTAACTGATTTTTTTCTTTGTTTTTGACCCACAAAAGACTCCCATTCTGCTATTGGTATTTTATCCTTACACCCGCAAGATTTCCTATCAATTCCCTTATCATAGCATTCACAAGAAGATATATCAAACATTTCATCATACTGAACTACTTTTAAGGCAAAACTTTCATTTTTTCGATGTAACGGCACTTTGTTCAATTTTGAGGCTTCTTCTATTAGTCGACTGACTTTAAGATAGCTACCTTTGGTGTTAATCGTAGGAAAAGAAAATTTCATCCAAATGTCTTCAATATCTTTTAGAACAACCCTGTAACAATCATTAGCAGTCGCTGATCCTTTTGATTTAGCTTCTTCATGACGGCGCACAAAAAGGTAGTGTCTCACAACATCTGCTTTTGAAGGAGTCATGGCTGCTGGGAATTCCGTAGGATATCCAAAGACTGCATTTGAGGACTTGCTTCTAGTAGTCATAGTTTATATTCAGAAGTAAAATCAAATTACAGTATATGTAATTTATAATTTATGATAATTCAAATTATAATTAAAGCAAATGCAAATTATTTCTATTTATCCGAAAAATTATTTCTATTTATCTGAAACATAAAAATATCAAGCATTAAACAAACAACTTATCACGTAACATATAGCAACATTAAACATATGCAAATATGAAGGTAAAAAAGGGAGGAGGGGTATGTGATAGGGGTAGTAGGGTAGCACATGCTTGATTTTTTAATATTTTGTTAGTGATAAAAAAAACCTTCTCACATAGTGTACTTTTTAAGAAATAACATTTTTTCCCATTTAAATATATGCAAATAGGGTAAAAAAGGGGGGTATGTGCTAGGGGTAGCAGGGGTAGCACACGCTTGACATTTTAATATTTTGCTAAGATGATAAAATGAAACTACCCACATAGTGTACTTTTTAAGAAATAAAAAAAATTCCCATTTTCGACCCGGCCTACATGTATGTAGTCTCTATACCTTTGGTTGGTTCTGGCAGATTTACCCAAGTGTTCAAATACGCGTAATTTTAAACGCCTTTTGATTTTTACCTATGTACGACCCTCTTAGAAAGTGATCACACTTTAAAACGAAAAACTAAAATGTATGAAGTTATACCTCATAAGTTACTTTTGGTCAAATTCAGGACGAGCATCAATTGTCTAAACTCTAAAGATTAAGTCGAGATAGAAAGAAAAAACTTCATTGGGCGGAACGATCGATGCTTCGTAAAACATACTCATTGAGGATACGAGCAGTTCGGAGCATCATTGCCAACGTAATAACGTACTATTTACGCTTCTTCTGTACGTAGTTCGTCATCACTCCTTTGAAGAAATACTAATTTATCACGTTTTAAATAGTGTTTCTAGCTATAATCTTTATTTCAGGTTTTTTGTCGTTGGCGTGCATTACAGACAGTCAGCATACAGAGCTGGGCATTTGCGGCATATTTTGCGGTACTGCGGTACTGCGGTACTACCAAACACCAAACCGGCACCAAACCGGTACGCGGAAATTTGAATGCGGTAGCGGTACTGCGGTACTTTCAGCGATCCTTTGCGGTACTGCGTTATGCGGTTCCGGTTTGCGGTAGTACCGCAGTACCGCAGTACCGCAAAATATGCCGCAAATGCCCAGCTCTGTCTGACGGCATATATATATATATATATATATATATATATATATATACTAGGTGAGGTACCCGTGTTGCCCGGGTTAATTGAATGCCCGGTTAGGTCAACTGAATGCCCCCCAAACCCCCCTCACCCCCCTTTATGCAACTTGGGGGCTAACCCCCTCCCCCATTACCCCCACCCCTCTCCCTTCCACCATTACTGCCCGGGATAAATTTCACAAACAGACAGGCTAAACTAAAGAAAAGAACGCAGCCATGAAAATTTTGAGCTTCACATTGTGTCAAGATTTCTGAATCTGATCAGATATCCCCCAAAACCTCCCTGACCAAATAATTACTGTCGGTTCAATTATTTAGTCAATAAAACTATAGAAAAGAACACAGTCATGAAAATCTTGAGCTTCACATTGCCGCCAGTAATACAAACAGACAGGCTGACCGACTCTGTGTTGACATTCTTCATCCCATAAGAGGTTCCCGTGCCAAATTTGGTAGCTCTAGGTCAAACGGTTTGCGCTTGCATAAAGGACAGACAGACAGAAAGGCGAAAATATATAATATATATATATATATATATATATATATATATATATATATATATATATATAGGCTCTCTCTCTCTCTCTCTATATATATATATATAATATATATATATATAGAGAGAGAGAGAGAGAGAGAGAGAGAGAGAGAGAGAGCCTATATATATAGGGGGGGCACGGGAACCAAGTGTTTTTGGAATAATCAGGAAAATGATATTTATTTTTGTAAAGAAAATATATTGGTAGAACAACATTCGTAAGAACATAGCATTTCATGTCATAATAATCATGTACCGAAAATTATATCTGGCATATGATGTCCTTGGCCGTCGACGCATTGTTGAAGGCGTTTACGAAAATTGGCCTCCACTCTTCCCAGCAGGTCTCTGTTGATTTGGATGATTTGTTGACGGATCGCTTCCTTCAATGCATCTAATGTACGGGGCTTGTCCTCGTAGACACGTGACTTGAGGTACCCCATAGAAAGAAGTCACATGTGGACAAGTCAGGGGACCGAGGGGGCCATGCAATGTCACCAAATCTCGAAATGAGATGGTTGGGAAACAGGGGGCGAAGAACAGCCATTGACGCTCTGGCGGTGTGTGGCGTGGCCCCATCTTGCTGAAACCACAAATGTCGACGAGCAATACGCCTTCTTCGTAACTCAGGGATGAAAAAGGTGTTCACCATCTCAATGTAACGCCCAGATGTTATGGTAACGGTAACCCCATTTTGTTCGAAGAAATAGGGACCGATGACGCCAAACTTTCCCACCGCGCACCAAACTGTAACCTTAGGGCTATGCAGCGGTTTTTCATGGAGTTGTCGCGGATTTTCAGCAGCCCAATACCGACAGTTTTGATTGTTGACGGCCCCATTAAGGTGGAAATGGGCTTCATCACTCATTACCACCATCATGTTTTCATTCTGCTCATAAAGTGCAAGCATTTCCTGTGCAAAATTCAGTCGTTGGGGGCAATCGTTTACATTCAATTCCTGCACCATCGCTAACTTGTATGGGTGAAAATGTAATTCTTCATGCAAAATCCGTCTAACAGTACGATTGCTGATTCCGAGTGCAGCTGAATGTCTCCGAGCAGAGCGGCCTGGGCTTTGCAACATCGCTTGTCTGACCCTTTCAACGTTCTCTGGAGTACGCACAGTGCGTTGCGGCCCCTTCGGTTTTGTTTTCATTATTGAGCCTCCTGTTCGAAGATTGTTAACCCAACGTAAGATTGTGTCACGAGCGGGAACAGAGTCATTTCGATGAATGTTGAATCTGCGGCGAAACGCACGCTGAACTGCTGTCACTGACTCGCCACTCCTAACAAAATGATCATACGCGAACATGCGGTGTTCTAACGTCCACTGCTCCATGATGGCACCTGAAAGATAAAGGTGAGTGTTAGTTAAAGTTAAATGCTATGAACCCAGGAATGGAATGCTACCTACCGCACGCCCCTCCCATTCCTAACGGCCGATTACTAGCTATTCAAAAAACACTTGATTCCCGTGCCCCACCCTGTTAAAGACCAAATATTCCCTTATAACTGCAATAGCCTTTTTTTACGTATCGTTCACTTCATGCTAATCGTCTACCCTATCTTATGGGACACGCTTTTAATATACAAGAAAGTGTCAGTTCCTAAACCCACGAACAAAAGTGTCTACATTAACAACTTTAAAACTAAGATAAAATTCGTAAAAAATTCTGTCTTTAATTAAAGGTTAAATAAACGAAATTAAGAGTCGTTTTCAAATTTTTTTTTTTTTTAATTAAAAGATTGATAGTGTGAAATCATGAAGAACGTCTTCGTGAACTTTTTGGTTCAACAAAAGATTGGAAACGGAGCAGCGGTCTAAACTTTGTTTGAATTTGGGTTCAGAGAGACCAAATTCCTTTTCTCAGAGGCAATTATAGGATTTACTGAGCTCCAAATCGGACAAGAACCGTGGTTCCGGAAGTGAAAAAAATGTGTATATACTAATTCCTTTTCATACATAATTAAATAAGAGTAATTTTATACATTTTTAATTATTATTCTTGTCTAAATCTGTTCTGAACGAATTCAACACAAGATCTTGTGTTGAATTCGTTCAGAACGGATTTAGACAAGAAGGGCAAAGTCCTAAAATTGGTAGTTTTCCTTACAAATTTGTATGCTCCTTCCACAATTTTTATTTCTATATATATATCGAAAGAGAGAAAGAGAGAGAGTATACATATTTCGAACAAGACCCTGTATATATTCACCCATCTGTAATATATTTCTTCTCACGAACTAGTTCTTGAATGTTTATAAAATAGCAAAATAAACCCAAACAGAGAGTTTAAAACGAGAATCGTGCGTGAGTTCCCGTAATTTTAAACCGTCTTAATAACATTAGAAGCTAAAAAGTATGCTGTGTACGTACATACTGTAATTTTAAATCTAAAAAGTATGCTGTGTACGTACATACTGTAATTTTAAATAAGCATTATTTATTCACATACAAACTGTGAAAATATGACGTAAATGAAGATATCATACAATCATTTCACAAATATTGCGCATGAAGATATTTTAAATTACAGTACATTAATTCCAGACAAATGTAAATATATTTTCATGAAGCATTATTATTATTATTACAGCTAATGTTTAGCTGAACACTTTTAAATATTATTTAGAAAATAATTAAATGATGAAAATAAAAAGAAAGATACCAACCTACTTATTTAATAAGCAGGCCTTGAATAGGCCTATTCAAGCGAATTCAATGGATGAATGCCTGTCAGTTTAATATACACATAATTGGAATAGCCTACATTGCATTATTGATCATGTTAGAACATTATTTTTCACTATTTATGGCATAAATTTGCGCAGTCACACAGACAATGATTATACGATATTGTTACCCCTAAATGACTTCGAAACTGTTTTTGATTAACTGAAACCAAATATTAAAAAAAAATAAACAAATAATAATCTTTGTAATTTAATTATTTCATAATAAAAATTGGATGTGTGTGTGTGTGTGTGTGTGTGTGTATATGTATATATATATATACCGGTGTGTATATATATATGATGTTGTGACGGCAAATTTGTGTGCCGAAATCTCATATCAAAATGTAAATAAAAAAGGGTAGAAAGAAAAAGTGAAGTGATTTTGAAATCGATTTAATTTCGCGTGAAAATTTAAATCTTTTAAAATAAACACCGACCAAAGTAAAGCGTGTCGGTACCCTGAATATAGCCGAAGGCTGAGTGCGTCATCAGAGAAGAGAACTTATTGTTTGACAGTCTTGGGTGGATTTATGGTCGAGTTCAAAGGGCAAAAATATAGCTTAACAAGGGTCCGTTTCATTTTGAACCGTGTAAAGTTTCGGTTTGTTCATTCTTGGTTTCGTCTGAGGAAAACCCTCGAGCGAAAATGAAAAGGTTTTGTTTTAAATTTTTAAATTTTAAATTTAAATTTTCAAATTTTGTTAAGAAAGGCGGAGGGTAGAATTTAACGAAGTTGAGATTGGAGCCAATAGAAGCTCAGTAATTTTTGTACGAATGATGTCATATAATGAAAATGGTTTTGATAGGCCCTTTAGACACTGAAGGGAGGAGTTCTTGTAATCCTGAGGTGTAACTTATAGTTATAAGGCAGTTGTAGTTCGGTCCTGTAAAGATAAAGTGGCTTGTAAAGAATGAATCTTTAGGCTCTGTGGCTTGATTGAAAATTTCTAAGTTGAGTTGAAATTGTTTCACGTTGTATTTTAAAATTTGAATTGTCTTTGTTTTGTGCAAACTTAGTTGGAACAGCTTAATTTATTGTTAGCGACCGAAAAAAGAACTTCGTGGAATTTTTTTAATTTAATTTTGTTCTCATTAAATGTTAAACTGTAAGTTTGCGATATTAGGTTTCCTCAGGGAAGAGTCAATATCTTGTGTTGAAGTTGGTTCCCGTGGAAACCCGGGAAGTTAGTGCATGACCATTCAGTTATTGTGAGAAGTAATCTAGTTTATTTGACGGACTTTTTTCCTGGAAAAATCTGCGGAACTCGCGCAGAACTGTTGAGCGTAAATTTCCCAAATTTTTGTAAGTAAACCATTTTGTAAACTACTTCTTAGATTACGAAATTTGAATTTAGTGCTGTTTCTAAAGTTACACGGAAATAAAAAAAACCTTTATAAATGTTTTTTGAGACTTAAATACTTGCATTTTCTTTAAATTAAGAATTTGATTAATTGTCTTAATTGGAGTGAAATTAAATAAACTTTAAAAGAGAGAGTGTGTCGTTTTTATGCTACCTTGCAATAGGCCTCTCTTGTAAGCTGAGATGAAAGTTTGAAATTCAAAGTGGGCTTCAAGTAAGCCGAGGGAAACTACGCGTATAAAATTGAAAGGCCATTCGAGTGGATAGGCAGAGTCATCCTGAAATAAACGAACCACGCGCGTACGAAATAAGTGCAATCGGAAAAGGGTGTGCACCACATAAATGAAGAGGTTACGCACAACAATATATATATATATATAATATATATATATATATATATATATAGGGTGTTTCAGGTCGACCCTAGAAATACCAAAATATCAAATACAAACTACAAATTCCGCCAATGGTATAATTCTCTTTTAAAATTTTGAGCAAAACTTAACGATCACACTAAATTTTGTTTCTCAAGTCAAAAATGTAATAAAGGATTCTCTCTCTCTCTCTCTCTCAGCGGATCGAGGGGGTTGTCTGCTGGTGGGGGATGGGACCTCTCCAATTCCCCCCTCTCCGGAATCGACCACTAATGCCCCACGCGAACCTTCAGCATCGCTATCGTTGTGTTCGGAGAAAGCTGAGTGTGGGGACTGCGTGGACAGGACGATTACTGGGGGTGAGACCATAAAAGAGTCTCATAACTCTCTCAGCCATCCTGACGATGGGAGAGAGTCATGGGGGAAGTCAATGGACTTCCTTCTATCCATCATCGGGTTTGCTGTCGATCTGGCCAACGTGTGGAGATTTCCCTTCCTCTGCTACAGGAATGGTGGAGGTAAGATCTTTGAAAGCCATTTCACACGGTCGTAGAGCTACCTAGATGCGTAGATGGAGTCTCGTAGAAGGTTCCTATATAGATGCTCCTGCATAGGTACTTTTAATTGAACAACCCCATTAGTCAGGAAATTTTCTATATTTTCTCATCAATGATGATTGTCTTCTTTGTTTACACACTCAGAGATAAATACCCTCTTGAACCCTATCTAGGCAGATGTACCACATGCATGAGAATGGTCTTTAAAATAGAAACAACTTTACTAGCTTTAACAGGTTTTTCCATTAAATTAATTTAATTTAGCTAATTGTACAGAACACACACACACACACACACACAAAGATCACCATCAACGGCAACAAGAAGAATATTAAGTGCGAGGTACAGCAATTTTTTTGAGCAGAGTAGAGCAGTTTAACATTAAAGTGCTTTGCTAATCTTTTATGTTGGTGAAACCAATCGAATTCGAGGTTCAAGGTTCATCTTCCATAGCGGTTTCTCTCTTTTGATTTACAAGAAGTTTCGAACCGGAAGCGGAAATTTAAGTTTTGAGGCGAAAAAAAAGGGGGCAAAAGGGATCACCTGAAGATCAGGGCCCCCAGCCTTCGTTAGTTAGCCTTATAAGGCTAACTAACAAAAATATCACGACTTAACCTAACCTAATCGTTAGGTTAACTGTACGCCTTTGACGATTGGTTAGGTTAAACCGTGATATTTTCGTTAGTTAGCCTTATAAGGCTAACTAAAGAAGGCTGGGGGCCCTGATCTTCAGGTGATCCGGGAAAAGTTATGAATACATTTTTAAATAATCTATTATAGTAATCGAATTGAAAAATAAATAAACCTTATCATGATTGTCATTTTTACACTAACGCTAACGCCTTATTTCGTATATTATACATTTTCCTTTAATTTTTATTTTTGTATAAATATTTATTTATAGCTGTAGGAACAAAGAATAATGGTTAACACGTTGGCTGTAAAACTAAACACCATCAGCTCCATTTATCCCACTCCACATGTTAAATGCCTCATGTTACTTCACACTTGAATGCATGAGAAAATTAGATTTCTCCTGAGTCTGTATCATATTAATATTCAAGTTAGTGTTAAGCACATCAGCGTTAAATCAAGATCTACTTATACCAAGTCTGTTTTTGAAGCCATTCATAATATTTCATACACGAAACGAGTTAAACAGCTGATAAACTAGTGAGAAAAATGAAAAATTCAGAGAAAATGGCAGTGTTGAATTTTAATGACCAACTCAAATATCCAGAATGCAATATATACCTCGTTAACCTCGTTGATGTTCCGTGTGTTGGTCTCTCTTCACACGAAGGTCAAGCTGGTGGCCCCGCGCCTCAGTCTAGGACTGGCTTGGTGGCGGAGCGAGTTGCTTTCTTGCGCTCTCCACCGCACATAGACAAGTACACCCGACTTATCTGGTACCGTCCTGAGCCAGGCATCTAGTCTTCTTTTGAAGACTTTGACTTTGACCACTGTAACGTTTCTGAGGTTCTTTGGAAGCTGGTTAAAAAGTCTTGGTCCCCTGACAACCAAGCTATTTTCCTTCAGTGTTGAAGAGGTCCCTTGTCGGGCCTTTAATTTGGGAACACTACACATTCTGCCTTTCCTATTTTCCAGAGGTTTGGTACCAGTTTTTCGCTCATTTTCCATATGTAGATTATGGTGTACCTCTCTCTTCTTCTTTTATATATATATATATATATATATATATATATATATATATATATATATATATATATGTGTGTGTGTGTGTGTATATATGAAAAGTGTTTTAATTAAACTAGGCTTAGTTAGAATATATACGGTAGGCCACATAAGCTAGCCTACTTGCTTATGCTATGATGTAGGCAGAGCCTAATGAGTCTAGGGGGCCTATCCAGTCTAGATAGGGCCTAGCTTAAGTTAGTATAAAATAGGCTATTTAGCATAGGGATTCCCTTATTGCTAACTCTGAGTCGTGACTAGGACTAGGGCCTAGACCCACTTCAGTTTAAATATTAATTTATATTATAGCCTAAGTAAGGCTACCAAATATTATTAAAATAACTTAATATTCCTAGGCTAACTTAGTCACTTATTATTACCATACCTGAATTAGAAGTTTCAGGAAATAGGCTTAGGCCTATGTCAGTACTGCATCCGTTTTTAATTTTAAACGCAATGGATTGTAGTATTTATTTGAAAAATGAAGGCTACATAACTGATAAGTTTTGTGAAGCTGATCAATTGATTTGTATGAAAGATTTGTCCTTCCACATTTAATGGCAAAGAGTTTTGTCGCGTGGAAAGTAATGAAATTTAATGTTGTCATTGTGGTTGACAATCTGAATAGAATTACATCCATAATAAACACAGTAGCTAACCATACTTTGTCCCAAACCTAGTTTAATTTTATTTTTGACATTTTGATCGTTGAAAATTTATCTGAAATTTCCATATTTAAAGATTTAGTAAGAACCACCACAAAACGCATCATACTCACTTATACAAATTTTTTAAACTGAAAATATTTTTCCAGTCAGAGGGCGCTGCAAAATACTAGCGTAGTATCAGCTATTTAATTCGCTTGGGTGTATGAAAACATGAATGAAAATGGCGAGTGTTAACAGACTAGGTATTGGATAGATTTTGGTTAAATGCTGTAATTTTATTCAGTTCAGGCATAGACCAGAAATCTTTTCAGGTGCGTTTTTGTTGCCCTATTTCTTAATTACTGCTCTGGGGGCTCTTCCGCTATTCTTCATGGAATTGGTTCTGGGTCAGTACAATCGCCAAGGACCAATCACCGTTTGGAGAGTTTGTCCACTGTTCAGAGGTAAAACGATTATAGACACATGGAATTAACTGGTTTTAATATGTCATTTCACATTATTTTCGAGTGTATTGTTTAATACTGACATTTGACGTTGCATTGACGCTGTTTTTTTTCAGGATTTTGTATCATATTTTTAAAGTTATATTTTCCTAAAGAAAATGTAAATTTAGCATGGTTTGTCCAAAAAAAGAAATGGAAAATTCGGTTTGTTAGTTGTAACGTCGAATGCCTATTCTGCTCATTACGTCATACCATCGTTGTCTCGAGATTTTTATGATGCCCGAAGAAGTACTGTAAAATATTGTATCGCGAACGCTGCATTCGGTTGTGGCTTCGGGTTTGCTTGCTAATGGCAGCAACGTCAAATGTCAGTTCAATAATTCTAAAGTCAATGTCGATGGTTTGTACAATTCCAGTAAACTAAAGTGGATAAGCAAACTGCAAATTTCTGTGAATACTGCTCAGAGGTGATCTGCCAAAAACTCTGAAATCCTGTAGAAACACCACGACTTTCTCAGCAACCTTTGCATTAATTAAATTTAAACGTGATACAAACTGATAATTAAATTAAATGGCCTTTTCTCGCAATTCCCATTTCCTTCTTTGGTCAAAAATTAATGAGAACTCCAAAAGAAAGCAATTTTCAAATTGATCCCTTCTAGGAGTTATCACGTTAACTTAAGTCAGATTTTGGAAAGATTTTTCAAGTGTGAAAGTGATCAGTTTTACCCAGCTAAATAATAATTTGTGTTCAGAATTTAATCTTTTAAAATGACCATATACGATTTTCATAACACACAATGATCTTACAATTCAATTCCGTCATGCCTCATTATTATAATTTCTGGAAAATTGTTTCCGCAGTTAAATAAATGGAAAATTAAAAAGAATTTCAGTATAAAACTGCATCAATTTTTTTTTTTAAATTTAATGGAATAATCTTTTGGTAGAGTATAAGCACATGATGAAAAAACCGTTCAATTTGTTATTAGTTCTCTTCGAAGAAATGTATATATTTTTTCTAATGAGGCCACCTGCCTAAAATGACCACTTTTGTTTGGTCTCGATAGTGGTCACTTTAATAAGCAGGTTCTGTTGTATGTTTGTTTTGTTTGTTTCTTGTTGGGTTCTGAACCAATGTTTAGGACTGACCTGTGCTCGACCTCTCTTCAGTATCCCGTCTCATTTGGGGGGATTTTTATAGTACCCATTTATCTACCAACGAAAAGAAAGATGAACAGCTGGGTGCGCTGCCCGCCGCCTGCCCGCACCGATATATATATATATATATATATATATATATATATATACAGGGTGTCCCATAAATTTGGTCTCGTAGTAAAATTTATTTTAAATTAAATTTACAAAAGTAAAACAAATGTTCAAATTGATGTCTTGTTTTGGAACCTTTTTTTGTTGCAGGTAGAATAACACACAATGGCTAATATGGAAGTGCGTTACACTCCTCAGAAAAAGGCGGCCTTTTGTGTGTGTGTGTGTGTGTGTGTGTGTAATTCATAAATAATCCAAACAAAGCACCATATGTAAGTACTTCTACTGACAATATTCTATGTCATCACAAAGGAATAGGATACTGCGCAGTGTTGGTGGCCTACTTCGTCAGTTTTTACTACAATGTCATCATTGCGTGGTCCATTTACTTCGTCTACGCTTCCTTTAGCTCCGTCTTACCATGGACACACTGCCAAAACGAATGGAATACGGACACCTGCTGGGATGGTATCACTTCAGGATCTCCGCGACCAAACATGTCTAATGTAACATCACCCTCCGAGGAGTACTTTAAGTAAGAGGTCCAAATTTTTTAGGAAAGACCCTCTCGTCGTTTTTGATTAACTCTTAAGTAGCTAAAGGTCAAAAAGAAGGGAGGTTACGTCGTGGCCACGTTGAAACATTGCTTCCCGTTAGATTAGTGAAACTAAGTGGCGTTGGGTCTGTTCGGTGGTTGGATGGGTGACCGTCCTCCGCGTTCGGATGATGTAAAGCCGTAGGTTCCCTCCGTCACGTGACCTTTGCCATTACGAAGAGGCTAAGCAACCTCAACCATTATCATCATTAAAGGTCAAGGGACGGTGAAATAGGTCACGTGACCAACTAATTTTTCAGTCACGGGTGTTTGAAACTTGGTATAGATTAAAGTTGAATTCGCTCTGTCGACATTTCAGGACATTTTATTCCTGTTTTATTGATAAAACATTTCCCCCATGCACACACAATATATATATATATATATATATATATATGTGTGTGTGTGTGTGTGTGTGTGTGTGTACACATGAAAAGCAATATAAAAGTTATCCTGAAAATCCTCTATAGAAAAAGTTCTACTCTTACATGGGAAAGTTTTCAACTGTAGAAAAGAAATGAAATTAAAGTACTGTAAATAAAAAATTTTTGTTTGTATATCAATATAAACTTTTGTATTCAAATACAGTGAAAGTAACACTTTTTAAAATAAATATTAACTTCAATTATTAACTTCATATGTAATTTACGATATGTTTCTTAACAGTGGTGTCCAAAATCTCGTAAATTATTGCCAAAAAAACTCCATCAATTTCACAGTAAGAAAAAAAACCTGATTAGTGTCTTATAATAATGTATTGGGCGTTTAACGAGCATTTGAAAAGTGGATTTTTAAAAAAGAAAATTTAAAAAAAAATGGTTAAGGTTTTGCATTCATTGATACGCTACAGAAATCTCAGTTTTGACCAGTAGATATTTCTGACGCCTAAACTTTTTTTTATTTATTTATTTATTTATTTATTTATTTATTTCGAGAAGATGTTATTAACCTCATTGAATTTTTCTTCATTTTTATATTATTAAAATGACACTGAAATCAAATCGTGATCAAAATACCCTTCGTTAGGATATCAATATTTCCCATTCAAAGAGAGTAAATTGTGATAAATCAGATCAAACAGTTAAAAGAGGTACGTAACATTTTGAACACTGACCCTTAACCTAAATTCGTGTAAACTTAAAATCAATGGACTACATACAACCTTGGTGAACAGTCGTAAACTTTTACTAACAAGTAACAACATTACAGATGTTGTTTTTTCGTAAATATAAAAGTTTAATTTATTAAAAGTGTTGGTAAAAACAACAATTTCGAATAAACTTTTAAAAAAATTATTTTATATGAAAAGATTTTAGCTAATTAAGATTTTTTTAATATATATATATATGAGATTTCTCGATAAAGAATTTATATTGAAAGAAGATATTTACCTGTATGAAGCAAACATTAGTTGATCATCATTAGTGTTTACGTAATTTCTATTCATACAAAATAGTTTTATATAACTTTGTATTTAATATTTTCAAAGAGTTTTTGTTAAATTATATAATTACGCATATTCAGTTGAATGGAAACCCGAATGGAGGGAAATGAATTAAAAACCCATATATATATATAATATATATATATGTAAAGAGTGATTGATTTTAAGCACTTCGTTTTAATGATGTTAGGCCCTATATCTCATAAGGGAATAAATGTTAATGATGTTAGGCCCTATATCTCATAAGGGAATAAATGTTAATGATGTTAGGCCCTATATCTCATAAGGGAATAAATGCACTTAGACAAATGGGTGTTTCCCTCAACCTTGTGGTTTGATCCAATAATTAATTACATATAGGTAAGCGTTTATATACGTGTGGGTGTGTGTGTGTGTATATATATATATATAAATACGAAGATGAAAATGAATGAAAATGAAAAAGTTTATTGGCAGATCAATCGTCCATATGACAAATAGTAATAATACAAACTAAACAAATAAAGTTAAATTGAAATAAAAAAACATAGTGATAAATGGTAATGTCGAAGTTAAGTGGAGCTACAGACATATGTTTTCATACTATGATGTCCAGAGCTTAGATGACTATGAGGCACTCCGGACCACAAGCTGCCAAGCGCCAAAATTAAAAAAATGGAGAAAAATGCAGTTAAAGTTTGTTAACTTGTAAAATGCCATAACTTCTGAACCAGTAACGATATTTGATTGGTTTCGACCATACGTGCAGGTTCACAATCTGCTCCCTGACTCACCTATGGGATAGAGGAAGGGTGGGGGAATATAGTGGTATAAATAACTCAATTCTGGCCTCATTGGCGATTGGCAGGTTGTGGTCCGCAGCACCTCGTATGGCAGGACTGATGAATAGCTTGGATAACTGGGTTTGCTGATATTTTACTTTTTTGCATTGGACTGTATTAAGCACCTATTCTTACCTCCGAGACATTGTGGTCAGCAAACATTTGCGAAGTTGAGCATCTTGGGGGTAACTCATGTAGAAGCCTGAAAGATCTGTCATAAATCAAAATGCTGACTATATACAGTATATTAGTGCAGAAGGTACGAGAGAGAGAGAGTGTCTTTGGCTTTACTTCATCATTCAAGGAGCTGGTGATAATTTGACCAAAATGCTAAAACACCGCTCATTTTGAAACTAATATCAGCTGACTAAGTAGAGTGTTTGGGATGGAATTGCGTGACAGTTTCTGTAACATTGTAAAAAGAATATCATGGTTCTGCGAATATAATTCGTAAATTTTTAGAAGATAATCCAGACCTTTAAGATGTGAACTTATTAACGCCATCTCCTCATGTTATCTCTACAACATCCAATTTTTGCCTCATTGAATATATAACATACACATTAAACGATAGAGGAAAGAGCAAAGAGCCTCGCCTCACTCCGCAGGAGGAATCAAAACACTCGGGCAATACATTCCCCATCTAACCGTAAAAGATTCAGGGCTGTGGAGTCGGTAGACCAAGCCTCCGACTCCGACTCCGACTCCTAGAATTTTAGAAGGGCCGACTCCGACTCCGACTCCGACTCCTAGAATTTTAGAAGGGCCGACTCCGACTCCGACTCCTGCCTCTAAGTAATAATATAAAATATACTTTGATTATATTAACCCAGAATGGCATTTCATCACTACCAAGTGAATCATCAGGCTACTTTTTAAGCTCAATTTCTCTAAATTTAAGTCTTAGTGGTTGTAGCTATGCCATTATGGCGTTTTTATTTAAGGAAAAATTTCTGAAAAGAAAATCAACAGTAATTAGTGATATGCAGGAAAAGCTCCTAGAAAGATCATGATGTAGGGGAATCATCATAAAATAACTATAATGCAAGATAGGAGGTTAAAGCTCCTATTAAGAGCTTTAACCTGAACCAATATAAAGTACATCATAAAAAAAAAGGAGTCGGAGTCGGTCCATTTTTACCGACTCCGACTCCGACTCCTCTAGCAATGAATTTACTTCCGACTCCACGACTCCGACTCCACAGCCCTGAAAAGATTGGTGGGTATACCAAAATTTCAATATATTTAATATGTTCAAAGGGACGCTCCTGTCTCTGTTTTTTAAAAATAAAATATTGTGGTTCACGCTCTCATATATATCTTATATACAGGGTGTTTATAAAGTCCCATTCTATTTCAGTGAAAACGTAGCAAAAAGGGTAAAATTCAATAACAATATAATAGAAGGCATACATTTAATGAATACTTAAGCATATGATTTTACATGAGCACCATCAATATCTCTACAGAGTTCGAATCTGTCAGCAGCATTGCGGAACACATTTTGGAGCATGACAGGGGTTATTTTTGTAACTGCTGTTACGATACGAGCACGTAAATGTCCCAGCTTCATTCAGATGGTATTTTAAACCCCATCGTCTTTCAACAAGATGGGGCACCTTGTCATTACGCAAACATTGTTCGGGAGTACCTAAAATCTAAATGAACGATTTCCAAATCGGTGGATCGGACGTGGAGGCAACAGGCCCTGGGCGGCTCGATCTCCTGACCTAACGCCCTTGGATTTCTTTGCATGGAGCTTTATCAAATCAAACGTCCATCAAACGAGGGTTACAGATCTGCAAGATTTACGTGCTCGTATCGTAACAGCAGTTACAAAAATAACCCCTGTCATGCTCCAAAATGTGTTCCGCAATGCTTCCGACAGATTTGAACTCTGTAGAGATACTGATGGTGCTCCTGTAGAATCATATGCTTAAGTATTCATTAAATGTATGCCTTCTATTATATTGTTATTGAATTTTACCCTTTTTGCTACGTTTTCACTGAAATAGATAGGGACTTTAAAACACTCTGTATATAATGCACAACCGCAAGGAAAAATGAAAAGCGATTCCAATGTCTTTCGTGGATTCAATTGTTGAATATACGAAAGGTCTTGGAATCGCTATTTTTCATTTTTCCTTGTGAATGCGCTTCATTTATTTATTTCACGTGTTTACTTGTGAAATTCATCCCATATTATATATATATATATATATATATATATATGAAAAATTATTTCACGAAAGTGACACGTGAAAAGTATTTATGATGAATAAAACCACGAAGGAAAAAAGAAACACAAAGGGGTGCTCAAGCGCTTTCGTCTAATGACATCCTCAGGAACACTGGAGTGAAAGGACAGATCAAGGCAATATATAGGTTACAAAAATAAACATACATACATACATATTCACATATATATACATATATATATATATATATATATATATATATATACATATATACATATATATAGTAAGCATAGAAAAAAATTGTGGGAGGAGCCAACATTTATATGGTCACAGAAGAATAAAGAAATAAAAATAAATATAAATATAAATTGAGAAAAAATTAATTACAAAATAGTGCCTTAGTGATATATATGTCACAGCCTAAATAATCATAAAGAAATAAACAGGCAATAAAAAAAAACCCATAAATATACATACATACATATATATATATATATATATATATATACATATATATATATATATATATATATATATATATAAAGACACTTTTAGCACTTTGGCCGACCTTCAATATAAATTCAAATGGCTTTTTTATGGAACAGGTCACAAAAGAATAAAGAAATAAAAATAAATATAAATATTGTAAGTGGAGTCTACCAATTCAAGCTCAAGAGGGAAGTTTTACAATCGATTTAATAGATGCTGCCAAATTGATATATATGTCAAAAAAATAAAGAAATAAACCAAAAAAAAAAAAAAAATTAATTATTAAAAAATAAAAAATAATAATAATAAATTGAAAGATAAATTTTAAGAGAGGCACACCAATTTATAAGGGAACAATTACCACATATGCATATTATAGTCACAAACGAATAAAAAAGTACAAGTAAATATAAATTGGAAAACAAAATGATGCCTAGATGATATATAAAGAACAATAAAATATATATACAACATATATACGGTATATATACGAAATATAAACGCAATATATACAGAATATATATATATATATATATATGCATAAGGGAAAAAAAATTACCAAATTTGTTTTTATAATTATTGTCTGAGAAAACGGTAGGTCGCAAAAGAATAAAGAAATAAAAATAAATATAAATTGAAAAAATTACAAATAATACACGTACACATGTATACCCACATAACCAAATATATATAACATATACACACATATATACAAACACACACACACACACACACACACATATATATATATATATATATACAAGCTTGACCTTCACGAAATGAGAAATCATCCCGCAGAACCTTTGTGAGGTTGTAAGGTAAGGTAAGGTACATACACATATACATATATATATATATATATATATATATATATATATATTTAACTGCATACATACATACATACATACATATACACACATACATACATACATATACACACATATACATACAAACACATTTAACTGCAATGACCACACACATACTCACATACACATACATACATACACATACACGCACACAGCAAAAAATTGAAAAACAAAATTGTAAGGGAAACAACAGACAAAAACAAATTTTTTACCAAAGATTTAACAACCTGCCCTTTTTGTTTAAATCCATTCTGAAGGAATTCAGAGCAACGGGATCAAGTTGAAACAGACCTTTACTCATGTTAAGGTTATTTGTAAGTTGAATTATAGCCGACTCAAGAATATTTCTATTAACAATGTTGCTAGAGTGAAACAAAACTGAAACATTATTCCAATCAATACAATGGGATAACTCTGACAAATGGACAAAAAGGGCACTGGACAACTGTCCCGTTCTAACGGAATATTGATGCTGTTTTACACGCGTTTGCAAATCCTTTCCCGTCTGACCTATGTAAAAGGAATCACATTGCTTACACCCAATTTTATAGATAATGCCTAAATTATTGGTAGGGCTATTTTTTACTATGATGTTTTTCACAATATTGTTATATGAAAAAACTACACTGATATCCAAAAGTTTAAGTACATTAGCAATGCCTAAGAAGCCCGGGAAAAATGGAAGTACTAAAATATTCTTTGACAAGGTGCGAGTGTTATTATTCACACGATAGAAGGTTCGTTTAGCCTTATTAAGACAAGATTCCATGAACGCAGATGGGTAACACAACTCACTTCCAATACCGTTGATATTTTCCAATTCGGCATCGATGTATTCCGGACTGGCGATCCTAAGAGCGCGGAGAAACATTGAGGAAAATATGGCCTTTTTAATAGGGGTGTCATGTCCAGAGTAAAAGTGTACGTAGGACAAATTGTTTGTTTTTTTCCGATAGATACTAAACTTAAAACCCGGGCTATCCCTATGAACACGCACATCCAAAAACGGGATTGAGTTGTCTTGTTCCACTTCTAAAGTAAATTTAATGGAGGGGACTTGGTCATTTAACTGAAGGAGGAAGTCATCCAGGTCACGATTCATGGGCCAGATACACAAAATATCGTCGACGTACCGCAACCAAGGGATGCCAACCCCCAGGATTCTCGGAATGTAAGTAATTTCAAAAAACTCCATATAAATATTGGAGAGAAGGGGCGACAAAGGGTTGCCCATGGCCATCCCAAAAACTTGTTGATAATGCTCGCCATTGAAAGTTAGAACGGGACAGTTGTCCAGTGCCCTTTTTGTCCATTTGTCAGAGTTATCCCATTGTATTGATTGGAATAATGTTTCAGTTTTGTTTCACTCTAGCAACATTGTTAATAGAAATATTCTTGAGTCGGCTATAATTCAACTTACAAATAACCTTAACATGAGTAAAGGTCTGTTTCAACTTGATCCCGTTGCTCTGAATTCCTTCAGAATGGATTTAAACAAAAAGGGCAGGTTGTTAAATCTTTGGTAAAAAATTTGTTTTTGTCTGTTGTTTCCCTTACAATTTTGTTTTTCAATTTTTTGCTGTGTGCGTGTATGTGTATGTATGTATGTGTATGTGAGTATGTGTGTGGTCATTGCAGTTAAATGTGTTTGTATGTATATGTGTGTATATGTATGTATGTATGTGTGTATATGTATGTATGTATGTATGTATGCAGTTAAATATATATATATATATATATATATATATATATATATATATATATATATATATATATATATATGTATGTACCTTACCTTACCTTACAACCTCACAAAGGTTCTGCGGGATGATTTCTCATTTCGTGAAGGTCAAGCTTGTATATATATATATATATATATATGTGTGTGTGTGTGTGTGTGTGTGTTTGTATATATGTGTGTATATGTATATTATATTTGGTTATGTGGGTATACATGTGTACGTGTATTATTTGTAATTTTTTCAATTTATATTTATTTTTATTTCTTTATTCTTTGCGACCTACCGTTTTCTCAGACAATAATTATAAAAACAAATTTGGTAATTTTTTTTCCCTTATGCATATATATATATATATATATATTCTGTATATATTGCGTTTATATTTCGTATATATACCGTATATATGTTGTATATATATTTATTGTTCTTTATATATCATCTAGGCATCATTTTGTTTTCCAATTTATATTTACTTGTACTTTTTTATTCGTTTGTGACTATAATATGCATATGTGGTAATTGTTCCCTTATAAATTGGTGTGCCTCTCTTAAAATTTATCTTTCAATTTATTATTATTATTTTTTATTTTTTAATAATTAATTTTTTTTTTTTTTTTTTGGTTTATTTCTTTATTTTTTTGACATATATATCAATTTGGCAGCATCTATTAAATCGATTGTAAAACTTCCCTCTTGAGCTTGAATTGGTAGACTCCACTTACAATATTTATATTTATTTTTATTTCTTTATTCTTTTGTGACCTGTTCCATAAAAAAGCCATTTGAATTTATATTGAAGGTCGGCCAAAGTGCTAAAAGTGTCTTATATATATATATATATATATATATATGTATATATATATATATATATATATGTATGTATGTATATTTATGGTTTTTTTTTTATTTGCCTGTTTATTTCTTTATGATTATTTAGGCTGTGACATATATATCACTAAGGCACTATTTTGTAATTAATTTTTTCTCAATTTATATTTATATTTATTTTTATTTCTTTATTCTTCTGTGACCATATAAATGTTGGCTCCTCCCACAATTTTTTTCTATGCTTACTATATATATGTATATATGTATATATATATATATATATATATATATGTATATATATGTGAATATGTATGTATGTATGTTTATTTTTGTAACCTATATATTGCCTTGATCTGTCCTTTCACTCCAGTGTTCCTGAGGATGTCATTAGACGAAAGCGCTTGAGCACCCCTTTGTGTTTCTTTTTTCCTTCGTGGTTTTATTCATCATATATATATATATATATATATGTGTGGAATGAATTTAAAAATTAAACACGTGTGTGTGTGTGTGTGTGTGTGTGTGTTACTTCTAATGGATTTTCTACTTTTTTGTTATACACGAAAAATAGTATAGTGGTACTTCAGATGGATAAGAGCGAGGGTCTGAACGATCTCGGTTCTCTGAATCCGGGACTTGTCTTGTGCGGGTTCATCACTTACGTTCTTCTCTACTTATCTCTCTTCAAAGGCGTTAAATCTTCAGGTGAGTATGTACCTGTAATAATAATAATAATAATAATAATAATAATATTTAAGTTTAATTAATATAATACATTAGGCACGTGGTTGGATCGGTGGATCCAACACCAGGAGGAGCAGGTGAGTGGATTTAACTCTCATATAAAAGTGTATATATATTAACTGAAAAGGCTTCTTTGGTAACTGAGGAGGACAAAAAGATCATATATAATTTGACAATGAATCGCGATGTTTATTCCTTTTCCATAACTCCCTCTTTAGATGAGATCATGAAGTCATCTTCAGGAGAAACAGAATCGTTGCAACGGTACACTTTTTTAATCGTTACCGCCAGATATATTAAGGAGCGCTCTTTCGTTAGATCAACGAGGTTAAGCGACGCTGGGTCTGCTCAATAACTAGCTGGGTGACTCTGATCTGCATTTATGATGTAACGACCCATAAATGGTTCAAATCCCACGTAAAGCTAATCGATCTCTTCCCACAATCTTTGCTGTTGCGGAGAAGGTTAAATAATTCCAAACATCATTTTCATTATTATAATTGCATTCATTATACTTAGAAACTATCGGAGATGGTATGAAGCCGTGTTGGCTTGGATTATCTGTTTCCTTTCTCAAAAATTATGTAATCACATAAATGTTTGGAAGTAAAATCGAGCATTAATGTTCTTTTTTTTTTTTTTAGTCTATCAGTTAAAGTTTCAAAACTTTTCCAAATTAAGATTCTTTCAAGTTTGTTTTCGAGATTTGAAGGAATGGTTAATGTTTTGCTTACCCTTAACACCACTCTCCGTTTTAGGATAACCAGTCACTTTATGTGTGTATATAATACGTTCCTCACGATCGGTTTATACTTCGCCAAAGTTTAATTATAAAATTTGCTATTTAACATCTTAAGCGCTATATAATTTCAACTTATCTATACACAACTCCTTTATTTATGCCAGTGAATGAAAATTTCTGTGTCGGAGTAACGCATTTCGAGTCACTGAAGATAGCTGGACACCGTTTGTATTCGTACAAATGTACGATTTTTGCGTGTCTTCCCAGTTATAAATCTATTCCATACATATTTTATCATTTCATACATTTCCTCTTCAGGCAAAGTAGTTTGGGTAACGGCCACCATGCCTTACCTCATCCTCACCTTGCTTTTGATTAGAGGGGCGCAGCTCCCTGGCGCTGCTGATGGGCTTCTTTACTATATCAGACCCTCCATATCAGCTCTCTCCAACATGCAGGTAATAAAAAGGGACAAAAGCGGTGCATTTAGCTATACGTACATACGGGTTCATCGCTGGTGAAACTCGTTTATACATGACAATGAAGTCTAATTTTACGGAGGCTCTACGTCAAAACGTACACCTATCTCATAGAAATTTTTAAAGATATCAAAGCTTTGTAAAATATTGTATAAAAATGGTGGAGAAATTTGTAAATACCGTATCACACAATAACATATTTGGTTAAAACAACTAATATATATATATATATAATCCTAATTTCTTTTTTCCATCGCTACACAATCGCATGCGTACAGGTGTGGTACGAAGCAGCTCAGCAGGTGTTCTTCTCGGTGGGTGCTGGTTTCGGTGTACACCTGTCGTATGCTTCTTATAACACCTTCACGAACAACTGTTATCGTGACTGTCTCATTACGAGCTTCGTGAACGCCATCACAAGCTTCTATTCAGGTCTGGTAATCTTCACGTATTTGGGCTACATGGCCAACAAGCAGAAAACTCACATCTCCAAAGTGGCCACTGACGGTGAGATACGGTAGGGGGGGGGGGGGGGTGACATTTGAAAGAGAGAGAGAGAGAGAGAGAGAGAGAGAGAGAGAGAGAGAGAGAGAGAGAGAGAGAGAAGAATTCCAAATTCTAAAATAACATAAACTAATAAAATTTATATAATATATATATATATATATATATATATATATATATATACAGGGCGTCCCAAAAAAATGTATACACACTTTAAATAATTATAAAGGCAGTGTTTATTAAAATACAATTCATTTTCAAAATGTAATAGAATCTACAGACATTATTTAATTGTTTTGTCAACGCCTGTTTTCAAACTGACGTCCGTTCTGGTCCAGGCACTGCTGATAACGCGAAGCAATGGAATCGCAAACATCACGAACATTTCGTTTGGTATTTGTGTGCATTCTCGTTCAATGGCTGCTCTCAATTCAGCGACTGTTGCAGGTTTTATAGCGTAGACTTTGTCTTTTAAGTATCCCCATAAAAAAAAAAGTCTAGTGGTGTGAGGTCTGGTGAACGCGGAGGGTATTCTACGAAACCCCTTCGTCCAATCCACATCCACATCGTGCCAAGTACCACTCGCAATACTCCACTCTTCGGTCCGGATCATCTTCATTAATAGCATGGACTAATCTTGGAATGTAACTTTTCCATTGACAGCGCTTCAAAATGCGTTGGACAGACGATTCTGAAATTCCTACCTCACGACTCGCTTGCCGTACAGATTTTCTTGGACTTTGGTGATACGTTTCCAGTACTCTTTCTTGCTTTGTGGGGCTTGTCGATGTCCGTGGTCTTCCGGAACGCTTCTTGTGGACATTCTGAACAGTTCCATCGGCTTCAAACTTATCTCTAATTCGAGTGATGGTAAGTCGCGTTGGTGGATCTGTTTGAAACTCCCTCCTAAACTGTCTTTGCACTTCAACTGCGTTTTCACACTTCCAGTAGCATTTTAGAATGAATTTCCTTTGTTCAAAGCTTAGTCTGACTGCCATAATTAATTCTAATGGGTTTAACTTGGAAAGAAAGAAACATCAATTGAACTATCAGCTGTTAAAGTGTGTATACATTTTTTTGGGACGCCCTGTATATATATATATATATATATATATATATAGATACATTTCAACTGCAAAGAACACGCAGTATAATTAACGTAAAGAACGACGCTTGTATAGGAGAACATTCCGCGCAAGATGAGGAGGGAGAACGAACAAATGAAAAAATGAGGTAACCACCCGGGAATCGAACCCGGGATCTTCCGATTGCCAGTGGTTATCATATCTGACCGGCAATCGGAAGATCCCGGGTTCGATTCCCGGGTGGTTACCTCATTTTTTCATTTGTTCGTTCTCCCTCCTCATCTTGCGCGGAATGTTCTCCAATACAAGCGTCGTTCTTTACGTTGATAATATATATATATATATACAGGGCGTCCCAAAAAAATGTATACACACTTTAACAGCTGATAGCTCAATTGATGTTTCTTTCTTTCCAAGTTAAACCCATTAGAATTAATAATGGCAGTCAGACTAAGCTTTGAACAAAGGAAATTCATTCTAAAATGCTACTGGAAGTGTGAAAACGCAGTTGAAGTGCAAAGACAGTTTAGGAGGGAGTTTCAAACAGATCCACCAACGCGACTTACCATCACTCGAATTAGAGATAAGTTTGAAGCCGATGGAACTGTTCAGAATGTCCACAAGAAGCGTTCCGGAAGACCACGGACATCGACAAGCCCCACAAAGCAAGAAAGAGTACTGGAAACGTATCACCAAAGTCCACGAAAATCTGTACGGCAAGCGAGTCGTGAGGTAGGAATTTCAGAATCGTCTGTCCAACGCATTTTGAAGCGCTGTCAATGGAAAAGTTACATTCCAAGATTAGTCCATGCTATTAATGAAAATGATCCGGACCGAAGAGTGGAGTATTGCGAGTGGTACTTGGCACGATGTGGATGTGGATTGGACGAAGGGGTTTCGTAGAATACCCTCCGCGTTCACCAGACCTCACACCACTAGACTTTTTTTTTATGGGGATACTTAAAAGACAAAGTCTACGCTATAAAACCTGCAACAGTCGCTGAATTGAGAGCAGCCATTGAACGAGAATGCACACAAATACCAAACGAAATGTTTCGTGATGTTTGCGATTCCATTGCTTCGCGTTATCAGCAGTGCCTGGACCAGAACGGACGTCAATTTGAAAACAGGCGTTGACAAAACAATTAAATAATGTCTGTAGATTCTATTACATTTTGAAAATGAAATGTATTTTAATAAACACTGCCTTTATAATTATTTAAAGTGTGTATACATTTTTTTGGGACGCCCTGTATATACTTATATTTATATTCGAGAACTGCGATATTGTCCATGGTTGTTAAAATTGTATTTAATTTTTAATTTTAGGACAATGAACCTTTTTAATATCATGGTTGAATGAACTTTACTTTGATTATTCTTGATGGCTTCAATTTTTTCTTTTCTTTTTTTTTAATAAATTATATTTTAGAAGTTTTTAACTTTAATGAATAGATTTTTTTTACAATTTGCATGTCCGTTATTTTGTGATATATATATATTATATATATATATATATATATATATATATATGCGAACACATTTTTCAGTTCGAACTATTACATTTTCACGATGAAACAAAAGCTAGAATAAATCTAACCTGACCTAACTTAGCGTATGCCTAACCTGGCTATATATATATATATATATATATATATATATATATATATTTGTGGAGAGGCGGGGCCACCAGCTTGACCTCCGTGTGAAAAGAGACCAACGCACGAAACAACATAAGGTTCATAAGTCTGAGGACACCTCCGGATTTCATGAAAATGTCGCCATAATAGGAATTAGTATATTGGGTAAAGAGAGAATTATTTTTAGTAAATAATGTTACAAATTAAATTTGTACAAAATAAGACCATGTAATCAATATTTTGTGTCTTCGTTTCTCTCCTTAACACATTTTCCCGAATAAACTTCAAGAATTTTGTTACATATCTTTTGTAGAATTCTCCATAATGGCTTTAGGTTTCTTGGATTTTCCTAAGCTGCACTTGTTTTTTAATATTTTAGTTTGTTTTTTGGTGGGATTAACGTTAGGACTTTGAGGTGGTCATTCCAAAAAAATTTTTCTCTCTCTCTCTAGAAACCTGCTCTTTTATCATCAGATAGTTATTGTCCATTTTGGTTATGTGTTTTGGGACATTATCATGTACAAATGCGAGGTTTTGTCCAATTAGTCGACCGTCCATTGGGTAAAAGGATGTCTGCTCAACCCATTGTAGTACTCTCCCCTTTTTAATTATTCTTTCATTATCCACAATATCGCCAACTTTATTAGCAGAGAAGCATCCCTACGTGATTAAACTTCCAACTTGACCTGCTTGTGGCCACGTCTCTTTACAAACATCCTTCTAGAATTGCCAAAAAGCTCAGTTTTGGATTCTTTGGTCGAAAGTAGAATTTTTTCATTCCTCTCTTTGATACTTGCATTTGGGGGGGGGGGGCGAGGCAAGTCCTCTTTTTCATGTTAATGTCCCTTAGTTAAGTTAGTTTAGGCTTTGTAGCTGCTACTTTCACTTTAAGATCTCCAATTCCTCTGATGAGCTTTTAGGCAATTTCACTTTGATGAAGAATTGTCCAAACCAGTATGCAATATACTATAGGTTCGATAAAATTGTGCCACTGTTAGGTTCATTATGAGATTTTAACTTTTCTTTCCGTATATACATATATAATATATATATATATATATATATGTCAGTGTTAATGGATTGAAAAGGCTGCTTAAATAATTATAATAATGTGTTATTTTATAGCAAAAAAGTGTCTTCAGGGACTATTATTATTATTAATATTATTATTATTATTATTATTATTCAAGTGTCAGCGGAAAGTGTTTCCCTATCTTCTACTTTCTTCTTCCTTCTTTCTTTCTGGGGAAGGAAAACCAACAAAGCTTCTTCCTCCTCATAACTTCAATTGACGTAAAGACAGCGATAAAATTTCTTAAAAACAAAAGCTTCGCCATACATTTCATACCAAACGTAATACATAAATCGTGACCTGATATTTTTTGAACTACTTTCCTCCCTCTATAATTATTCTATTCAAATCGGGCATTGTCCCGATCTTCTAAAAGTAGCTTGTATACAGAATGCCCTTTTAAAGGTGGTAATCTGGAAGTTTCTTTTAACTACCATCCGATATCTATTTTGCAGACTATGGAAAAAAAATTCGAGAAAATTATATATATATATATATATATATATATAAAGCCAATAACATTTTTCACGAAGAAAAATATGGTGTTAACTTATCAGTTCGGTTTGACGAGTAAAGCGAACTTTGCGGAGGATGCCGTTACGACATTAAGTAACAGAAAACAGTACGTGAAACTAAATAAACAAGAATCTCACTTTCAATCAGTCACTCACGGAGTACCCCAAGAATCGATATTGGGAACTCTTCTATTTCCGTGTTATGTAAAGGTTTTTTTTTAATAAATGCTAAAACGCAACCAGTATAATATGTAGATGACCCAATTCTCGATCTTCATATCTGATTACGGCTGAGCTACTCTCAAAAAAGAACAGACAAGGTTCTCATCACTATTTATAACTGTCTGAATGCCAAAAATTATCCTTAAATCTATCAAAGCCCTCATATGTGATCAGAAAAAGTAGAAAATAGAATAAAACTTTAAATATAGATAATAGATAATAAACAGTATCAGGTGTAATTTTAGCTGAAAAATATGTTGAATATTAAATTAAATAAACTATCAAAATTTGTTTACATATTGCATCTGCTCAGTCTATATACAGGGTGTCCCAGAATTAACTATCTATTTCAATGAAATCGGACAAATTTTTTAAAAACACACTTTTATTTATGTTTATCATGTTTAATATGTGTTAAAAATGTATAAATTTCTAAATTTTTTTCATAATTTTATTTTCATAATTTTTTCATTATCTGGTCCAATGAAAGACCGTCTGAAGTCATAGAATGGCAAAGAGAGACTCCAAAAGTTAACGTGTGGCTTGGAATGACCAAATCCAAAATTTATGGCCCATTCTTCTTTGCGGAAGCAACTGTAACAGGTACCGTCTACCTTGATATGCTTCAGCAGTTTCTCGAACCACAGCTTCTTGATGATGGCATTCTATATATATATATATATATATATATATATATATATATATATAAAACTTGATCTATATTCCTTTCTTATTATTAATTAGAACTGAAAAGAATAAAATAATTAGTTTGGTTCTAAATTTTTCAGCATATTAATTAAAAGGAAAAAAAATTGCTCAAATTTTGAATGAAAAATCGTCTACACGCGCGTTTCCCACGACAGAGTGAAAAGTCCCACTTTGCTTTATTTTTTTTAATTCGGGATGTGTGTGTGTGTGTGTGTTTTGGGGGGGTTAGGCCCTTTGACATACTGAATGCGGTTTGTATTTCTAGATGAGTATCGACATAGGGAATCTCGGTCAGCAATTCTCTTTTATCCTTTCAATAAAGCCTTAAAAAAAAACCACTAATGAATCACATCTATTCTTTGGCATGCAAACCCATCCGTCTATAGCGCAAGATATGAATATAATACTTGATATACACCCCACATGATACTCCTTGAAGACAGAAAAGATCTCAACTTTAATTGGTTTTCTTCAGTTCGTCCATTAATTATGTCGACGGGAGTTCTTATATATACATATATACAGAGGAGTTGCAGAGAGAAGACGGTCTTTATTCTATAGCATTGCCTGCAATGTTATCAGAATAAAATTAATGAAACCAACTATATTAATTTTAATATTTAATAGACTAATATTAAGTTTGGGCCTACCAGATTTCGATGATCCGCCTATTTCATATACTTCGGTCCAATCAGGATGACTCTTACGTCTGGGTTAGGTTATACTAGGTTAGGTGTTCGTTCTAGGTTGCTTACTTAATTCCTACGTCATCAACTTTTGGCCAACTAGGGATAAAAAGAAACTGGTGTTCTCGAAACTTGATCTTTACGATTTAATAATACATATTCACATACAAATCCCAATATATTCTGCATTTACCATCAAACATTACTAAACCTATGTTTAGTAACCTATGTAACCTAAACCTATGTTGAGTAACCTATGTTTCATTGTTAGGCCTACATTCTCCAGTAATTTAGATGAGGAACATAAGAGAAATGACCAGTTCAATCTACAAGTTTTAATGCTTGAAAATCACAAACTTTTCACCGACGATGAACAGTGAACAATGAACAAGAGTTGGACACAAAGTAAAATTTTAATTTGAACAGAACCATTTAAGTTATCTATTAAATTATCTATTAAATTATCTATTATCTATTAAATTATCTATTATCTATTGAATATATTTTCCAAAATAAAATTGAACATATTTGGTTTCTTCATATTTGAACGCTCGATCAGTTCTTTGTCATTATTACACGTTACCAGTTTATTCTCGACTCGTTCAGCTCAGGTTGGTTTATTTCTACCAGTTTGTGGTGCCAATATACTTGGCTAATAACTCTTCAACTTAGATTCAGTTTACTCAGTATATTGTATAGTAGGACAACTTTTAAAATTGTGTTCTTAAAATAACGAAGAAATTGTAAAACTTGCCACGAAGATTTTTTGGGTTCTGCTTCAGGGTTGCCAAGATACTTGAGATACGTACATTGCGTCATAAGTGACTGAAAGTTAATTATACTTTTTGCATAGCAATATAATTTGAACGTAAATATGATTAATAGAATTTTAATATGTATTTCCTGATGTACCATCCATTCTTGTAGTAGAGATGCATTTGGCAGCAAGGTGAGTGTGATTTTTGGAACTGATGGTATTCAGCTTAAAAAAAACGGTTTGAATGTGAAATCAATCTTTCTAAAATTAATTCTAGGTCCAGGTTTGGTCTTTCAAGTATATCCTGAAGCAGTTGCAACACTACCGGGTCCTCAAGTGTGGTCGTGTCTCTTCTTCCTCATGCTTATCACGCTTGGATTGGACTCTGGGGTAAGAAAATAGTATATTTAAACGAAGTCCCTTATATTCAAAGCAGAGTGTAATCTCTCTCTCTCTCTCTCTCTCTCTCTCTCTCTCTCTCCCCGACCTATAGACATTTCAATAAAAGGGAATTTCACCGATACTCTACTAAGTTTACCTAACCTAACCTAATCTTACCTAACTCAACCTAACGTAAACAAAATTGTCGATAAAATATCACGTTGACGCAGTGTCGATAGCCTTTTTTCTATTTTGTAGATGGGAGGACTCGAATGCGTAATAACAGGTCTTTTAGACGAGCTTCGAGAAACCTTTGGCAAGAAAGTGATTCGAAGGGAATTTTTCACCGCTTTAGTTGTTGGATCTTCCTTCCTTATCTCCTTGGTGAACTTCTGTCAGGTAAACAATGAGAAAGAGATCTCTTACAGGTGTTAAAAGAAAAATTCACGCTGCACAAATGTCAGGTATCAGGATTTGATTTCGTGGTGTGTATATATATATATATATATATATATATATATATATATATATATATATATATATATATATATAAATGTCGTAACACCGCTTCCCGGAGATCAGCGAAGTTAAGCGACATTGGGTCTAGGTACTGGTTGGATGGGAGACTGAACTCCACGCTCAGATTATGTAGCGACCCGTGGTTCGGATCCCACGTAAAGCTGTAGGGCCCCTCCGTCATATGACCTTAGATGTTGCGAAGGAGGTTAAACAACCCCAATACAATATATATATATATATATATATATATATATATATATATATATATAAACTTCTGGGATTAAGAAATTTAGATTTTCATCTTGTTTTTATTGGCTATAATACAGTTAATTACAGTGTCCTCTCTACATTATTACCAAATTTACGTATGAAATTGTTTAGACTGAAATATTACCCCAAACCATTAATTTTTAGTTGACTTTTTGGTTCCATATTGACGACACATTATGTTTTTGTCCTGATAAGAGGAGTTTGATTTAAATGACTGAATAAATATCATATTAAAGATATATATAGGTAACTATGCATGCTTTTTTTAAAATCATACTGTTAGCATAACTCATGGAGTTATTTCTAGTACATTTTTGGGAATATTAACATTTTCTAGCCCCCAGTTTTTAGATGAGGTAATAAAGAATGTACAAAGTGTTAACAAAAGTAAATAGATACCACACTGATTGTCGTCAAGAATAAATGGCGAAGCTCATGAACGGAATGCCAGAATATGTGTCAGCTTGACAAAATGGAAAAGGGAATGCAACACTATTCGAAATATATTGATTTAATAAATCTGTTATTATTTATTCACTTTTGTTATCAAATCAAAACTATGATACAAAAAAGGGTTCTATTTACATTTGTCAACCCTCTGTGTGTATATATACATATAGAGAGAATTGTTTATATAAAGTTGGACAATGAGTTTCATTAACAAGATATTAAATTCTGCAAAGAGCCAGCGTTCATCTCTCAGTAGGTAACACCGTTTTCCTATAAGCGAAGTGAAGGCACTGATGTCAGGGGGATTCGAATCTCGATAATGTTAGTAATAATAATAATAATCATAATACGGAAGTTAGAAAAGTAGGCTTCATTAAGTAGCATGAGCACTGTGCCAGTTTCTGACTCTCCTGACTGATTCTTATCATTCGCAAAGATTGTTTTTGGATATAGATAAGAAAGGGAACGTTAATCTAAACGGTTCACTTAATGTTGACTTCACTATGAAGCATATGCTTTCTGTGACTATATACTGTTATGAGTTATAGACATAGCTACATTTAGTAATAATGAAAGAAAACTTGTGAAACCCAAGTGATAAAAAGAAAATGATTATGTAAAAGCATGTTGGTAAGACAGTTGACATAGAGAGGAAATCATATCAGCATCTTGAAACTGGAAATCAAAATAATTGTTTAGTTAAATTCAAAATCTTAAAGACTACAATTGCTTGATTATCGTCCAGATTAAGATAAAGTAGAAATATATATTTGTTTCCCAAAACTCCTCATTTAGAACTAAGAAAATTAGAAAATTATCGGAGCTATTGAAGAATAGGGACCCCAGCCTTCTTTAGTTAGGCTTATAAGGCTAACTAACGAAAATATCACGACCTAACCTAACCAATCGTTAGGTTAACTGTACGCCCTTGACGATTGGTTAGGTTAGGTCATGATATTTTCGTTAGTTAGCCTTATAAGGCTAATTAAAGAAGGCTGGGGTCCCTATTCTTCAGTAGCTCCAAATTATCTGCTACCAAAATAATTGAACTCTCTTTTAAATTAGAAGACAGTTCAATTATTTTGGTAGCAGATAATTTTAACTTATTTTAATAAGGTTTAGTATGAAACTAATATATATGTTAGTGGCAATAAGCGAAATCCGGCATTAGGATTAATGCCTAGGCAATAAACTGAACGCTAAGGATGCATACAGTCAGTCATTAGTATGATGCCTATTTTTTCTTCTTTCTCTTCGCCCGTTCCCGCCTCTATGCGGAGTCGGCGTTTCTGACCAGCCTCCTCCACACAGCCCGGTCCTGGGCTTCTTCCCCCGACAAACCCTTCTCCCTCAAATCGTCCCTCACCTTCTCCATCCACCTTCGCTTCGGTCTGCCTCTCTTTCTCCTGCCATGCACCTCCATATTCATCGTTCTCTTACCCACATAATCTTCGTCCCCTCTCATCACATGTCCATACCATTTCAGTCTACTTTCTTGTATCTTCCTCGAGATTTCTCCAACCTTTGTTGTGCCCCTTATCCTTTCATTCCTTACTCTATCCAACCTTGTCACTCCGCACATCCATCTCAGCATTCTCATCTCCGTTACATCTAGTCTTTTCTCATGATCTTTCTTTATAGCCCAAGACTCAGCCCCGTACATCATAGCCGGTCTTACCACAGTCTTATACACCTTTCCCTTAACCCTCGCGCCTATTCTTCGGTCACACAACACCCCTGAAACTTTCTTCCAATTTTTCCAACCAGATTGCACTCTGTGTGTTATTTCTGTGTCCAGCTCACCGTCCTCAGCCACTGTCGATCCCAAGTACGTAAACTTACTTACTCTCTTTAACCTCGCTCCCTCTAAACTAATTTCTGAGTCTTGATTTTCGTAGAACCTCAGGTACTCCGTTTTCTTTCTGCTGATTTTCAACCCTCTGTCTTCAAAAGCCCTCCTCCATTCCTCCAATTTTCTTTCTACTACTTCTCTCCTGTTGCTGTACAGAACAATATCGTCTGCAAAGAGCATACACCAAGGGGATTGATCTTTTATCCCCTGGGCCAACACATCCATAATCAAAACAAAAAGGTACGGGCTCAAAGAAGATCCCTGATGTAGACCAACCCTCACGGGGAACCATTCCGTTACACCTACACTACTCCTAACCTGGGTCCTTGCTCCTTCATACATACTTTGCACCAACCTAACCAACCAACCAACCTAACATAACATAACAACCTAACCTAACATAACATAACATAATAACATAACCTAACATGACCTAAAGTCCTAAACAGCTTATTGCCTAGGCATTATCTTAATGCCTGATTTCGCTTATTGCCACCAACATATACCAAAAATGAGATTTTTTCACCTGCCACATGTAGAATTATAGATTTTGTTAATAAGTTCTTATCTTCTCCTTGGACCATCGTAGGTTTCACGTCGATTTTAGACAATCTTAAGTTCTTAACATGAGAATTTTAGTTCTTTCGTAACTCCAAAACATTCTAATAAAAAGTTTCCTCCTCGAAAGCTGACAAATAATAATATTTATATACAGGGTGGCATGTACTTTTTCCACTGGTTGGACACTTATGCGGCAGGAATTTCACTGTTATGCTCAGCAATGATGGAAGCAGTTGCAATAGGATGGTTCTATGGTGAGTTATTTTTTATAATATTTTAAAGTCATTTGAAATATTTTTTTAGCGTATGTGGGGTGGGGGGGGGGGGGAAAGGGTTTCTTTAAATTTTTATTGTTTATATTTAGAAGTTTTGTAGCTAATAAAGCTGGAATGAGATTCTTATTGCAAAAATAAAGTTTAAAACGCAGTGAATATATTATGAGGCGTCGCGAGTACGAGGAACGAACTCGCCAAACCAGTTTTAAGATAGACACGTTTAAATTTTGTAACTATTCATGAACTATTATTCATTCGTGGAACACTCGCAAAATTGCCAATGTGGCGAGTTCGCCCCTCGTACTCGCGACGCTTCGCATAATGAAACTGAACATCAATTGAATACAAGAAAATTATAAATAATTGTTATGTTTTATGATAATTTTTTTTAATTATATTTGTGTACATCATTTACCACTTATAATGTGTTTTATATTTCCTTTTTCAACTATTAGGATCAAAGAGATTCTGCATCGATATAAACCGAATGCTGGGATTCACCCCCAATCTTTACTGGAGAATATGTTGGAAGATCGTGTCACCTTTAATTATATTAATAACAGTAAGTATTTAATTTATTAAATACTAAAGTGAGTTTAATCGTTTTTTTACATAAATTTTATAGTTTGAAATTCTTTTTTTTCTTTATGATTTACTTGGTTGGTTAATTTTCGTTGGATTTTTAAAGCCCTATTTCCTTACGCGGAGAGGGGTGAGTGTGAGCCGGGCAATCATAGAATAATAGGTGGTCTGCCCAATTCCAACCTCGGCCGCTTCTTAAGAAGCTGCATTGGCTGCATACATTGCATATAATTGTGTATGAAGTACCGTTGCATACAATCATACTCAGTACTCCATATGTGTATAGCTTTTATCTTTTGTTCGATACATTTGGCACATCGCCACGTGTGTTTAAGACTTTTGTACCTAAATCAGCTCCAAAAATAGTACGAGAAGGAAATTCCTTTAGTGATAAAATAAATATGACAATAATTTTGACAGTAAATATGACAGTAATTTTGACAGTAAATATGACGGTAAATATGACTAATTTTAATTTTAACATGGAACATTTAGTGATTTAAAGACATTGATATTTAATTTACAATAATTTTGCCCTTAAGCTTTTGGCTTTACTACCTTTAGTGACCCAAAAGGTTATGAAAATAATAAAACTAACGAGACCTAACTTAATCTAACATAACATTAGTATATAGATCCTTTATAAATCATGGTAGCGATGCGGTTACTCACATTCGCAGTGAATTTTTAACTCTCTATATATGGACGATTGATATACGCATTCGTAAAGCTTCAAACGATCGCATTTGCAACACGAAATAACCCAGAAATTGATTCATAATAGGGACATACCCATTCCGAAGAAGCCTCCTTTGAGAACCTCACTTTGGGATTTCTCTCGCATGAAATTAAAATGAAATTGGGATGACTTGAAATGAGAATACACTTAAAAATGCTTGAATCAAATATTCTTCTAACGTTAACGCCACAACCTACACTTATGTGACTCTCAACTTTCCCACAAAAGCATTTTCCATCTTTTCTTTAATACATTTTCGTTTATTTCAATACTAATTAACATGAGACGAAAGAAGATTTTTTTTACTGACTGTATGTGAAAGAACTTAAAAAATAATTAATAATTTTCAGTATCATATTATATACATTGATAATATTATCATTATAATATTATTATTATTATTATTATTATTATTATTATTATTATTATCTTATAATAATAGTTTACTAAATAATAAAAAAAATCCTTTTCAGATTCTAATAGGGGCCGTAAGCTTGGCCAGGCATAATTTGAAGTACCATGGACCCATTAGTACCTATGTTTACCCTTGGTGGGCGGAAGCTGTTGGTTGGCTTATTACTTTATCCTCCATGTTCATGATTCCTCTCTGGATGGTAATAAGCATTTCACGGCAGCCAGGGACTTCGTTTCAACAGGTAAAAAACATTTCTAGCTAAAGAGTTAAACAATACAAACCTATTTGTATACTGTTTTAATTTCTATTAAAAAAATAATTCCCAATACGTTTATTTGGAGACTTATGTCGCTTATCATTGTACAGTATTCCCTTACTGACGTTTAAGATGAAGAGTTGTATTTAGCCTAAGAAGGCCAGTGTGGGACCGCACACATTGCGAGTAGTGTTGTGTCTACGCAACCCCAAATGAAAATTACATTTAAGTTGAATTAAACAATTTACTGTCACTTACTAATAATAAAAATGAACTTGCGTTGAATAAAAGATATAATTTCCAATAAACATACTTTTATTGTAATAGACCTCACTGGTTTTTTTTGGGGGGGGGGGGGGGGAGTTAATGATTGACACGTAAGCACTCTTCACTGCAAAGACACTTCATAAAGATGTATTCTGGGATTGTTATAATGTTTTGGATTTTATTTTTTCAATTTTCTTCTCATCACTCAGAAACTGCTACTGAGCGTAACACCTGTGGACGAGAGACAAACTGTGTTGGATACAGGACAGTCCACGAGATCTGGTTGGCGTCACTGGTTATCCATCTAAAATGGGATGAAATATCCACTGGTAATCATGGTAAAATCAACTTACTGAGCGTGAGCCAATTTCAGAAGTAGTGAGTATTACGTGACGTCAGAATCATTAAAAGATGATCTGTTTGACACTGAAAATCATATAGGGTGGATAATCTTACAGTAAAACTACTATACAAAATTGGTAGTCTATATGTCAAACTATATAAAAGTCACAACGTTATTGGGTCATTGGCACCCTTTGGCACTAAGCAGAATCAAATGCAAGGCCACTGGTGTAATATTTCATCGTTTACGCTCCAATTTTTTTTAATTAAATGTGCAGTAAGTGTACTTTTTGATCAAACCGATCCCAATTGTATCTTGTCACAAGTTAAATACCAAAGGAACTAGAGATAGTAATTGTATAATGAGATAAATATTTTTAAAAAGTGTAGTTAATTTCTAGAGTCTAGAGTTAACTTAGGTTATAGCGTACAAGGCCAGTAACGAAAACTTCAGTCTAAAATTGTACATAAGTTAGGTACCAAATAACAGTATCCATAGTCTTTCCTGTTACAGGTATTGTCAAAACATAAAGTTTATTTTCCAAATTTGTTTGTGCGTATAATGACTTGTGCGTGTGTATGTGTGTGTGTATAGGTAATAGCTATTGATATAAAAAAAAGTTATGTGGCATTTTAAATAAAGTATTGTAAGTAAATGTGTGTGTTTATTAATAATTCTGGATGTTATAAATATATATATATATATATATATATATATATATATATATATATATATATATATATATATACTGTAAATGTGTCCTCTTTATATGTATATAATATGTAACAGGATACTGTTCTCCATATATATATATATATATGTATCTGATTTTTTGGTCACTGTTCAACAGTACAACACAAAAATTCTTGGCTGTAAATAAATAGTTACTATATAAACTAAATGAGTGATTAGGCTTGCTTCATTGTCTGTTAGTGCAAACACTGTAAGTTACAGTTACATTGAGGTTACAGTTAAACTGTAAAGAACCACTTGAAAGCCTTTGTAACTCCATTCGTTATAAGTGTGCAAAAGTGTTTCTCAATATATATATATATATATCAGTGATACTGTGCTATATTTTAACAAAAGTATTCCTAAAGTTAACAGTTAAGTGCAGTTGTTTTTTAAATACTTTTGTTATATTTGTATTAATAGGTTCTAGTATTCATTATTATAATATATATATATAAAATTCCGCTGTCTTCCTGTTAAATATTTGATTGAACGAAAACAGTACTTTTATTACTACATATTCTTACGTTATAATATATATATATACACACACTGAGAAGTAAATCCAATGGGATCAAATGGGGGGAGAGGGTTTACTTTCAATATATATATATATATATATATATATAATATATATATATATATATCAAAACGTTATAATGTAAAAATCCATAATATGGCTAAATATTCGATAATTACATTCGATATGAAATTCTCTTTGTCTATTTTAGTTAATGTTTGTTAATGAAAATAGATTATATTTTGCTTTATATAAACTCACTGTTTGGAGTTCTCTTTGTACTTTAGTACGCTCACCAATTTACACGGAATCACTGTGTTGTTAGACGTTTAGAACTTTATATATATATATATTGTGTGTTAGATATAATGTTTGCATATTTGTAATTGCTTTTGTCCATACTGTGGAGCTGTAGAAAACAGTAATTAATTAATGTATATATATATATATATAATATATATATATATATATATATATATATATATATATATATCAGGTAATTTAATTTTCATAGGTCAGCCATCTATGAATTTTTACACCTTTCTGTGTAGTAATGTATAAATCTGTAGCTTTACAGTATATATATATATATATATATTATTATATATATATATATATATATATAATGTGGTGTGTGTGTGTCTGTTATGTATTTTAGTAGACGAAATAGACAATAGAAGTGTACTGTAAAAGTGTTCTTTACTGTAAATTACATGGGTTCTACAAATATATTTTAGTAACTCGTACAAATTCTCTCATCTACTCGAGATTCGATACCTCATTTGTATTATGTAGAAAAGTACTTTGACAGTTATGAAACTATTTTTTAATATGTATTCCAATATGTATTTTAAGATACATAAATGAATTTCAAGTTCTAATTTATATAACTCTAAGAATAGAAAATGTCGTTTCTAACTCTTCCAGTAAAGATGAAATATTTTCTTTGTACTCCATTACGAAAATGAAAGACTTTCAAATTACTGAAGGATCACTCACTGATTTGATCCAACGACAAGGAAATTAATTCACCAATAAATTCTCTTCGTACCAAAGTGACGAAATTTAAAATGAGAATAATGAAGGCTTATATAAACAGGGTGGTAAACGATGTTCGTGTATCTCTGTCAGCTTTATTTAGCATAATACATGAATCTACACAAAACTAATGTATAGATAAATATTGTTAATTATTTAGATGTAGTTTTGTTTAATTGTATTAAATCAAATATTAAATATTTGGAATAAGCGAAGATAGATTGAGAGAAATATTTTGTTGTAAGAAGATATTAATAGATTAACATACAAATTCGACGTGTCGCTTTTTGATAGATTTTTCTGTCATTCTTCTGTCCTAAAACAAAATAATTTGTATAGTAAATGTATTAGTGTGTGCTAAATATGTCAGTATATATATATATATATATATATATATATATATATATATATATATATATACCTTAATACTTAATATTATCCAGCCAACTCCGGGTACATCTCCAAACATGACAACCTGTAAAATTATTTAAATTCAGGTGTACATGTGTATATTATCATGTTTGAATTTCGTTTTTGTAAAAAACATTATAAATATTTGTGTACTTGGGTAAGTAAAAAGATCAATAAAATGTATTATGTAGCATACTTTTTATTTACCAAATTTGTCTTCACCTCCCCATTTTCACCCCTGCCCCAAAAGTATATATATATATATATACTTTTTTCGTAACATTTTGGTTTGCTTCCGCCCGAATTGTTCATTCTGACAAAGGTCAAGCTTTTCACTACACCTTAGACCTACAGACGGTGGGCTGCTGGTGGGGCGTGGTTCGGATTCCACGTTAAACTGTAGCCTACAGTTTAACGTGGAATCCGAACCACGCCCCACCAGCAGCACAGCGTCTTAACCACTAGGCCACCCAGGGTACCCATTTATCTACCAACCACTTTCTTTATTGTGTGGAAGGATGAACAGCTGGGTTTTGCTGCACGCCGGCTGCCGTCACCGGGTCTCGATCCTGGGGCCGATGGATTCGTAGTCAGCGACGTTAACCACTACACCACCGAGGCGCATCGATAATATTATACGAATATATACCGATAATATTACTAATAATATTTTATATATATATATATGTTTCCTATCAATTACAATGTGTAAACAGATTTTAATAATAATAATTATTGTTGGGAGTGGGGTAACCTCCTTCGTAATGGCAAAGGTCGTGTGACGGAGCGGAGGGAACCTACAGCTTTAGGTCTCTGGATCCGAACTATCTACATCATCCGACTATTGGACAGACCAACTTCGTTTTACCTTGCTGATCTAACTGTGATCTGGCGGCAGTGGTGGCCACGACATAGCCGGTCCAGATTTTAAACTACGAGCCTTTCTTCCCCAGCCACTCAAGGCCCGAGCACTGACAGTACTATTGGACACTTCATGTCTGAGCAAAGTCTTTGTGTTAGCAATAAACAACCGTAATAAACATAAGGGCAAAGTTCCTAGAATAAATTTTCCACAATCTGGTGAAAATACTGAAGATATCACAACAACATTTCGCAACCGAGGGAAGGTATGTGAAATTAAGTACATATTGAAAAGTTCACCCTTGCTTCTTTTGAGGATACACCGGTTTGCTGGAGTCGAGTGTTATTTCACAGGATCTGCCCGGGAATGTTGGTAAGCGATTAAGCGAACTGGCCCAGACTACGTGATAAAGGAAATGTCCAATGTAAATAGCTCTGAATCCTATTCCGTGCAAAATGCATCACTTTAAACAATTTTTTAACGCGCGTTTCCCATACTACTTATAGCATAGATCAGTACATAATTGGATCGGCAAGTCACTATGGAACAGTAGCTAGAAGGCTGTCAATACGGGTTCATCGACTGGACACACATTACAATTACAGTGTTTTAATAACAATAGACAATTTGATCCCTAAACTTACAGAAATGGAAAGAAAACTGCAATAAAATTAAAACTCGTTTTCAAAAAAAAAATTACAAATTACAAAAATTTGGAGTTTTATGACAGGACCCTTTTGAATGGATTATAGCTTTTCCGTTTAGGTATTTTTATTAAGTTTACGCCATCAACGACGACAAAGTTATAAGACACAGGAAGTCCTCGCTTAACGTAATCTCGCACAACGTCGTTTCGCGTTAACGTTGCTATCCAATTAATACCCTGTTTCGCATTGCATTGCTGCTATTTCGCGTTAATGTCGTTTGCTCATCGTACGCCTGGAGGTTGCTGCAAAAAACAGGAGTTATCTCCCGTCGCCATTTTGGTTGTGTTGAATTGTAATTCAATTTACACATAAAATTATTTCATAATGAGCCAAAAAAGAGCCAGTGATTGTAAAGTGCCTTTTGCTGAGAAAAAACAGCGAAAACAAGTTACATTTGAAGTGAAATTAGATATTATAAAGCGATCTGAACATGCCGTGGATATCGCTAGAGCTCTTGACTTGCCAACAACAACAACAACGGTAAGAACAGTTATTAAAAGCACTGATAAAGTAACGGGGTTTGGTAAGCTAACGACTCCTTTGGCTGCTGTTAGATTAAGTAGAAATAATTAATCAGAGTGGAATTATGATGGATATGGAAAGACTGCTAACAATTTGGACTGAACATCACACTCAACAACGCATGCTTCGTAGTTCCATGTTTATTCAAAAAAAGGCGAGGAGTTTGTACGATGATCTTAAGAAAGACTGTTGTGAAAGTTCTAACAGAGAACCATTTAATACTAGTCGTAAGTAGTTTGAAAGATATAAAAAACGTGCTAACTTGCATAACATTGCTGTAAGCGGGGAAGCTGCCAGTGCCAATGATAAAGCGGCTGAATCCTTCATTAAAACATTTAAGTGAAAATCATTGAGGAGGGTGGATAGTCACTGGATACACTCAAAAAGTTTTTAATGTCAACTTTATTTTCTTAGCTTTATCATGGTAGGATAAATTTATTGTTGGTTTTCTACATTCTCTTAACTTTATATTAATGTACATGTTTATATGGAAATGTATATTCCAAAAGCCTTACCCCAGGAACGTAACGCCCTTTTATAACATTGCGTCTATGGGAAATTATGTTTCGCATAACGTTGCGTTTTCCACGATCCAACTAACGACGTTAAGCGAGGACTTCCTGTAGTTAATTTCGACTTTTGGTAAATCAACAAAAACGGTGCCTTTTCTTCCTTTCTGTAATTCCGATTAAATGTCAGTAATTTTAACTGTCGTGGTAAAAACTTTATTTAGCATATTAGGCCTATATTTACTCGATTATCGTATCATTTAATTTATTACACTCAAGAATATTGTATTATTTTATGGTATTTATATCCTGCCAATAAAGTTTATCATTATCATAGATAGTCATAGCCATGTCTATTCCCTGAAACAAACATTTTCTATATTTCTCATACTCTGTTCCCATACAACCACCTTTTAAAAAATCTAACACTTATATACCTCTCCCCCTCCCCGCGGGCGGTCTTTCTGGGGTGGATCGCCCGCGGGCTCCTGCCTCCATGTGGCGAGGGGGGTCAGCCGCGGCTGGGGGCCCTGCCGGGTCCCCCGCCCGGTTGCGAAGTAGACTTTTAACATACCCTGCTATCCTACAGCCCCCCTCTTTCCTGTCTTCCCCTCTTCCTTGCCCCCTCTGTTTTTTTTTCTGCTTTCTCTTTTCACTTCGCGCGCCCCGTGGGCTGCCGGGGCTGGTCGCTGGGGGTCTCGCTCCCATGGCCTGGGTCGGACTAAGTTGGCTGGTAGGGTGCCCGGGCCTGGGACCCTGGGGGGCCTTGATCTTTGCTGCCTGCGGGGGAGAACTTTCGATGCTGCAAGGGCCCCTTTTGAAACGGGGGTACCCGCATGGGACGAGGCACCCACCCCCCGCCGGCGTGCGCTTGGTCCCCTTGGGCCCCGGGTAATCGGTTCCCCGCGGCCCCGGGCGCGAAACAACAATAAAATTTTTTGTATGGAAACATTTACAAATCTAATGGACCTTGTTGACGACCAGGCTTGTGCATATGACCTCCCTCTGACTACCTCTTTGGACCGTGGGTCTGGTAAGGGCAGTCGGCAGCCCTCGCCCACCCCGTCTGCTCTTCTTGCCGACACCTCCTCTCCCTCTCTTCCCCAGGCTCGTGGCGCCGCTGCCCGACCCCCGCCAGTAGCGGATGGACCTGCAGTGGACCCCCCGACCCCTGGATCCCCCCATATTCCACGTCCCGATAGGGACCCACCTGCTTTTTCGCCCTCAGGTGGGAAGCCCGCGGCCCCGGTCGCCTCCCACTCCGGTCGGGCCTCATCGCCCCCGGCCCCCTCGGCCCCTGGGGGACGTGGGACCCGACGTCGCCGTCCGCCTTTCTCGTCTTCCCGCCCCCTCGAAGTTCCGGTGGTGTTTGGCCAGACGGCTTCACTCGGCCTTAGGACGATGGACAAGTTCCTCGTCCTCCGCCCCTCCTCCTCCAAGCCCCTCCCCACTAACCACGAACGCCTCTTTCGAGCGATCCATAGGAAGACGGGGACGGCGCGTTTTGACCTTCGGCCTCAGAGGGATGGCTCCATTTTGATAAGGTCGCGTTCCTCTGCCGAAACCTCCTCTCTGCTCGCTATCCCCGATGTCATGGGCTGCGGGATCACGGTGACTCCCCACCCCCGCCTCAATCAGTGCCAGGGCACGATCTACGCTGCTCGTCTTCTACCCATCCCGGTGGAGGACCTCCAGACTGACCTCGCCTCCCAGGGTGTGGTGAGAATATACCGTTTTCCCGACAGATCGCGATCCCCATCCGTCCCTTCTCCTCGCCTTCTCCTTACTTTTGACTCACTGGTGCCCCCCGTTTCGGTATTCTGGGGCTTTGGTGAGAGACGAGCATGCGAATTCTCGGTTCGGCCATACGTGCCAGATCCTACGCGCTGTTTTCAGTGCAATAGGTTTGGCCACGTGAGCAGTTCCTGCCGTCAGCCGGCCCTGTTGTGTGTCCGCTGCGGCGGCCCTCCCCACCCCTTGCCCTGTACTGCTCCGCCTTCCTGCACCAACTGTCATGGACCGCACCCTGCTTCATCCCGCTCTTGCCCGTCCTTCCTCTTTGAGAGGGAGGTTCGGGCCCTCTGTTCATCAGAATTTCTCAGCGCTCGGGAGGCGCGGGACCGGTTGCGTGGCCGCGAGGCCCGGCGTGGTACCTCGTACGCCGAGGCTCTCCGTCCCCGGCCGCCGCCGGCCCAGACCCCGTCCTCACCGGCGGTTCCCGACGCGCCTCCACCCACCGTGTCCGCTACTCCCTGTCTATCCTCTGCCGCCCAGCGGACTCCCGCCGCGGCTCCCTGTACTACCAGCGCGTCCCCACGTGCTCCCTCCGCGAACGCCGATGCTTCGTCGGCAACCCCCCCTGCCCCTTCTACGCCCTGTCCACCGGCGCTTTCGGCCACCCCCATTCCGGACCGTGACCCGCCGTCACCCATGCGGGCCGCACGACGGAGGGGAACGGGCCGCAAATGCATCCGGGTGGGGTATCCTTTTCCACTCCCCCTTGTAGTCCAGCCTCCCCTGCACCTCCGGTGAAGGGAGGGGCCTTCTGGATACCCCTCACGTCCCCTTCTCTGCATCGCTCTCCCCCGGGCGTCCGGGTGACTCCTCTTCAGGAGGATTTGCCGGCGTCAGGTTCCACATCGCCCCCCCGTCGGGGTGACCCTCGCCTTCGCCCACGTTCGGCGTCCCCCGTTGGGCCCCGGGGCTTTCCAATCCCCTTGTTAATCTCGGGCCGCCCGATCGGCCCACCCACCCCATAACCATCCGTTTCGCAGACTTTTCTACCCCTCCATATACTTCGCTCCTGCAGTGGAACATCCGCGGGCTCCTGGTAGGCCTCGAGAGTCTCTCTTCTCTCCTGGCCTCCAGGTGTCCGGCGTGTTTCTGCCTTCAGGAGACGATACTGGGCTCCCGTTCCCTCCCTCGAGTGTCCGGCTACTGCGGGCTCCCTTCCCCGCCTCTCGATGGGGCGGGTAGGGGGGGCTCCGCGGTCTTCGTGCACCGCTCCGTCCCTTTCCGCCCCCTCCCGCTCCGTACTGTCTTGCAAGCTGTGGCCGTGCGCCTTTCTTTGTGGCGTCAGCTCACGGTCTGCTCTCTTTACCTCTCCCCTAACGTACGCCCTCCACCCGATTCTCTCCGTGACCTAATTCTGCAGCTTCCCCGCCCTTTCCTGCTTCTCGGGGACTTCAACAGTCGGGACCCGGCCTGGGGGGACGTTTGCTCCACCTTTCTCTCCGGGACCCTTCTCTCCCTTATGGACGAGCTAGAGTTCACCTTTCTGAACGATGGCTCCCCAACCTGCCTCCACTCGGCCCATGACAGTTTCACCTGTATTGATCTTTCCCTGGTTTCCCTCGATATCGTGACGGAGTTCACCTGGGAGGTCCTGCCGGATTCTTCCGGCAGTGACCATTTCCCTGTGTCTTACCCCAACCCGTCTCCTCCTCCCCCCCTCTGTCCGCCCGAGCGAAATGGGCCTCATACACGAGGTGCACGGCGATCTCGCCGTCCATTCCTGCCTTTCCCTCCGTTAGTGAGGCCCTCGCCTTTCTCGAAAGCAAGATCCTCTCGGCTGCCACCAGTTGCATCCCCCGTACCTCAGGCTCCCCCAGGCCGCGCAGCGTCCCATGGTGGACCCCAGAGTGCTCCCGTGCCGTTCAGGAGCGGCGCCGTGCTGGCCGTCGCTTCTACCGGACCCGCCAGCCGGAGCATAAGATGGCGTTTCAGCGCCTGAAGGCAGTGGCCCGTCGGGTCTTGAAACTAGCCCGGCGTACCTCCTGGCGGAGTTAGGTGTCCGGGATCTCCTCCTCGACCGCCCCCTCGACTGTTTGGCGCAAGGTGCGTCGCTTTGAGGGGACCCGTGTCCCCCCTCGACCCCCGGTGCTTCGGGTCGGGGACGACGAGTTCGTGTCCGATCCGGAGGCCGTCGCGAACGCACTCGCGGCGCACTTCGCAGCCATCTCCGGTTCGATTCCCCCACTCCCGCCGCGACCCCACCGAATTTCCACCTCATAGGGATGACCCCTATAATCACCTCTTCCACATGACAGAGCTTCGGGAGGCCCTCCGCCCCCGACGCTCCTCCGCCCCCGGCCCCGATAATATCCCCTATGACTTGTTACGGCACCTCCACCCCTCTGCTCTCAGCTTTCTACTGGACCTCTATAACCGGATTTGGTTGGAGGGTTCATTTCCGGACCGGTGGCGTGAGTCCATCGTCGTCCCCATCCCGAAGCCCGATAAAGACCCCTCACTCCCGTCGAACTATCGCCCCATTTCCCTAACATGCTGTGCCTGCAAGGTGATGGAGGCGATGGTCGCCTCGCGGCTGTCCTTTAGCTTGGAGGCGAGTGACCAGTACCCTGCTACCCAGGCTGGTTTCCGGCGCTTCCGGTCTACCACCGACCCCCTCCTTCGCCATGACGTGCAGGAGGCTTTCTCCCGGCGTCAATTTGTACTCGCCGTCTTTTTCGACCTCCAGAAGGCCTACGATACTACCCGGCGGAGCGCGGTCTTCGACTGCTTACGCTCCCTGGGTTTCGTAGGCTTTCTCCCTTCCTTTATTTATAACTTCTTGTCCGCCCGTTCTTTCCGCGTCCGCATCGGTTCTACCCTCTCTGACCGCTTTCCGTTGGAGGAGGGTGTCCCTCAGGGTAGTGTCCTTAGCGTCTTGTGTTTCTCACTCGTGATGAACACAGTCGCTACGGTCCTGCCTACATCCGTTCGTAGCTCCCTCTATGCCGATGACCTGGCTATCTATTGCTCTGGCCGCCTCCCGTCTTTGGCTGAACGTCGGCTCCAGCTAGCCATCAACGCGGTGGTTCGCTGGGCGTCCTCGGTTGGCTATGCTTTCTCACCCTCTAAGTCTTCCAGTATGCTTTTCCGTCCTCGGCGCCTCCGTCTGTCACATACCTTCGCCCTTACCCTTGCCGGCACTCCTCTTCCCCTCGTCCCATCCGTTAGATTCCTGGGTATGACCCTCGACGGATTTTTCGGTTGGGTTCCACACCTTAGGCGGTTGCGGCAAACATCTCGCCGCACCCTCTCCCTTTTGGGTCATCTGTCCCACACGACCTGGGGGGCGGACAGGCGTACTCTGCTGCGCCTGTACACCTCCCTGGTGCAATCCCGTGTCGACTACGGCTGTGTGGTCTACAGCTCCGCCTCCTCTCCGGCACTCCGTATGCTGGATCCTCTTCTCCACCGTGGCCTTCGCCTGGCGTCGGGTGCCTTCCGCTCGTCCCCTGTCGCTAGTCTTCAGGTGGACTGTGGACACCCCCCCTGCCGCTTCGCCGGGGCCTTCTCATGGCGAAGTGTTACCTTCGCATCTGCCGCCTTCCGATGTCCCTACTCTTCTCCGCGATCTCCCAGGCGCTACCCCGGCCTGACACGTGGCATTTCGCTGCCTCTCTGGCCGAGATTTTCTCGTCCCTGGGGATCCCCCCACCCTCTATTCTGCCGTTCTCCTTCGATCTGTCGCCCCCCCTGGCGGACCACCCCTATCTGCCGTTGCCAGACGCTCCGTGGCCTGCGTAAGGAGTCGTCTCCTCCTGCCGTCCTTCTTTTCTGGCCCATCTTCCCGTCCATTCGGACGACGTTCCCGTCTACACCGACGGCTCGCGCTCCCCTGCAGGTGTCGCGGCCGCCGTCTTCTCTCCGTCATTGTCACCTACCTCCCGGGGTATCCCCCTGCCGGTTCAGGCCTCCATCTTTTCCGCGGAGCTCTTTGCCCTTCTGGAAGCCCTCCGTCTGGTATCGGGTTGTTCGCGGTCCTCCTGTACCATTTTTTCGGACTCGCTGAGCGCCCTTCAGGCGCTCGAGCGCTATGATTCCCCGGACCCCCTCGTACGCCTTATTCAACAGGAGTACCATGTCCTGCACACCGTTCACCGGATCCGGGTCACCTTCTGCTGGTTCCTGCCCATGTTGGTATTTCCGGTAATGAGGCGGCGGACCGCATAGCCCGGTCCGCCGCTCTCGCTGCCTCCCCTCCCGCCCGCTCCCCTTCTCAGACTATGTGCAGGTCTTTCGTTCCTTTTACGACCGCATGTGGCAACAGTCCTGGGACGATGCCACCGGAATAAACTCTGGTCCATCCGCCCCGTCTGTCATATTGGGTCCTCTTTCCACCGCTCCGACCCAAAGAGGTCGTCCTTGCGCGGCTTCGCATCGGCCATACGCGCCTCACGCACGGCTATCTTATGTTCCGGCAGGAGGCTCCTCGTTGCGCCTCCTGCCAGTCGCCCCTCAACGTCTCTCACATCCTTGTGGAATGCCCCACCCTGTCGTCAGTACGTCGTCGCGCCTTCCCGTTCCTTTCTGATTTCCCCCTCCCCGAACGTTTACGCCTTATGCTCGCTGAGAGTCCTCTCTTCTCGCTTGACCGTCTTTTCCTCTTCCTCTCCCAATCTCGCATCCTATCTGAGCTTTAGGTGACTTCTCACCTGTAGTCCGCTGTTCTCCGTTTTCTAGTGCCTTTTCTCCGTCTCCGTTTCTCTTTCTCGTATTCCGCCTCGCCATGATATCCGCTACCATATAGCGGGAAGTGGCGGTAAACGCCCCCCCCCCCCAAAAAAAAAAAAAAAAAAAAAAAAAAACTCTCACACCTGAATAGTTTGACAATGGAATCGTTAAAATGCTCATTACACAGTAAAGAATCCTTTAAACCAGAGTGAAGGTGAAAATAAACATAGAAGAGGACATAGAAAAATATATTCGAATGATATAAAATCAATTTACACTGAAAAACGCATACAATTAGAACTACATACTTTTAATTATAAAACACAGTTACTAATACCGTTTTACTTTTCCCACCCTGCTTCATTTTTAAGTAATTTCTAACTTCAAAGCATCAAAATATAAAACAACAACAAATAAAATGTTGCACAACCATTCGTAGTTAATCTAGATTATTCTAGATAATAGCAGTGAAAACAGTATACTTAATACATATTATATATATATATATATATATATATATATATATATATATATATATATATATATATATATATATATATATATATATATAAATAAAACGTCAAATAAATTTCTTAAAAAAACACCAGAGTTTAAGGTCAATTAATAAAATTCAAACAATGCAAAATGGAAAACTTTGTACTGGTCTTGAAAAAACAAAATGATCACAATAATAATTAATAATAATAATAATTAATAATAATAATAGGATGGGAAAGATTGGTGAATTTTATGGTCACAGCAAAATGAAACTACTAAGCTACTTCACATTTAGTAGCAGACACACCCTGACAAGATACGACATCCAAAGCAGTTGACGAAAGATTAGGCAACCAAAGTTTTATTCATTGTCGTACTCCGAGAGAAAGTTTGGATACATCGAGCCATAAGAAAGGGACCATAAGAAAGGGATGGCCAACTGTACCCCCCGACTTTTTGAAACAGTCTGTATATTTTACCAACAATGACCTCATGGCAATGGCAACAAATGAGTAAACCCTTACTTATTGTCAACCACAATTAATTTATAAGTATCAACCGAAAACACACACACTGCTGTTTAATAATGAACATACAATCCCCTCAACATGTTCTAAAAACTTTGTACATACTTAAACATTTACTATACTTTTTTACAAATAAATATAGGCAAGTTTTTGCATAGCAAAACCCACAAAACATCTCTCATATGGGTTTACATAATGAACACACAAGGGTGAAAAAGTTTCATGAAGTGAACAATAACCAATTAACCATGCGCAACTCGCTGTTGTCACCTACGAACAATCCGCGATATTCTAATAAAATTTACTGTATATGAACTGAAAACATGGTATTGCGTATGTTCACGTCTGCCATGAACAACAACATGCCCTGTTTTCTCAAAGAATTTCACCAGATCAATTGAATTATCAGGTACTTTTTTGTTAGATTCATTCCTAAATGCTGTTTGGCACTATTGCGACACACGTATTTCACGTTGAAACCTCACAATGGCAATACGTTCTTGAGTACGTTCTTGAGGGGGAAAAAGCGGGGGGGAGGAGGGAAACCTATGGCAGGAAGCCCACCTACTAGTAGTGGGCAAAAAGTAATCGATTACAAATAAAAATTACTAATGTTTGAAAAGTAACAAAGTATAAAGTAGAAATTACTTCTCTGAATTAATTATAATATAATTAATCCAGAGAAGTAATTTCTACTCTATACTTTTAGTTACTTTTCAGACATCAGTAATGTTTACTTGTAATAGATTACTTTTTGCCCACCCATCATTTCTAATAAATAATACACATTAAAGTTACTCGTAATACAAGTATAATGATGCACATTATTTTCTAATGTCACTCGTGAGTCACGTATGGTTGAACCACCTCATTTCAAGAAACTTTCACTCTGTGTTTGTTATTATGTACAATAAAAAAAAAAAAAAAAAAAAAAATAATAAAAAAAAATATATATATATATATACACAAAATGAACCAAGTACAAAGTTCAAAGAACATATTGTTGGTGGTCCCAATAAACATTTATTACAGTTAATTATAAAATATTAAAATAAATAAAACTAATTTTCATTAAAAAAAATCCTCAGGTAAAAAAAAAATGAACGTACGATTCAAGTTATTTCCTACAATTCTTATTTGAACATCTTAATGGCAAAGTATTTTCACAGGAAAACACTTCAATAGAAGCGTGACAAAGTGATTTCCTATCACACTAAGTACTTGCGAATACAATTAAACTAAACGCGCAGTAACAATTAAAGCTTTTGAATATGGAATGACAAAATTACACAATAAAAGCTGCTCAAGTCCTTTCTTCTCTTTCATTTCTTAATCTTTATTTCACATTTACTTATTGGTTACATCCATTCATTTCACGTGTTTCTGATTCTTGTACGATACAGTTATAATCTTATCAATGATAAGATTATGAAACATTCGTATAGTACATTGGTAGGGCCATGTAGCCCTACCAACGTATATAAAGGCTTCCTTAAGCATCTGAACAACTACTCCCACTCGTCAGTATTTCTCACGTAACAAATACCTTACAAATTACAATAAGTCTCGTATCTCAAAGGTCATTTTCGTACTTCACAAGTTAAGGACGCATCAGTGTTAAGTACAATTTACTATTTATTAAAAAAAATTATATTAGTTACACCCACGGCGAATGATTTATAAATAGCCTCACAAGCGCCTCTTATCAACCACGCACTCGGATAATTTTCATAATCAAGAGACGAACTATCTTTAGTATACCTACCCTAGCGACATAAAAGGTGAAAAAATACTAACAAAACGAATCAGAAACTAAAATACAGGGTGGGCCATAAGTCGCTTTACCGAAATGAGTTTCGTAATACGAATGTAAAGCTACTTATGGTTCACTGGCTAATAATAATAATAATAATAATAATTTGTAAGTACAAAAAGTATTTCCACAAATATTCCTATAAAATAAAGTGTATGGTAACTAAATTAATATCAGTAACGTACTTTCAGCCATGAATACTGCAGATGTACTACAGTATAAAGAAAAAGTATTAAGTATTTCGGGTACAAAGTTAAGTTTATTATGAAACTAAATATTATAAAATTAACATATTTAACAAATCTTCCAGTAACAAAGCTTCATATAATCAACTTTTGTTCAAGTTCTTCGGCTCTAAAAACATAGCGTTATATATATATATAAAACAAATGGAAATAAATTTATCTGACTTTATTACACAGAGTTATTAATCAATATTAACATCTATAAGAACAGTGTATAAATTTCTAATAAATAATCTAACTTCAATTGTACTTTCGAAAGAACAGTGAGACGTAATAAAGTACATAAAAACGTTTACTAAACCTTTCATTTCTATTATAATTTTAAGTACGATGACTGATAACGTATATTTAAGATACGGAAGGTACAATCCTTCCGATCACTCTCTCAAGGAAATGTTGAAGAAAACTTCAAATACTTTACCCGTGAAGTACATTTTACATTTAATTTTTATTAATATCAACAAGAACTTCCGTTTCTTTGGTTAATATTCTAAAATTTTAATATCTTATTTTACTATGAAAAAGAACGAATGCCACGATAAAGGAGAGGAAGGGCATCCTTTCTACGGGAATGGGTATCCACTCTTGCCTAAAACCCGTCCCTTAATTGGAAACTTTAAAAATTGCCAACAATTCAAAATCACGAGTGAAAAATATTCCTAACTAACGAATCCTTGTTTAGAAAAAGACCCCTTCAAATTGCAATTCATTCAGTAAATGTAAATCGAGTCGTTAATAAAAAAAGCTAAAGATAATTTTTAATCTTTCTGTAACGAGCAACGCTTAATCACATCACTAACCTTCATACGAATCATTACACGCACTTCCTAAACCTGATGCGTGCGCGCACACACACGTATATATATTTATAAGTCCTTTTTAGATAATGTTAAACTAAACGTGTAAACATATTACCTATTCATAGAATATAAAACTACTTTCCAGTAAAACGCGATACACATCTATAATATATAAACACCGTTTATGCAGCTCCATATAATATAAACACCGTTTATGCAGCTCCATATACTATAAACATCATCTAAAACAGAACGATATCACAATGAGACACGTCTACACCTACCGAACATCAATTTCTAATACCATTGAAAGATCTGTAGCTTAAAATTTAGAAGACCACGAAAGAGATTCGCAATGAGTAATAAGGCAACGAGGCGAAAGGATAGATGTAAAAGCTCTTACCAAGACTGAGTTTGGAGAGCGAGTTACTTCAGTTTATAAACAGTAAATAGTTAAAGCCTCATGAAAATTCAAGTATAAGGTCATAAACTGAATGGTGAGGAAAGTTAGAGTGTGGATCAATTCCAGTATAGAGGAAATTCAAGTGAATGAAACTTTAAAACTACGCAAATCTACGAGAAGAATATTTACGTGTAGATTTGCTATGGTGAAGGCGAATCTGTAAAATAAGTTGGAAAAAAGTAGCGAAACCAAGCGTCAGTGTGTAAAGTATGACGCGAACGATACATAATATGCCATAACGATTTAACCAAATGAAATATTACTGAAGCAATAATAATAATTATTACGTTTAGTTTGGGTTATTTAACTTCCTCCATAACTGCAAAGGTTATTTGACGAAGGGGACCTACGGCTTTACGTGGGATTCGAACCACGGGTCGCTACATCATCTGAACGTAAAGGAGTCACCCATCCAACTACTGAACAAACACAGCATCGCTTAATTTTGCTAATCTAAGGGGAAGCGGTGCTGCGGACGTAGTCCTATAATTGAAATACAATCCGGTTCAATATTTAACTCGCTGTTTAACCATGCAGCCTCACCAGCACGAGCAGCAGCAGCAGCAGCAGCAGCAGCAGCAGCAGCCGCCGCTACCCGCCCTTAGCGATGCGATGCCTGCCTGCCTTCCTGCCAGCCCAAAATGTACCAATATGCATCACGTAACTATTTTATAGTAATTCATGGACTTAAAATTATTCTTAACAAGATAAAAATTAACTTAAAATATTACAAAACATTCAAAGAAATGGACTCGTGTTTAAAATTGGTTCTTAAATATTACTTTCGGAATTAATTAACCAAATAAAGATTATCACAATCAACCGCGCGCAGAGGACGGTGGCTGCCTCATATATAATAATAATATATTCAGATGCGCAAAGAAAACTGGTTTCGAGCTGCTTTAGGTTAAAACAAATACTTAACATTACTTCTTTCGTGAATTCACTGTCGAAAACTTTAAAAAAAATTAAATAAATACAAATTTGCATAAGAGAAGTCGCAGAAAAACGTCTGCCATTTCTTTTGATTTCGTACAATTTGTTGTCATAAACAAATAAAAATGATGTTTATGAGGTTGAAACATTCATGGTTCACCATTACATAGTTACCAAGGGGGACACTAAATCCCGCTTCCCGATCTCTTGCGTGGGTCGGTACTATTTCACCAAGGCCAACTCTGAATGCAAATTAGGCCCAAAAGCTATCGGAAGGAAAAACTGCTATTATCAGTAACTTTCACGCTTTGTCAAAACCTTTATGACCAAATGAAAATTTCTTTCAGGTAGTTTGAGGAGAAATTTTTGGCATATATTTTTCTCACATTTAACTTCCAGAAATTGCCGAACATGGATGCACGCTTGGGCCAGGCACCCACTTATCAGAAATCCATCAAATGGGCATTAGACAAGTTTTATCTATCTATCTATAATACTGTATATAAAAATAATTACATTTACAAATAAGCGTATTTACTACTTCAGTACATCTGACATAGACCTATATTTGCTAACATTAAAAATATAAATAAGTAAAAGTTCTCGTCTAATTGACGCAAAGGACTACAGTATTTTGATGGAGGGTGCGAGGCTTCCTTATTCATTTTAATAGGTACGCTTTCAAACATACTGTATACTACATTAAGACCATCATCTGATTTTGTTATCAAAAAGAGCCAGAAATAAATAAATAGACGCTTTGAAATTTTGGATGTACGCGTATCTATTAATATACAATGAATTAAAATACATATTTGCATTACGAAAGTGAAGTATAAAAATGTCTTCTTTTGGTTTTAAAAGCAAATAAATAAATACGTATTTATTTAATCTTTTTTATATAATAGAAGCTAACTTGGACCGAGTCTTACTTCCACCGTTCTTTTAGAATATTTTTTTTTTTTTAAATTCGAAAACCTAACATTACATCATCTTAAGCCGGTCTCAGTGGCCCCACACGTGAAACGGAGTACGTATAAATGCGCGCCATTTTTATATAATCATATTAACGAACCATCCCAGAAGAATGAAGGTGAGAGAAGCCAAGAATTCATAGTTAGAAATAAGATTGATCGCTGGAATTCGTTTGAGCTTGGCTTGATTGTGTAATTCCCACAACGGCAGAGCGATGTGGAGAAGGTCTGGCACCATGAAGAAAATGTCTCTCAGAACCTAGAAAGAAGCGCGTAATAATTTAAGGAGCCATTATACAAATATGAAATTCGTTAATGAAACTTCAAGTGCCTTATGATATACAAGACCGCCAGGAATTGGCTGGCATAATAGGGTTTGTGGTTCAGGGCACTTTTTTTAAGGTATTAACAAGATCCTGAAAACGGATACAGTAGTAACTGTGAATTAAGAGATTAGTTAGTCATAACATTAAACTAAAGGTGGATTAAAACGGATTCGCCAACCGAATACCGATTGAGGGAAAAAAAAAAAAAAAAAATTCTTGTACACTTCTCTCTTTACCACATAAATTATATTGATTGAGGTTCATCACGTGGGATATAGAGTTAAAAATAGACCTGAAAAATAAACCGTGTCTGTAAGGCAGACGTTAAAAAAAAAAAAAGAGCGAAAATAAAAAACGTACCAAACTTCACGAACAACCTTTGACGGAGAATGACGAGGCTTTTCGTATGTTAAGATTAAAGATAAATTAAGAACTTAAAGATAAAATGCAACACTTCTGAAAATACTGTTAAAAGACATGACGTAAAGTCTTGATGAGAGAGAGTGCAACAGTTACTCAATTTATCATAAAATCTAATGAATAAAATGTTTTGTTCAAGCTTCGTGTAAAAACTTGTTAATTTGGGGGATTCAATATACATTTGTCAATTGGTTTAGTCGGAACTGTGTACTATATCAATAAATAATAAAATCAATGGGTCAAACCTTATAGATTGAGAAAATATAATTCATTCATAGTTGTAATGTTTTCGTAATATTAGCATTCCACTTAACAGAATAACTTAGGTTTACTAAGTTGGACTATGTGAGCTTGGTTTTGGCGAGCTTGGTTTTGGCGAGCTTCATTTCAGAACGAAAATGGCCTTTAGCTTATATTATTCTAAATGATCGTGTTGAAAGTTAGCAAATATCAGATATAAACTTCTAATCATATAAATTAAGCATATTCAATTGGCATATGTGGGCTCAGCTCCAAGCCGGAAGTTTTAATATTCAGAACGGACAAGATTTTTTGCTTGTGGGTCTACGGTAGTCTTCAAGCCTCAACTGATTATATGGCATAGCTGCCTAGCTACAGACTCAAGGTCTATATTATATTTCAGAAACTAATAGTATATTAAATTATCTTCTATGTTTATCAAACAAGAAAACCAAGATAAATACACATCGGTTAACTTCGGAATAATGAGATTAATAAGTGGATTATAATAGCTAACATATATTTATATCTAAGAAATTCTAAATGTATAAAGCATCTCGTGGATCGATCGGTTAGGGCACCGCCCGGCAGTGCTAAAACTCCGCTGAGACGTGGGTTCGAACCTCAGTGCTGCCTAGAGCTGGACGGTTATCTTTTCTGTATCTTACGTCACGACGAAGCGGCGGGCCAGCCATCACCCTTTAACTGACTCTAGCTAAGGTAGCCCAGGTTTGAGCCCCTACCACTCAACTTCCTCGGGGTATATGGGGCATGGATGTTATTTTTTACCTAAATGCATATTGTCTTATTTCACAATTAGTTAACTTCCCTGACATCACTACAAATAAGAGTTTAATAGTTTTTAAGTACGCATTTTTCTATCTAGTTATGCATCAAATATATATATACATACAATATATATACAGGGTGAGTCAAAAGTTTGGAAACATAAGAACTATGCTTTTCAATGCAAATATACATATATATTCGCACTGAAAAACATAAGTCCTATTTCCAGACTTTTGACTCACCCTGTATATATTATATACACACAATGAATCAGATTCGGAATCGACCCTATTCTGGTGGATTCGTATTCGAAATATTTCGTGGATTTGAATTCGGATTCCAATCCAACATCCAACAATCATATTTTAATATTTCTTTACAGAAAATGGGAATAAATTTGTTCTCACACTTCAAAGTGCCACAGTTTGTCTGTTGAAACTGTTACACTTTGAAGTGTGATAAATTTATTTCCATTTTCTGCAAGGAAATATTAAAATAGGATTGTTCCATTTCAGTGGTAAAAAATTTTTTTACCCACTATACAGGGTGTCCCAGGAGGAAATGTCAAGAATGCACCATTTCACTCTTTGGGTATTTCTAAGTAGAAAGTATTATATCGATATGGGTCTGATTCCCAACCGTTACCGAGATACAGGCCTCTACATTTGGGTAATTAAAACATAATAAAAAGGCGATCTTAGATACTATTTAGTGACACTTGTAGTTTACAAAAAGTACAAACACAATACACTATTGCACTTATTGCAGAATGGTTTCAAAGTGACCCCCTCCTTCTTCAATGCACGCGGCGAGCCTCCGATCCATCGAGTCTTGCCAAGGAAAACGCGGAAGTTCATTTCTGAGGTTTATGAACGCATCCTGTATACGTGCAACCAACTGCTCCCTAGTTTCGGGCTTACCCCGCTGATAAACGTTACTCTTCAAGAACCCCCAGACAAAAAAATCTAGTGGAGATAAGTCAGGCGAACGAGGGGGCCATGCCACAGGTCCTCCACGTCCAATCCACCTTCCCGGAAACCGTTGATTTAAGTATGTAGTAACCTCCCTGCCGTAGTGAGGTGGTGCTCCATCGTGTTGCATCCACATCCGTTGTCTGAATGCAAGAGGTACATCATCAAATAAAAGGGGAAGGACGTGTTCTAAAAAATTTCTGTATTGTACAGATGTTAGGCGGCCCTCAATGAAATGTGGCCCAATGAGGTAGTTTTGTAGCAATCCGCACCAAACGTTGACAGAAAATCTGTTCTAAAAGTCACTTTCAACTACAGCATGGGGATTGTCGTGAGCCCAGGTGTGCGAATTTCGAGTGTTGTTAATTCCATTCCGTATGAACATTGCTTCATCTGTGAAAAGGATGTTATTCAATGATTGCCAATTAGTTTGTAACCAATTACAAAATTGAAAGCGTTGTTCATAATCTGCTGGTAAAAGATGTTACACCCTTTGGAGATGATATGGATACAAGCCATGGTCATGTAGAATTCTCCATACCTGCATGCGTGGAACCCCAGTTGTCAATGATATTCGCCGGACACTCGTACCTGGACTCCGCTGCACTGCGTCCAACACTTCTTCATCTCTTCGTATTTGCTGACGCTCACTCCTTGGCTTAGGTAATGAACCTGTCTCTCTTAAAGATCGAAACGTATTTTGTATTGTACGGCGATCTGGTGTGCGGCGATTTGGATAACGTCGCTGATATTCTGCAACGGCTGCGACAGCATTTCCATTGCAAAACCCATACACAAATAACATGTCTGCGTATTCTTCTTTCGAGAAAACTGCCGGCATGGCTTGAAATATTGCTTGAGCACTGCACCTCCACGTTTGCAGAGTACACAACACACCCTGAAAAGAAACGTGACTCAGTGAGCAGGTGTTAAGACGTATCTAAATAAATAATGTAAATAAATAATGTGAGGATCTGCACAGTTGCCAATGTATCATTAAATGTCATTGAATATTATCTAAGATCGGCTTTTTATGCTTTAGTTACCCAAATGTACAGGCCTGTATCTCGGTAACGGTTGGGAATCAGGCACATGTCGATATAATACTTTCTACTTAGAAATACCCAGAGTCAAATGGTGCATTCTTGACATTTCCTCCTGGGACACCCTATATATATATATATATATATATATATATATTATATATATATATATATATATATATTATATATATGAATAGAAACGACGTAAATAAGGAGCGTCTCTGCACACGGGGAAGAGAAATAACGAATAAATGAAAAATGAGGCGAACCGCCCGGGAATCGAACCCAGGGCCTTCCAATTGCCGGTTGGATGCGCTACCATTACACTACGGACCTCGATCAATCATAAATCGAAATTCTCCTACATAGGGCAGAAACCAATGCCGTGAGAGGGCACCCTCGCAAATCGTGAATATGTGCATTTAACTGCAATGACCACGCAGTATATAAATGAATAGAAACGACGTAAATAAGGAGCGTCTCTGCACACGGGGAAGAGAAATAACGAATAAATGAAAAATGAGGCGAACCGTGTGCAGAGACGCTCCTTATTTACGTCGTTTCTATTCATTTATATACTGCGTGGTCATTGCAGTTAAATGCATATATATATATATATATATATATATATATATATATATATATAGAGTAAAATAAAATCACAGAATAACACGTGATCTTTTTAATAAGCAAACAACCACAGGGAAAAGGAAAAAGAAACACGAAATCCGAGCGCTTTCATGATATATTTACACATATATTCCCTGTGGTTGTTTGCTTATATATATATATATATTATATATATATATATATATATATATATTTTTTTTTTTATTTCTAAGTTCGGGAAGAACCGATTCGCCTCTATTTAAAAGGGCATATCTCGGCAAAAAACAAAGAAAAAGTGAGAGGAAAGACAGAGGAAAAAGAAAGGGTGGAGGGGACAATCGAAGTGGAAAAAGACCAAGGATGACAAGGACTGCAGGGTCGAGCCCCATCATCCTTGGGTGCTAGGGCCGGGAGGGCGCACGTGAAACCTCTAGGAACAAGCACGTACAAACGAGCACAAAGAGCACTCAAGAGTACGAGCTTAGAACCCCCTTGCGGGGAAGATATATATATATATATATATGCGATGAATTTCACACTTAAACACATGAAATGAATGAATGAATGATGCAAACCCACAAGGAAAAAGAAAAATGATTCCAAGGCCTTTCGTCTATTCAGAAGTACACCTCGTCATTCCCTAACGAGGTGTACTTCTGAATACACGAAAGGCCTTGGAATCATTTTTCTTTTTCCTTGTGGGTGTGCATCATATATATATATATATATACACACCGGCTGGTTTTAGATTGGACGCAGGCTGTGAAGGCCCGGGTTCGAGTACCCCCACTACCGCAAAGTTGGTCCAGCCACCTACTCTATGATTGCTCGGGCTCAAATAAGGATTAAAGATATTACTCGTTACCTTTTTCATTTTTTTTAACAATTCCTTCGATTCTGAGGGAAATCAAGTTTTTAAAATTTGATAAGACCAAAATTAAAGAATAAGGAAGTAAAAAATAAAATAATTTATATAAAAAAATTTCGCCATTGTTATTTCTGAAAAATAAAATCCCTGGGGACAACTAGCTTAACTGAAGTTCATCCAAGCCCACCCTGAAGATGAAGAAAACCTTAAATAAGAACTGAATATGCTTGACTATCAGACCTGATGTAACATTCCATTTCCTCGTACAACATTTTCAATGAATTGGTCAAATCCTGAAGACAAAACATGAAGTATTGCTATGTTTGAAATCACCAAAATTTTCCTTGAAGTTGCAGTCACATTCCTGGAGGAGAAATTAACAATTAGATGATAATCCTAAACTTTGGAATCATTAGCGGTTAGAAATCGTATTCGTAATTACATAAAGTGGGTGGGCCTTATGCAATATGTTAACACGCCCCTTCTACATGCTGAAAACTAATTTGTTTTGGCTGTTCATAATTCTTAATGGCAATAGTAATAGCAACCATTTTCACTTTAGCTACCTTGAAGAATATTAAATATAACAGAGTAAACAGCGTAAGAAAATAATTTGTAAATATATTATATGGTAATGACATCGTGGCATAGCCTATTTTTTGTCAAGGATATACCCAAATAAGTGAGAGGCAAAATAAGGCTTGAAACTAACCACTTAATTCCATGACACGATGTATTTCATCCACACAGGAACTACAGCAGCACTTCAGATTTAATTTGCATGGATTCACTTTCATATCAAGTAATAATATACCAAAGTAAATGCAAAAAACTTCACTTTTTTCTACGTGAAGGTCAAAATATGAAAATAAAAACCCACTCTAATAGACAGAGTTTATTTCCACGACAGTTTCGACGCCCACTGGCATCCTCCTCGGGTGGATACAGAAACACGAATGAACCAAAACAAGAGGGAAAAACAGTCCAGGGACCGACCGTTAAGAAATTCGCACCTAGGTTAGATCCCATTCTCCCGACACCGGAAGGGCATTTTCATTAAGTACATTCGCGCAAATTTAAAACTATCCTGTTCTCCGGTGTCGGAGAATGGGATCTAACCTAGGTGCGAATTTCTTAACGGTCGGTCCCTGGACTGTTTTTCCCTCTTGTTTTGGTTCATTCGTGTTTCTGTATCCACCCGAGGAGGATGCCAGTGGGCGTCGAAACTGTCGTGGAAATAAACTCTGTCTATTAGAGTGGGTTTTTATTTTCATATTTTTAATATACCAAAGGTTCCCATTCACTCATAATTAGTAAACTGTTGCCACACCAGTTGCTCTCTCTAATTGTGGCTTCTCTCGGGTAATATCATGGCTCCGACTCTCATACATTCATGGCTGCATCCCTCGTACGATTCTCACTTTATTTAACTACTTAGTATTTGTAAAAGTACCTTACAATTCCATACCACAGTAGCCATACAAAATTCCCTATATTTATCTTGTGCTTTTCAATCATCAACCTCAATTTTATTATTAATTATATACTTTATTTTGTAAATCTCAAAATATTTACCGAATATAAACTTGAACTTAACTTGAATTTTTAAAAAAAAAATTTGTGATATACCAACAACAATTCTGAACTACTGTAGGCCTATTCTAATGCAAACCTTCTACATCATCTACAATACACTTGATGATTACCTCTGGTTTACAATAAACAATATAGAGTAGGGAGCGGCCACAGTAAGTAATGAAGTTACTAAACCGTCTAAACGCACAAGCTTTCAGCCAATTCTAAGGTCTTCCTTTCTTGTAATTAAGAAATATAATGATGGGGGTTGTTTAATATCCTTAACGGTCATATGACGAAGGGGACCTACAGCTTTACGTGGGATCCAAACCACAGGTCGCTATATAATCTGGATGCAGAGGATGATCTTCCATCCAACTACTCTCCAGACCCAATATCGCTCAACTTCGCTGGTCGACGGGAAGCGATGTTACAACACTTGCCACGACGTAGCCCTCATAATCGAGAACCCTCACATAATATGCAGTAGGCCTGAGTGTATCCCAGCACCCATAGCTCAGTGAGTAACACTATTTCCCTCTAAGTGAAGTAAAGATACTAAGATCGGGAGTTTGAATCCCGATGGTGCTAACAATAATACTCCAGGAATCAGCACGATGGGCCACATTAGTTAGACTGAGCATTATGCCAGTTTCTAGCCCTCCTGACTGATTATTTTTAGGGTTAAATGTATTCGACCTCTTTATGACATTTTGCCCATAGATGGACTAATTTAAAAGTGAATGATTTGCTAAATATATGGGCAAGACTCAAACTATTATGGTCCCAAAATATGACCACCATAACTACATCCAACGAAGGTCCTTATCTTATCCCAAGTACCAATGATTTCAAAAGTCAGGATACATTAAGGTATCGATTCTACAGTCGCAGAAACCCAGAAAGAAGTTGCCAAAAAAATTAAAATTAAACAAAACAAAAAATTAGTAATTAGTAATTTTTCCAGCTTTTCCTTAGAAAATTTCTTTTATGAACAAACTGCTTTTTGCAATTGTACATTCAATCTGATAAATTTAAATTTGACCTGTTCATTGTCCATTATACAGTATGTGACAAGCTTTGTTGTAGAAGCATTTAGTGCATAAATTTAATTAATTTACTTCTTGGTACAGCACTCAAACAGGTCATTTCGCAAAGCTGTTTGCTGAATGGATTCATAACAGTGGTGTGCTACCTAAGAGTATGCATGAATAATAACTCAGTCTTTTTACTGAAGCACAATTGAAGAGAAGCACTTGGCAATCATATCTTACCTGTCAAGTAAATAAATAACAGCAACTGTAGAAATTAATTCAGTAATAGAGAAGTAAAGCTGATGATTCCACTGCTTATAAAAGTCATCATTCCAATAATTGAAGTAGGACCAATAAGAATAGTAATGTGGATAGATGCTGCATCCCAAAAGGACGAGCATCGATAATCGAATCTGTAATTACAAAATTAAAAATTACTTTAATATAAAAATTAGATTTAGTTCAAACTTAAAAACTGGCCTTGTAACAATAATTTTTTAGTTATGGTTATGACGCCAAGGTAATTCCAGTAAAATGACAAATTCATTAAAAGAATAAACTGAAATAAAACTCTCAAAATTGCGAGGGTAGAGGTCTTACAGGCTACCTATGAAAGCTCTTATTATTTTACAGATTATTAAGTCTTTGTGCAATCAAATGAAACTTACTGATCCACTTATCAACATCCTGACAGTTCTTTTGGCTCCTTCATATGCTAATAATATAAAGAACACTGTAACAGCCCAAATTTTGAATGTATTAGAAGTAGCATTGAAATATACATGTTTATAACCAGCTGGACCTCTTTCATACACACCTAAAAGAAAAACATAATTAGGCATAGGCTTGTTTAGAGGCATTCTACTCTAATGTAGTTAGCTACATTTACCAGGAAGCGGGAAGAGCTACAATAAGGTTTAATTTATAACTATAAAGGTTCTACATTCTAAGCTTAGGCATGAACAAAGGACCTACGGTACCAATAAATGAATTTCTGATACATTTACTAGTAAATTACCAGATCAGTACCATCATTTTCCTGAAGAAAACTAATTCAGGTTTTCCTTTTTATTTATTCATTAAAGTAAGAAACTTGGCCAATCGGTGATTATTATGTATAGATCATGAAATTAAATGAAAAAAAAAGTGTTAAACAGAACTGTTAGAAATCTAACTCATGAATGATAATTAGGCCTAAGTCAAATGTTTAAAAAAAGGTTGGGGAAGGAGCATGTTTGACCTTTGAACTTGGTTTCAATGAATTTTCTAAATTGCGTAGCTACATAACTAAATAAGAGCCATTAGGAACACCGAGTTAAAAATAACTGAAATACTGCAATGGGTGAGTTAAGCATCTAGCAACACACAGTTACACGTAGCTATATGTTATCAGAGAGTTTTGTATACTAGGCAAATTGATTATTACACGCATAAATGGGTGGAAAAATTAGACTTCTTAAAAGAGATGTATAAAATAAAGCTTAAGCATTGGAACACTGATCATGGTAATGAGAACAAATGGAATCCCCATTTTGCAGAAAAAAAAACCAAAACAAAAAACAAAAACAAACACCCACTTTATTAAAGACCTTTAAGAACAATAGAGAGTTCCACTTTATTCTAACTGTTTAAAAAAGGGGCCTATAAATCAGGGTTGTGGAGTCGGTGAAAAAAGTTTCCGACTCCGCCTCCAGAAATTTTACAAGTCCGACTCCAACTCCGACTGTAGTATATACTAACCGTATGGCATATATACTTATAAGGGGTTCCAAAAAACCTTAGCCCCCCCATTTGCAGCTTACATGTTTACTTATATCGAAATAGTTTCTAGTGATTATAAAAATATATAAAATTCTTTATTTATTGCAGGTATTAAAAGTACTCTAGCTGATAAAGTGATAATATAATGGCTTCTCAATTAATTGGTGATTCGGAGGCAACGTGTGATAGATCGCATACGAGCAATAACATTTCGGGAAGCTCGTGATGCTGGAGCCACCTTTATAACACGTTCATGGGTTGCCAAAAAGTTGCGAAGAAGTGAGGACTTCGTCAAAAGAAATTGGAATAAAACTTTGGATGAATGTGAAATGGATACAACCAAATCTGGGCGCCCAAATTTGTCACTCTCTCAGGAAACAAAGGATATCATTGAAAACGGTACGCGTAAGCGGAAAAACAGCTGTGCTAAACTTTCTAGAGAGATCAAAGTGTTGAGAGGAAAGATCGTTAGTGGTGAGATCATTCGACTGTACCGTCATAGGCAAGGTTTAAAGCCTTGGCATGAACTTCCAAAGCCAAGAAAAACTTAACTTAACATCGATGACAGAATGTGGTTTGCCCATTATCTTGAAGATTGGGATGTGGATGATTTCATGCATTTAGCTGTCTCGGATGAATTTTTTGTTTACGTAACACGTCGGCCTAACTACCAAAATGATCGAGTGTGGGCCACACCAGGTGAAATCGATGACAATGAACATTATCGCGAATTATTAAAAAGTCCAGACTGTGTTGGTAATTGGTGTGTTTGTTTTGTTCACTGCAAAGAAGCTCATGTGGGTGCTGAAGCCAAATGGTCAGAGTTGGGATGGACAGTATTTTCGTGATATTATTCTATCCCAGCATGTCATTCCTTTTCTAAGAAACCCAAACAATGTTATGGATGTCGATCAGGTCACACTTCTGCACGATAAGGCCCCCCTGCTTTAAGGCATTAGCCACTCAACAGTTGTTGCGGAACCATGAGATCGATTTCTTTGGAAATGAAGAATGGCCAGGAAATTCTCCTGACCTGAACGTCTGTGAACACATTGGATCAGTTATAAAAGACAAGGTCGAATGTCTCTTTTCAAGAACCTGCAGCAAATCGATTTTCGAAGGATATAATGACGCAACACACAAACTATTTTAGCAAATTTGCGTAACGATCAAGATCTATTCACGTCACTTTTGGCAAGCTACCCAAAGCGAATTCAGGCTGTCTTGGAAGCCAATGGCGGGAACACCAAGTTTTAATTGTTTCTCATTAAATGCAGGATTAAATTCTCTTTTGTAAGGTATGTTTAGTTTTACTGTACCTCTAATGGTTTAGGCCATGGGCGGAGGGGTCTAAGGTTTATTGGGGCCCCGTATAGTATAGGTATGGTGTAGGTAAATGAATAGTCTCCGTGAATTTCGATAGTTTTAATTTTTAAATCTCGATTTTAATTATTCTTTCCTCGTACAATAATAAAAACTAAAGTTATTTAATAGTTATAAAATAATAAAAATATAAGACATGAAATGCCATAAAAACTAAAATAATAAATGAAATAAAAACTAAGAAATTATTTAATAGTTATAAAATAATAAAATTATAAAAATATGAGACATGAAAATTGAAACTATTTCAAAATGGTTCAGCATATAAAAAAGCAACTGCAATAAATGGAACAATACACGAATACTTTACAACCACATATATATACTGTATTCTTATACCTAAACTGAATTTCTCAGAAACAGGATCGCTTCAGTTAGGTCCTCCTTCATTGCCGCTCTCAAGTCGGATCTGACGATTCGGAGGGCAGAAAACAAACTCTCCACGCTGACTTGAGTCGGTGGCAACGCTGTGACAGTCAGAGCGGCATCTTGAACAATCTCATGGTATCGGGGTATTGCATCTTTCACTTTCAACTTTGCAGTACGGTCAATTTTTTCTACCTCTCCCAGTGCATGAGAAAAATCCAATTTGAATTTAGCTAGCGAGTCGGGCTCCTTTCTCCGCTTTTTTCAAAATCTAATCGACGACGCTTTGACCGCTCCTCGTTGTCTAGATGTTTTTCGAAATCCGAATTCTTCATCTTCAGAATTTGAATTGGATGAGGACGATGATGGAAGGCTGCCGTGTTGCGGCCCAGCTACAGCCTCGCCTTCCGCTCGTAGACCTTTCATACGAATGGCTACTTCACATAAAGCAGCTTCAGCTCTAATTTGCTGTTCTTCTGTTAGTGTGACTCGGTACATGACGTCAACGTAGATAGCAGCCAATAGGATGTCATTGTCCAGCAGACGACTTTCTCTGCGCAGCATTGAGTTCATAATGCCATCGGCTATCATGCCAACAATTTGAGAGAGGCGGAAAATGAGGGTCTTCCACTCCTTATAAAACAAACCAGGAGTCAAATCAGCTGCTTACAAGTTTTTTGTAACGGTATATAGATGGCGAACAAAGCTTTCAAGTTCTTTCACTCGCTCCCATTGAACTTCAGTCATCGTGACATCCGGGTTGGCCATGTCACTAAGGGAAGGTTTTAGTTCAAGAACACGCTGAATCATTAAGTATGTACTCCCCCACCGAGTTACCTGATCCAAAATCGCCCCTTTTCCAGCACGTTGCTTCAGTATAGCATCTAGTTTTGGTGTTCTAGCAGCCACCACGACGTTTCGCAACATGCCAATAAGACTGGCCGCATGTTTTTCTCTCAAGCCGTCACGAATTGCCAGTTGTAGCGTATGGACACCACAGCGCATGCGATGGAGCTTGGAGAGTAGGGTGCATCAAAAATGGCAACTTCTACGTTATTATGGTTACATTCCCTAAAAAAATTCACATGCAAAATTTCAGGTCAATTGATTAATATCTACTGGGTCCACCTAGCTCCTAAACTTTTACAAAAATGACAATTTTTGGGATAAATTGCCTTAAATTATTTTTTTCACATATATCTTTATTTTATTGAATTGAATGATCCTTAAGGTACTATAGGCCTAGTATGTTTAGTTTGCTTGTGTTTAAGCCATAGCTACTATTAATAAACATCATTTGCCATCATGAAATACCTATAGCTATTTTTTCTTATTTTCAGGTATGTAGACTACTTTAATATTAATTTATGTTTCTATTACAGGTCAATTTTTGATATATGTTGGTGATAATAGTTGATATATGATATAATGGATAATAGTGGTAAAGCCAGTGAAGCCACTTCTAGTGGTAAAACTTGTTCAAGTGGTGCAGATAAAGTTGATGTAAAAACACGAAAAAAACCTGTATATTTGGATTAGGTCCTGGCATCACAAATAATGATTGTAGGATGTCGCTTGCCAAGTGAACAAGTTCTTAGATGTTTCCTATTTCACCAGCAACAGGGTCTAAAAGAGAGAAGAACTAAGCGAGATATAGCTAAAATTGTTTTAACAGAAATTCAACCATTCTACAATAAAGCCAACATACCAATGATTACTGAGAAAAAAGCATGTGAGAAAATAATTTCGTTGTCAGAAAAGAATGCGAAACTCAGAGAAATTCCATTGAAAAGAAGAGAGCTACAAAGTACAAAGACAAGACTAGAAGATATGGAAATGCAACTTAAAATGACTTTTCCACTGTGGATTAAAAATGCCGAAAAAATTATGAGTAATCCAGAAGATATACAATTTCTTCAATCTATGCAAGGGGATAGAATTGCTTCTTTTGTAGCTCATGATCAAACTTTAGCATCCAAAATGAAGCGCATTAATTTTCGAAAATGTGAAGAAAATGCGAGAAAAGAAAAGGAACTGAGAGACACTGAAGCTTCTTGCAGTTATGTTGAATTAGAAAGCAGTAGCACGAGCGATACAACTACCATTGAGTGAGTCAGAAGCTAATGATGGAGCTGAAAAAGATGGAAAATCCCACAGTCAACAGTCTGTTTAGGTACTCAAGCTATCATTCCTCATGACATTCTGAAAAGACCGAAACTTGTTTCTTTGGCATCAAGTATGAAAATGACTCCGGCACAACAGGCTGCATTCACAAAAGCTTTTGTTGAAGAATGTGGTGGTAACACTAAGGCAGTGGCAACTTCATATGCTACAGCTGATAGAGCAAGACGCGAAGTAGCCCAAAAAATTTCAAGTTCCATTAAAAAATCCTGGAATCTTCCTAAATTGGCCTCTCTTCATTGGGATTCGAAAATAATTTCTACTCTGCAGGATAAATATGTTACAGAAGAACGATTAGCCGTATCAGTTGGAAATTCAATGGATCTCAAACTACTTGGTATTCCATCATATCATCCTAGTGCTGGTGGCAGTGGCCAATCTGGGAAAAACTTGACTGAAGAAGTTATGAAGCTACTGAAATTGTGGAACTGCTCCGATTCAATAGTGAACTTGGTTTTCGACACTACAGCAACCAACACGGGACATGTGAGCGCTGCATGCATAACTAATCCAACAAGAGATTGGACGGCCTTTATTATGGTCTGCATGCAGGCATCATGTTGGTGAAGTTATTATGAGTCATGTGTTTCAGGACATGAAAGTAGAAACTTCGAGTGGACCAGAAATTAATGTCTAACAGATTTCAAGAAAAGTTTCAGTGGATTTCCAAGGATGAAAAATTGAAAAAAAATTGACTTCAATCAGTACTCCAAAGCTGTCCAGGAGATTCTTCAGGAATGGACTGATTATGCAATTCAAATAAGTAATATAGAAAAGCAACATACACGATATGACTACAAACAATTTTCTGACTTAGTTGTGTTATACTTAAATGCAGGACCTAGTGATAAGGATATAACCCTTCAGCGACCTGGTGCTATACATAGAGCCAGATGGATGAGTAAAGCAATATATGCTCTAAAAATTGCATTACTAGAAGATAATATCTCGAAACTACCTTCAGTAACAATCACAAACAAGCAACAAATTCTGAAACTAAGAGACTTTGCAACCTTCATTTCACTGATTTACTACCCATGGTGGATGACTTGCTCTTCAGTTTTTGATGCACCATGGCACGATTTGCAGCTTTACAAAAAGCTTCTTAGATACGAGGAAGTAAACAAGCAAATAGCAAAAAGTGCTCTAACATCTTTGAAACGTCATCTCTGGTACCTTTCATCAGAGATGATTCCTCTTGTATTATTCAGCGATTTGGTTCCAAAACATGAACTTCGTGCTATAACAAACCATCTACTTTCCTATAAACCACACAAGATTGAGACAGTGGTTCCAGAAGGTAGACATGGATCTAGTTTTGGAAAGCCTAATTTCCCTACCAATCTACGATCGGAAACCACACTAGCTGACTTGGTTGACAAAAACTCATGGTTCATATTCTCTTCACTACAGTTAGACTGATTTTTTAATGGTTGAGATTGTTGAATGGAAAACAACAGCATCATTTATATCTTCCAAAGAAAAAATTTTGGCTATAAATGTCATAAATGATGGCTCTGAGAGGGCAGTAAAACTATGCAATGACTTTTATGAGGCTGCAAGGACTGAAGAACATCTTCAAAATGTTCTCCAAGTTGTAGAAGCTGACAGAAAAGCCACTCCTAATCTGAGAAAGAGACAAGCTTCTTTATCATGTTTTAGAAGAAAAAAGGACAAAGAAAAAGAATTAAGATATCAATAAGCAATAAATCAATTTTTACAAGTATTTTATCATGAAATACCATTTTTAATAGGTGGAGGTGGTCGGTGGGATGCTTGGCAAGTTGGGTCCTCGTCCCGCATCCTGGTAACTCACTTCATGATTCTCAGAATAATACAAAAAAAGAGTCTAAAAAGACAGATAATTTCACGAATTGAGGCTAAAACTTGCCTAAAACTAACTATATTTACAATTTTTTTTTTCAAACAAAATCTACAATGCTTACACATAAGATTTTCTAGTCAAACCATAAAATTCCACAATTGTCAAATTTTCATCTTCGAGGTGGACCCACTAAATATTGTCAGAACAGCTTGAAACGTGGACACTGAAGGTTTGTTGGGGATTGTAACCATAATATCATAGGGCTGAATCAATATCCGAAGTTCGAAATTTCACCCCTTATAGGCTGATGCACCCTATTGGAGAGCCTTGCAACAGCATCCACAAATTCGTCTAAAGTATTACCGCCATTGTCTGAAATTTCATCATCATCATAATCATCTACCACTTCATCTTTGTTCAGCTTCTCGATGGTGCTCATCATGTTGGTGGCATTGTCGGTCACGATCGATAAGACTTCTTTTTTAGCAATGTCGAATTCTTCCGGAACGTCCATCACTAGTTGTTGGAGATAGTCACTTGTGTGTTGGGCTTCAGTGTCCCTTACCGCCAATGTGCGTGTGACCACTTCTTTTCGATCATCCACGAATTGAACGTTGATCGCGAAGTAATTAACACTCTGGCGTGTGCAGGCATCCATCTTCAGAAAAACGAACCGTCCACGAAAAAATTCCTTGAGTGCATGCTTCTGCTTTTTTGCCTCCTCCAGTACCAGACTTCGAATACTGTTCCTTTCTAATGAAACACCAAGTTTACGGGCCATTTCCCCGTTCAAACCGACAAAAGCTGGGGTAGAGAACAAGCTCAGAGGGACAGCATTCTTAACCACCATTTCAATGATGCAGCCCTTGAATTTATCTGCCATCATGGACACAGTAGCCTTTTCACTCTCGAAATACTTGGTAACGAGAGCTTGACGATTTGAAGGACTTGGGCCAGGAGCATCATCCTCCTCCTCCTTCTTCTTCTTCCTTACTTACTTTCGGCATCCTTTTCAGTAACAATCTTCAACACCTTGGGATGATGGCGTTATAGATGACGCTTTAGATTCGATGCTCTGCTCGGGGCACTGGTTCCTTCGCCCGAGTAAGCACTAATTTTGGCGCCACAGGTTTTTTCCTCATCACCTTTGGTCACTTGACACACGAAAAACTTTCCACCACCAGTGATTGAGAACTATTCAAAAACCGCAGATTTCGGCTTCGATTGCCGCGCCATCACAAAGATTGTTGATAGTGATGTGTTTCTGAAAAAGAAAAATATAAAATGAGGGAAAGTAAATTTATGCTGAGAGCTTTAATACATAGTACAAATGATGAAGAAATTCATCTGAGCTGCTAACGCCTAACAGTGCATACACACACACACACACACATATATATATTATATAGTTAATAGTTTACTAAATAAATTACACATGCATCAATAATATTACTGTATATATTATAAATATACTTTTAAGAGCTCTGTAGATGTGAAATTATGCTGTGTCCAAATGTATACAGAAATTTCCCCCGACAAACTTTTACCTTCTAGTAACTTTGTGTCCAATTGGATATGAACTATGCATTCAGGGGCGGACCTAAAGTATTTGGCACCTGGGGCGGATCCTTCCTTTGGCACCCCCCATAAATAATTTTAAAATTTAAAACACAGAAAAATATAAATTTGCAAGTAGATTTTTAAACAGTACAGTACTGTCATAAGCAAATTGGAAATAAGAAAAATGCAGGACATTAAAAATTCAGTGAACAGGTAATACTGCATTTTATTTTATACAAAAAACACAGGAAATCCAGTCTCAACACTCAGCCTATCCTTCAAAGGTAAAAAGAGAGGATTCACAGTCTCTATTTTCGAGCCTTAATTTCTGCAAATTGATCAATGACCATCAAAATTCACCTTCTTTGCATATTCATGTTCAATTGAAAGTAAAGCCAGATTTGTCAATCTTGTCTGACTCATGGTCGAGCAAAAGAAATTTTTTATCAATTTCAATTTGGAAAAACTGCTTTCACATGAAGCAATAGAGACACAGACAGTCAAAAAGAATCTCAAACACAGTGACAAGCTTGGCAAAGATTCACAAAAATCCCATTTCACAATAAACTCCAGAAACTGCAATGCTGTCCATTTCTTTGCCTCTTCAACGCTGATTTTGGCAGCTTCCAAATGCCTCCGAAGTCGTCCAATTTCCACACTGATATCTTCATCAGAGAATTCATCAAAAATCTGAGTCAAATTTGGAATATACTTCCGAAGTTCTTCTGTTGCAACAACCAAAGTGTTTGGCTGAATAACAGCGAAGACTGACAGAATTTGATCCATTGCCTTAGAACGAATCTCCAATTCTTGATGAAAGCGATCAAGACATTCAAACATAGCCCTTTTTACTTCCTCTGGCAATGTGAGACCAGCATCCTTTGTCATATCTCCTGGCATCCTTTTTCGGAGCTTTACTCTCCCTCTTATCTCCATAGAAATGTCCATTTCCTCACACTTTGTAGTTGCATAATGAATGGCCCTCTCCACAATTTCATTGCGCTGATCTTCAAGAAACAGTTTTAGAACTTGGAGCTTCACAATGCACTTTTCAAGGCTGATTCCAACTGTTTACAAATACTTTTGCGTGAGATTAATTTCTTCCAGGACTTCACACCAGAAAGAAAGGTAACTCAAAAAAGAGAAATCACATACAGCAGACAGCAAAATCTGAGCTGATCCTCTTGTGTAGGGTTACCATATTTGAACTTTCAAAAAAGAGGACACTCCAGAGAGTGGAGGTGTATCTGTATCAGTATCTACCAACTCACGTATTAATATGTTATATGTACTGTGTACTACATGTCGTCTATAATGAGTATCTATAAATAAGAACAAGTGTTATGGCTTAAAAAATCAGTTATAAATATTCAAATTTCCTTGACATGTCCGGGAAAAACCGGACGTATGGTAACCCTACTCTTGTGTCCACATTTTTTTGGGGGATTGCACAGTACTTCAAGGGTTGAGGTCAGCTTTTCAAAATTTACCTTCACTGGTTTCACAGCGTCATAATGAGCACTCCATCTTGTCTGGGAGTCTTTTGACTGTCATGCCTACATTCTCCATCAGCACTTCCCATAAATGAGTTGAGATATTGTTATAAACACCAGCACTTTATGCTTTATCATAATTATTTAATGAAATATACCTCATGTATGTGGAGTCACAGTGTCAAGTGAACAAGACTTGGCATGTCAGTTGCAGCCAGCTGGCTATGCTCAACAAACTGATGAATAAAACATCAACAAACATTCGCCTTTTGATGTAATTTTTATCAAATATTTAATTTTTCATTTGTAAATTTTGTATTGCCAATAAAAATAAAAATTTATTTTATAGTGGAAATTAACATTAGCTGTTGTAATAGTTTACACATTTTAAAATTTTTCTTCTTACTTTGGCGAATTTTTCATTTGGTTTGAAAACTTGTACTGGTATTTCAACTCTCCCAATGGCACCCCCCCTCCTGGCTGTCCGCCCCCCTCGCACCCCCCTTAGTACGCCACTGTATGTATAAACTCCTATACAAATTATATAAGCAGTCTTAGATAAAAAATAACCTGGTAAAATGCTTCTTTATAATCAGCAGATGCATTTTTTCTCACTGAAGTATTATTATGATTTAGGTAGGTAAAAAAAATAATTTAAGTTAATGTGTCCAATTGGTCTGAAAATATGACAAAGGGTTAAAAAGACATTCTAATCTGGTGGACATTCCGAGAAAACGTGCACAGTTTCATGCCTAGAAAATTCTGAGAAACCACGTGCAATCGAAAATTTCAAGGAAACGTGTGTAGTTTTAAGATTTGGAGTCAGAGTTGGGGGATTTGTACCAACTCTGACTCCACCCAAAAATAACCAACTCCACAACCCTGCTATAAATTAAAGTTTAAATTATAGCATTCATAAAACTTTAGACCATCAAAATCTGCGAGTGATTTTCTATCTAGGCTACTAGCTACTTATTACTTCCTTCAAACAGAAGTAAAAAGAAGTGCGTTTCTTTAATAAATTTTTTTATATACAGGAAGGAGGGGGCAAGAACAAATGCCCACAAAAATGCCCAACCTCTAAAGGAAAAAGAGAGCCAAAATCAAGGTCCAGAGTTTCTGAGATGTCTGGAGACATTGTATTTGAAAGAGTGGTCATAGATGGGGGGGAGAGATGGATTGAAGAAGATTGTTTGGAGAGTTGACCAGTTGAGTAGATGAAAGACTGAAAATACCAAAAAGCCTTTGATTCCATCCAATCAAGTAGAGTTATGCAAGTTGAGCCACCCAACACACGAGAAGTGTACTCCATACAGGGTCAGATAAGACCCCTGTACAGAAACAGCAACTGAGTGGGGTTGAAGAAACTGCAGAGCCAGTAACAAACACACCTTCCTCTTAGAAGTTGTTTTGGAAAGAGACTATATGTGATCTTTTCAGGAAAGATCATGAGAAAGGGAAACACATTTTACTCTTATAACAAGAGATACAAGAAATTATTTTCGTCAAAATAATATTTGCTAAAAACTGGTTATTACACCCAGTCAGGTTTTTTGATGGAAACAAATTTTTCTGGTCAATTTTGAGTTGTTTTGTGCAAATGTGATATCTGTTTCCTGTGCAAATCTGTAGTTTTCAAGATATCATCACCTAACCTAACCTAACCTAACCAAGGTTTGGTTAGGTGAAGATATCTCCAAAACTACGCATTTGCACAGGAAATGGGTATCACATTTGTGCAAAACAACTCAAAATTGACCAGAAAAATTTGTTCTTGTCATTTTCATTTAAATTAATGAAAATATCATGACTTAACCTAACCAATCATTAAGAGCATAGAGCTGACCTAATCAGGCATTCAATTAACCTAACAACAAATACTTACTGAACTTATTATGAGTCAATGTTTCTACAAAGTAAAATTAAAAAAAAAAATTTAAAGTCACTTGAAAAGAACATTAAAACTTGATTTGATTGTTGATTCAATTCATAGCATTTAACATACTGGTACTAGAGAGTACAGTATTGTTGATGTTAGTAATTTTTCCAGCTTTTCCTTAGAAAATTTCTTTTATGAACAAACTGCTGTTTGCAATTGTATATTCAAGCTAATCAATTTAAATTTGAGCTGTTCATTATCCACTATATGTGACAAGCTTTGTTGTAGAAGCACTTAGATCTGGCAGTTATACACTATGTCTACCAGACTAAGATTAAGCTAAAGACACACGAAGTTCATGCATTACATGATAGAATAAAGACCTATTAAAATCCACAGATTTAGACTATTATATCATTAAAAATACAGTAGGCTCTATACAATACCATATATTTTAACCCCTTTAGGATAATAATTTTTTTAACTCATATTATTTTAAAATGTCTTGAGACACATTGAAACACTGGAGGAGGCACCTAGCATATAAAATATGCCTAGTTGTCCAGAAATCATGATAAAAGTAATGCCTCTTATTGTATTTACAAAATGAAAATTATAAGAGGCATTACTTTCATACTGACCCTTGTACTATGGTATCCTATTAATGAATTTTTTTTTACTGTCCAGAAAATCACCTTCTGTCTATGAGCCTGAGGTGATTCCACCTTCAATGGAGAGCATAACTACTATATATTTTGGTTAGGCCTATACTGACTACCATATACAGGGTGTCCCAGAATTAACTATCTATTTCAATGAAATCGGACAAATTTTAAAAAAACAAACTTTTATTTATGTTTATCATGTTTAATGTGTTAAAAATGTATAAATTTCTAAATTTTTTTCATAATTTTATTTTCATAATTTTTTCATTATCTGGTCCAATGAAAGACCGTCTGAAGTCATAGAATGGCAAAGAGACTCTCCAAAAGTTAACGTGTGGCTTGGAATGACCAAATCCAAAATTTATGGTTGAAACACAACATTATCAAGAATGCCATCATCAAGAAGCTGTGGTTCGAGAAACTGCTGAAGCATATCAAGGTAGACGGTACCTGTTACAGTTGCTTCCGCAAAGAAGAATGGGCCATAAATTTTGGATTTGGTCATTCCAAGCCACACGTTAACTTTTGGAGAGTCTCTTTGCCATTCTATGACTTCATACGGTCTTTCATTGGACCAGATAATGAAAAAATTATGAAAATAAAATTATGAATTTTTTTTTAAATTTATACATTTTTAACACATATTAAACATGATAAACATAAATAAAAGTGTGTTTTTAAAAAATTTGTCCGATTTCATTGAGAGAGATAGTTAATTCTGGGACACCCTGTATTACACAATAGGTAGGGTACACTAACCTTTGAAAATGGTGTCCCAGCAGGAGCAGGAGCATCCTATTCTGTCAACTTTGTAGTTAAATTCATCCCAAAGATGTGCAATTACTCCAAAATGCAAAAATGGAATAAAAACTGGGAGGGCAAAGCCAACCAAGGCCCCAAGGGCTAAAGATTTACTCTTTTTTAGAGATCCATTTTCTCCATAATTTCCAGTGATGGGCAAGAGTCCCATCTGGAATAAATAGCTAGCCTAAGGTCTGTTTCAAAAAAAGTAATTTTAAAGTTTTATAAACAAATTTAGGCATAATATATATACAGTATATATAGTTAAAATGGGAAAAACATAGGTTAATATTCGTTTTAATGCTTTGTTCGTTTTCGATAGAAGGAGACATTCTATGACAATTTAACATATAAATTCATATTCAGGACACCTTCAAACCTCAGGGAAACTGATAAAAATCAAGGAAATGTAATAATTATTTTTTATGGAAAAAAAAAAAATTAAAAAAAAATTTAGACGTAAAAAGCAGCCATTATAGGCCATTGACCGAGTATTTACCTTTTAACGCTGTTAAAATTTTAACGAACGTCGCCCTCTCCAGTTTTATGGGGAGACATCTCGTGGCAAAATTAGGAAACATAGGTCAAAACAACCAATTAAAAATCGTTTTTGTTTCATGTGACCTTATCCGACCAATCAGAGACGTACATTTTTAATCTCTGATAATGCATACTCAGTTTTTCAGTCTCGTCTTCATTATGATTTGTGAAGGTTGTAATTTGGATTACTATAAATTAATACAAGATATTTATAAGAAAGAAGCCGGTGCAGAAGCTTTCTTTACGAGTCACTGTGTCTTACCTAATCGTGTTATTTGTCCGCAGTGTGGTCGTGAGTGTAATTATAGAGAAGTTGCTGATCAATATTATTGCACAAGATTGACTAGGGACGAGCACGGCAGAAAAAAAAAGTGTTCGTTCTCTGTTTCCCGTTGGAAAGGCACGTGGGTTGAAAAATCCCACAGAAATTGCGAAAAAACGCGGTTTAGGGTTAGGTCTGTTTAAGGTCTGTTTAGGTTGGGTTAGGTCTGTTTAGGTTGGGTTAGGTCTGTTTAGGTTGGGTTAGGTCTGTTTAGGTTGGGTTAGGTCTGTTTAGGTTGGGTTAGGTCTGAACCAAAACACATTTTTCTGGTGTTTTTGGGTGTGATTTGCTCAAATCTGAACTTTGTTTCTTTAGGAAATGAGCCGTTTTTGAGAAATTTTCAATTTTAAAATTTCTCAAAAACGGCTCATTTCCCAAAGAAACAAAGTTCAGATTTGAACAAATCACACCACAAAACACCAGGAAAATGTGTTTTGGTTCAGAAAGGAGGAAAAGCACTAAAACGAATAATTACCAAAACATATACCATACTTGTACTTTCATGAACAAACTGGAACCATCAATTATGATCAGCCCTTAAAATGATGATCACCTTTTGTGAAATTTGGCATATGGAGAAGCAGGCTATGTCAGAGGAAAGTTTATAACTAGAGATGTACCAAATGTGAATTATGGCTGACTGCCAACTAGTCAGCTAAGAACTCATTCTTACTTAGGTTTGCAGACAAAAGTATTTTAATTTCATGGCTGCTAAACACTTATTAATTTCTATTTAAATATATTTGTAATGCATATGCAATTTAGAGCTCTTAGTATACAGTGTTTCACATAAATTTAATGCATGCCTGAATGGCAACATTAGTCATTTTAACCAGTCATTTCTGTATCAGTTCTTTTTGAGTGTAATACATTCAGCTAGCTATATTGCAGGGTATGCCTACTTTTTTAAACGATTCTGAATGGTTGATGTTATAAGTTTTGGAAGATTTTCCTCCTCTTGAAATTCCCCCAATTACAAATTTTACACATGACATAAGTTTAATTTTTTATTTCTATAAAATACTTCCAAACTGGGCTACTTTTTTTAGTAGCTGCATCCATTTTGTTTATTTTTTATTATACAGTAATGAATAAAGTTAGACTTTTTAGTCTAAAATGGTATGCTTAATTATTTCAAACAAGTCTTAAAGGAGGACCTAAGGGGCTCTCCTCAAATGATGTTTTGTACTTATACTGATAATAATAATAATAATGATAAATTAGATATTTAACAACTAAGCCAACTAGTCAGCCAATAATAGCCAACTATGAATAGTCAGCTGAATAGGCCAACTGTGCCAACTATCAACTATTTACTAATTAGTCAGTACATCTCTACTTATAACCAAAATTTGAGGACAGTGTGACCCAACCTTAATTACCCTTTGACATTAAGTACCGTAGCTACCTGTAACTCCCATCCTAATTGACCTAGCTGCTGTTCTTTGGCTCATTTTAAAGCTCTTACAGAGATTTCATTTTTATTATATAACAATTTCTAGAAAATAAAAAGCAAAATTTACCTTTTGCTGAGACCTTTGACCTGACTTGGCTTGGCTTAAATGATGTAACCTCATATTTTTTCAAAGTTTTATATAATGTAGCCCAATTGATTAACTATTTCCTCTATGTATGAGAATGCATATTCTAAAAGTGAAAAAGTTATGACCCTTTCTTTAAAGGATATCCAGGCCTAAAAAGATGTTTTACTGGTTTCCACAGCACCCAAGAGGCACAATGTTCAGTGTAGTTTTTTAGTAATACTTGCCAGAAGCCCTAATTGCCATTACTACAAAGCTGTAAGATCAGTGAAAAGAGCATTTCAGACATTCCTGTAAAAGTCTCAAAACTCTATGACTACTTTTCTTATGGAGTATACTTGTCCTGTAACCACAGTAGACTCTCACATAAGAGGGTATCTCCCAGATCAACAATCAGTTTGTCAGGGTGAAAGGAAGAAGAATGGTGAAGATGCTAATTACATTACATTTGGATAACATGAAGTCACTTGGCTCTATCAATGTTATCAAACAGAAATAAATTACCTAAAACTACATTGATAAATATTAAGTTTCATGGAGATCAATGTTCCTGACAGTCAAAATCTGTTACAAAGATCATAACTGGCCAAAATTGGTCATGTGGGAAATAATGAACTAATTTGAAATAATCAACTAACCTAGTTTAATCTGGTCTCTGTGAAACTCGATATTAGCTTCTATAATTTATGATAAAATGAGGGTAAGAAGCTGACCTCCACCTCTTGAGTTGTCTGATCAGTGGGCAACCATTGCTGAGCTACCATTTACCATCAGAATGCACTGTGACATACTATATCACATACTCAAACTCATTTCCTCTACTCTTACCTTATTTGACCAGGCAATCTCTCTGACCAACTTTTATAGTACTTACAAGTTAAAAACAAGGCAGCTGTTGAGTGCCAGGTATTGTGCAGCCCCTGACATATCTGGACTCCAGCAACTTCCCTTCTTCTTATTCTCAAAGTCAAATACTTGGTGTTAATGCCTAGAATGTTATCTCATGCAAAGATATACAGTTGATATGGTATCAGAATTTGGTCCTTCTAAGGTTGCTATAAGTTGGTCTCAGTAGTAAGCCTCTTCACAGTTTCAACCACAGTATAACATCCTTTTCCAAGAGATGTAGCAAAGAAAAATGTCATTAGTTTTCAATTCCAAAATTATCTTTGAGGCTATACAGGTTGATAAAATTTTTCCTATTCTTGTATTCAGGGACTCCACTATGTATGAATGGGGCCTATCTTTGACCAGGCCAATCAAACACAGGAGTAACAAAAAATTAACAAAACATAATCAGTACTACTTCTAAATTTTCCTACTTTTTTTCCTTATATTTTTCTACATTTCTTCATCAGCACTTCTCATCCACATTATTTTTCCTACTTTTTCTGGATGCAAAACCATAAATAATACCTACACCAGGCTTTTGGCAATTTCATTGACTTCATCAAATCCAGATCCATAGTAAACAAACAGTTGAGCATTACATGCCTGAATCAAGTTCAATAGAGCATCAAAACATCATTCAAAATAATTTTACTTTGACTTGAGGGAAGAATTCCTATGATATAAAAAAGTTTGAAAGCCATTGTGGCTCCCCCTCACCATGACCACAAGCAGGGCTGCCAAGAGGGTGGGGAAGCCAGGATAAACCCCCAGGGCCCAAACCTCTAAGGGCCTGGAAAGAGGGGGGATAAGATCTAAAAATATTAATAAAGCAATTGACTAAATATAACAGGAAATATTATTAATGAACATACATTTTATAGAGAATTATCATAGTCAAACTGAAACAGATAAAATATTATCTGCATCTACCAATGCCCAAGACTAACTGACATATCTGGGAACCATTGTAATTGAAAGCCAGTTAGCCTGTACTTTAAATTTCATCAGAATTATTTACCAATTTGCTACAGAGAAGGCAAAGAAAGTACACTTCTAATTATGAAAATCTTGCAGTAAACAAATGTCTTGCCTGCATGGACTGGTACTGCATTTGTAAATTGTATGGTGATAGAATTAATATAATTGATTAAAAAAATAAAATGGTCATTTTCTTCTGAGTTGTTTATTCATACTGTATGTTTTGAATAGTGACTTGAACATATACTGTAATCAGTTTGCTTATTATGTACACAAAAAACATTCATAATAAAACAGAGTAAACAGGTGGGGGGGGGGGGGGGTATATACCAATCCTTCCCTGGGGCAGCTCGCTCTTAGCAGCCCTGACCACAGGCACCTAACAAAGACACTGCTTGTATTGCCCTGTACAACTATCAGAAAAATACAAAATTTTAGAGACTTTTGCTAGAACTTCTCTTTCAAGTAGAATTTTTTAACCATCTCTAGTGCCTAAAATTCGTATTCTTTCCACTTTTGGGGGTTAGGTGTGAAAGAGCGCCTCTTTGCTTCTATAGATCTTAAGCAATCTTGGCCATGTGAAGTCACCCTAAACTCTTCTGTCAGTTTTTAAAATTGACCATATCAAGGGGAAGACTGTTAAAATTTGTATCTTCACTTCTGCATTTGGTCAAGTTGAACTTGGATGTTGGTTAATTAATCATTTCTAAGATGCAACTTATTTACAAAGCTTTCAATACTGAAATATCAAATCTGTTATAAAAAATATAACCAATTATGACAAAATCTAATGAATAACAATTTTCAATCAACCCAATTTCTAATTAGCATATGCTCAAACCTTACATTTAATAGTAAGTACTGTACTTCTAAAAACTGCCTTCCATTCATAAAGCTATCCACCCTCTTCTTAACTACCCTCAAAGAATCACCTGTTGCAGCAGGTCATTCCGATGTCCTAAAACTTTAAGTTATCCTTGTTCTGTATTCTAAGATGTTCATAATTAAATTTGGAAGAAAACCCAGATCTGTGTAAAATCTCAAATTTCTGCTATGAAATTGCAATTTGGATAAATTTTAGAGCGTTTTAATAAAAATTTTACAAGTAGGGAGGTAAACAGCCTAATAATAGTTAGACACTGGAAAATATAGGTTGGGTACATCTTAGAACCAACCTACATCTGATCCTCCAAGCAATTTTATGACCAGGGCTGAGTACCAACAATATGAATGATACTGGAAGTGGTATTGGTGCAATAATTTTTAATTCAAATGGTACTGGTACTAGTATTTGTGACTAAGTGATACTGATATTACCAACTTTACAAAATGGTACTGGTACTAGTTGTGGTATTGAGTAATAGTTATAGGGCCTAAAAACACTTTATACATCTAGAATCTACTTTTAATACTACAAAAATGAAAGGTAAAATCCTATTTTAATATGGAAAATTAAATTGCTTATTACTGAACACCCGGTTAGGTCAACCGTACACCCTTGACAATTGGTTAGGTTAAGTCATGATATTTTCATTAAAACTAACAAAAATATCATGACAACCTAACCAAGTGTCAAAGGCATACAGTTGACCTAACCAGGTGGTCAATAATAAGCAATTTAATTTACCATATTAAAATAGGATTTTATTAAATGAATTACTTTTTTTATACATGCATAACTAAAGAAAATTTTTAACCTTCTGATCACTGTAGAATTTACCTTTAATATTGCCAAAATGAAATACTAGCTATTTCTTGTATATATAAAAACTATGGAAAAATCGATGGTCTCTCTTTCTCTCTACATATGTATATATATGATTGTAGATGAAAGTCCTTTTTCCATGTTAAGGAAAAGCTCCAAAATACAAGTGCGAGTCATCCTAGCGCCAAGGTTCGCCAGTATAGGATGATCCTATACTGGCGAACCTTGGCGCTAATTTGAAGAGCAAGTGGACGAGTGCAAGGGATTTAGCACTTGGACCGGTTCCAGATTTCCCAATTTCAAGCATTTTAACACCTGTAAAGGAAGGGAGGAACACGGTCATTCCATCAAAAGCGGCCTTTTGAGAATTTTGTGTACGCCCATCCTCATAGAGTAGATAACTGAATAAGCGTCATTTGAATATGTTGAAAACTGTTCCCATATTTGAGTTTAAACCATAATCTAAGCACGTTAACAACCAACCAACTAACTATCATATAAACCAACCCAGTGTATATATTTGTAAGCTATCATAGTGTCGTATATATTGTTAGTTCGAGAAATTGTTAGACGGCAACGTCGTGGCCAGTGTCGTACTACAGCTTCCCGTTCGATCAGCGAAGTTAAGCGACATTGGGTCTGGAGAGTAGTTAGATGGGAGACCATACTCCGAGTCCAGATGATGTAGTAACCCGTCTCTCGGATCCCAGGTAAAGGAGTAGGTCCCCTCCATCATCATAAGACCTTAGAAGGTATTGCGAAGAAGGTTAATTAACCCCGTCAAAACAAAAAACTACTTTGGTATAATTTTCAAGTTGATCCCTTTTATAAGTTTTAAATGGTATTAATAGAATCAACGAAACATTTGCAAATAAATATAAACCTTCAAACTTATTTTAATCTCCATTGTAAACTCTCTCTCTCTCTCTCTCTCTCTCTCTCTCTCTCTCTATATATATATATATATATATATATATATATATATATATATACATATATATATATATTGATGAAATTTCTGTTAAAGTGAGCTCTATTTATAATTGATTATTGAACTCTCAAAGAAATGTGTAGTATCATAATTATTCAGTTGTACGCAAATCAAGATAATATGATAAGCGGTCTTATCATAGACAGTCTGAGAAGGATTCAAACCCTTCAATATAATAGTATCTCTAGGCAGGGTTCTCGCCTGTTTAACTCCTTTCCTCAGTACCTTAGAGATATAAGTGCAGTCCCAGTAGATACTTTTAAAAAACACTTGGACATGTTTTTAGCCAACATACCCGACCAACCCACAGTGTCAGGGTATTCCTCTGCCAGACCAGCCCCCACAAATTCAATAGGGGACCAAATCGTATGGCAGGAGCAAGAGAAAAGAAGGGTGGCGACCCCGTCGTGGCCCCGCCTCAGGAGGCGCTGAGTGGACTTCGTGGGAGCAGCGCACCCTTGAGGCAGAAGCGCTTTAAGGTAAATTTAAGGTAAATATTCAAAATGTCATTAATTCTCAACAATTAACTCTTTCGTGCTTAAATTGTGAATTAGACTTTGGAGAAGTTCCACTTATTAAAATTAATTAATTAATTACTGGGAGATCTGATAATACAAAAAGGTTTATTTGTTTTTTAATATTGCAAAGAAATAGATCTACAGATCTACAGAAGCTAAGGCTAACAAAGACCCTAAGATCCACTCTAAGGTTAGCCCGAGAGAAAGGAAAGAGTAGCGGGTTAAGAGAAGAGAAGAGAATAAGGGGTTAAGTAAGAGCAACACCTATCACTCATGGGTTAACATTCATTCAGAAAAAGAGGAAAAGTGTCTCACCATCATCATCCGCCGGCCACTGCCGACAAGTCAGAAAAATAGTCGGAGAGAATAGGAGAGGGGTGAAAGATGAAAAGAAGTAAAATAAGAAAGCTTACAAACCATGCAAACACAGTCTTAACTCACTGTCATACCATGCAAACTACAAACATGCAAGAAAAGAGTTAGACATGCAAAGTAAGGAGAGGATAAGAAAAAAAAAAAAAAAAGTAGGTAAAGTTAAACAAAAAGTGGGTTAGTTTACGCTATGAACTACATCTACATTCGTGTTAGTCTAATTTTTATTTTTATTTTTTTAATAATTTTATTGCTGGCATCACACGCTGGAATGTCACAAGCTGGCATTCATCGTCAACAGACTCATCCTCGAGCACCACCACCAGAGCTTCTGTTGCTTTGTTGTTTTTTAAATTAAACAACGTTAATACCTTTAAAATGTCTGTCAAGACGGTTCTTAAACATATTAACGCTGGTAGAATGAACGACTGACGCGGGAAGATTATTCTATTTATCAATTACTTTAAACGTAAAGAAGTTTTTAGCGATATTAGTAATAAAACGCCTGCCACGCAACTTAAATCCGTTATTGCGAGTATTACTATTATCAAAAGTGAACAATATGTCAAAATTTACGTTATCGATGTTATTAACAATTTTGAAAACTTCAATAAGCTCCCCCCTTAATCTCCTAGTTTCGAGTGAATGCAGGTCTAACTCATTAATCCTATCTTCATAAGGCTTATTGTGCAATGACGGAATAAGTTTCGTGGCACGACGCTGAACCCTTTCTAACCTATCAATATCCTCACGCAAGTACGGGCACCAAAACTGAACTGCATATTCTAAATGAGGCCTGACTAGGGACTTGTAAAGGGGCAATATAATATCCTTCGATTTAAATTCGAAATTACGCGCTATGAAGCCTAACATCCTATTAGCTTTTGCGCAAGACTCCAGGCACTGGTTCCTAACCTTTAAATCCTCAGATACGCGTACGCCTAAATCTACTTCCTCGTCAACGCTCGCTAACTCCCTATCATCCATCGTATACGCGTAATTATTGTTGCGAGAACCTATATGCAAAACTTTACATTTGTCTACGTTAAATTGCATCTGCCACTTATCTGTCCACTCCATAATCCTATTTACATCGTCTTGAATCCTATTTCTATCGTCCTCGTTAACAACCTTACCGCCTATTTTAGTATCGTCCGCGAATTTTGACACGTTACTAGTCAATCCTACATCTATGTCGTTAATGTAAATTACGAATAGCAATGGGCCTAACACTGAACCCTGTGGGACACCGCTACCTACATCTAACCACCCTGATTCACTACCATTAACTACGACCCTCTGTCTCCTAGCACGAAGCCATTCTTCTAACCAGTTAGCTACCTGACCGCGTATACCGTGCGCTTTAACCTTCGCAATTAGTCTCCTATGCGGAACTGTATCGAACGCCTTTTTAAAATCTAAATAAATAACGTCAGCTGCTCTATGCCTATCGTATTCGCGTACTATTTCGTTATAAAATTCTAACAAATTAGTTAAACAAGACCTATGGCGTCGAAACCCATGCTGACTACTATTAATCAAATCTCTACTTTCTAAGTGATCGGTAATACGATCCCTAACTACGGATTCCAAAAGTTTACCTACAATTGACGTTAAGCTAATGGGCCTATAATTGTTAGCTACCGCGCGGTCATCTTTTTTAAAAATAGGCGTGACGTTAGCTAATTTAAAGTCTTCAGGAATAATCCCCGTTTCGAGTGACTGATTAAAGATCTTCGTTAAGGGGCCTACGATAACTTCTTTCAAATCTTTCAAATGTCTGGGATAAAAAGCGTCAGGGCCTGGAGCCTTGCTAACTTTTAGCCTATCGATATAATGCGCAATCTCAGCCTCGTAAACAGTTATTTCATCCAAAATAGTCTCGCTACTAAATGGAACGATATCATCCACGTCGGGGACATTATTTACGTCTTCTACGGTAAAAACTGTCGCAAAAAAGTTATTGAAAATACCCGCCATCGCCTGAGCGTCAGAAGCCAAAGCGCCATTAACATCCACTAGAGGGCCTATGTTATTTTTTACCGGCTTACGATTATTAACGTATTCAAAAAACTTAACGATAATGATAAGCTTTATTGGCAAGATATAAATTCCATAAAATAGTACAATATTCTCGAAGGTGGTAATAAACGATAAGATAAATCAAACAATAATAAATTTTAAAAAGCTAAAAATTATGACTAAAAGAGAAATAAAAATAAGACAGACTGAAACAAGTAATAATAAAACTACCCACTGATAAGACTACAAAATAAGAAGGTGCAAAACTCTGCAGGAATATAATTGTGAGCAAGCATGGCTGAAAACAAAAATGAGATATGAAGACTGATCATACCATAAACATACTTTAAATGCTCATTCGACAAGTCATCTATCCCTAGTGAGGTGCTTGTCTTTAGCTCTTTACTCAGACTCTTAATTTCGGGCACCGAAGTCCCCGTATTTTCATTGGTCCCTGATAATGTTTCATTGCAGCCCATTAAGATTAACTCTCCCCACGCTGTTAAGGATGTCTGAGTACTTCGTTCTCCAAACTTAGCTATTTCTACCTCCCCAGACCCTCCATCAGTTGTTGATGGGATTGCATTCTTGGCACCCGTTTCTTTCCTAATAACTTTCCAGAATTTGTTACTATTATTATTTAAATTAGCCTCTCAGGCTTTTGAAGCTCGAACAGTCTTGTTCCTGTTTACATTGTCTTATGGATGCTTTATAGTGAGCCTTACTTCTCATATTCATGTAAGCTGCCCCTATGCCATTTTTTTTAATAAATTTTTAAAAAATTGTGTGTGTGTGTGTATATATATATATATATATATATATATATAATTTCTGAAGTCAAATCCAATACCTCACCTAATAAATTACCATTTTGAGTTAATATTTCGTGCACAATCATTTACATACCATGAGAAACATGGCAATGGCAAATCAATTCATACAACCCTGTGGATACTGTAAAAAAGAAACAGATGAATCAAAGGCAACTCGCTGCGATCTTTGCCAGACCTTAGTCGAATTTCAATGCCCGAGATGGAGCGACGAAGAAATCTCTCTTATATCAGGCGCTAAACAATTGAACAGAATCAAGTTCTTCTGCAAAAGCTGCATAATCGAAATAAACTCGTTTACGGTTTTTAAGGCAGAACGAGACTATGAGGAAAAGGCAAAAGAGGTTTATGAATAGCGAATAGAGAGAAAAAATAGAAGGAACGGAGAAAATACGAGAGGAAACTGCGAAAAACGAACTGAATAAAAAAACAGAAAAAGCAGAAATAGTAGAAATAAAAGAAGCACCAAAAGAGGAAACAGAGGCACAAAATCAAATCCAAAGATTTCAAACAAAGGGCATTAGTAGCAATAGGAAAAAACAAGTAGACAATAATGAAACAATACTGAAACCACCAAAAACAAAGGCCCCAAGTAAAAATGGGGAAAAAAATATATGTAAATACTATGTGAAAGGAACTTGCAGATATAGGGGAGGAGAATGTATTTACGAACACCCTCCTGTGTGCAACTACTTTTACAATAATGGTCACTGTAAATTTGGTGGAAAATGGAAATTCTACCATCTGGTCATTTGCAAGACCTACGCAACATATGGAACCTGCCAGTACGGGAGAAAATGCTACTACCATCATCTCCCGACAAGTTGAACGGACAAGTTCCAAATGACAACAGAAGGAATGTGAGAAAAAAAAATATGTACCCCAATAGCAAACAAAACACAAATAGCACACAAAATTTTTTCAATATCGTGGACACAATACGGCTGCTAAGTCTCATACAGCACTTGCAGCTGACACAGCTGTGAACCCTCGAACCGGGACGCTTCATGGCAAGAAGCTACCACAACAGGTAGGCGGGAACGGATCTCGGAGGACCACAAGGATACAAAACACGCGAAACCAAAGGACAAGGGCGGACATTGCATGCCTCACAGAAACACATCTTAAAGATTGCCAAGGAAACTACAATAACTGCGAACACTGTATCGATAAGAAAGGATAGTATATCGATGGATTCAACTTACTAAGAGCGGATAGAACAACGAGACGTAAAGGTGGCTGTGCTATTTATATACATGAGAGGCATATGACAGAGACGGTAATAAGTAAATCCAACTGCTTCGTGGAAACCCTTGCAGTGAAAATAGAGAAACTAAACGTGGTACTGATAGTCATCTATTGACCTCCAAACTCTCCAAATGAAAAAATGTTTTATGCCACTGATGATATCAGAACCCTAATAAAGTCCCTAAACTATCCATCCCCTAATATAATACTCTGCGGCGATTTTAATTTTCCATTTATAAAATACAGAAAGGTGGGTAGAAATATATTTATACAACAAGATAAGGGGGGCACAAGAGAGGACCAGGAGCAAGCAAAAGTGCTGATGGCTCTCACAAATGAGTTTATGCTGACACAGGAGATAACAGAAAATACCAGAAAAAATAACTGCCTAGATCTGGTATTCACAAATAACACGAACTGATTGCTGATATAAAAATAACCCCAACTATTATCTCAGACCACAATATAATCGAATTATCAACAAATATGGCGATAACTTTAAAAGTAGTGATGTAGGTCACATCCGCATCCGCATCCGCGGAACATCCGCACATTTTCTCGCATCCGCATCCGCACCCGCATCCGCACTTTGGACTGCGGATGTCGTGCGGATGTGGACCGTTGAGATAAAATGTCATTAATAAGCGGAAATTATCAAATTCTACTATATTAATAGAACTAGTTCATTGTGCGCAAAAGTGATGCAAGCGACAAGACGAGAGGCTGTTCTTGTATGAAGTTACTCTCTTGCAACCTACTTAGATCTACGTTACAAAGCTGAGTTATTTTCACCTAGTACATTAGAACGAGTTAAATCATCACTTGGCAAAGCAGTTGAAGAGCTTCAATCTCTTGAATCTGTCGCTTCGCCACCCACCAAAAGAATAAAAGTTTCAGTGACAGAACCAACACCTTCAACAAGCAAATCTATCACAGAATCTGTCTCTCAGTTTCTTGAGTCAAGCAGCAATGACGAGACCTACGCGATGTCAAAAGATGTAGTAAAAATGATCGAGAGCTATCACCAAGAAAAACGCCTGGCTGCATGTGACAATCCTATTAGTTGGTGGAAAAATACGCAAAATATCTATCCATACTTGAGTAAACTTGCAAGGAAACATTTAGCCTGTCCTCCAACAAACGTACCAAGCGAGAGATTATTTAGCAGTGCTGGATTAATATATGATGAAAAGAGAAACAGACTGGCAGCAGAAAAGGCAGAAAAATTAATGTTCCTTAAGCATAACCTTCCTATAATTAAGTTTGAACATTAAACGATGAACATCTTAGTTTACTTTATTTTAATTACTCATTTATAAATATGCCTAATAAAACTTTAAGCTTAATATAAATAGTTATCAAGCTAATTAAAGATCTCTTTCTATAAGGGTGGAGGTTGGGGAAAGAGGTCGGTGGGGTGCATTTGAGTTGGGTTCACGTCCCGCATCCTGGTAACACAATTATGGTTTCTAATTGTGGCTGAAACTCAACAAAATATAACGAATTTATTTGCAGACGAATTCACTAATTGATTTCTATATTAGTTAGATGCTTGATATTATTTATATGTTCAGAGAAAAGTACAGCAATTATTGTACAATTAATCAATTATACTACATTATAGCTACAGCTCTCTCCATATAATAACTTATTATATACGTTAAACACAACAAATCTCGAATATATCCTAAAAAATAACGAAAATGTAGACATCCGCATCCGCGGATGTTGAAATCAAACATCCTCATCCGCATCCGCGGATGTGAAAAAAATGACATCCGCTACATCACTATTTAAAAGACAATACACATACGGAAGGAAGAAGCAAATTTGGGGCTTTTAACCTAAACTCCAAGACCATAAATTGGGAAGAAATCAGATCACGGCCGAAATAGAGTGAACAGCTTTAGAGAATAAGACAACTGAGGAAATGCTAACAACCTTGGAAGAAAAGACGTTGAGAATTTTGGAAAAATATGCTCCGAAGGCACAGCCTGTTAGAAAATCTAGAAGAGGAAGAGCCATTGTTGTCCCAAGGCTATGTGATGACTAAGCTGATTGATGAAACCCGGAAATTTGTACGCCAACATTTGTACGACGGAAATTTATACGCCAGCATTTGTACGCCAGAACATTTATACGACTGGAAATTTATACGCCAAGCATTTGTACGACGGTAATTTACACGTTATACGCAAGAAATTCATGATCAGTTAATAAAATTGAATTTGAAACTAGGTAAGTTAAACTACAAATTATCACAAATTATGAAATTACATATTACAATAATTAAATGCATAACTGAAACTAGATTTCAGCTTATCAATTTAAAAGAAAATGTAACAGAACGAATGTCATTTAAAAAATCGGAGAACAAATCCAGACCTAACCTAACCTAACGAATGTCATTTAGAAAATCGGAGAACAAATCTTACAAGTTTTTTCTCATTAATCTCCAGACCTAACCTAACCTAACCTAACCTAACGAATGTCATTTAAAAAATCGGAGAACAAATCTTGTGAGTTTTTTCTTTAATCTCCAGACCTAACCTAACCTAACCACCTGTACCTATTCAATAACCATTTACCTACCTGTTAATCCTTTAATGCGCTGTGATACATGATAAAATTTAAAATTCTTCAAATTGAAATTATTTTCAAAATATTTAAATAATGTTTACTTTTATTTGTTTTTTTTTTTGCACCTGTGCTTATGTTTATATAAAAAAAATGAAGTCACGGTTATTATCATGGGTAGATCGCATACTTAAGTCAAAAAAGTCCAGTAGAACGCATACTTAAATTACCGTCGTACAAATGTCAGTCGTATAAATTTCCAGTCGTATAAATGTTCTGGCGTACAAATGCTGGCGTATAAAGTTCCGTCGTACAAATGTTGACGTACAAATTTCCGCACACGCTGATTGATGCAGCATTGCTTGTATATATTAAGTTAAGGTGTGCGTGTATATATCCATCTCATAATTGTAAGGTTAGTGAAAAATTCACTTAATTTAGAGCTAGCATTTTTGGGCTCTTGTGGCATCATTGTTTGGGCACTCTTGTGGCATCATTTTTTTGGGGGGGAGGGGGGCACTGCGCGTCCTTCCTACTCGTTTGTTGAATGCGGCACTTACAGGGCGTGGTCTTATAGAGAGCTCTCTGGCAATTCAGTTTGGTTGTTTAGATACAAGATTGTTCCATCATGCAATGGTGCAGGTTGTGTTGTTGTTGTTGCAAGGTTTAGAAAGAAGACCATAAATAGTGCCCTTTTGTTTTTATCTTAATTTTATGCAACTGAGGCCTAAGGTAGGCCCACATCGAGTCAGCAACCCTGAGGTAGGACCTAATAGGACCTCCAAGTCCGTAAGTTTTAGTCTAGCTTAACTTGGGCTGTAGATTAAACTGGCCCTTCAGAGCTTGGCCGTTCAGGGCTCAGCTGGGATTCTGAACCCAATAAAATAAAATATAACACAGCCAAAAGGAAAGAGGAACTGGCTAGAGAGGCAAAAGAGAAGAATATTCCGCAAAAGAAAGAGAGTAGTGACGAAGTTAGCAAATTGCGGAGACAACAATGCCAGGAAAGTAATACAAGAAAAATTGGAGAGTATCGATATGGAAATACAAACTCTGGTAAAGGGCCATACAGACAGGGAAGAGGAAAAGGCGGTAGAAGCAATAAATGAAAATCCAAAATACTTCTACAGGTATGCGAAAAGGAAAATAAAAACGCTGGCTACTACCCCTTAAGGAAAGGGAATAATGAACTAACAGACAATCTAAAAGAAATATCTGAAACATTGAGAGCCCAGTATGAATCGGTATTCAGTACCCCAAAAAGTGACAAAGTGATACCTGACATAGATGCATTCTTCAAAGAGAAATTGCAAGGCGAATGTATAACAGACTTTGATTTTACCCCAAAAGATGTAGCGAGAGGTATAGGACAAATGAAATCACATTCAGCTGCAGGTCCGGACAAATGGAACGCACTATTAATTAAAAACTGTAAAAATGAAATAGCTACACCTTTATACTGGATATGGAGAAGATCCCTAGACACTGGGGAAATACCGAGCATCTTGAAAAGAGCAAACATTGTCCCAATATATAAAGGCGGGGATAGATCTCAAGCAAAGAACTAAAGACCAGTGCCATTGACGTCCCACCTTACGAAAATATTTGAAAGAATAGTCAGAGAGAAAATCTGACTTCTTGGAGACACTGGAAAGATTCAACGAAAATCAGCACGGATTCCGATCGGGAAGGTCATGCTTATCAGAACTTATAGAGCATTATAACAATATCCTAGATGCACTTGAAGGCAATGAAAACTATGATGTCATATACATGGATAACGGATTTTGCTAAAGCTTTCGACAAGTGCGATCATGGTACAGTATAATAGCACATAAAATGAAACATATGGGAATAACAGGCAAAGTGGAAAAATAGATCTATAACTTCCTCAGAGAACGACTACAGGTCATTAAAATTCAAGGTGTATCATCATCAGAATCAGAGGTACGCAGCTCAGTGCCACAAGGTACAGTGCTGGCCCCACTCCTGTTCATTATCATGCTAACAGACATAGACTGTGGAGTTAACAGCAATAGTATAGTAACATCATTTGCAGACGATACAAAGATCAGCAGAAAAATCAGCGAGGCAAATGAAGTGGAGGCCTTGCAGAGGGACACAAACAAAATATACAAATGGTCAGAAGACAACAATATGACATTTAACACCGAGAAATTTCAGCTCTTGAGATATGGTAGAAATGAGGAAATTAAACAGACTGCATATTATGCTCCAGATAGACAGGGAATTCAGAGAAGCACGAAAGCGGTCGACTTGGGGGTAATAATGATCGATGATGCCAAATTCGAGACACAAAATCAGATAGCAATAAACAAAGCAAAAGGAGTCGCGGGACAGGTACTAAGAACGTTCAAAAGAAGGGACAGGACAGTAATGATTACCCTGCTGAGAACACTGATCATATCAAAACTTGAATACTGCTCAGTTTTGACGTCCCCATATAAAAAGGAAGAAATTATTAAACTAGGAGAAACGCAGAGACATTTCATAGCCAAGACTGATGGCTGCAAAGAATTCAACTAATAGGAAAGACTACGTAAACTAAATCTGTACTCCCTGGAAAGAAGAAGAGAGAGGTATACCATAATCTACATATAGAAAATTATCGAAAAACTGGTACCAAACCTCAAACTAAACCCAATTACCATCCAAACAACGCTGGACAATAGGAAAGGCAGAATATGTAGTGTTCTCAAACTAAAGGCCCGACAAAGGACCTCCTCAACACTGAAGGAAAATAACTTGGTTGTCAGGGGGCCAAGACTTTTTAACCAGCTTCCTAAGGACCTCAGAAACGTTACAGGAGTCAAAGTTGAAGTCGCCAAGAGAAGACTAGATGCCTGCCTCAAGACGGTACCAGATGAGCCGGGTGTACCTGGCTATGTGCGGTGGAGAGCGCAAGAGAGTAACTCGCTCCTCCACAAAGCCAGGCCTAGAGGTAGGGCCACCAGCTTGACCTTCGTGTGAAGAGAGACCGACGCACGAAACCGCAACGAGAGAATATATAACTTATTTTAGTATCAGTTTACATAAGTAAACGTATTATACAGTCAAGTATAATTTGGAATGCTCACTTGGCGTGGGTGTCAATTTAAATTTTAGCTTATACTCATCCTTATACTTAACGCCATTTCATCTTTAATCAATTCAACCTATAAAACTTAATTGAATATTACTGAATATTATTTATCATTATTTATAATTATTTATAATTTAATATTATTTATTACTGAATATTATTTATTTATAATTGAATATTATTTATTACTGAATTTATTTATTTATAATTGAATATTATTTATTACTGAATATTATTTATATTGTAGATATTATATATTTAAATACTTGTGGTTTTTGGTCCAGTTTGTGTAGCAAGTCTGAGGTAGTACGAGTGTGACTGATTGATACAGGTAAATTTGTGCTACTTTGGGGAGGTAATAACTGGAGGTGAACTGGGTTGGATGAACTACGTACGAAACCCTCGTCAGTACATTAATCCCCTGTTTGCTTGTTAATGCTGCTACGAGCTGCTCGTACCCTGAAATGGAAGTGTGGGAGAAATGATGCTTTATGTGAAAAGAAGTGTACAACTTTTCATCCTTCTATTTAAGTTATAAATGCATTGATTAAAATATATATATATGGGATGAATTTCACACTTAAACATTTGAAAGGAATGAATGAAAAAGAAAAAAATATTCCAAGGCCTTTCGTGTATTCAACAATACACCGTCAAAAACGCAAAAAACGCCCTACCCTCATAAGGAAAGAAGAGGGACAAAATCAAGGTCCATGGTTTTTGAGGTGTCTGGACACTCTGCGTTTGATAGAATGGAGGTCATTGAAAGTAGCGCCCGGAGGGGTTGCACTTGGACACGTGCCACCCCCGTCGTCCATAATATGTATATGTTATAGTCAAAGTGTGTAACCAGCCATTTCGCGTAATGGCTGAAACTTTTGGTCATTTCGCGAAATGGATGTTTTACTTGGTCATTTCGCGAAATTACTAAAATCTTCAGCCATTACGCGAAATGGCTGAAATTCCACTTGGTCATTTCGTGAAATGGCTAAAATGACTTTTGTCATTAATTCATAGAAATAACAAATATCACAATAAAATTGGAGACCTTTATTTAACTAACTAAATCTGCTAAAACATATCATACATACATCCACAGGTCTGTTCAAATAAGTGAGAAACACTCCTCAAATACACATTTGAACACATTTGAACATTTGAACACATTTGAATTTTCAATATAGAGGTTTTCAAATACTAACCGGGCCTTCAATGTTATTCCGATGTCCGCCATTGAAGGCCCGGTTAGGTCAACTGTATGCCCTTGACAATTGGTTAGGTTAAGTCGTGTTATTTTCGTTAAGACTAACGAAAATAACAACTTAACGTAACCAATTGTCAAGGGCATACGGTTGACCTAACCGGGCATACAATTGACCTAACCGGGCAAATGATCTTGTACGAAATGACCAAGGTGGAATTTCAGCCATTTCGCGTAATGGCTGAAGATTTTAGTTATTTCGCGAAATGACCAAATGAAACAGCCATTTCGCGAAATGACTAAAAGTTTCAGCCATTACGCAAAATGGCTGGTTAGTGGTTACACACTTTGACTGTAACATATATAAATATTGCTATTATATGTACTCGTATGAAACTTTTTCATCTAAGCAGATAGTTGGACAGAAATGGAATGAGAATGTGTCGAAAGGACACACACACACACACACACACACATATATATATATATATATATATATATATATATATATAAATAAGTGATGAACTATAGTCTACCAATAAACCTTTTCATTTTCATTTAATGGCAGTATGCAACAATTGCAACATGCATCCTAGTGAACCAGACATCATTATACGTCTGGCAAGTGGCACTCGGTGAGACAGTGAAGTAAGATAACTAAAGTAAAATAAAATTGGGTTCGTTATATGCTACACATGGTGAGGGCGTCTGTTGCATTAACATTTAGTTTTAGTTGGTTGTTTACACAAGCAGAGTTTGAATTTATAGTTCAGTGATTTAAGAGTGATAAAAAGTAATTTATAAATAAAAAATTAGTGGATCGAAGAATTAGTGATGATAAACTAAAAAAAGAAGTTTGGCACTTTCTTTAGAAATACATTAACCAATCAATAACTTTTTCTTTTTGTAAAATTTATCAAAGTTAAACGTTTGTGTTACATATATCTGTTATTAGTGTAATGATTATACTATAATGCTACGGTCTACTTTTCGTTAGCGTCAACGGAAAAAGCAAACACTAAAATTGCTAAGCATTTAAATTTAATCTCCTCGAATCATTGGCGACTGCTCTATTTATTTACATTATAATTACAATCTACTCCAGTCAAAATTATAGGCCTATATGCCTTCACTATAAGCAAGAAATTACAACGAAGCCCTTGGTCCCTCCTTCCTGATATATATATATTATATATATATATATATATATATATATATATAGGGTGATCCAGAGAAATGGGACCCAAAAGAAACCCCTGTAACTCTTAAAGTATAAGTCCTTTTATAAAATCATACGCATCATTCGAAAGAGGATAGTTACAAGTTTGTACAGGATTGTATAGGTTTTGACAATACAAGACAAGATAAGATACAAAACAAAATAAAAGTGTTAGTTAAAACTAACCCTTCAAGATGACTGCATGGACTGTGGAACAGCTGCGTTTCATAACAGCAATATTATGAGCATGGAAGAAGTGTAGTTTCAGCTCTTAGAAGGTGATTTTGACATCTGAAAATTTGTCTTGAAAGATCTTTGAGCTGAAACTACACTTCTTCCATGCTCATAATATTGCTCAGTTATGAAACGCAGCTGTTCCACAGTCCATGCAGTCATCTTGAAGGGTTAGTTTTAACTAACACTTTTATTTTGTTTTGTATCTTATCTTGTCTTGTATTGTCAAAACCTATACAATCTTGTACAAACTTGTAACTATCCTCTTTCGAATGATGCGTATGATTTTATAAAAGGACTTATACTTTAAGAGTTACAGGGGTTTCTTTTGGGTCCCATTTCTCTGGATCACCCTTTATATATATATATACAAGGTGTCTCGGAAGTCGCGCCCAATAGGCTTTAATCAGCAACAATTTCTAGTGTAGTTTTACTTGCTGAATTCAATAATATATATTTTATTTTGGAGAAAGTATTCGTGCTTTAATTAGTTATGGTTATAATTATTAATTTTTTTCTCTCTTTTGTAGATATTGTTATGGATGATAAATGGAATTTCATAAACATAGTTAAGGAAATAACATTCTACCCCAGCCTTCTTTAGTTAACTTTATAAGGCTAACTAACGAAAATATCACGACCTAACCTAACCAATCTTCAAGGGCGTACAGTTGATTTAGCTAAACAAAGGAACGAGAGACATTGGGGAACATCTAGAAATATGATAGATTCTTATTTATGTAAATTTCTGTGGAGGAGAAGACAAAAAGGAAAGGACATTTTTATTGAAATCTTAAATGCAATCTCTACTTTTAAATAAAATAAACGGACTATAACTCTTTTGTTATTAATTTCTCCAAAATAAGATATATATTATTGAATTCAGCAAGTAAAACTACAGTAGAAAATAATATATAATTTCATTTTTTGTGGGTGGGGTAGACCGGAAAAGAGCCAAAAGCTAACTTAAAATAATTAAATTGAATGAAGCTACATTAGCCGATGGTGTTTCAAAAGTCGCGCACTATTGGTTAATTATATATATATATATATATATATATATATATATATATATGTGTGTGTGTGTGTGTGTGTTATAATGTAAGATAAGATGTTGCTAAACATGACTTAAAATACTGTATTTAATCAAAGAAAGATTAAGTTATATTTTTCTTTCTTTTTCTGCTGCTTATCTTATCCATGAGATAAATATTCTTATAAGTAAAATAATTTATATAATATCAAAATAACTATTTAATTAAGCGCGATAATGTTAATACAAATCATTCATTCCGAAGTAAAATCTACTGTAAGTAAGGTAAAATAAAATATTAATACAATATTAATATTAATAGTAATATTAATATTTAGGTTTTTAATCCTAAATAAATGCTCAATAATGCAGTAATTATTAATTTTATTAAAATATTGAAATTATATTCACGGATTACCGTTATCATCAATTTGATAAGCTTAACCTAACTCTAATTCTCTTTCTTCAATAGTGATCCTAAGGAAGAGATAGTTCAGTTGTTGTTTCTACAATATCAAAATTAGGAGTATTAACAATTGGAGAACGAGTTAAAAATAAACTCTGCGAAAATGACTGTCACGAATGTCACAGCAATGTTTTTACCTATCTTGCGTACGATTGGTGCCATATTTCTTTCCATTTTTTATGCACTGGAAGCTCTTTTACGGTGTTTAGTGCCTCGTTCCTTCATGAGATATGACATTACGGACAAAGTAACCCTCATTACAGGTGCTGGATCGGGAATAGGTCGGCTAGTGGCTCAAAAGCTAGCAAAGAGAGGAGCCACAATTGTATCATGGGATGTGAATTCTGCAGGTATGTTTAATTCATTTCATTTATCTCAATTTTTTGGATCACCTGAAGATCAGGGCCCCCAGCCTTCTTTAGTTAGCTTTATAAGGCTAACTAACGAAAATATCACGACCTAACCTAACCATCGTCAAGGGCGTACAGTTGACCTAATGATTGGTTAGGTTAGGTCATGATATTTTCGTTAGTTAGCGCCTTATAAGGCTAACTAGAGAAGGCTGGGGGTTCTGATCTTCAGGTAATCCATTTTTTATTTTTAATGGCTTTCCACAGTCCCACTAAATAAATTATTCATATCCTAAATTAAGCAATGAGTGTGCCGTAAATAAATATATATAATAATAATATATTTGAATAACTTTTTTTATATTTAAGCGTGTTGTTAATTATAAACAAAACCCGTTTTCTTTGAAAAGAAGTGAAAAACTTTTATTTAGTATAAAGAAAAATTCGCCACAACATCCTTCGCATATCTTGCGTTCTGCATACGGTACTCATCGTATGTATACCGTGACCAAAATAGTAACTGTATGACGTTACAGGCCATTTGCTTTTTCCCATTTTATTTTAACTGGAATTGAAATTCTGTACATAATGATAAAATAAATATTATAAAATTACAATTTTTGCCATGTTACAATAATTTTAACATAAAATAAACAAGTGTTAGTTGGACTATTTACTTTATTTAATTTGGCCATTAATAGGCTTTAGGATTCACTGGGGGTTTTTTCTTTCTTGTCTCGCTTTCGTAGTTGTTGTGTCTGGTTGACTTTCTATTTTTATGCAGTACTACGCTAGTTTTTATTTAATTTTTAAAATTTAGTTCTCTCTCTCTCTCTCTCTCTATATATATATATATATATATATATATCCCCGCAAGGGGGTTCTAAGCTCGTGCTCTTGAGTGCTCTTTGTGCTCGTTTGTACGTGCTTGTTCCTGGGGTTTCACGTGCGCCCTCCCGGCCCTAGCACCCAAGGATGATGGGGCTCAACCCTGCAGTCCTTGTCATCCTTGGTCTTTTTCCACTTCGACTGTCCCCTCCACCCTTTCTTTTTCCTCTGTCTTTCCTCTCACTTTTTCTTTGTTTTTCCGCTGAGATATGCCCTTTAAATAGAGGCGAATCGGTTCTTCCTGAACTAAAAAAAAAAAAAATATATATATATATATATATATATTCCTCGTTAATCCGACTTAATGGAGGGTCGGAATGGCCGAGAAGTCGGAATAGTGAGGGCTCCACCTAAGTTATCATGAGTTTATCATTTTATTACGAGAATCATTGTTTTCAACCCTGCATAAACTTACTGATATTTTGATTCTAAACTATCTAATATTACTATAATTATAATAAGTAACTATAAAATACGCATAAAATAAGTAGGGTACATTTAAATGCAAACAACGCTAACAATAAGGAAAAAGTCGTATTAGCCCGGGGCAATACGTCGGAATAATGAAACGGAATACTGTACCACAGAATCGGACTACCGGGGACTTACTGTATATATATATATATATATTATATATATACAGGGTGGGCCGTAAGTTTCCATACATAGGAAATTTAAACGTTTGTTTTTTATGTTTCAGATACCCTAAGAATATGCGTTTGACGAAAGAGCAACGAATTGAAGCAAATTTTTACGTCAATGGAGAGGTTAATCGGCAAAACATACGTTATTGGAGTAATGCTAACCCTAACTGGCTGAGTCCGACGAAGATGCAAGGTGCCGGTAAAGTGATGTGTGGGCCGGGATATGGGGTGACAGAATTATTGGACCAATTTTTGTCAGTGGAAATCTTAATGCCGAAAGGTATCTTAACATGTTGCAAGAAGAGATTTTCCCATCCCTGCTAAACGAGGAAGGTAACTTCCCAGTTTACTTCCAGCAAGATGGAGCTCCACCTCATTATGGTCTTCACGTGCGTCGGTATTTGGATCAGCAGTAGTTTCCGGATGCTTGGATTGGTCGGCGTGGTCCTGTGGAGTGGCCTCCCAGATCCCCAGATCTCACCCCCCTTGATTTCTATCTTTGGGGGCACTTGAAGGCCATGGTGTATCAAGAAAAGATACGAGACATAAATCATCTAAAGGAACGTATCACCAACGCCATTACAAGCATAACGTCAACTGTGCTAATGCGTGTTCATCAACAGTGGGGAACACGCATTGAATGTGTTTTCAAAACAATGGCAACCATGTAGAGCATATTATATAAATAAAAATGGTTGTCCATAAAAAAATGTTTATTTTTCCTATGTATGGAAACTTACGGCCCACCCTGTATATATATATATATATATATATATATATATATATATATATATATATATATATATATATATATATTATTATTATTATTATTATTATTATTATTTTAATAATAAATTTTGTAGGAGGAGATTGTAGACACCAATTGACCAGGGAAGTTGTCCCGGGTGGATGTTAGGCAGGAGACAGGGAGTGCTGGAACTCTCGTTTCTCCTGTCACTGTCCTCCTTAGCTGATCTTTTTCCATGTCTCATCTAACCCGTGAGCAGTTCAACTTGCTCTCAAACACACACTTCTCTCTCTATTCCTCATTACACTACACAACCTTTTCAAAATTTACATTAAAAAATGGTATAATTGAGTCTTGGAGACCTTATTTTTGGCTCTCTCTCCGTCTTCTGTGGAGGGGTCACTTTTGGGGGCGCTCGCCCTTAGCACCCTTCTTCCTACATAAAAAATATATGCCACTAATTTCTGTTATTATTCGTGTAAGTTTCGCAAAAAATGTAATAAGTTTACATTTTAATCATACCTACATCGGGAAATTTAATTACTTTTGCGAGGCTCATTTTTTTCCACATGTTTACTAAGTAAAGGTTTCAGAATTTATACATTATTTTGAGGTATTGTAATCCGCAATTGAATGATATAATGCGTGACAATATAATCAATACATTTATTTGTATTTTCGAAATTAAAATTTTTAGGTTTTAATTTTTAAAATGAACTTAAAAATAAAATATTTAAAATTTTCACTGTTAATATTATTATTATTATTATTATTATTTTTTATTATTATTATTATTATTATTAATGCGTAAACTTCCTCAATGAGTTTATAATTTTGCCAAAATTCTAAACTTTTTTTTAAATGGTTTGAAATGACGCATTTTCTATCGAATTATCATACATCCGTTATTTTTTTTTATATTTCAAAATGTGATAATTATTATACAACAAAAATAAAGAAAAGGCTTTATGATGTCATTTTTAGGTTTACGTGATAATACGAAAGGCTATATTGTTTTTAATAAGCTTTTTCCTACATAATTCTTTATATCATAGCGGGTCGCACGTGTTGTCTTTGTAAACTGACCACTATAAACGGAATGGCATCAAGCATTGCACGCGTCATATGCAGTGCTGTGCTCGTTACTTTATAAATGTAATGGCGTTACCGTTACCGTTACTACAGTCTAAATGTAACGCCGTTATCGTTACAGTTACGATTTTTAAAAAGTAACGAGTAACGGCACCGTTACTCGTTACCGTTACTTTTAATGAAATGTAAATTATTATATATATGCGTAGGTATATTATAATTTATATATACATAAAATATTATATTATATAAACATTCGCTCGTGCGAGTATGTGTTGGTTTGTATCTACTGGTTAATGCATAGGCTATGAAGTTTGTGCATACCTTCATTGCGTTGTTATGACTTATAAGGCATAATATTTAAAAAAAACAAATGAAAATATTATTGCAAGATTTATTACTAGGAATTGCAGCATAACAGAAGATGTAGCATACTATTGATACTAATTTACTAATGCTAGAATATACCAGGAAAGTTTAGTTTTGCAAAACAATAATACGAAATACTAAAGAAATGAATCAAATGAGTTATTGTGCATGGCGATGATAATTGAAATTTATTAGCTAAATATACAAACTTAAGAACTATTATTCAAAAGATCTTTATTGGCCTTTAAGAAAACAAGCTTCTTAAAAGTTGCATCTGAGAGCGAGCCTCGTTTCGGAAGCAGTATATCCTTCCCTACTGAAAAAAAAAACCCGCTCAACAGCGGCACTAGATGGTATAGGAGTGTTAAGTTTAATAAACATATTTTTAAAGTTAGTGGATGGGAAGGATGCAGAGCTAACGTGCCGTGAAGTCCCGGATGAGAGGAATGACGAAACCTCTGTTGAACTTAGGTCCCTCCCTGCTCCAGGGTTCTTCGCCTTTTTACTTTGACAGTGCTGTCAGTGTAGGGGAAGAGGGTGGATGGGGGTAGGCTGCCAGCATGCCAACGGCTAACATGCACACCTCGCTCATAGAGAAGGGACAAATTTTTAACAGTTAATGAATAATGAGTGAGGATCGAAAGAAACTAATTGCGAGCTACGATAAAAAAGTAACGACTAACGAACGTATTTCCCTAAAAAAGTAACGTCGTTACTGAAAGAGTTACTTGATTTGAAATGTAATGCCGTTACCACTACCGTTACTAAAAAAGTACCACGTTACGTAACGGCCGTTACTTGTAACGCGTTACTTCCCAGCTCTGGTCACATGCTGTAGCGAAACGCGTAATTGATTTACAACGATATAGGAACAAGTTTGATATTTTTTCAAACACTTTACGAGCGCATCAAAGCCAATCGCGCAGATTGCTCTCCATTACCGCCAAACTCCGTTCTTTTTCAAAGAAGACATCCCATCTCGTTTCCCTCTGACGAGTCCATGAATAGAATCAGAAACTGAAAAATTGGTCGTTAACCATCGCTTTTGGACCCTGAGAGAAGAAATGGTTTCTCGGGGGGAACTCTAATAGAAAATATTTAGAAAGCAGATAGATTGAATTAACTTTTTGAGCGCTTAAAACATTTCGTCAGCATCTGACAGTCCGTTTGATGTTTCTTTGTGTATATATATATATATATATATATATATATATATACAGTATATATAACATGAGGATAATAAGTTTATCTCTGCCAATGATATGGTACTGATAAACCCTCCAGTTAAAGGTATGGATTATTTTACATAAAAATTTGCGAATTATATTCGCAAAATTATGCATGATATTAATTTTAATATTACTAAAACTAAGGTCATGCAATTCCATCCCAAAAGCTCAAATCAATAAGTTAATACAGATATACTCCGCTATACGCGGTAGTTGCGTTGCTGGAAACTACCGCGTATAGTGAGGTGAGGTATATTTTCCCATATACACGATGTTAATCCATAAAAAATGTTCAAACTAAAATGAACCCCTAAAATCAATAGATAAACCTATCCTATCAACTGTTTATGCAGTCAAATAACATAACGACAAAATATAAATTAATTATAAACTTAAAAGAGAACAATAATTCACAGGTCAACAAAAAAACATTTTTTTTTCGTTGCCAAGGAAATTCGTACGAATTTAGGGTATTTTGGGGTTGCTGAATTCCAAAATGAAAGTAGTTTTTCCGATTTGGCTCTAGTTCTTGAGATAATGAATACCCTCAATTAATAGGAAACGTAACCATAACGCGTCCATATGGGAAACTACCGGAACATTCTAGATGGTGAGACCGAATAAAATGCCATTATGTATTTCATGTGTTTACTTTTGTATGATTTGAGACAATTTCAATGCGATTTGTAAGTAGGCTCCGCCTGAACATTAAATTTTTTGCATTTTTACGTGTTTCAATGGGGTACCAATTATCTCATAAATTAGAGCCAATCTAGCAAAACTGATGTCATATTCGGAATCAGCACCACAAAGTTACCCCAAAATCACTCTAATATGATTGGCAATAAAATGAGTGTTGACCAGTGATAATTAATGCATAATATCATACATTAATAATAATAAACAAATCCGTATGTATGTACTTTTATAAACTAAGGGGGAAGGTGGCAAATGCGCTTAGGCCGAATGAAGGGAAATTTGAAGATGGAATTTAGGCTTGAAGGGTTGTTGAAGGGTTATTTGGATCTGAATCTGAACCTTCGAAGGCTGGGGCAGTTGATGTGGGTGGAACTAGCGTCTTCGAATGCTCGCGAATGTTCTCGAATGTTCGCGAGGATGGACTTGAGAATTCTCGAACCGCGTAACCTCGAGTGTGTTTCCGCTTTATTATGGGGTAGGTCCTTAATTAATCAACCACGTAACCTCGAATTCGAGCTCGCATATTGCGTGGTATACCTGTATTATTTTTAAAATGAAAGTTGAATCAATAAAGCAAGTACAAAAATTTAAGTATCTGTGTCAGTTTATCACCAGTTCCTTGAGTCACGAATCAGACACAAGAAGAAAATACCCAAGAGTGTGTGCGAAAGCGAATATGCAGTAATTGTAAGGAATTTCAAGTTGCGGATAGTTCATCACGGAACCGCTACTGAATATCCTCCAAGGTCGCGTGATCTTATTTCTCTGGACTTCTATTTGTGGGAATACCTGAAGGGCACAATGTATGATGCTAACTCTCAAAATGTGCAACATTTACGTGTTTTGGGACGTTGTGTCGCATGTTTGGGTGTAAATGGTAGAGATTTTAAACATCTTAACATAACATGACTATTAAATGCTGTTTTTACATACTAATGTACATAGTAAAATTGTTGTTTATGAAGTGCAATTACTATCCAGAATAATTTCAAAATGCATTTACATTATTTCTAACCACCCTGTATATACGGTATACTAGTCAATCAGTGCTTAAGACATTTGTGATTACGGCTTAAGTGGAAGTAAAATAAAAAGTTTAACGTTTTTTAGGAGAACCCGGACTCGGGGTGAATGCATACTATACTACTAACTTAAACTAACTTATTGCTTCAAGGTACAGACAGACATTGCAATTAATATAAGACATGACTTGCATGACAGTACTTAATTCACCGAAAATATAAAAGTTGACCTTGGGCAGGGGTGTGTGTGTGTGTATATATATATATATATATGTTAAACACAGACCGTGCATGGAACAAGGAACTCTTCTGGGAAAATTAAATCCACTATAGTCCGAATAAGTAATGGTAAATGACAAATACCATAGTTTTTTTCCCCTTTTTCATGATTTTAGCCCGACGTGGGCAACGGGTCTCTCGCAAAGAGATCCCATAAATATAGCTTCCCTCACCAGCTATCTGCAAAGCAGACAGGATCCAGCTTTGGGACGTGGATCTAGGGTTTAAAGCAAGCCTAGATCCCTACACTCAGAACCTCTATATAAGTAAAAGACTCGTTGCATTCACGTCGTGTTGAATAAATCAAAGAAAAAGGGGGTAACTATTGTATTTTTAGCCAAAAAAACCAAAACTTAAACCTCAACCGGGACATTGAGCGTCCACTTTTCAAGGCACGAAACACGTCCGTTTAGTATACACAAACTCAGACTGGTTCCCTGAGAACATTATATGTTAAACACAGACCGTGCATGGAACAAGGAACTCTTCTGGGAAAATTAAATCCACTATAGTCCGAATAAGTATGGTAAATGACAAATACCATAGTTTTTTTTCCCTTTTTCATGATTTTAGCCCGACGTGGGCAACGGGTCTCTCGCAAAGAGATCCCATAAATATAGCTTCCCTCACCAGCTATCTGCAAAGCAGACAGGATCCAGCTTTGGGACGTTGATCTAGGGTTTAAAGCAAGCCTAGATCCCTACACTCAGAACCTCTATATAAGTAAAAGATTTAATTTTCCCAGAAGAGTTCCTTGTTCCATGCACGGTCTGTGTTTAACATATAATGTTCTCAGGGAACCAGTCTGAGTTTGTGTATATTATATATATATATATATATATAATATTAATAATTCAGTGGCGTACGGTGGTTAACAAAACAGGGTGTGCTGAATATTATAACAAGCAGAGCTGTGCCTAGCGACGCTAGTTAATTATTAGCGCATCCATTAGCGGCGCTATTTTTCAGAATAGTTAGCGGAACAGATAGCGCCGCTACATTTTTAGGCAATGTTAGGCGCTAACCGCTAATATAAATTAAAATGAATAGAGTCTTAGAATGGTATTCTCTATATTACGTTGCTTTTTGTGCATAATACTGAACGCAGAATGTATAGTAATACACAGTTTCCTGAACTGAGTATGTAAAGGAGGACAATGTCTTTCCAATAAATAAGTTTAATTATAAACATCAAATTAGGCAATTTTCTTGAATACCCAATAATCATTTTAAAGATATAATTTTGTTCCCATTTCACACTATAGAAGATAATAACAAATAGCGAACACATATAAATATATACAAATGCATTATTATTATTATTAAAAAAATAGTACTTAGCTATACATTTCATAAAAATTAGCGCTAAAATTAGCGTTAGCGTTAACGCCGCTAATTTTAAAAACTGTTAGCATTAGCGTTAGCGGTGCTATACTGTATTTATCAGTTAGCTCGCACAACTCTGATAACAAGGTACCTAAAGCCTAAAATTTAAGTTATATATAATAAATGGCATGCTTTTAAATGGCAATGTATATATATATATATATATATATATGCGAGATAGAAAAACTAGTGTAAAAATGCATTAAGAATTGGAAAGTTAAACATAGAAACAATTAGTGATTCGTTAAAAACGAACGAATCATGCAAATGCGATTCTCTTTCTGCGGTGCATGCAGCAGCATAAGTAACAAAAGTAGGCTATATTATCGAACGAAACTGCGAAACAGACCAACACCAAAGCGCCACTGCCGCTCCGCTCGACTTCAGTCAGTAATAACCCCCACTATTCCCTAACACTCCCTTTCATCTCCCCCATCTCCTGGCCTGTCCTCACTTCTATCCCTCCTCCCTAAAGTGTGTGAGAAAGGTTCAGCTCGACCGCGGATATGAGCAGCGAACAGAAATTACTAGAAGCAACAACGAAGTTTAGTGTGTATTAATGCATGCAAAATTATCATCACCTTTTTATTTTTATTAAATATTATTTAGTAGAAAATATTTAATAATTTATTTATTTAATTTTTTTGAATAATTATTTTACAGCTTTTGTGGGTGTGCGCCGCACACCTAGCACACCCGAAATATATGCCCCTGATTTATTATTATATATACATATATATATGTGTGTATGTGTGTGTGTGTATACGGGAAAATTATCGAAAGCTCAGTTAATTGAATATCACGACTTACCTTACATGAAATCCCTAGTTACACAGATTCCCTGTAACACACACACACACACACACACACATAATATATACACAGGGTGGCGCAAAACTTGTGCATCATTGGAATTTTCAGTGTTGACTATTATTTTTTTCTTTTAGGTAGGGAGTGGCTGCGAAATTAACAATAGACGAGAGGGTGAGCTTGGTTTTAATGTATGGAATACAGCTATAACAAATCGATGAATCGGTACAGAAATTTAAATTCTGTACCGATTCTGTAACTTTTTTTACTAGAACCCGGACTCGGTGAATGCATACTATACTACTAACGTAACTACCTTATTGCTGTTAATTTTCGCAGCCATCCCTACCTAAAACAAAATAATATATAATAATTAATCAACGCTGACAATTCCTATGATGCGCGACTTTTGCGCCACCCTGTATATTTATATAACTATCGTTACTGGAAGTCATACTTGTAAATAATATAACCGAGTGAAGTCATGGTGTAATGTTTTCAATTTAATATGATTTATTCAAAGTCTCCTTCAGAAATAAGCTGAATCATCCGATAAGAGATAAAAGCATAAGTCGGTTGTTGGAACAGATTTTTCTCTCGCAGATTTTGAAGGTATTGAACACGCCTGTATACCTGTAATTATTGCTTTTTTTTCTTTTAATTACTCAGCAAACAAAGCTACATTTACGAATATTCATAAGTGTTTTAATAAATTACAATGCTTTCGAGAGCTACATCGTGACCATGTTGTAACGCCGCTTCCCGTCGATCAGTGAAGTAAAGCGACCTGTGTGTGTTACGGCTTGAAATGATGACGTTCTCCGCGTCCAATGAACGTAACGGACCACCCTTCGGATTCTACCTAAAGCTATAAATTTCTTCCGCCATACGAACTTAGATGTTACGAATAAGGTTAAACGACCCTTCTTGCCCCACTTTACCAAAAATATAATAATAAAAAAATATTTCGAGGGTATTGAATTAAGTTAACATCCTTAATTTAAGCTTTCTTTGGAAAATGAAATATATAAATTTATATATATAAATCGTATTTACTTTAATGAAACGTTACTGGGTGTTGCGTAAAGAAGCTAATTTTAACGCATAATGGGTTAAACGCGTGACTATGAATAACGAAGGTAAAAGCAATTAACGTAAATTGTAAGAAGGGACTCTTTCAATGGGTGTTCGGGCAGTGCCAGCATGAGGCCTATTGTATTTCGCTTCTGGATAAAGTGGCTTTTGGAGGTGAAAACTATGATTCTGTAATTTAGAGAGAAAAAAAAATTGTAAACGTGGTTTGTATGGTGAAAACATTATAAAGTAACGCAGCATAAATACGAATATATATGGTGACCATCCTCCGTGTCCAGATGAGTGGTTTGGATACCGCATAATGCTATAGTTCCTCCTCCGTCATAATTATGACCTCGCATGTTACGAATAAATTAAACAACACTTTCCCCACACAACATATATATATATATACACAGAAGACTTTATCACCATGAGATAAATAGTAAATTTCATAGTACAGTTTAGTAATAATAAACAAAATTAAACCAAAATAGGATTAAAAACTAAATAACAGTACAAATAATGAAGTAATACAGAAGTCATAATAATAAAAACAACAGCAACAATAACAACGTTAAGTGGAACCATTGACCAAACATTTACATACCAAGAAGTTATAGTAAGGAAGACACGAAACAGGAATGATGAATATAAAATAGCTTCGAGAATTGGATTAACCAGTTTTGAATGTTTAGCATTAGACTGCATTTAGCGCATCTTGTTCCTTTAGGGAGGCTTAGGACAGAACGTTATTTTTTGTAGAGTCTGAAAGATCTCTTGTAAAGCAGAGACGTTCTGACAGAACCTTTTTTTTATAATTACAGTAGTTCACAATTGCTGCCAGCAGATATTAGAGCAGAAATTATAAAATTATAATTATAAATTATAATATGCGAAACTTAAAATTAGTTTTATACGATATGCAATGTTCTCTAATGTTTGGATTTGTTTAATCGGCTTTGTAATGGCAAAGATCGCTGCATCACCTGAATGCGGAGGATAGTCCCCCATCCAAATACTGAACAGACTCAACGTCGCTTAACCTGGTTGATTTAGTAGGAAGCGGTGTTACCACGTGGCTACGACGTAACCCTAACTAAAATGTCTACATTTTTTTCGATCTCACGTAATATCTTAAAAAAAATTTATTATTAATTAAATTTTAATTTTTTTTTAAACTTCCTTTTACGAAAACTAATTTTTTTTTTAGAAACATCTTTTGCATAAAAACTGCCGACAATTTATTTAAATTTTAGCGTCCAACCAGCGGCACTTTACTAATTTTCTTCCTGTTACCGCCAGACGATTTTTTTTCCCAGTTTTAAAAAAGGAGAAAAGACGTATGGGCATTAAATGATTAATTTGAATTAATTCAAGTTATAGTCCAGTGTTTCTCAAACGGTGGGTCTCGACCCCCAGGGGGGGGGGGTCGCAATTTATCCTTGTAGTAGTGATTTGTGCGCAAAAAAACAAAAACAAGCTCGCTTCGTAAGTTCGTTTAACCTTGTAGGAATGGTAAGGGGGGGGGGGGGGGGGTCTTAGGGCGAATCCGGCTGAGAAACACTGAGCTATACCAATTCGGAGAATTTTCTTCCCAGATTTGTAAACAGTATTTTGCAGTATTTTGCAGTTTTCTGCTTAAAGGAACAAATAAAATCTCCTTTTTGAGAAGATCATCTTTTTGTACGTAATAATTTTCATTCTAATCAATATTTATTTGTCGATATAAAGATAACATTATTTTGTTGTTAAATTTTTTGAGTGGAAACTCGATCTAATAATAATTCCAAAGAACTATTTTGAGCAGTTATATATAAATTTGGAAATAACGCGCTTTACGTAATGCAAAGCAGCCCCTACTAAAATTCAAATCCGGGATATCCGCATGACTATAGAGAAGTTTGGGCGATGACCACTGAGTTACACCAAGACTAAAATTTTAAAAACTTGGCGCATATTTCAACATCCTAGAGAATGAAGTGCCGCCACTGTCTCGAACGCAATGCGGGAGAGTTTAAAGGTTAATTAAAGGCATTTGAAGACGAAACCTTTATGTATTTGCTCTTAAGCCTAGCTCATAATATAGAATCAGAATAACTAAGCCAAATTAGGCTTAGTCGGGAGCCAAAACTATTTTCAAAACCAAGCAACATTATGAAGAAATATATAAAAAATTCGTAAACCACATAACGATGTCCGATTTCGAAAAAACGATCATTCATAATTTTTAATGTTTATTAAGATCAAACTTTTTAACCAATTTTAGTAAACGAAATCGTTGGTGGAGAGTTATGACATAAATGTAATTTCATTTGGGATCATTTGAACAAATTAAGGTTTCTCTTCGTATCATCCGTTTTTTGAATCATGTTCAAAACCAAGTTCACATATTAGGTTTTAACTAAGAAAAGTTAGTTTAAAACCTAATTAATTACTTTCACAATAGAGAACACGACGGAAAATTGTCTTTCTGCGAATATGTAGGTCTACTATTATCGCAAATTATTGTCATATATAAGCTCAGTGTTCACCAATACCCTAAAGAACGCAAAAAATAGCTTGTTTGGGTGTCTAAGTTAAAAATACGCCACTTTGGAGGTTTACCACACGTACACCGAGAGCGGGTGAAAGAACTGTTGTCCGATACTTTAATTTTAGCTCAGATTTCTTTGCAATGAACACTTTCTGGTTTTGTCCGCTTTGACCTACTGTTAATGGTTGATATAGTTCTTTACTTATTTAACTCATTTAATCCTTTAACGCCGGAAGTTTTTGTCTGGTAAGTTACCAATGGTCTACGTTGAATGGCTCAGAAACATGGATCAATTGAAAGGAAAAAATAGGGTACTTACGTATTGTCAGGACTACCAAACTGTTTATTATGTATTTTTGCTCTCGTCATTTTCGTTTAAACTAACGAAAATATCACAACTTAACCTAACCACTCATCAAGGGCGTACAGTTGACCTAACCGGGCATTCAATTAACCTAACTGGGCATTCAGTTGACTTAACCGGCCATTCAGTTGACCTAACCGGGCATCAGTCAATCATAAGTACAACTTCATTGACCCCGACGCGAGAGCACACACACACACACACACACAACGCATTGAGAGGATTTGGGGTCAGCGAAATGGAGGAATAAGAAGCACCGTGGGACTGCCCGCCCTCGTTGGAGTCCTATCTAGTGGAGTTTATTTGGCGTCAAAATCTCGGAGGACGGGACCCTTTCAGTGCCATACTGGAAACAATTAAGGGATATTGGCCACCTGAAATTGATTATTGAGTGTTTATCATACTTATCTTATCAGAAGATATTTAGGTGAAATAACCAATATTAACCTGATAGGTCAACTGAATGCCCAGTTAGGTCAAGTGAATGCCCGGTTAGGTCAACTGTACGCCCTTGATGATGGTTAGGTTAAGTTGTGATATTTTGTTAGTTTAAACGAAAATGACGTTTGGTAGTCCCGATAATACGTACCAAAAATAGATTTTACTCGTCAGCGTGCAGGAAGTGTTCAGACATCATGTGTACAGCGAATCAAAAATTGTTTTCAACTTAATGGTCATTATTTCCAATACTGACTGGTATTTACCCTGTGGTGTATGACTTCAGCGTTTTTGTAATTTACCTATGGTGCCCGACTTCTGCTTCATCATATATATATATATATTTATATATATATATTATATATATATATATATATGGGAATGAACTCAGAATGGTTCCCTGAGTTTTTTTATGATACACACAGACCGTGCATGGAACAAGGAACTCTTCTGGGATAATTAAATCCACTATAGTCCGGACTATAGTGGATTTAATTATCCCAGAAGAGTTCCTTGTTCCATGCACGGTCTGTGTGTATCATATATATACATACATATATATACATACTGTATATTGAAGTAAATAGACTGGAAAATATTATTTCGATTACGAATTACGAATTCCAAGGTTAGACTACAGGTTTGTTGACTTAGTTTGGTTATGTTATAAAGTCAATGTTATTCGGACTTATATACTGTATATAATATATATAATAAAGAAAAATAAAATTTATGATGTGAAGTTGCGATGTGTTCTTTGGGTTTATGTTGTTGTTTTATGGTTTTAAAGTTAGTGTGATGCATAATTCATTAAATTTTATTTAAATTGGAACAGCTCTTCACAGTCCAGTTTCCAGGCATGGACGTTTCCATGCCCCAAAAATCTAACTAACGCATCGTTCCACAGCCCAAATATAAGGGTTAAGGGTAGAGATAACACCAGTACACATTTGAAAACGTGTCGATCGATTTTTACAAACTAGTTGGTGATTCTATATAATTTGAGGGCGCTGATCTAAAAAATATAGTTAGTTTTTCCCTATCACGTATGGTTTTCTTACTACAGGGTGTGTCATAAATCCCCCATTTATCCCCAAATGTGAACCATCTTATCGAGACCAACATTGGATTGCACATGCTAAACCATAAATTTTGTTGTTATAGACTACAGTAACGCTTACATAATAATGTAGGGTAAATATATATAACAACCAGAGTCGTTCCCAGCAAAATACTCTCTCCCCTCCCATCAATGGGTGGTTAACATTTGGGGACAGATAAGGTATTACAACACCCCTTGTAGCACGAAATCTTTAGGTGATAGAGTAAAACCTAATTAAAGCAGAATTAAATAGCTCCTAGCTCTTGGACAAGCATATTGCTTGTTTATGAAAGAATAAAAAAATAACTGAAAGAAACGAAATATATTTACCTTCTTTACTTGCAAACATTTCAGGACTTATTCCAAAGACTTAAGACTACGAAGGTAGATCTGACTAATGACGACTAAACCGGTGCTTCTTTGATGTTTTCTTATGCTGTGCGTTAGGCTGATCTCGTTGCAGACACCAGCAGTAATCCGCCATCATATTTGTATGCCATCTTCCTTGATATCTTCTTTCCATGGTTTTGATGTCCTGGTGAAATCGTTCCCCTTGCTCCTCACTGACATCTCCGAGTTTTCGGGAAAACGGTCAAGATGCGAAAATAAGAAGTGAACTTTCAGGCTCATGTTGCAGCCTAAGGCGCAAGACTTTTTAAGCATATTTTCCACCAGTCTTTCATAATTTTGGCTTTTGTAGTTTCCCAGAAGTTTTCAACATCTTTGAAACCAAGCCATGCTTCTTTTTCTTTATTGGTCATTGTGTTCAGGAAATGATCGTCTGTCAATAACTTTCTAATCTGAGGACCTATAAAAACACCTTCCTTTATTTTCTCGTAGCTAATCTTTGGATATTTTGAACAAATGTACATGAAACACTCACCTTCTCTATTCAATGCTTTGACATACTGCTTCATCAAGCCTAACTTAATGTGCAAGGGCGGTAGGAGGATTTTATTTGGTTCAACTAGATGTTCATGTAAAATGTTCTTTGATCCTGGGGTAAGATTCTCTCTAGGAGGCCAAGTTTTCATCTTCCAGTGCTGGTCACGTGCTCGACTATCCCATTCGCAGATGAAACATGGCATCTTAGTGTATCCTGATTGCTGCCCAAGTAACATGCAAAGGACTTTGAGATCCCCACACAATATCCATCTGTGATTTTGATACTGAATTTTTTCCAGAAGCAGTTTCATGTTATCATAGGTCTCTTTTAAATGAGTAGAATGGGCCACTGGATTGATGCATATTTGTTACCGTTGTGCACTAACACTCCTTTTAGAGGAATCTATAAACAACCTCCAGTCACTGGTTTGGTATTCGATGCCTAGCTTGCACACTAATCCTGTGATGTCCTTGCAAAATACCAAGGGACCATCTTCTTCGAAAAAAGGCACGAAGTCTTTCTCACGATTTCTGTACCAAGAGAAGTATGTGTCGGATGCCACTAAATTGTTCTTCTGCAATCTAGACCCGAAAAGTTCTGCAGAGTCCTTAGGCAGATTGAAATCCCTGACTAAGTCATTTAGTTCGGCTTGGTTAATGGTTTAGGAGGATCTCGGTCAGCTGTTGGCTGTTCATAAACATCATCATTGTCTGGATTTGGAGCTGAATCAGAATCTGAATTGTATTGATCCAGACTCTCGGGTGGGCGGGGACTAGGAACTTCTGGACCGTGGGTACCGGCCTTATTGCAGATGGAAGACTTGGGTATTGAAGGCTCTCTTTATTCTTTGCATTATAACCTTTAACATTGCAAGAACAGAAGTAGCAGTCGTCGGTATGGTTTCTAGGCTCGCGCCATACCATAGGGATCCCAAATGGCAAACTTTTCTTTTTACCTTTGCTCCAATTCCTTAGTGCCGCAACACACGTAAGACAAACCTTGTGTGGAGCCCAACTTTTGTCTTGATCTCCTAATTTAATTCCAAAATAAGCATGATAAGCTCTCTTAATGAAGGTCGTTACATTTGTCCTTTGTTTTACAACAACATACCGACCACAAATACAAAATTGTCTGGACTATGGGTACATCCTCTAGAAGCCATTATTAAAATTTTAAAGACGTAATGTTAGAATTATCTATCTGAAAAATATGAAAAAACGAAATTAATTAAAGATAAAAAAGGTAAAAAATTACAAAACGCCCCAAATTGTTTTGCTAATAACTTTAAAACTGTGGGTGATAGAAAAAAACTGGTAGCATTTTTGAATTCAGCGCAGCGAACTGCTTCAGAATCACAACTCAAAATAAAGAAATCGATTTTCATGCAGACCGGTGTAATCAATAAGATTTCTTATAAAGGGATTTATGAGATTTAAAAATCACCGATAAAATTGCAAATCAATGAAAAACAATTGAGATTCAATTATTTTTTTTAATAACCATTTACAATTAGTTTTACAGTTTACAATGACATAAATAATTGTGAAGCTAGACTATTTATTTATTTTATTTGGTCCTTAAGCTTTAGGCTTTATTGGGCTTTGTAATTTAACTGAAGAATCGAGGGGAAGTTATCTTTATCACAAAGTGTCACTTAAAATTCTCGAGAGCTACAATCATATTTCTTTCTGTGACCTACCGATGCTCTTATCTAATAATCTCTCTCTCTCTCTCTCTCTCTCTCTCTGTGTCAGTGAGTGTTTGTAAATGTCTACTATCTAACTCTGACCAGGGCCGGATTAACCAATAGGCTGAAGTAGGCTATAGCCTACCAGGCCCTAAATGTAATAGGCCACCTTTTCGGAACGCATCCTGCACAATGTGCACATACCAGCAAAAAAACGAAAAGGTGTTTGAAACACCTTTTCGGACGTTTTTATTTACAATGGGAAATCCCTTCCCCTTTTACGTTTTATATAATCTTTTGAACTAAAGTATATCCAAAGGTTTTGTCTCTCATGTTCGTTTCATTGTCTTTTCTTGAACAATACTATGTTGTGAACAAGTGTTGTAGCTGCCAATACTGAGTGTATATACCATAGGTTATTTTGTAGAATTACCAAACCTGAGTGTCTAGGCAGATGTTAGCGTGAGCCTAGACATGACAGGCCACTTTTACGATTAGCCTACCAGGCCTACTAGGGCTTAATCCGCACCTGACTCTGACTCTCTTTTATAGTTATTAGAAGCAAAGGGGGTGGTACCTAAGATGAGGGGAATACTCAGTCTGAAATATTGTAAACAAACTTTTGTGGGCAAATCCATTATATATATATATATATATATATATATATATATAATATATATATATATGGGAATGAACTCAGATATATATATATATATATATATATATATATATATATATATATATATATATATATATATCTTAACCAAAATTATGCGATATTTAACGATTTTATTTGAAATAGAGCAACAATAAAAAAGCAACAATAATTGTTTGTTTTAGATGTTCAAAGTGTCTTCCTTCAACTTGAACACATTGTTCACAACATCCGATTACTGATCGACGGACATAAAAGTTTACTAGGTAATTTTAAACAACCCTGTGTATATATATATATACACACACACACCTTGGTTTTGTTTCCGCCCGAATTGTTCATTCTGACGAAGGTCAAGCTTGTCACTCCACCTTAGACGTACAGTTTAACGTAGAATCCGAACCACGCCCCATCAGCAGCCCAACGTCTTAACCACTAGGCTACTCAGGGTATCCATTAATTAATCTACCAACCAATTTCTTTATTGTATGGAAAGATGAACAGCTGGGTTTTGCTGCGCGCCGCCTGCCGTCACTGGGTCTCGATCCCAGGGCAGAGGCGTACCGAAGGGGAGGGCGACGGGGCGATCCCCCCCCCCCCTTAGCTAATAAATTATTATTATTTTCCAGTAAAATTGCTAGGTTACAACAGGATGAGAATGAAAGTGAAAAAATTTCGGCGCCTTCGGCGCAACACTAACTACTACACCACCGAGGTTCATATACAGTATATATATATATATTTTATGTAAGAAAGAGGGGGGCCAAGAGCAAGCGCCCGCAAAAGTGACCCCTCCGCAGAAGAAGGAGAGAGCCAAAAACACACACATCCTGACGATGTCATCAGACGAAAGCGCTTGAGCACCATTCTGTGTTTCCTTTTTCCTTTGTGGTTATTTTCATCATAAATTTTATTCACGTGTTACTTTCGTGAAATAATTTATATATATATATATATAATGTAAACCCACAAGGAAAAAGAAAAATGATCCCAAGGCCTTTCGTGTATTCAGAAGTACACCTCGTCAGGGGAGGGCGACGAGGTGTAGCTCTCAATACACGAAAGGCCTTGGAATCGTTTTTCTTTTTCCTTGTGAATTTGCAGCATATATATATATATATATAATAATACACTGTGTGTGTGTGTGTGTGTGTAATTGGACTGCCTGCAACCTGTATTTATATGTTTTTTTGGTTAACTTCCTTTGTCACTTTTTGCGGTTACCTTTCACATCCGATTCATTCTCTTTTGTCGTCATGGAATAGTTATTATTATTGTTATTATTGAAGCGACCAAAGTAAATCGAAATTGTGAATTAGGTAATTGCGTAAAAGTTATAATTCCTCGAGAATTACGTTTACATGTTAATAACAAGCGTATACAGTACAGTAATATATATAATATATATATATATATATATATATATATATATATATATATGAGGTATTATTATTGTTTTTATTTAATGTTACACTGTTGATTTTGCGGATTATTTCTATAACGTGAATTTTATGAATACATTATTAGGATATTAGTATATAAGAGCCTAAGACCCACTCTCTATTTAACTATGTGAAATATGTAAAAAAGAGGAAAGAATATATATGTATGCAAGTGCGTATACAATGTGTACACACACACACACACACACACATTGTATACGAACGTATGTATACACACAAGATTTCTCCATCTGTGGGTTTTGTATAAGGCACTTTCTTCGGCAAATTTAGACCGTGGGTTGCAATCATGAAAAGTTTCGCTAGTTTGCAGTCATGGAAAGACGGAATTCGTGGGAAATGCAGTTCCAAAAGAGAAAATGAGACAGGAAAGCTCGATAAAAAACGAGACCCCGCAAAAAACAAAACGGAAAAAATTCGCAGAAAAATAAAACATTTATATTTCAGTGCACAGTTGAAGAAGGGCAATTTAATCTCTCAAATTATTGTATACATTAGATCAGCTAACCCACATTCAGAATTCATGTGAAAGAATAGTGGATAAACAGAGAGAGAGAGAGAGAGAGAGAGAGAGAGAGAGAGAGAGAGAGAGAGAGAGAGAGAGAGAGAGAGAGAGAGAGAGAGATTAACAAAAAATTAACTTATGGACAATACAAGTATTTTCATTTTAATATTGGCAAAACATGAAATTGATTTTATAAGATATATAAATATATATATAATATATAATATATATATATATATATAAGTACTGCCCCATAATGTACAACATGATATTAACTTTTGTGACAGGCAGGATTTCTGGGAGACCATATATATATATATATATATTCTCAACACTTTATATATGTACTCTACAAAACGGTATAATAAAATTTTAAATGTACACCAACTAAAAACGTACATGTGCTTTCCCACTGAAGTATAACAAAAGAAAGGAAAAAAAAAGAGAAGTTTCGACCTCAGAAGTGAAATTTCCTTCAAACAATTTTTTACAAACGAAAGTACAAGAAAATAAATGTACTCAAATACGAGTTTCATTTACAGAAACCTGTTTTTCTCTATTCCGACCTTATCGCATGAACTTATTTTGTGACCTTTTTGAAACGTGTTTCGGATTAATTTTGGTTGGTTCGTGCACCTTCCTTCTGTGAATACTTCTTAATCAATGAAAGATGTGATTGATTAGGTGCAGTAAGGACACACACACACACTCACACACATTGTAATATGAACGTGTGTGAGTGAGTGTGTTCTTGGCTTTCATTCGATATTGCGACACTCTTTAGATATACACAGAGCCCATCGCAACACGAACGCGCATATCACGACATTAGCAGTGTTGCGTCTTTATAAATGTTTTTATCATGAAAAAAGGGGATATATGGTAATTAAAGTTATGCTAGGTTAGGTTAAGTTATGCTAGGTTAGGTATGGTTTGGTTACGTTTGGTTAAATTTATAAGGTTTTTAAAATCGGATAAATTTCGTGATACAGAATTGTATATGTGAAAATGGCGCGGTTTTGTAAGATAGCCAAACTGTGTGTGTGTGTGTGTGTGTGTGTGTATTCCGCAGAAAGTTGACCGAGAGGCACTTTTTTTGTACAAGATTGAACTCGTCAGGTAACATTTCTTTTATGTTGATATTGACCAAGTGAAGGAAAAAAAATATCCTAACACGCGCCACCAGAACACGTTTACACATTTTTATTAATTAAACAAGTTTAAGCTGGGTATTATATATATACACACACACCTCATTTAGAGGTTATAGAGAAGACTTAGGGGTTATAGGGAACTTTTGTGGTATATATATATATATATATATATATATATATATATATATATATATATATATATGATGAATAAAACCACGAAGGGAAAAGAAACACAAAGGGGTGCTCAAGCGCTTTCGTCTAATGACATCCTCAGGAACACGAAAGCGCTTGAGCACCCCTTTGTGTTTCTTTTCCCTTCGTGGTTTTATTCATCATAAATATTTTTCACGTGTCACTTTCGTGAAATAATTTTTCATATATATATATATATATCGTAGTGGAAAGGGCCGGCTGTTAATCTGACGGTCCTGAATAGTAATGATTGGTTTGTTTACCCTCCTTCGCAACATTTAAGATCATATGACGGAGGAAACCTACAGCTTTACGTTGGATCTAAACCACGGGTCGCTACATAGTCTGGACGCAGCGGACAGTCTTCCATCCAACTACTATCCGACCCAATGTCGCTTAAGTTCGCTGATCAACGGGAAGCGGTGTTACGACACTGGCTACGACGTAACCCACGGTCCTGAATTCGAGTCTCGCTTCGGACTTTACAGTAGAGTTCAGCAGTAAAGGTGCTTCTTTTGGTTTCCTCGGTTCGGATCCTACATAAAGCTGTAGGTCCCCCCCTCCGTCATATGACCTTTGCTGATATGAAGAAAGTCAAGCAACCCCCCCCCCCCCACCTCCACACCCCAAATAGAAAGCTTAAAAACAAGAAGTATTGTAAAAATAGTACGATATTAACACCAAATTTCTGATGTAGGTTTGCACTGCAGTATACAGAGGGTTGACAAAAGTAAATAGACACCTTCGTTTCCCCCCCCCCCCCCCCCATAGTTCTTCATATGATAATCTATACTATAATAAGAGAGCGTCTGTCTGTCCGTCCGTCCGTCACACTTTCAGAAATTGTGAGAAAAAAATTCAGAAATTGTATTACGGGCGGCAATGTGAAGCTCAAGATTTTCATGACTGTGTTCTTTTCTGTAGTTTAGCAATGGGGGAAGGGTGGGGGTGAGGGTAATGGGGGATGGGTGGGGTAATGGGGAGGGGTGGGGGTAATGGGGGAGGGGGTTGCCCCCAAGTTGTATGAATGGGGGTGAGGAGGAGGTTTTGGGAGATACCAGATTCAGAAATGTTGACACAATGTGAAGCTCAAAATTTTCACGGCTGGGTTCTTTTTTTGTAGTTTAGCCTGTCTAACCGTCAGCGAAGCGACGGGAACTGTACTAGTAATAATAATAATTAATAAATAAAAATAGATTTATTGAATCAATATATTTTGAATCGTGTTGCTTTCCCCTTTGCATTATACAAAGCTGACACACGTTCTGTTTCCATTGGCCTTAGCTAGTAACTTTCACCCAGGTCTATGGAGCCTACTCGAAGTAAGTGAACAGTTTCTTAATCCTGGTCTTATACTTGCAAGCAGGCCTACGAAGAAGACTCACCCTCAGAGAAAAACTCGATATATGTTGTAAGTTTCGGTTTGCCTAACGAATATACTGTACATATAAGCTAGGTTTAGAAGTAGGGCCACCAGCCTGACCTCTGCGAGAAAAGAGTCTCACGCGCGGAACGGTTAACAGGTTGACACTCTCTCTCTCGCACACACACACACACACACACACACACACACACACACACACATATATATATATATATATATATATACTGTATATGCAGATTTACATATAGGCATAGTAGGAACCTGCCTTGGGCGGCAAATTTTATCGTATTTCAACCTAAATAGGGTAAAGAAAACAAAAATAGAAAATAAATAAGTTATAAGCATCAACAAATTAAGTGGATTCACAGATAAGTTTTAAAATAAAAAAGAACAGCAGACTCTAATAGCAAACTAGCGATATCAAATGGCACAACTATAAGCCACTTCAATCCCTGCCTAGGGGGGCGGCAAAATGCTAAGTACGCCTGTGTGTGTATGTGTATATATATATATCTTAGTGGTGGACCGGATATCCGCGTCATTTTTAACATCCACATCCGCATCCGCAGTTCTGACTGCGGATGTTATGCGGATATTACCTCTAATAAATTATGAAATTTACAATTAAATTAGCTTATAAAGTAGCTTATAAGGCCCAGTCATGCACATTTCATGTAAAGTATTAATTATATTACACTGGTCAACAAAGATTTTTCATCAGAGTAACATTTGTGTTAGCTGGATAGCATTTCACGCTGATTCCAAAACTGCATTCAGATTTTTTCTAGCACGTATAGTTTTCAAGATGAAGGCATATATATAAAAACACAGATTTAACCATTTTAAATAGGCAAAATACTACTATTTCAACATTTGATTGTTTATTTTATTGTGTTTTTTTAGTTTATTCATCTTATTTATTTCAATTATCTTAATTATGCATCTTATGTATTTCAGGTGTGAGCTTTTACGTCTAGCAGCATTGTGATTCAGGCAACAACGCCGTGCTTTGTGTGTCAAAAGATCAGTCCAGTCCAAGAACTTGTTGTGTCAAGTTGGTGTACATTTTTTTTGAATTTATAGTTCGCTCAGGTCAGTCAACATGCCTCGACAATGTAAGAATGACCCCGACAAGTTCTGTTTCGTATGCGGCCAGTTGACAACTAAAACACAGCGACGAAGTATTACAACCGACATTAAGAAAATATACAAGCTATACTTTGGTTGCCATCTAGGTGACCAAGATAAACCATGGGCGCCACATCAAATCTGTTCTGGCTGTTCAAATGGATTACGTGATTGGCTTAACAAAAAGAAAGCTTCAATGCCATTTGCCATACCCATGATATGGAGGGAGCCGAGAGATCATCATGAAGACTGTTATTTTTGTAGTGTGAACTTAATGGGGTTTTCTGCCAAGAACAAACACCAGATTGTATATCCAAACTTGGATTCAGCACGTAGACCAGTAAAACATGATGAAACATTGCCCATTCCAATTCCCCCAAGTGATAGGCTAGATTCTATCATAGATGACATGGAAAGTGATGAAGGTGCAACTGGCGTTTCCGGACCATCTACAGAACCAGAGTACACTTTTGAAGGTAGACATTTAGAGCCTAAAAAGTTAACCCAAGGACAGTTGAATGATCTTGTTAGAGACTTATCGCTGTCTAAAGAGAAATCAGAGCTTCTCGCCTCAAGACTAAAGGAGAACAATTTACTTGAGAACAATGTTCGTATTAGTTACTACCGAAAGCGGAATTTTGAATTAACAGCATTCTTTTCAGTAGACGGTCCTCTCTGTTATTGCCATGACATCAATGGACTATTTACAGCCATATCTCAGACGTATGTGGCATCTGAGTGGCGCCTCTTTATTGATTCGTCGCAGAGAAGCCTGAAAGCAGTTCTTTTGCATAATGGTAATATAATGCCATCCATCCCCATTGCCCATTCCGTCCATCTAAAAGAGACATATGACAATATGGATATACTACTTAAAGCAATCAAATACGACAGTCATCAATGGAATGTTTGTGGAGATCTGATCTAAAAGTTATAGGAATGCTTATGGGTATGCAGTCAGGATTCACAAATGGATATGTGAAAACTTTCTTGGAAGCAACAAGTCACCTGCGTATAAGGATGGAGTCAAGAACCTCCTTGATGCCTTCAAAGAAATGGAGTGTCGAATGTCGTTAAATATTCACTTCCTGCATTCCCACTTAGATTTCTTTCCTGAAACCTTGGTGCAGTGAGTGACGAGCAAGGGGAGCGCTTCCATCAAGATATTCAGATGATGGAGAAGCGCTACCAAGGATATTGGAATGAAAGCATGATGGCGGACCATTGTTGGATGCTGTATCGTGACAATCCAGGCCAAATTTACAAAAGGAAATCACACTCACAGCGCTTTTAATAAAATAATGTATATATTCTTTATTTATAAGTACATTGAATAAAGTATATGATGTATTTGTTGTTTAGCATTCCTAAGTGTGATCTATACATCCATAAATTTTCTTATAGCAATATCAAAAACTTAAAAATATCAAAACCAGTGTATCTATATAACTCTACGTGCTAGAAAAAAATTAAACCAGATTCGGAATCAGCGCGAAAAATGCATTAAGAAAAGTGTGATCATGTTTGTGATGAGAAAAAAAAGTTTAATTTTGTTGGCCAGTGATTAGTGAACAAACAAATATATAAACCTGAAAATATAAATACGTGGTAACACAGAAAATTGAATGAAACTTGTTTCATTGAATTTTCTGTGGCTGAAACTCTTGATAAAGTTATTATTTTTATCATAATGAAAACATTAATATTTATTTTAATTCTTATGCATTGCCTGCCATAATAGTAATATCACGAAATTTGAAAAATTATGTCATATATTCATAATTTTATATTATATTGATAGATTAACTAAATATCCGCATCCGCGGATATTGAAATAAAAAATCCGCATCCGCAGATGTTGAAAAACTGACATCCGATCCACCACTAATATATATATATATATATATATATATATATATATATATATATACTGTATGTGTGTGTGTGTGTGTGTGTGTGTCCCTGATGCGAAGTAAGGCTCTTCGTAGCAGTCTTTGGCATCATACAACTCTTTTGCAGAACAACATTTAAGAACTCGATTAATCCTGTAGAAGTTTCATCAATGTTGTTTTAATCAGGTATTAAAAAAAAACAGCAAAATCAGTTAAGTTCTTTCATATTCGTTGTTAAATGAACGTAAAGGCACGCCACTCTGCACGGTTTTGAGTACCGCTCTTCCTGTTCAACTTGTTTTAATGTTGGTCCTCTTCAGTAGTATGCCCGCAAAATGTTAGAGCGCAAAGCAATTGCAAATGTTGCAATGCAAGACTGATCAGTGTCGCAAAATGTTGCAAAGTTGTTATGCAACAAAGGGGGTGTTGCAAGTTGTTATGCAACAAAGGGGGAGGGGAATGTTGCAAGAGCAACAAGGGATTATGCAACTTGGAGGCGGAGTTATCCCCCAAGAGAAAGAGAGAGGAGAAGGAGAGAAAGGAAGAGGAGAGATGTTCGCCTGGCGGGAGCCAAGCGCATATTAAGACTTCAGCCGAGCGGCCGTTGTCTTAATATGTTCCTAATCAGCCAGTTGACTTATCTGGCTGAGTTGCCAGTTTGCACTATTTATTTAATTAAAGCATATATTCTGGCTTAAACAGCCAGTGCCTCCCGGCATCATCAGCTAAAAAAAATAAAATAAAAAATAATAATAATAATAATTACGGGGCTATAAAGCCCTCCCATTCTGAACTTTCCTCATATATATATATATAGTTATATTTATCTTCGGCGCGTCCTTCTGCGGTTGCTAGCCAGGGCGTCCTAATGATCCGCGTTAAACTGTAAGTCTAAGGTGGAGGCGTGCTCGAGACCCGGCACGTCCTTCCACGGCTCGTAGGGATAGGATCCCGTTATTGCAACACTCGATCATGTTGTATATCTGCTTGTTTCTCTCATATATATATATATATATATATATATATATATATATATATATATCAGTGATGTAGTCGAGACCACCAAGTCCGAGACTGAGACCGAGACCGAGACCTGATCCTGTGAGACCAAGATCGAGACCGAGATCAAAGGTTCGAGACCGAGATCTACCTTCCGAGATCGAGACCCTTAAAATTCGAGACCGAGATCGAGACCAAGCTCATGCCCTTTCAATTTGTTTTACATTACTATGGAAATTAGACTATGTTAAGTTATTCTATGCTTTATTGAATTTATCGGTACTGTTTTCTTTATGCTGTATTTCTTGCATTTTTTGTGTGAAGCATTTTATTTTTTCAAATACATGTTGGATGGGAGGATAATCGTTTTTATATCACGCCACAGAGGTTGACACGCCGTTTGGCAACACTAAATGGCCTTATAATATATACTTATATAATATATATAATTCTCTATTTAGTGTTTCCATTTTCAATAAAATTAATCTGACGGGGGCGGGGGGGGGGGGGGGGTGCAAATTCTTTTGTAGCGCTAACCTAAAAAAATCCAGACCCACACCCCCCCAAGACAAACGTGACAACTCAAAACAGGGTGACTGATTAGTGAATACCTAGAGTCCCTTACTTTTACAAACTTTCATAAACATTCTGAATTGTGTCTGTTCAACCAAGCCACCATCATGAGTATACCAATAACATGTATTTTTCATTACGGTCTCGAGAGGTCTCGAAAGGTCTCGGGAAGAAAAACCGAGACCGCGTCTGTCGAGACCGAGATCGAGACCGAGATCTAAATAGCGGAGACCGAGATCGAGATCTGCAAATTGGGTCTCGAGACCTACATCACTGATATATATATATATATATATATACTTCCCCGTTTAAAAGTAGGTCTAAAGAGGAGTGTAAACATCCTTCCACGGTTCGTAGGGACAGAACCCCGTTATTGCAACACTTGATCATGTTTATTTGTTTATTCCTCTCTCTCTCTCATATATATATATATATATATATATATACACTTCCCCGTCAAATATTCTGGTTTAATCAGCCAGTTGGCTTAGAAGGCTGAGTTGCCAGTTTGCACTATTTATTTAATTAAAGCATATATTCTGACATAACCCGCCAATCGGCTTAGAAGGTTGACTTGCCAGATAACGCTATTTATTTAATTAATGCATATATTCTGGTTTAGAAATCTGCTTTAGAAGCCAACCAATTGATATAATTAAATACCATGTACAAACAAAGAGGAATAAATAAAACACCATTACATCAATCTGTTTATTTAGGCGAATTAATGGAGATATATAAAAATATACAATGGAATATATATGGTCAAAAATAATAATAGCATATGGACGATGAATATATAATAAATATACAATGGAATATATATATATATATATATATATATAATATATATAATATATATATATATATATATTATCAAAAAATAATAATAGCATCACGAACGGGAAATATATAATCAAAAATATACAAAACGTTGTATTATCAATATATTAGTACAGGAAAAATATATACAGTTATATTAAATAATTTAATATATTTCAAATAATAATATACGAAACATATAATCAAATGCATATTAGTATAGGAAATATATATATACACACAATTAAATAATTAAATATACATCCTTTATGTTCTACTGCGCAAAACGCTAAACTCACACGTAATCGAGTCTATATCCACATCGTTCTTACTCTGTACTACGTGGTAAAACCGTCCAAGCAACACTTCACCGTTTAACTTATGCGGGTGCATATACTCGACATAAATGGCTTTTATATCGTTCAATACTATTTTCGTGCCCACTTTACGTTCGGTTGGCAAGTTATCTTTAAACACGGTTAGAATACAATCAAAAGCACGCACAAAGAGGTCATTGTTAACCACAACATCATTATTAAGTACAAGTTTATAAACACGCCTTTCCAATCGAGGGTTTTTTCTTACCGTACCGAGTTTTTCAATCGTGAACTCTTCTCCACTCTGCATAGCGGCAATTGAAATAATCTTCCAAGTCGTAACGACAACTATTCATTATATAGAGGTACAGCTCTTCAGGGTGAACAGTGTAGGTGAGCTCAGCCATGTACTGCTCAAGTGCTTTGTACCAAAGTTCAGGATATTTCGAAGAATCTAAACCTTTTAAATATACGTCCAGCTCTAGACCATTCTCGCCTTGTTCATTCCTACATTCGATAAATCCGTCGAGCAGAGCGGTGTATGCGTATTCAAGAACCGTGTCAAAATAAATCATATCCGTAACACGACCGTCTAATATTCTGTCGAGGATGAAACGGTTTCGCGTAGGGACAAGAACGTTATTATCAGAAGCGTTCTTCCACATCAGTCGTTTATCAATGCATGGTTGTTCGTTATTTATACACAACGTGCAAACAACGGCATATGAGGGGGACGTCACTAATCTGCTCTCTCCTTGTACCTACACCTGCAGGTATTTTATAACGGTCCTCTTCCCACTTCTCAACTATCACGAAGACACTATTCATCTCAACACTTAAATAAATAACATTACGTTTGCTTGCTTGCCTGCAAATCGTTTCAAGTACATAGTTAATGGTGCCGGTTTCACGCCTGAACACGCGCAATGACTTCGTCACGGAGACATCGTACGAGGCGCTGAGAATGCTTCTCAAAGGAAGTTCCATCGTATTCGCACGTCCACTCGGTTCAAGCTCTGAGATGACTATGAGCCACAGGTGGACGGATCGTCTCGACGGGGGGAGTGAGTCATACTGATGAAACGTGTAGGGGCTTGTTTGAACACGTGTGTTTCGTGAGGTACACGGGTGGGCGGCTCGCTGGGGGTGAGCGCACCACACTGCTAAAACGTGTACAAGCTTGTTCGAACACTTATGCTCTTGGACAAACAGAATGTTCCGAAAAAATATCGACTTTAATGTTTTATCACTCACCAGACGTTCATTTCCACAAACTAAACATCTTTACAATCCGGCGCACTATTTGAGAGAAACATATGTCCATATTTGTCCTTTTTGTTTAACAAGCGATACTCGTCTCTAAAGTCTGTTAAAAACTCACACAGCCCATTAGCCACAACCTCACTACAAACCTCATCATGATATATATTAATATAGTGGTAAAAATACTTAAGATTCTCCATGATGACAAGATTTACATTCTCAACCGTAGGATACGAGTAGTCGGTATGGTGTAACATGACATAATATCGCTTGTCAACCACTCATAAACAAGACTCAATATCCATAACCGTTGCTTATCTTCTGAACGTGTTGCTTCTTCTACTTTGCGGTATATGTGAGCCTTTATAAAGGTTAGGTCTATAACATACTTCAATACATCGTCTGTACTACGAAATCCTACAATGGCCTTGCCAGAATACCCGTAGAGTATTTGAACATGTTGGTCCTTCGCACGGCTCAATGTAGTCTTAAAAGTGGCAAAGGAGGGGGGAATAGGGAGTTTTTCAGTATCCACCACATCTTGGCACTTTGCCGAATACCACTTCATAAATGTTGAACACGCAATATTAAAGGTAGCCATTACTATTTTTCTTCTACGCGGGAGAATACACGTCTGAGCTCAAGGGTATGCAGAGGTCAACTGAGCACGCAGGGATAGAGGCATGCTCAGGTAGCGGCAGGACTCACGTTGCCGGTCTTACAGTGGGCGGGGCTTAGCTTTTTACTGTACACACACACGCACGCAAAGGAGAAAGTGAAACGCTAATTGAAACACGATTTATTTAATAAACGAAATATTCAAGGTGTATATATATTTACAAATACGTGTAATAAATAAGTTAACAATAGACATATCAAAGATTATGGTATCCAAAGGGCACGGTATCATAGGTACCAGGCACCTGGTAACGTTTCCTATAGGTGTTACGGCACACCTTTGTATCCCTAAGTTCCTTCACGCCCCAGCTTCTCTGCCCGAAAATTGTGGGTACCTACAGTCAGTTGGGGGCGGTCGCATTCATCATCTTCCAAGCGCACTAGTTCCCTCAACGAATCAAAGTTAACGACACGCCGATTCGCCTGGTTAAGCGTGATACCCTTAGCCTTCACGATATACTTCGTATCATCCCCCACCCTCATCCGTACCTCATAGGTTTTTGGCCCTGTTGACACAAACGAGTCGGCGTATGCGATGCCTCCATACTCATCCTTGATCTCGTCAGTTAGCTCTCCGAGGAACTCCCCAATAGCGGGCATGTATTCACCCTCCCTCGCTGTGAATATCACGCTATCTGTGTCAGCGTACAAAACCCGGCGCCCAAGAGAATGCAATAGGCCCCAAAGTTTGATGCGTGCGTACGCCGTTGTGAAGCTGGCTACAGGTATGTTTGTAACCCGTGAGGTATCTGTAGCCAATTCAGTATTGTTGTACTTTATTATGTAAGTATTACCTACAATCACAATCTCCATGACCTCTTTATCGGGAGCGTTGGCATAATCCCAGATTTCACTATAACTTTGCGCCAAATGAACGTTCCCTTTCCCAGTATTCTGTGCAAATTTTCCCCAAAGGCTGTTTAGACACAACTTTGCACTAAAGCGCTTGCCAGGGTTCTTTACAATTTGGGAACGGTCAAGCTGTATACCTTCACGGTCACGGTAAAGCTGAATATAAGCCGTTTTTTCACCTTCGGTATCAACCCCTCGCGGATATCCTGACGCCTCAACCTTATCCTTCAAAAAAGCGTTTATATATGGCGTGAAAAGGTTCGGTAGCTTCTGAAACCTCCACACCTCATGTATCTTCATTATTCTATACCCATGGCGAACGGCTAGGGCCAGCTCAGGGCTTGTATATACACCTCTGATCTTACGCTGGTGGGGTGTATGGTCACAATCACCATTGTTCTCTTCTACACACTTCACGCAGAGGGGAAACATGAGCTTGTGATCTATAACGGCGCGTAAGATCGGCATCCATAAATCGCGAGGGGGAAGCACATCTACGAAAGAGAGTCCAAAGTAGCGCTCTCAAGTTGGCTGAAAACTCTCGATGGTTGGTATGGTGGGGCCCACCATTTTTTCAGGTGCACCTACGGGGTACGGATTGTTCTTCACGTAGGGGTATAAAGAACAGAAGTCGTAGTAATGGAGTTTCACGCCCTCGTAGCGGAAAGTATAGCTTGAAGGGATTTGTACGCCCTCCGAACAAGCTATCACCGCATTTGAGAGGATCCAGCACCATTGAACGTTTGATCGTGTTTATTCTTCACGGTACTGCCCATCTGCTTCCATCCGTGCATCATACTCATGCTCCCATAAGACTTTGTCAGTGAACTGGGAGCCTATAAGTTGATCGCGAGTGCGGTCCATGCAAAACTGTCGGCAGGAGATCTACCGTGGATATCTCCTACGATTCACACTCAGGACGGGGGCACCCGTGCCACCAGCAACCTTTAAAAGAGTACACAGTCTTCTACCAGTGGCACGGTTTTCACTTAGACCATCAACCCAAAAAACACGAGCATTAACCTTAATGGGTACTTCACCCGTGTTGCGGGCATGCTTTATGTATACACCTGTCTGCTGCTGTAGGTGTATGGGCCAGTAAATAGCCTTGTGCCCATAACTGCGGGGTTGTTTCTGTGGATAATGGCTAAGGTGTCTTTAGGCATGAAGTTATTCTTGAACACCGTAAAACATAATGAGGCGATGGTGGTTGCGACTTGCAACGGATCGCATTTGAAACGACCTATGTACATCCTTCTAAAGGCCAGGAAACATACTCTAAGCACGCGCACATCATTCACGCAATAACGCTCACATTCATCAGCTATATTATAAGGATTACATTCATTAAAACTGTTGTAGTATCGGTCAAAATCTTCACGTTCATCTGTACTCATACACTCAGTTAAAGTAATGTTTGGGTGGAGGTAGTCCTACGTAATTTAAAGTTTCGCTAGTGAGGAATGTGTAAGGGAAATATCCTTTTGAAACTTCAGCGGCTACGCCCATCACCTTGCGTAGCTTTGCTAATTTACAAGGTGTGAATAATAAAGTGTCTTTAAACTGTACATTACCTCTTGTTTGCATCTGTATTAGTTTGTTGCCTCTTTTCAAATAAATTAGATTTCTTCACATAATAACTGAATGGTCATGCACTAACTTCCAGAGTTTCCAAGGGAACCAACTTCAACACAAGATATTGACTCTTCCCTGAGGAAACCTAATATGTCGCAAACTTACAGTTTAACACTTAATTTGAACAAAATTAAATTGAAATTTCACAAAATTCTTTGTCTGTCGGCTAACATTAATTAAGATCTTCCAACTAAGTTCGCACAAGACAAAAGCAATTCAAATTTTAAGTACAACGTGAGACAGTTTTAACTCAACTTAGAAATTTTCAATCACACCACAGATTTTAAAGAGTTATGCTTACAAGCCACTTTTAACTTTCAGGACGAATCTACAACTGACTTAAAAATCTAAACTACACCTTAAAATTCCAAGGACTCCGCCTTCCAATATTCTGAATGACCTATCAAAAACATTTTCATTTCATAAGGTCGTCCCTACGAAAGCTTCCATCCATACTTAAGGAAAGAAGGAGCGTTTCTTTTCCCTTACTGGTTGTCTCACGAATCATTGTCCTTTGATTGGACATTGGCATTCCCTTCCAAAGATAAAACTCCTCCTTTTCCTAAAATTACCTTAAAATAATGTTCTTTTCTTCGAAGCCACTTGGTTTCCCAAATTTATGACCAACGTCATGGTCCAATTTAACAAATGGATTCGAAGTCTGTCTCACAAAAGTTTAACCACGAAGCGAAGAGAAAACAAACCATTTTACATCTGAACCCGGCCAGCTTGTTTTCCCTTCTCTTTGAGTCTAGGACCGCGGCTCGACCCGGCCATAAATCTCTGTCGCGAAGCTGTCTTGGGTTATTTTCTTACCGTGAGAACACAAAAATAAAAATAGAACGAACGTTAAACAATCTGAAACATTTTTATTTATTTATTTATTAATAACCATAACCCAAACCACCTTGCTTTAGAGATCTAAACAACAAAATCTTAAAACTAAAATTTCTGCTGTTATTTCGGCACGCAAAATTTACCGTCACAACAATATATATATATATATACAGGGGCCACCAGCTTGACCTCCGTGTGAAGAGAGACCAACGCACGAAACGACATAAGGTTCATAAGGTACACACGTGAGTGTGTATGTGTGTGTGTGTGCACGCTCGCACGCGTGTATCCTGATGCGAAGTAAGGCTCTTCGTATCAGATTTTAGCCTCATCCAACCCCTTTGCGGAACAACATTTAACATCTCATTTAATCCTAAAAAATCTCCATTAGTGTTGCTTTAATCAGGTATAAAAAAAACAGTAAAATCAGTTCAATTCTTTTATATTCGTTCGTTAAATGAAAAATACTGTGGAAAATGCGCCCCCTCCAATTATGTTTTATGTTGATTTCTTCACGTACATAGAGTTCTCGCGTCTTGAAGTTCAATCTTTATTTTACTCAATTCTCTGAATGCCCTTCAGTCTCATTGAAGCATTTCGGTGGTTGTTACTTATAGCTTATTTAACACAACCAGACTTTACATATATATATATATATATATATATATATATATATATATATATATATATATATATATATATATATATATATACAGGGCGTCCCAAAAAAATGTATACACACTTTAAATAATTATAAAGGCAGTGTTTATTAAAATACAATTCATTTTCAAAATGTAATAGAATCTACAGACATTATTTAATTGTTTTGTCAACGCCTGTTTTCAAACTGACGTCCGTTCTGGTCCAGGCACTGCTGATAACGCGAAGCAATGGAATCGCAAACATCACGAAACATTTCGTTTGGTATTTGTGTGCATTCTCGTTCAATGGCTGCTCTCAATTCAGCGACTGTTGCAGGTTTTATAGCGTAGACTTTGTCTTTTAAGTATCCCCATAAAAAAAAGTCTAGTGGTGTGAGGTCTGGTGAACGCGGAGGGTATTCTACGAAACCTCTTCGTCCAATCCACATCCACATTGTGCCAAGTACCACTCGCAATACTCCACTCTTCGGTCCGGATCATCTTCATTAATAGCATGGACTAATCTTGGAATGTAACTTTTCCATTGACAGCGCTTCAAAATGCGTTGGACAGACGATTCTGAAATTCCTACCTCACGACTCGCTTGCCGCACAGATTTTCTTGGACTTTGGTGATACGTTTCCAGTACTCTTTCTTGCTTTGTGGGGCTTGTCGATGTCCGTGGTCTTCCGGAACGCTTCTTGTGGACATTCTGAACAGTTCCATCGGCTTCAAACTTATCTCTAATTCGAGTGATGGTAAGTCGCGTTGGTGGATCTGTTTGAAACTCCCTCCTAAACTGTCTTTGCACTTCAACTGCGTTTTCACACTTCCAGTAGCATTTTAGAATGAATTTCCTTTGTTCAAAGCTTAGTCTGACTGCCATTATTAATTCTAATGGGTTTAACTTGGAAAGAAAGAAACATCAATTGAGCTATCAGCTGTTAAAGTGTGTTTACATTTTTTTGGGACGCCCTGTATATATATATATATATATGGGATGAATTTCACAATTAAACACGTGAAATGAATAAATGTATTTTTTCCTTGTGGATTTACATTATACAGGGTGTTTGAAAACTTTCTGTACAAATTGTAATGGGGGATAGGCAACACCAAGACAAACCCTTTTCGTCTATAAGTGTATGTCCGCTGACGTCACCATTCGGCGCGAGAGGGCGCCGCTGCAATTGGCTAAAAGGTGAAGTGGGCTAGACTCGCGCTTGCCGCGGGCATTCTTAAATCGGACGTAGTACGCGTAACATGGAGCGCTTCACGACTGCTGAGATGGCTGACATGCATATGGTGTATGGGGCTGCCAATTGAAACGGAAGAGCTGCTGTGAGGTTGTACCGACAGCGCTTCCCAAACAGACGTGCCAAACCACCAAACGTTTGCGCATTTGCATCGGCGACTGCGAGAAACTGGAACATTCCATGCAAACATGCATGACACTGGTCGGGAGAGAAACGTGCGCACTCCTGACATGGAAGAAGAAATCCTACGGCGATTTGAGGACAATCCAAGCGCAAGCACGCGAGGTGTTGCACGTATCCTCGGTGTGAACCACGACCTGGTCTGGAGAGTGTTGCACGAGCAGCAGTTACATCCGTTTCATCGTCAGAGAGTCCAGGCATTACAACCTCGGGATTACCCTCTTCGTGTGGAATTCGCACGCTGGTTTCTGCAGCAGACAGCGGTGCAGCCTAATTTTCCGGCTTATGTGCTGTTCTCAGATGAGGCCTGTTTCACACGTGAGGGTGTGTTTAACATGCACAATTCTCACGTGTGGACGCACGCAAATCCACATGCTACACGGGTTTGTAATGCCTGGACTCTCTGACGATGAAACGGATGTAACTGCTGCTCGTGCAACACTCTCCAGACCAGGTCGTGGTTCACACCAAGGATACGTGCAACACCTCGCGTGCTTGCGCTTGGATTGTCCTCAAATCGCCGTAGGATTTCTTCTTCCATGTCAGGAGTGCGCACGTTTCTCTCCCGACCAGTGTCATGCATATTTGCATGGAATGTTCCAGTTTCTCGCAGTCGCCGATGCAAATGCGCAAACGTTTGGTGGTTTGGCACACTTCTGTTTGGGAAGCGCTGTCGGTACAACCTCACAGCAGCTCTTCCGTTTCCATTGGCAGCCCCATACACCATATGCATGTCAGCCATCTCAGCAGTCGTGAAGCGCTCCATGTTACGCGTACTACGTCCGATTTAAGAATGCCCGCGGCAAGCGCGAGTCTAGCCCACTTCACCTTTTAGCCAATTGCAGCGGCGCCCTCTCGCGCCGAATGGTGACGTCAGCGGACATACACTTATAGACGAAAAGGGTTTGTCTTGGTGTTGCCTATCCCCCATTACAATTTGTACAGAAAGTTTTCAAACACCCTGTATATATTTATATATATGTTACACACAGACCGTGGAACAAGGAACTCTTCTGTGAAAATTAAATCCATTATAACCTGAATAAGTAATACTTATTCGGATTATAGTGGATTTAATTTTCCCAGAAGAGTTAGTTGTTTCATGTACAGTCTGTGTGTAACATAAAAATTTCTCAAGGGACCATTCTGAGTTGTAATATATATATATATATATATATATATATATATATATATATATATATATATATATATATATATATATATATAATATATATTAGGGTGTTTCATAAATGAGAACCACATTATATTTTTAATCCACATAGATGCCCGTGTTCGTTTTACATATTTATCACTCCTGACCAAAAATGAGACTCCTTCGACAACAATAAGGGGTCCAGAGAAATCACGCCTTACGTCAGAGAGCACAGACTCATCACTTTTTCATCATTTCCCCCTTCTGCTTCTTCGGAAAATCCTTCCTGTTCTTGAAAACTGCTTTCAGCAGGTACTGTTTGTCTTCTTCCTTCGTTGTTAGGGCAGTATTGAATTTCTCGATGAGAGCGATCCCCCGTTCAGCCGAGTCGTTCACCACAGCCAGGACGCGGACCCTAGCTAGGCCTGCTTGGTAGTGTGGGTCGCTTTCCCAAGACGAAGCGGAATTTTCGACGCAGGCGCCGTTGATCCGAGTGCGGTGAAGAGATCCTTCGTCCTCGAGGTAACGAAATCCGAAATCTTCTTTCCTTTGAAGGAGCCGAGGACGGTCTTCCCCTCCAGACGCTTCAACGCTTTCCTCGATGCCGGCTTGGCGAGGTGCTCTCGCATCCTTTGTTTCTCTTCCTGAGGAAACCCCTTGATCGAAGAATGCCAAGCCGACCAGCGTCTCGGAGAAGTACCAGAGGTGTCGTTTCATGGCCGCTTGCGCTTGCTTGGCGACGTCGACGATCACGGCATCTTCCTGCAGTATTTCCAGGTCCAGCAAGAACTCCAGATCCACACGTGGGGCCTGCTCTGCTCTCGTCGCACGACTCCAAGCCTTTGCGTAGGCCAGGGCGACGAACAGGCAGATTTCTGTGACTCCTTTCAGCTCCCGCCCGGTCATCCTGAACTGGTCCTGAAGGAGGTACAGCTTCAATCCGTAAATGGCTTTCGCCATCCACCGCCCATGGTGGTATGCTCCTGGCTTCCGCAGTGGCACATTGGCGACAGTCTCTTCCCCGAGAAAGAGGATAACCAGTTAAAGATGTTCTTGGTAGTCATCCCGCGGCTGACCAGAAGCCAGAGCTTCCCTCACGACAAGGACAGTTCGGTCCTTGAGACCCTGAAGAGGTCCAGCGATGCTGCAGCTATCTGAATCAATAGCAGTGGTGATAAGAGATCGGTCGATGAAACCCCACTGCTCTTGGAATCTTTTGAAGATCCCAGTCTCGGGCCCAGAGGTGGGGCCCATCGAAGACCGGAAGACTTGGGCCAGGACGATTTCGTACATATGGTGCCTGCATGCTAGGTAAAGAAGTTGCTCTCCGAGACCCTCCTCAATCTTGACGCAGGCTCCCACGTGAATCCCGGTGTTCGATGCCGTTGTGTCGAATGATAACCCCTTGATTCGTTCGGACAGGTCGTGTTCCCGCTCAAGATCAATGCAGACGCGTGCCGTCTCCGCTCCCGTGCCAGTTGGGACTTTCGGAACTCCAAGCAGCTTCTCCTGGCCGTTCCCGGTGACCAGCACAGCAATCCGGTCCACAGATCCGTCACCTGTGATTTCAGGCAACATTTTCCCGTCCCAGTGCAACACCAATGGCTCCTCAGGACAGAATTCTCCCTCTTGATACGCCTCTGCTGCTTGCTTCCGAAGCGACTGGCGAGCACGATACATTGTGGAAGAGGAGATGGATACCTCGTTCAAATCGTGCCCCAAGGATTGCGCGACAACGGCGTAGGACATCTTTGCATCACGATAAGAAATGTTCATCCGGTCGTACGCGACAGCCACATCCTGAGTGATGAGGTTCCTCGACCGCTTCCTCGGAGAAGGACATGAAGCAGACGTGAAGGCTGCCAAGGAGGGATCATCTTCCGCAGATGGCGACGCCGAGGACGAGGAGCTGTCTTCAAGAGTAGCAGCTTCTGTAACCGTCTTGGCCCGCTCAAATTCCCGGTGTCGTCTCTCCTCCTGCTGTTCCTCTCGACGCCTTTTCCTACTCTCCATTTGGGCCAGCTTCATGTCTGCCGATCCCATACTGCTCTCTGTTGGGTCCTCCTGCTGACTCTTGTAGAAGAGCTTGTCTTCCTCATTTGTCATCATAGAAAGGGCATTGGAATGACCAATATCGAGGATTTCGTTCTTGAGTTCCGCCTTGAACATGTCCTCCGCAACACGACAGCTCTCCTCGGATCTGTTCCTGCTTTTCACTAACTTGTCGTAACGCTGGAGCAGAGCTTCCATTTTCCGAAGGGCGCTGTCCCGCCTCATAGTAGGGATCCTTGCTCTTTTCCAGAACACCATCACAGCATCCAAACAGAGGTTCAGACATTTTCTCCGTCCTAGGTTTTCCTGTTTTTGATGGAAGAAGCACTTTTGCAAGACTTGCAACTTCGTCGGCAGGCGGCTACCCAGGATCTCCTTATTCGGGTGTCCGATGAGCCAAACCTCTTTCTTGCTTCGAGTTGCCATGTTTATCTGCAATGAGGAAATATACAAATTAGAAAAGAGTACAAATACGCAACGGTAGACACAACGAGGACAAAACTCGACAACTGACAAGAAGGACAGAGAACAGTGCACCCTTCCGTCAGGAAGCAAGGCAGTCGACTAACACTAGAACAGCTGAAATTAGAAATACCTAAGCAATCTGAAGCGTCAAATCTCGGGACCCGTAAACGTGTTCTGATCTAGTTGAAACCTGTTCAGACGAGTTTCCTCGGCAAAAGGAACAGGTGCATCAATGTGGATTGAACTTCCTTCCACTTCATTCATCAACCACACTGCCGTGAAACACCTTTAAATGGGAGACCCAAAATGGGTGCACACACATTTCTACATTACTGTACAGTCTTTACAGCCACACCTACACTTTTCCTCGTAAGTGTATATATTGTAATGTATATGGTTGTAAATTTTGACTTGGTCCGCAATCGATATGGACCGTGATTTGATGGATACCGTAATGAAATTGACTGGATTCTTTGGATCTGATATATTTGCATGTCGGTTATAAATAGATATAGAGTGTAACATATTTGTGGATAGTAGTCTATTATGACTTGATCCTCTGGATCCAGAGATTCTATCTTTAGTTTTAAATCGATAATTAATTAGTTTTAAATTGATAATTATTTAGTTTCATAAAAATTGGTCGTTGGCAATTTACCGGCAGTTTTTACATAAATTTCTTATGTTCTTGTGGTTCGGAACCCACGTAAAATTGTAGGTCCCCTCCGCCACCACGGAGGACATACACAATACACGATTACGAACACAGTTAGGTAGACCAGCCATGAGTGGATCCTAGGGTCTTTGTTGGTCTGAAACATTATAACATTATAACATTATATATATATATATATATATATATATATATATATATATATATATATATGGGAATGAACTCAGAATGGTCCCCTGAGGTTTTTCATGGTACACACAGACCGTGCATGGAACAAGGAACTCTTCTGGGATAATTAAATCCACTATAGTCCGAATAAGTAATGGTGAATGACAAATATAGTTTTCTTTTTCATAATGCTAGCCCGACGTGGGCAACGGGTCACTCGCAAAGAGTGCTTTAAACCCTAGATCCATGTCCCAAAGCTGGATCCTGTCTGCTTTGCAGATAGCTGGTGAGGGAAGTTATATTTATGGGACCTCTTTGCGAGTGACCCGTTGCCCACGTCGGGCTAGCATCATGAAAAAGAAAAACTATGATATTTGTCATTCACCATTACTTATTCGGACTATAGTGGATTTAATTATCCCAGAAGAGTTCCTTGTTCCATGCACGGTCTGTGTGTATCATATATATATATATACATATATATATATACACTGAGGATGTCATTAGACAAAAGCGCTTCAGTACTATTTCGTGTTTTAATTTTTCTTTGTGGTTATTTTCAATATACTGTATATAATTATCCCAGAAGAGTTCCTTGTTCCATGCACTGTCTGTGTGTATCATATATATATATATTATATATATAGTGTGTGTATGTCACAGAGGAGACAACTAGTCAGTATTCGATAAAATTCCTAAAATTATCTAAAATAACGTGTTGGCTATATTTTTTGTCGAGTTGTTTAGTTGTTTTATTTAGTTATTTAGTTGCATTAAATGTTGCGAAAGAATTCAAACAACCCCATCAAATGATAACAACCAAAACAACAATAATAATAAACTGACATATCTCCACATTGACGTCATCGTAAGAAACGATGTATGCATAAAAAGTGCTAATCAGAGGTTACATTATATTCTTGAATGCACAGCGACTGGTCGTGTAGGTCTTTGGGATAACAAAATGTTAATTTCTTGTACAGATTGAGAATATTAAAAATATACACAAATAGAAACAGGAATAGACAGAAAATACAATCGCAAATAATATCCTGAAAATGCTTCAAACTGACATTTATCATATATATTGTTGTGCCGCTTTGATTCAATACTTTGTAATTTATCTTTGAAAAATTTCCGAGAATTTATCACATCGAATGAATTTATTTATGATATATTAAATTTATACACACACACACACACACACACACACACATATATATATATATATATATATATATATATATTTTTTTTTATTTCGTGTACGTATAAAAATTAGTTCCGTGACCATCAGGCAAAGCCATAAAATTAAACTTAATCATATTTTTTTTAAATCATTACAGAATTTATTCTTTATTTCTTACAATTAAAATAATATTTAATATTATTTGCAAGTTTACAAAGTATTTGCAATTGCGCAATTTAAGTTACTTTTGTTTTCCCTTATTCAGAATGTTTTGCTCGGGGTGGTATGTATTTTTTGAGAAGACTCAAGGTCTAAATTAAAGCATAATTTTAGGACACGCTCATCATCATCATCATCATCATGATAGGATGAGAGTAGTGGACTGGGATAACTTATTTATGGGTAATGATACAAATTTGCGTTGGGTGGCGTTTAAAGAAAGTTTTAGGAATATTGAAAGGGAGTTTATTCCTCGTAGGCTCAAGCGCGTTAGAAATCGTGGTAGGCCGAAGTGGTGGACTAGGGAAGTAGGCGAGTTCATAAACGAGCGTAATAGAGCGTATAGACTTAACAAGCGCAATGGCCAGGTAGCTAACTTTAATAGATATATCGAGCTTAGACGTCAGGTTAAAAGATCAGTTAGGAATGCTAAGCGTAATTTAGAGATAGTTATAGCTGCGGATAGTAAACATAATCCAAAAAAGTTTTTTGAATACGTAAATAATCGTAAGCCGGTAAAGGATATCATAGGCCCTCTAGTGGATGTAAATGGCGCTTTGGCTTCTGACGCTCAGGCGATGGCGGGTATTTTCAATAACCTTTTTGCGACAGTTTTTACCGTAGAGGACGTAAATAATGTCCCCGACGTTGACGATATCGTTCCATTTAGTAGCGAGACTATTTTAGATGAAATAACTGTTTACGAGGCTGAGATTGCGCATTATATCGATAGGCTAAAAGTTAGCAAGGCTCCAGGCCCTGACGCTTTTTATCCTAGACATTTGAAAGATTTGAAAGACGTTATCGTAGGCCCCTTAGCGAAGATTTTTAATCAGTCACTCGAAACGGGGATTATTCCTGAAGACTTCAAATTAGCTAACGTCACGCCTATTTTTAAAAAAGGCGACCGCGCGGTAGCTAGCAATTATAGGCCCATTAGCTTAACGTCAATTGTCGGTAAACTTTTGGAATCCGTAGTTAGGGATCGTATTACACTGGGGAACAAATTTCAACTTTTTGTCTATTGAATTAGATTTGACAGTTAGTTCTAGGTAATTTGGGTGCGCTGAGCACGAATTTTTACTCGGTTTTGCTCTATCAGGTCCTGATTTTGCTCAACACCCCTCCTCTTTCGTCGTATTCATAAAAAGGTTTTTTCTCAATACTCGCTGTCTTTTTGCAGTTACACATTATGCAACTAGGTTTTTATCTAGGTATTTGTACCTATTGTTATGGTATTGTGTTTATGTATATTTTTATATGTAACACCCTAAAAATATTTTTAATTTTGTCATTTTTAACCCATTTTAATATTAGTAAATTAAGCTAAAAATATCATAGAATTCTAAAATTTTCTCGAGCGTTCCTGTTCTCTGTAGAGTATTCTAGAGGGACAACTAAAATATATAAAAGCGACTCGTTTCCAGAGTTAATCAGTCAATTCAATCAGTCAGTCAGTCAGTCAGTCAGTTGAGTTAGTTAATTAAGTTTGGGCATTAACATAATTTTGAATTGGCATATGATTTAGTGAGTAATTTTGTCATCGTGATTTAATATAGTTGATTTAATTAGACGTAATTTATATTGTACCTACTCATCCGTGTTTCTAGTTTAATTTCATAGATTGTAAGTACCTATTTCATAATAAGTACCTATTTAAACTAATTTTTGTGTTTATATTTCAGATTTTCTTAAATTTATATGAATTAAGGGCTTTAAATACCTTTACAAATTGGCAGAACAATCAAGCAATATGTCATCAAGCACTAGAAAGTTCAAATGCAAAAACAACCCTGATTCCTTCTGTTATATATGTGGAAATTTTACACTTCCACATCAACGAGCAAATATAACTGACTTCGTAAAAAGAGCTTACTTAGCTTATTTTGGCATAAAACTGGGGACCAAGATAAATCGTGGGCTCCACATAAAGCCTGCACTATATGCATTGAAAGACTGCGACATTGGACGAAGGGTTCGGATTCAAAAATACCTTTTGGAGTTCCGATGGTAAGTTTATGATTTCATAAAACTACATAATTTAATCACTAGTATACTGTAACTTACCTAAATGTAATTGTAACTTAGGTACATAAACAAAAATTTACAGAAAATGTTTATAAGAATCTCAAATATTGCATAAGGTTGAAACACATAGAAATGTTAAATGTTTGGGTGATAACTTTTGATAAAATTCATAAAAACAAGTCTCTTGTCGCTTTTGTTAACGCTTTACAATTTTTTTTCCATATCAGGTGTGGCGAGAGCCTACTAACCACGAGACCGATTGCTACCTTTGCTTTGTCAAGACTTCGGGCTTCACTAAGAAAAATAAACATTGTATCGAGTACCCAAATTTCGACACCGCGATGCGACCTGTGCTACATTCAAATGAGATCCCCATTCCAAAATTTAAGGGTCTGCCAACTCAAGAATTAGTTGAAGATGTTCCTGAAAATATTGTTATGCACTTTGAGGAGTCAGACACCGATTTTGACCCCAGCGTATTTGAAAGTCAAAACGATCCGCAAAAGTTTAACCAGGCCGAGTTGAATGATCTTGTAAGGGATCTAAATTTGCCAAAAAAGGCTGCGGAAATTTTAGCTTCAAGACTTAAAGAGAAAAACTTGCTTACTTCAAACACATACATTTCATTTTACAGAAAAAGAGAAGAAGAACTTGTTAAATATTTTAGAACAGAGGATAGTTTAGTATATTGCTGCGACATAGTTGGTTTGTTAAAGAAGATGGGGGTTGAGTCTTACGATGCAAATGATTGGCGCTTGTTTTTAGACAGTTCGAAAAGAAGTCTTAAGTGTGTGTTGTTGCATAATGGCAATCTATACGGCTCGATACCGATTGGGCACTCAACAAAATTAAAAGAAAAGTATGAACATATAGAAAAGGTTTTAAATCTTATCAAATATAGGGAGCACGAGTGGATCATATGTGTTGACTTAAAAATGGTTAATTTTCTGCTAGGACAACAAGGAGGGTATACTAAATATCCCTGCTTCCTTTGCTTATGGGACAGCAGAGCCAAGGAAGAACATTATTTCAAACAAATCTGGCCAGCACGAACATCACTTACTGTCGGAGAAAAAAAACGTAATTAATCCACCTTTAGTGAGCAGAGATAAAATCATATTTCCTCCTCTGCATATAAAACTAGGCCTCATTAAACAATATGTAAAAGCTTTAGATACGAACGGCGAGTGTTTCAAATACATAACTTCAAAATTTCCAAGTTTAAGTTATGAAAAAATCAAGGCGGGAATTTTCGACGGTCCACAAATAAGAACAATGATTAAAGACAGCAATTTTCCTAATGTCATGAATGAACGCGAAAAAAATGGCTGGTTCTCATTCGTGGACTTGATAGAAAACTTTTTAGGCAATTATAGGGCAGATAACTACGAAGAAATCGTAAAAAAACTTTTAAGGGACTACAAAGAGTTAGGTTGCAATATGAGCATAAAAATGCATTTTTTGAATAGCCATCTTGACCAATTTCCAAGTAATTTAGGTGATGTAAGTGACGAACAAGGGGAGAGATTCCACCAAGATATCAAAATTATGGAGGAACGGTACCAAGGCCGCTGGGATTCCCACATGATGGCTGATTACTGTTGGTGCTTGAAAAGAGACCTGCCATCAACAAGCAAATACGCTAGAAAGTCTTACAAAATAAAAATTTTGCCACAGTGAAAGCTTCATATCTGTTTGTTTTTTTTTTTGTCATTTCTATCGTTATAATGTAATTTTACTGTAGTTTGAACTGCTTGTATTCATGAAACTTGAAAAAAAAATTTAACACATGACTTAATTTTTTAGTCCTAATTTGAAAAATCTGGAAAATGGCACATAGGCTGTCGACAAGAATCAGGACCTGATAGAGCCAAACCGAGTTGAAATTCGTATTCAGCGCACCCAAATTACCTAGAATCAAGTGTCAGATATCATTCAATAAAATACGTGTTGCCCAGTGAATTATCGATCACTTAGAAAGTAGGGATTTGATTAATAGTAGTCAGCACGGGTTTCGACGCCATAGGTCTTGTTTAACTAATTTGTTAGAATTTTATAACGAAATAGTGCGCGAATACGATAGGCATAGGGCAACTGACGTTATTTATTTAGATTTTAAAAAGGCGTTCGATACAGTTCCGCATAGGAGACTAATTGCGAAGGTTAAAGCGCCAGGTATACGCGGTCAGGTAGCTAACTGGTTAGAAGAATGGCTTCGTGCTAGGAGGCAGAGGGTCGTAGTTAATGGTAGTGAATCGGGGGGTTAGATGTAGGTAGCGGTGTCCCACAGGGTTCAGTGTTAGGCCCATTGTTATTCGTAATTTACATTAACGACATAGATGTAGGATTGACTAGTAACGTGTCAAAGTTCGCGGACGATACTAAAATAGGGGGTAAGGTTGTTAACGAGGACGATAGAAATAGGATCCAAGACGATGTAGATAGGATTACGGAGTGGACGGATAAGTGGCAGATGCAATTTAACGTAGATAAATGTAAAGTTTTGCATATAGGTTCTCGCAACAATAATTACGCGTACACGATGGATGATAAGGAGTTAGCGAGCGTTGACGAGGAAGTAGATTTAGGCGTACGCGTAACTAAAGATTTAAAGGTTAGGAACCAGTGCCTGGAGTCTTGCGCAAAAGCTAATAGGATGTTAGGCTTCATAGCGCGTAATTTCGAATTTAAATCGAAGGATATTATATTGCCCCTCTACAAGTCCCTAGTCAGGCCTCATTTAGAATGTGCCGTTCAGTTTTGGTGCCCGTACTTGCGTGAGGATATTGATAGGTTAGAAAGGGTTCAGCGTCGTGCCACGAAACTTATTCCGTCTTTGCGCAATAAGCCTTATGAAGATAGGATTAAAGAGTTAGACTTGTATTCACTCGAAACTAGGAGATTAAGGGGGAGTTTATTGAAGTTTTCAAAATCGTTAAGAACATCGATAACGTAAATTTTGACAAATTGTTCACTTTCGATAATAGTAATACTCGCAATAACGGATTTAAGTTGCGTGGCAGACGTTTCATTACTAATATCGCTAAAAACTTCTTTACGTTTAAAGTAATTGATAAATGGAATAATCTTCCCGCGTCAGTCGTTCATTCTACCAGCGTTAATATGTTTAAAAACCGTCTTGACAGACATTTTAAAGGTATTAGCGTTGTTTAATTTAAAAAACGACAAAGTTAGCAACAGAAGCTCTGGTGGTGGTGCTCGAGGATGAGTCTGTTGACGATGAATGCCAGCTTGTGACATGCCAGCGTGTGATGCCAGCAAAAAAAAAAAAAAAAAAAAAAAAAAAATTTGACTAACATGAATGTAGATGTAGCTCATAGCGTAAACTAACCCACTTTTTGTTTAACTTTACCTACTTTTTTTTTTTTTTTTGCATGTTTGTAGTTTGCATGGTATGACTGTGAGTTAAGACTGTTTGCATGTTTGAGTTAAGACTGTTTGCATGGTTTGTAAGCGTTCTTATTTTACTTCTTTTCATCTTTCACCCCTCTCCTATTCTCTCCGACTATTTTTCTGACTTGTCGGCAGTGGCCGGCGGATGATGATGGTGAGACCTTTTTCCTCTTTTTCTGAATGAATGTTAACCCACGAATGATAGGTGTTGCTCCTTATTTAACCCCTTCTTCTCTTCTCTTAAACCCCTACTCTTTCCTTTCTCTCGGGCTAGCCTTGGAGTGGATCTTAGGGTCTTTGTTAGCCTTAGCTTCTGTAGATCTGTAGATCATCATCATTATTAATATTATTATTATTATTATTATTATTATTATTATTATTATTGGAGAAGATTTACCTTTTCCTGCTACGTCAATGTGAACAGGGACCAGAATTTTATCAATCTAATTGTTAAAAAGTTATTCAAGTTAATTATGTAAAATTTATTGAATATATTCGATTACTTTTTTTTGGAGAAGAAAATTTTTTAGAGCGCTGCCCAAATAGGCTGGGGGGAGGGTACCAATTATATTTCCATAATCAAAGGAAGGTAATTCATTGCAACTTACTTTACCCATAACCAGTCTAACTTGAAATCTTTTTTCAAACGGTAGTTTTACATATACACAGTATATATATAATATATATATATATATATATTAAGTTCGGGAAGAACCGATTCGCCTCTATTTAAAAGGGCCTATCTCGGCGGAAAAACAAAGAAAAAGTGAGAGGAAAGACAGAGGAAAAAGAAAGGGTGGAGGGGACAGTCGAAGTGGAAAAAGACCAAGGATGACAAGAACTGCAGGGTCGAGCCCCATCATCCTTGGGTGCTAGGGCCGGGAGGGCGCACGTGACACCTCCAGGAACAAGCACTACCGTTTGAAAAAAGATTTCAAGTTAGACTGGTTATGGGTAAAAGTAAGTTTTATATGTATATTTTAGAGCAAATTCTAGAGCAAAAGATTTAGGGGTTGTAATGAGTAATGGTGCGAAATTTAAAACGCAAAATAAATAGCAGTAAACAGAGCAAAGAGAATAACTGGGCAGATATTGAGAACCTTTAAACGAAGGGATAGGAGTACAATGATCCCTCTACTGAAAACACTGATCATACCCAAATTGGAATACTGCTCGGAGAAACTAGTCCCTAATCTTACTCTGAACCCTGTAACTCCCCAAACAACAGTGGAAAGTATAAAAGGAAGACTGTGTCGTGTTCCCTAATTAAAGGCTAGAGAGAGAACATCCTTAATCCTGAAAGAAATTAGTTTTGTTGTGAGAGGACCAAAACTGTTTAATCAGCTGCCCAAAGACCTAAGGAACACGAATGGTGCTGCGATGGACATCTTCAAAAGAAGATTAGACGCCTGGCTCAGAACAATCCCCGATGAACCGGGCGTTCCTGGCTATGTGAGGTGGAGAGTACAAGAAACCAACTCACTACTTCACCAGGCCAACTCACTCGAGAGGAGGGGCGACAAGCTTGACTTTCGTGAAATGAGGAATCATCGCACGGAACCTTTGAAAGGAAAGGTATATATATATACACAGGGTGGGAGAAAAGGTTTTAAGGATTTTATACATACAAATAATTTGTTAGTTAATTATTAATTAATTAATAAATTCCAATGATATCAGTGCAGTGTATGCGATACTTTTCAAAGCAACTATACAAGGCCAAGAATGACCTCAGGTTAGAACAGGCTGAAGAGGAAGGCCCTAGGACATTCCCAGGTCAGCGCCATATGTTAAGTAAGGATGGAATACAACAATAAAGAAAAAGTGTATCTTGTATCGTGGGCTATTTCTTATAATAACTGTGAAGAAAGTTTGCGTTTATTTCAACAAAAATATAACAACCACCAAATGCAACCACTTTTCGGTACTGGAAGCTCAAACTTTTGGAAAAAGTGCATTGCAATTACAGTGACGGGCATTGCAGCTATGCACATCCCACTTTATGCAACTTCCATTACAAAAATGAAAATTGTAAATTTGGAAAAACCTGCAAAAGTTCCACCACCTTAGTATCTGCAAAACATACGGGAGATGTAAGTACTGGCAAAAGTGCCGTTATCACTACCACCACCACTGATATAGGACTTGAGACGGGTCTCGGGACCTTTTTTCTGGTCTGTCTCGATCTCGGCCATGGTGGTCTCGCCTACATCACTGACTACCACCACCACCACCATCATCATCCTCACCCTCAAAGGAACACGATAGTTGAGCATCCAAATTCATTAGTAAACGGGGTAACCAATTTTTTAGACGTAGCGAACACGATTCAGTTAATAAAGATTATTCAATAAAGACAAAGTCTACAAACAGAGGAATCCGAGAGTCGAACAGAATAAATGCAAAAGGAAATTACGTGCGATATCGGGACAGTAGACATCGAAACAGATAGAAAAGAAACGAAAATTCTCGAAGGATCAAAGGTCAACGAAACATGCGCAACCAAAGAATAACGAATCGGAATCACAGCAAGAGGAAATTGAAAACGAAAAAATAAAAATTATCGTAACCAACATACGAGGCCTAAAACTAAACCATTCCTTGGATAAAGTCACAAACCTGAAAGGACTCACGCAAGAAACAAGAGCATACTTTACATTCCTCACGGAAACTCATCTGAAGGACTGCCGGACGAAGTGTGAAAAATGTGAGTTTTATATCAACGCCCCCCTAAAAAAAATTACGAATTGACAGCTATAACATACTTCGAGCCGACAGAGCATTAAGCCGGAAAGGAGGATGTGATATTTATATACACGAAGAACATATTACGGTAATGAGAGTAAGTAATTCATACAAGTACATACAGTAGTATTAGTAGCGGTAAAAGTTGAAAAGTTAAACATGATACTAACTCTAATCCACAGACCTCCGAACATTCTAGCTACAAAATTTTCAGATACCATTACAGAGGTCATGAACCTGATTAACTCCGAATGTTAATATCTGCGGTGATTTAATTTTCCATTTATGAAATATAAAAGGATAATGAGCAATATAACGGTATGTGTAAACCAAGACAAGGGAGGTACGCGGGAAGACCAGGAGCGAGCAAAAATGCTGTTAGTTCTAGCTGATGAATTTATGCGAGCACGAGAAATAAATGCAAGAAAAACAACCGCCTAGATTTGGTATTCACAAACAACAACCTAATCGATAATATAGAAATAACCACAACTATAATGAGATCACAACATTAATGATATACCAACCAATATAAAAACAACAAGGAAGGAAAGAACACGCGCTATAGAAAAAGGCAAATTTGAAGTTTTTCATTTTCACTCCAAGGCTATAAATTGAAACGGTATTGCATCCACTATGGAAGCGATAGACTGGAAACTCATTTTTTAGCATAAGACATATAGTACAGTATTATATATATTTTTTTTTCTTCTTTTCATCTTTCACCCCTTTCCGGCAGAGTGGGCTCTACCTCCCTATGGAGTAGAGGACCGTTCTGCAACCTTTCCTATTCTCTCCGACTATTTTTTTGACTTGGCAGTGGTCGGCCGATGATGATGGTGAGTCTTTTTTTCTCTTTTTCTGAATGAATGTTAACCCACGAGTGATAGGTGTTGATACTTACTTAACCCCTTAGTCTCTTCTCTTAACCCCCTACTCTTTCCTTCCTCTCGGGCTAACCTTAGAGTGGATCTTAGGGTCTTTGTTAGTCTTGGCTTCTGTATATATATATATATATATATATATACTCACAGAGTTGGGCACGTTACTTTCTATAAGTAACGGCGTTACCGCTACCGTTACATTGATAAAAAAGTAACGTCGTTACCGCTTCAGTTACTTCTATGAAAAAGTAACGCGTTACCGTTATCGCTACCGTTACTTTTAAGAAAAGACTAAAGAGTAAAGAAGCCTTAATACTACCAAATTATACTCTATATCATATATGACAAAAATCCAAACATAAACTCAAATCAAAAAAATTGGCGTCCAAAAAAACTAATCTTACGGATTTTTTAGGTGTGCCGTGTGTGTTGTTCGATTTCAGGAACACTAGTTTTTAAAAATTGGCATCTGATAGTCCTCCTCGTTTGGAGGAGTTAACAGCTAATTAACAGCTAATAAATGATACTAGTCAAATGATCAGTTTGAAAGTAACGAGTAGCGAGTAACGATTGAAATCGCTCTAAAAAGTAATGCCGTTACCATTTTCGTTATAACATCTCGAAATTAACGGCGTTACCGCTACAGCTACTAAAAAGTAACGCCGTTACGTAATGGCGTTACTAGTGCTGATTAAATTTGGTTGGCAGACAGAGTGACACAGTTAGAGGTTGCGCAGAATTTCAAATAAAATTCCCAAACGTGTGAAAATATCATTTACTTTATTTTTGATCACAAAAATGTCTCTGTTCATTTTTTTATTTAAAATTTCTTACAAATGACAAAAACAAACAAGAAAACAAAAACTACCGTAAATGCTCAAATGACAAACAAAAGCAAAAAACTTCACTTTTTTCTACGTGAAGGTCAAAATATGAAAATAAAAACCCACTCTAATAGACAGTTTATTTCCACAACAGTTTCGACGCCCACTGGCATCCTCCTCGGATGGATACAGAAATGTAATAAATTTAATAATAAATGTAATAATTATGTAAAAAAAAAAAAAATAAATAAAAAAAAAAAAAAAATAATAGAATCTTTATGTTTAGAACAGGAAGATAGTTTTAAATTTGCGCGAATGTACTTAATGAAAATGCCCTTCCGGTGTCGGGAGAATGGGATCTAACCTAGGTGCGAATTTCTTAATGGTCGGTCCCTGGACTGTTTTTCCTCTTGTTTTGGTTCATTCGTGTGTTTCTGTATCCACCCGAGGAGGATGCCAGTGGGCGTCCGAAACTGTTGTGGAAATAAACTCTGTCTATTAGAGTGGGTTTTTATTTTCAGATAAACAAAAGACACTTTTGTTTAAGTATATTCAATGCGCTCAGTCTACTTTCGATTCTCATGAATACAAATTTCTAGTTTTGGACGTCACAACGCTAATGCAGTAAATAAATCTTTGAGGTGGTGCTTCCCGAGCAGTTTCCTCTTCAGCATCATACGCAGGCCCGGATTAAGGGTATGGAGGGCCTAAGGCTAATGGGAAGGAAGGGCCAAATATATGCAACATAAATTCATAATCCGTAATAGCACATACATTAATGATTAATCACACAAACTATGACAATTTGACAAATGTAGTTTTATTTTATTCCAATACACAAATTATCCAATATACAAATATACAATATACACTATTAATCCAATAGACAAATTATAGTTTTATTATAAGTGACTAAAGCGAGTACGACTACAGTCCTACACACATGTATTCAAAGTTTCAAACATAAATGTGCACTTTCCTGGCCTTGGCTGTGGCAAACTCATGAATGATATCATCAAAGTTCAATGATCTCAGAATTTCACTCTCAATACTCAACAGGGACAAGGCAGTCAGATGATCTTGATTCATGGTCGATCGCAAAAAGCTTTTGACCCTTTTCAGAAGAGAGAATGAATGTTCCCCGCTACAATTACTGATCATCAGTGACAAATACAGCCGTAATGCCGTTTCAACATTTGGGAAACATTCGATCATGTTGGATTCAATTATAATGCGGTACATCCAGACAGCTTGGTTTTCGTCATCTTCCTTCTCAATATTTGAGGATGTAAAAGCAACAAATTGCTGAAATCTACTGGTAGATCATCTGGGTATTTGTGACAGATTTTTATGCCTTCACTCACTTGTGCATTGGACATATTAGGCGACACATTTGTTAGAACACAAAGATTTTTTCAACATCCTCATATTTCTTTATCCTGCGCTCTAATTCACTTTTCAATTTGTCAATGATAGTGCTGAAGGTATTGACTTTGAAATCCTCTTTGGCGCTGAATGTGTGAGCAGTTGCATCTTCACGTCTTTCGTCTCTTACGGCTTTCAGCTGATTTGTATTCTTCGTTATCAGTTCTTTCCATCCCCCGAGCCTCATACTCATCGAATGTGTCCCGCATTTGTTGAAGAAGAGTTTCCAGACTCCTCAGTAGGCTTACACCAGTGGCAATGTCAATTTGAGCACTTTGCAAGCTTAGACTGCATCTGTTGAATGACTGAAGGATATCACTCCAGACCTCACACAAAATATCAGTCTCCAAAGTGTACATCACATCAATCAGGTTCTTTGCATTTTTCTAGTTGCTGGTTTTTGTGATTCATCACAATGATTTTCTCCAGTGCTTCAAGGATGTTGCGGTATCCAGAACAAGTGCACTTACAGCTTCAGCATTGGCACTCCACCGTGTCTCGGAAAGTGATTTAGGCACCAGGCATCCCTTTGGAAGTGAATCTGTAAGAATCCTCCAAAGGCTGGTTGATGCAGAGAAAAAGTTGTATAATTCCTGGACGAATCCAAAAAATGAAACTGTTTCAACACAACAATCCACAGCAGATTGGCCAACGAGGTTGAGTGAGTGTGCAGCACATGGTACGTAATCGGCCAATGAATTGCGCTCTTTTATCTTTGCCTGCATTCCTGAATATTGGCCACTCATATTGCTGGCATTGTCATAGCTTTGGCCACGACAAAGACTGATGTCAATCCCATTTTCACTCAGAAAATCAAGCAAGTACAAAGCAAGATTCTCCCCTCTGTGGCTAGAGATATTGATGAAGGTCATGAAACGTTCAACTGGTCCAATAAGGAGCACATAACGCAAGATAACAGTTAATTGATCTACATGTGACACATCCAGTGTTGAGTCAACACACACTGAAAAATACCCTGCACCCTTGATCTCATCAACAATGATCGATAGCGTCTTCTTTGCCAGCAGTGCGATGAATTCATCACAAATAGTCTTTGATATATATGATGTATGTCCTTTTCCACGATTAGTATATTCATTGATGTGCTGAGCCAAGAAAGGGTCGAACTTAGCAACTAGCTCCAGAATGCCAAGATAATTTCCATTGTGTTTGATCCAGTAGTCTCATCTGAGCCACGGAATGGCATACCTCTCTCAGCAAGAAAAACTATGGTTTCAACTACGCGTCTGAGGACATTCTTCCAATAGGAACGAGTGTTAGAAAATCTAGAAGAGGAAGAACCATTGTTGTCCCAAGGCGATACGATGACTAAGCTGATTGATGCAGCATTGCTGTATATATATTAAGTTAAGGTGTATATATATATCCATCTCATAATTGTAAGGTTAGTGAAAAATTAACTTAATTTAGAGCTAGCATTTTTTAGCTCTTGTGGCATCATTGTTTGGTCACACTGTTGGCATCATTTTGGGACGCTGCGCGTCTTTTCTACTCGTTTGTGGAAGGTCGTACGTAAAGGTGTGGTCTGATAGAGAGCTCTCTTGCAATTCAGTTTGGTTGTTTAGATACATGATTGTTGCATCGTGCAATAGTCCAGGTTGCGTGGTTGTTGCAAGGTTCAGAAAGAAGACCACAAATAGTACCCTTTTTGTTTACTTTAAGTTCATGTAATTAAGGTCTAAGGTAGGCCCGCATCGAGTCAGCAACCCTGAGGTTACCCTGAGGTAGGACCTAATAGGATCTCAAATCCGTAAGTTTAATTTAGCTTAACTTGGGCTTTAGGTAGAACTTGCCCTTTAGAATTTGGCCGTTCACGGCTCAGCTGGGATTTGAACCGACAAATAAATAAAATAACATGGTCCTTCAGAACCGGATTCTACCCCAAGACTGAGTCAGTGACTATTTTTCGGCAAAGTTCTGATTGTGCAAATGTATCCCAAGTTAGGCCTAGACGGGTTGAGTATTATTGAGTTAAGGTCCCAGGGTAAAAAGTTTGGTCGCCAATTGCGAAACTTGGCCAGTCGTCTGTCGTTTTTGGCCTACATTTTTTCCGGTTTGGTTAATTTTGGGTTATTATTGAAAGTTTGGTCGCCCAATTGCGAAACTTGGCCAGTCGTCTGTCGTTTTTGGCCTACATTTTTTCCGGTTTGGTTAATTTGGGTTATTATTGAATTAAGGTCCCAGGGTAAAGTTTGGTCGCCCAATTGCGAAACTGGCCAGTCGTCTGTCGTTTTGGCCTACATTTTTTCCGGTTTGGTTAATTTTGGGTTATTATGAATTAAGGTCCCAGGGTAAAGTTTGGTCGCCCAATTGCGAAACTTGGCCAGTCGTCTGTCGTTTTTGGCCTACATTTTTTCCGGTTTGGTTAATTTTGGGTTATTATTGAAAGTTGGTCGCCCAATTGCGAAACTTGGCCAGTCGTTCTGTCGTTTTTGGCCTACATTTTTCCGGTTGGTTAATTTTGGGTTATTATTGATTAAGGTCCCAGGTAAAGTTTGGTCGCCCAATTGCGAAACTTGGCCAGTCGTCTGTCGTTTTTGGCCTACATTTTTCCGGTTTGGTTAATTTTGGGTTATTATTGAAAGTTTGGTCGCCCAATTGCGAAACTTGGCCAGTCGTCTGTCGTTTTTGGCCTACATTTTTTCCGGTTTGGTTAATTTGGGTTATTATTGAATTAAGGTCCCAGGGTAAAGTTTGGTCGCCCAATTGCGAAACTTGGCCAGTCGTCTGTCGTTTTTGGCCTACATTTTTCCGGTTTGGTTAATTTTGGGTCATTATGAATTAAGGTCCTGGGGTGAAAAATTTGGTATTCCATACTGGTGTTTGGTTAGTACCCCACCAGCAATTCAGTTTATTTGAAAGTAAAATTTGCGTTGATCAGTTTGGTTAAGTATTTCTGCCAATTCAGCTCATTTGGTATTGAGCCCAAGGGTTGTTTACATTGAAGATGAGTGCATCTGAATTGAACAAATTTATAAAAAGGAGAAGCGCCTACAAAGGTCTAATTACAAAGGTCATTGCCACATAGATTCTGCCATAGAGCAAGAGGATTTACGCTTAGTGACTGAGCAGCTTTCCATATTAGAAACTAAAAAGGTTGTCTAAGTGAGGTAAATGTTAAAATTGAGGCTCTTATAGGAGAGGATGAAATAGAAAATAACATAATTTACTTTGAAGAGATTATTGATGATATGATTAATGTAGGCCTCCGAGCAAAAGAGTTTAGCAGCTTCAGTACAGTTAGAGACCAGGTCTAATAATGAAACACAACACTCAACAAATGATGCTTGTGAAGTTAAGGTTAACAGATCTGCAGTTCAATTACCGAGGCTTGTACTCAAAACATTTTCTGGGAGTATTCAGGAATGGCAAGGATGGGCAGACAGTTTTCAATCAGCAGTTCATTCTAGTCAAGTGTTAAGTGCCGTGGAGAAGTTTAATTATTTGCGGTCCCTCTTGGAAGGGGAGGCAGCAAAGACATAGCAGGATTAGCATTAACAGAGGCTAATTATAATGTGGCTTGGGATATATTAAAGAAACGGTTTGGTAAGCCAGAGATCTTAATTAAAAGCCACCTCCGTGCACTTTTAGCTATACCTCCTGTAATAATCCTAATAGTGTCAAGGAGTTACGGCAGTATATGATGAATTTGAAATTAGAACTAGGTCCTGGACAACTTGGGTGTAGGAATGGAAAAGTATGGTATAATGTTGGTTCATACACTGGAGTCTAAATTGCCTAGCTCAATTTTGCTTGAATTAAGTAGGGGACACTCTGCAGAACATGTGTACATCCCCTTCAGCAGATGTTAAGTCTTTTAGGCACAGAATTAGCAAGACGAGAGGGAGTGAGTTTGCACAGTGGGATGGTAAACAAGGGGACAAAGCAGGCACAGCACCAAGTTTCCAAAAAAGGAATAGCCCAGGTACAGTGTCAGCTCTACATGCCTCCTCTGAGAATAAATTAAAGGAATCAAGGATGCATATTTTGCGAAGGCAACCACAAGTCATATAAATGTGAGGTGGCTGAGGCCTTACCCTTTGAGGAGAGAAAGGACAGGGTAACTAAGTCCACAGCATGTTTAAATGTTTTTTGAAAGGTCATAGAGCAAGGTTTTGTAAGTTTAAAATTTTGTGCAAAAATGTCATGGTAGGCATCAGCCATTATTGTGTGAAAACACTCTTAGTAGGCCTACCCCAGAAGTAGAGACACCAGTGGCACATGCCACTGCTATGCAAGGAGTAAAAAGTAAAGGGGGATTATTGCAAACAACTGCAGCCTTATTAATTGGGAATGAGGGAGAAGCTACTGTAAGAGTGTTGTTTGATAGTGGTAGCCAGTGTAGTTTATAAGACCAGAATCCAGAAATTGAAAGTTTAAAGAATTAAGAGGGAAATTTAAGAATTTCTGGTTTGGGGGTTCCGTTCAAAACCGAACCAAATTTAAGAAGGTAGAAGTTCTGGGTTAAAGGGTTGTTACTGCAAAGTCCCACTATCAAGGTCCAAGCTGTAGAGATTGAGGAACTTTGTGCTCCAGTCATACTTGTTTAGATATGGCATGTGTCCAAGAATTGCAAGTTAAAGGAATTAATTTGGGCAATAATAAGTTTGAGGGAACAGAAGATATTAGTCTTTTGATTGGAGCTGACTATTATTGGGACTTCATCACTGGTAATATTGTCCGTACATCTCAAGGCCCGGTAGCTATTGAAAGTAAGCTAGGCTGGATGCTACATGGTAGTTATTGCAATGAAATGGAAGTTAAGGCTCTTTTTGTTAAGATTGAGGAGAACAGCCATGGTCTGGAAAGGCATTTGAAAGCGTTTTGGGAACTTGAATCTATTGGTATAAAGGACAACCAGGCAAGTACAGTGAACAATGATGTTTTAGAGCAATTTGAAAAAGGGATTGGGTTTAGAGATGGTTGCTATGAAGTTGGCCTACCATGGAAGGATTCTTGCAAACCCGGTTCAAACCTTCAGCTAGCTAATCGGAGGTTGGAGACTTCATTGTACAGGCTAAGAAAAAATGAGGAGTTGTTAATTGAATACGATGAGGCCATCCTAAGTTATGTAAGGGAGGGCTATGCTGAAAGGGTGCAAGGTGAGCTGGTGAGCCAGGAGGCACATTATCTGCCACACCATGCAGTGGTACGGCGAGACAAAACTACCACCAAACTGAGGGTAGTTTTGATGGCTCAGCCAAGGACAAAGGTGGTGTGTCCTTGAATGACTGTTTGGATGCTGGGCCAAATTTAAATGCAGATTTATTTTCCTTGTTACTGAGATTCAGGTTTGGTAGAGTAGCATTGACTGCAGATGTGAAGCAAGCCTTTTTGCGGATAAAGTTAAAACCAGAGGACAGAGATGCAGTAAGGTATCTGTGGGTGGATACGAAAGACTTGTTGGAAAATGAACCTAAGGTTCAAGCATATAGAATGAAGTCAGTGTTGTTTGGCCTCAGCTCTAGTCCATTTCTGTTGGCAGCTACTATGCAGTACCATTTTAAGAAATATTCTGAAGTCTATCCTAACACTATTGAACACATAAGGAAAAATTTTTATGTTGATGATTTGCTATGTTCCGTGGATAATACAGAAATGGCTAAACAGATATTCATGGAGGCTAGAGCTATAATGAGGGAGGCTGGCATGGAGCTCAGAAAATGGCAGACCAATCATTCGCAATTACAAGAGTTTATGAGTCATTCCTCTGTAGTACCTGATGCAGCAGAAAGTATTGAGGATTCTGGTATTAAGGAGTTGTGGGCAATAGACGCAAAGGTGCTAGGCATCGTTTGGCAGCAAGATGATGATTTGTTTACCTTCAATGGGAAATCTTTAGTAGAGCTGGCTGAGAATGAGACAAGGTGGACAAAACGTACAGCTCTTAGTTTGGCTTCGAAGGTCTTTGATCCTCTTGGATTCCTGGCTCCATTTGTGATAAAGTCAAAAATTTGGTTTCAGAGCCTCTGGGAAATTGGACTTGGTTGGGACCAAGAGTTACTGATCATATGGTGGTAAGGTGGAAATATTGGTTCAAAGAATTGGCACATCTTGGAGACATTGAAATCCCAAGATGGTACTTTGGAGAGTTGAACAATAGTCCAGACAATTTGGAGCTGCACATCTTTTGTGATGCAAGTGAGGAAGCCTATGCAACTTGTATTTATATAAGAGGCGCATTGCAAGAGGAAGTAAGTTGCAGGTTGGTTGCTGCAAAGAGTAGAGTAGCACCTTTGAAAGGCTTTCTGTTCCAAGGTTGGAATTGATGGGTGCCGTTATTGCTAGTCGGCTTGCAATTACAGTGCGAAAGTCTTTGGCCCTCTATGAAATTCCAAGCTATTATTGGACAGACTCCACTATAGTTTGGCACTGGTTAAGAAGTCAGGCAAGGAAATGGAAACCATTTGTTGCCAATAGGGTGGAGGAAATTCAAGCGCACACAGATCCCAAGCAATGGAAGCATTGTCCAGGCATCCAAAACCCCGCTGATTTACCAACACGAGGAATTTCGGTGAAAGATCTTTCACAATCAAGTTTGTGGTGGAATGGGCCAGAGTGGCTAAAACTTGGAAGTGAAAACTGGCCTTCTAATCAGCCTATTGTAGGAGAATGCCAGGCTGAAGAAGCATGGGTGAGTGAGGTGAGAAAATGCGCTGTGAACAGTTGTCAAGTTATGCAGCAGGACCCCATATTGAGGCTTGAGGACATTAGCAGTCTGAAAAGATTGTTAAGAGTGACAGCATGGATATATAGATTTACCAACAACATTAAGGGAGAAACAAGAAGGGAAGGAATTCTGAACAGTAATGAGATTCAGCAAGCCAGGAAATACTGGGTGGTATATGCGCAGAAGGAAAAATTTGGTGAAGAGCGGGAATTGCTCACCAGCCATCCATTACAGGTTCTACCAACACATTCTGCGCTCAAGGGTTTGGATGTGTTTTTGGATCAGGATTTATTGAGAGTAGGAGGTAGACTACAGTTTTCTGGGCTTCCAGAGGAGAAAAGACATCCAATTTTGCTACCTTCTGGGGGGCACTTTGTGGACCTTTTGATCCTGGATACTCATCATAAGCTGTTACATGCTGGAGTTAGAGAAGTGATAATAGAGATTAGACAACAATTTTGGATTCCCAAAATTAGACAAGTAGTGAAAAAGGTCTTGCATAAATGTGTGGTTTGCAAGCGTTGGAGTGCAAAGCCTTATTATGAAAAGGTGGCTCCACTTCCAAGAGAACGGTGTGTCTATACTGCCCCATTTGATGTAGTGGGAGTAGACTTTGCAGGGCCAGTCTATGTGTATGAGCGAGGGGAGTCTAACAAAGGTTATATATGTCTTTTCACCTGTGCTACCACCAGAGCAATCCATTTGGAGTTGGTAAGCAACTTAAGTAGTGATGTATTTCTTTTGGCCTTTAAAAGGTTTGTGAACAGAAGGGTTTCCCAAATAAAATCATATCGGATAATGCAAAAACCTTCAAAAAGGCTGCAAAGGAACTCCAAGAAATTTGGTCCTTGCTAAAAGAGGAAGGATTCCAATCCTACTTTTCACACCAAGGGGTACAGTGGGAGTTTATTGTTGAGAGAGCACCATGGTGGGGAGGATTTTGGGAAAGGCTAGTGAGAAGTGTAAAGTGTCCATTAAAGAAACTTTTAGCTAATGCTCATTTGAGCAAAGAAGAATTCTCTACTGTTTTATGTGAAGTAGAAGCAATGGTGAACAGTAGGCCTATCACTTTTGTTTACAACAGTAGGCAGGATGCAGAGCCATTGACACAAATCATTTTCTTTGTGGTAAACGATTAACATCAAACCCCAGTGTGCCAGAAGACTTGCAGCCTATCCAGAGCACTCAAGGAGAGTTAACCAGACGGTTCAGGTACCTTGAAGAGCTACAAGATCAGTTATGGAAGAGGTGGCAGATGGAATACTTGCCAGAACTCAATTATTACCCATCAGGCAAGGTAAAGGGCTCCAATGCAAATTGTATCAAGGTGGGAGAAGTGGTAATGATTGGGGATGAAAGACCAAGGCAATGCTGGAAGCTTGGCATAATTGAAGAGTTGTTTGTTGGCAAAGACAATTTAGTTAGGTCTGCACTGGTAAAGACTTCAGGAGGAAAGTTAAAGAGACCTATACAAAAACTCTATGCTTTAGAAATCAGCAAAAACACAGATAGTCAAGATGAAACATTTGAGTTACAGCCTCATGAAGAAGGCTTGGCTAACCTTGCAGAAGGTAATGACAACAATGCCTCTTCGGTGGGGAGTGTTAGAAAATCTAGAAGAGGAAGAACCATTGTTGTCCCAAGGCGATACGATGACTAAGCTGATTGATGCAGCATTGCTTGTATATATATTAAGTTAAGGTGTATATATATATCCATCTCATAATTGTAAGGTTAGTGAAAAATTAACTTAATTTAGAGCTAGCATTTTTTAGCTCTTGTGGCATCATTGTTTGGTCACACTGTTGGCATCATTTTGGGACGCTGCGCGTCTTTTCTACTCGTTTGTGGAAGGTCGTACGTAAAGGTGTGGTCTGATAGAGAGCTCTCTTGCAATTCAGTTTGGTTGTTTAGATACATGATTGTTGCATCGTGCAATAGTCCAGGTTGCGTGGTTGTTGCAAGGTTCAGAAAGAAGACCACAAATAGTACCCTTTTTGTTTACTTTAAGTTCATGTAATTAAGGTCTAAGGTAGGCCCGCATCGAGTCAGCAACCCTGAGGTTACCCTGAGGTAGGACCTAATAGGATCTCAAATCCGTAAGTTTTAATTTAGCTTAACTTGGGCTTTAGGTAGAACTTGCCCTTTAGAATTTGGCCGTTCACGGCTCAGCTGGGATTTTGAACCCGACAAATAAATAAAATAACAACGAGTTTCCAAAAACTGTTTTTCAATTTCGGCATCAATTCTGCCACTGAGTTTCTTTCGGTTATGGTATATGCCAAGTGACAATGTATGCTGCTCACTCATTGCATGATTGCCAATGTATGGCATATTTTTCCAATCATTGAAGCCTTCACAGAACAACCACCTTTTCGTGGATCGGAAAACAGTAGGCAATAAAAACAGTACACTTTCTTTGTTTTCGGTGAATATACCAGCCATTCTCGCTTGCCAATCCGTTTGTTGAGCTGCACATATTCAAATAGTGATTTTGTCAGATAACGATTTTGTTTCGGGTACTCACGCCTTGTCAATGAAAAGTCTGAATCAAGATTCTGGCAGTCATGTGGGCCCTTCTCAGTCCAATATGCAATGAGATCCTTCGACGTGATATCCCACTGGCTTGGATCATTGGAGAAGTACAATGTTCTGGCATTTTCTTCATCAGGACCAGGTGCAGGCTGTGCAGCATGTTCACTTGTGCGGGTTGTCGCCTCACTCGTCTGCTTCACCAGACTTAGACTTAGTAGTGAAAAAACTGAGAAGAGAGGGAATTCTTCCAGTGCAGCATCTTGTCGTTTTTTCTTTGTTCAGCCTCCTTCAACTTTTGCCACCCTCCTTTCTTCGACATGTTATTGAATCAATGTATGCACACAGACAGTCTGAAAGGAAAACAAGTTAATTTAAACAACCATGGGTCTAAAAATGTACCAAAGTTACTCCAACCAATATATATTAGGTTCAGTTTTACTCCGGATTACAAATTTACCATTTATGACAATACTAGAAAAATGAAGGCAAAAAAATCTCCAAGCACTTATGGAATTGCCAGAAATAACTATTGATTACAAATCTATAGACACATAACCTAATTGTTAAGTTGTGGGTCATAAATCATAATTCATCATAAATTTAATACTTAGTGTTAATTTTGTAATCCAAAGTAGGTAGTCACTTTATATGGGTACTATCACCATTTGTAATTGTATAAACTACATTCAAATAACTGTCAGAAATCGACCACAATTTATTTAAAAAATCAATGAATACTAAAGTAATGTTGGTAATTCAAATGAGAATGTGTACTGGAAAAATTTGCCAGTATGAATTAGCAAGAGCAACTTTATTGCTCAGTTCAAAAACAAATTTTGTTCGTTTTCCATTCATTTTTACGTTTTCTATGAATGATTCATAGAAAACGTAAAAATAGCTGCTGGAGTGCCCATGGTACTCAATTGTGGACGAGGATTCTAATGTCTCTAACTCTTTCATAATTGTCAACATCACTTTTATAATCTTTTATCTCAAAAATACGCACACCAAGGAACGTGAAGTGTATGTATCAAGTTGCTTTGCCATGTTCTTCCTATGAAATAACCAATGCAAACATGAGCCAAACCAAATAGCAACTTAGCTCTAAGATTTCATCTTTTGTTTATACATTCCTGGCTTCAGGGCTATCAACCGAAAAGAGTATATGTTACAGTTTGTAACACACTCTTTTCGGTTGGTAGCCCTGAACAAAATTGAAGGGCCTAAGGTTATAACCTTATTAGCCTATGGGTTAATCCGGCCCTGATCATACGGGGAGGAAAGGGTATGAATTCAATCTTCCTGTTTGGCAGGTGAATGGTGAATGTGTTACCTGATTTAACCCTGATGACTGGTAAGTGTATTTATTTCCCGTGTTGTTCCAATATTTGGTCTTTCTTCTACAAACCCAAATCGGGGTTTCTCCAGTTTTTAAACAAATGCAGAGACCATAATATTTCTCTTTTTTTTTTAAAGAGATGAACGCTCTCTCAATAGTCACTCAGGTAGGTGATAACCTCATTTTCCTTGCTGGTTATTCTGGCTATTGAGTGGAATTGAAAGAGTAGATGCGGGACCAAACACTTCCTTCTCTCCTATCAGTGGCACCGGATTCATAAATTTTTCAGACGAAATTCATTCATTTCCTTTGCTCCATATCCCCTTTGCAAATTTCTTTTGTAGGCATTTTTGACAAATCATTCGCTTGGAACACGAGAAAAAAAATAATATTTAGAAAATTCGAAATCCCGTTTCATTTATTTAACCCTCGTCAGGAACCTTTAATGTACTTATTTGTTGGAACCATGGGGGTGGTCTATATGACCACAGGCCAAACATTTTACAAAATGGTGCTATAAAAAGTCCGTAATGAAATAATGACATGAATGAAACATTGTATTTCATATTTAAAAACTTTTAACGAATAATATCATCTCTTTCAATGTTTTGAACCCATGATTCCTAGTGAGGGTTTAGCCTAGCCTAACGTATAACAAACTTATTGCAGCGGACGATCATGTATTCTGTGAATACAGACTTCACGTTGATAATGATATTTTCGACAGCACATTTTTCCGTGGGTCATCAGAAAATAGCTACAGCTCGCATAATTTTAGGGCCTTTAAGCTAAATTGGTATACAAACTCCAATTGAGTCACCCTATACGCTTACTAAATTTCATAAGAATCGCTAGCCTACAATCAGATTGACAGCTCACCAAAAATAATATCTTTGTTATATACTGTATGTTACAGGCAAAATATGAAATTCGGGTGTTCTCTACAATATCTAGGCATTCTATATATTGCCGTATGGTTTTTAGGCAAAGTATGAAATGAATATTGTATTACAGTTAGGTTAGGTTAATTGAATGCCAGGTTAGATCAACTGTATGCCCTTGACGATTGGTTAGGTGAAGTCTTGATATTTTCGTTAGTTTTGACAGTAAACGAAAATATCATGACTTAACCTAACCAATCATTAAGGGCGTACAGTTGACTAACCGGGCATTCAATAACCTTCATTAACATTAACATTCATTCATTAACCTTCATTAACATTCATTTCATATTTTGCCTAAAAACCATTCGGCAATGTATAAAATGCCTAGGTATTATATGGAACACCTGAATTTCATACTTTGCCTGTAACATATATATCTTTCAACCTTACAAATGGTCCGCGCAACGATTCCTCATTTCACGAAGGTCAAGCTTGTCGCTCCACCCCCTTTCTCTCACTCTCTCTCTCTCTCTTACAAATGTTCTGCGCACGATTCCTCATTTCACGAAGGTCAAGCTTGTCGCCCCTCCTCTCTCTCTCTCTCTCTCTCTCTCTCTCTGATAGTGAAGAGAATACAAATTTTAATGAATTAATACGCGAAAGTACCACTGATAGAGTAAATTACAGTAGAGTACAGTTCGAATTGTTAACCATTAATTCCCAGTCACTTTTAGATTCGATGTACATATGATTGTGTTGAACATATCTTAGCATCCCAATACTGATATTTGCAATCGCAGATCTGATGTTTTCCTTCAATTGTTTTATGTATCTAGAATGGTCAACGAAGACGACCAATTTGAGATGACCCGACGGAAAGAAATCAGGAGGCGTGAGGTCTTGGCGATCTGGGAGCAAATTTTGCTTTTGAGTAAAAAGCGAAATACATTTTCCAAGTAATGAATAGCAAAATTATTAGTTAAATAGCGAAATAGTGACTTTCTCCCGCCTAAAATGTACTTCTCTTCACAAATTTATAAAGTCTTTAATTAAAAAGTATTTTTTAGTTAAAAATAGTGGCGGTCATAGAACGGAAAAGATCTATTCTCTCTCACTTCTTTGACTCCTGACTTTTGCGCCACCCTGTACATAACTTATATAAAGCCACCTTTTAGGATAATTTAAATTAAGAAACGAAGTGACACGTTTCGCATCCATACCAGGATCTCTTATCGTCTTAAAATGAAGATATTTATAAACCAACTCTTGAATGAAGACTAAAATAAATAATAAGATGGCATAACATTTTATAAAATTATTTTACCGTAAGATCATCCAGGGCATTCGCCCTTGGCCCCTCCTTCTTGCTAAAAAAATAAGAAAGATTGAAATTTTTAACTATTTACTCTCCATTACTAGAGCAACGACCAAAGAGAAATTGTAATGAAGCTCGAAATATCTAAATGAGCAGTTTAAACCCCTGCAGCGGGTGCAGGAAAATGGCAGTTTCACTATTCATAGCAAACAAGGTTGGTCTAGAATAAATACTGTAAAATGAAATTGCATTATTCAATGATTTCCCTTAGCAAATAGTTTTGAGAAAGTTCTAGAAATGTGTGTGCGCAACTATTCAGGAGGTCCATGAAGTTACTGTAAATGAAAAGGTTCCAAGAAGATGAGTTGCGAGGAAAAGTGATGTGAGTAAGAAAAAGGGGTCTGAGTTTGCTAAAGAACGTAAAAACTGACGTGATGAATGAACGGTTTGTTGAGTGTTGAGACCAAAAGTGAACTTTTAGAAAGGAAAGGCATAAGTTTGTGAGACAATGTAGCTAGGAAAAATTTCCATCTTGATCAGTATATGAATATGAAACATGATGGTGGTTCCTTTGTGGTGCGTGGTTGCTTCAGTTCAGGTGGAGTAGGTAATAATAATCTGAATAATAACGCGCAGTCACGGAATTTTGGTTGCACATTCACCTGCGTCAGGTGTTCATTTAATTAGAAGAGGATTCATTTTCGAAGACAACCCAAAGCACATTGCAAAACTCAACATAGATTAGTTGAAGAATCAAGAGACTGGGAAGGTCCACTCCAAGTGTTTAAGTTTGTCAGAAAATCCTGACCTAAATCCCAATAAGCATTTGGGAATAACTAATAATGATGTCTCAAAAGTGAAATAACTAATCCTACAGGACCTCTGGCGTATTGTCCATTCGAAATGTAGGCCTATGTCATTCCTACAGAAATGTGCTCGAGGTTACACTGACTATTGACTACAGGCCTATTTTCGCAAATAATTAGTTGTTTCTTGTAATCATCTTACAATATAAACTCGTATTCTATAATTTAAGCTTTGTATTAAACTAGACATGCAGCGATCCTTATTTCTTGTATTGCGTCTTTGTTCATAACTGCATATGGATTTAAACTTATGGTCGGTAAATTACTGTATACTTTTGGTACAGTTGCCATTTTTCAACAGCCACACCCACACACACACACACACACACACACACACACACACACATATATATATATATATATATATATATATATATATATATATATATATATATATATATATATATATATAATTTATTAGTTGGCCAACATCAGCTCTCCAACTGAGCGATTCCGGCGCTTCACTTTCAACAGCAAAACCGGAAATTCATCAGTGAATTTACCTTTCGGAAATTCACGCAATTATGAAATAATAAGTTTGACTTTGAACTTTTAGTTATAGGTTTAAATATACAGGGTGAGTGAAAAGTCCCTGTGCACCTGCAAGAAGTGTAGCGAACCTGTACCTGCACTGTGTTGGAAGTGGACAGGTGCACAAGGACTTTTCGCTCACCCGTTGTTTAAAACTAATAACACCAGTGCGAAAATGATGATGGATTATATTACTGTTCAATTGTTTATGATAAAGCAAATCATTGTTGCTTCTAAGTTCTATTGGTGATGATCCACGTCCGAAAGCCTCGTTAGTACGTTGATATTGCTTGGCATTGATGCTGCGAGCTGCTCATACCCTAAATAGATGTATGGATTAGGCGGAGCTTTGCGAAAAACAGTGAAACCTTTATTTTGTAACTACATTTCAACGTGAAAGCACTCTTTGTCCAAATTATAATATACAAAGGGGCAGGATCGAGTTCCAAAAGGACCGAACTCCAGGAACTCGGTCCTTTTTAAGGACCGTGAGCGGGAAAGTCGGTCCTTTTCTCAGTGAGGACCGAAATGAGGAGCGACGGTCCATTTTTAAGCAATTCCGGACGGTCTTTTTTAGTGATTTTAGTGTGTAAGGCCTTGGACATCCAGCAAGGGGAGGACAAGGCGTACATGGGGGCACTCCTGCCCACCCTGACCATCTCTCTCAAAATGTTGAAGGAGCAGATGGAAAGCAGCGATGTCAAGATGTGTCAGCCACTGGTATTAGCTGTCAGGGATGGGATCAAACGTCGGTTTGGTCCCCATTTTGAGGATATGGACTTCCTCCTGGCAGCTGCGCTACACCCCAAGTTCAAATTGGGATGGGTGAGGCTGGTGGAGGACGACGTCATGTATGACGTCGAGGAGATCAAGGCCAAGGTGAAGAAGCAGATGATGTCTATGGTGGAGAGGATTCTGGCAAGAGCGGACTCAGGCAAGGACACCAGCAGCAGCGAGGGTGAGAATGACCAGGACAATGACGACTTCTTTGAGGCTCTCTACGAGGGCGGGGAGAAGACGAAGGAGACCGGGACCAAGTGTGGTGGAGACATTTCTCAGCGAGAGGCCTGTGAAACCCTTCATCTTCAACAAGGACTTGTTCATCAAGTTTAACACGCCTATCCCATCCAGTGCCGCCGTGGAGAGGCTCTTCTCTTTGGGAAGGACGTCCTCAAGCCGAAAAGGTCAGGGCTCAGTGACAGCCATTTTGAAATGCTAGTCTTCTTGAAGGGAAACTCAAGCATTTAACTTAATAACTTTTTTTCATCATTTATGTATTGTATTAATTATAATTTACGTTAATAAAATTAAAGATTTCCGGTGTCTTTAATTTAATTTTTCATTTTAATCAAATTTTTCACTTATATTATAGATAAGGACCGAGGACCGAGTCGTTTAGGTCCTATCTTCAGAAAGGACCGTGACCGGGACCGTCAGTCCAGTTTGGTGTAGTGGTTAGCGTCGCTGACTACGAATCCATCGGCCCCGGGTTCGAGACCCGACGGCAGCCGGCGCGCAACAAAACCCAGCTGTTCATCCTTCCACACAATAAAGAAAGTGGTGGTAGATAAATGGGCCACCTAGGTGGCCCAGTGGTTAAGACGCTGGGCTGCTGAACAATTCGGGCGGAAGCTAACCAAAGGTTATATATTATATATATATATATATACACTTTGTACCCTCATGTTATTTCCGTGCGTATATATATATATATATATATATATATATATATATATACACAGGGTGACGCAAAAGTCGCACATCATAGGAATTTTCAGTGTTGACCATATATTATTTTTTTCTTTAGGTAGGGGATGACTCCGAAATTAACAATAGACGAGAGAGTGAGCTTGGTTGTAATCGGTTCATCGATTTGTTGTACCTAGTATTCCATACATTAAAACCAAGCTTACTCTCTTGTCTATTGTTAATTTCGCAGCCATCTCTTACCTAAAAGAAAAAAAATATAATTAACACTGAAAATTCCTATGATGCTCGACTTTTGCGCCACCCTATATAACTTATATATATATATATATATATATATATATATATATATATATATATATATATATATATATATATATATATATATATACACTAAAATCACAAAATAACACGTGATCTTATTAATAAGCAAACAACCACAGGGAAAAGGAAACACAAAGTCCGAGCGCTTTCGTGATATATTCACATTATCAAGGAATATCACGAAAACGCTCGGACTTTGTGTTTCCTTTTCCCTGTGGTTGTTTGCTTATATATTATATATATATATATATATCAGTGGCGACTCGTGACATTTTTGTTCAGGCATGCAATGTTATGGAATGGAAGAAAAACATCCGCCTAACCCTCTTGCCCAAACTTTGCATATTGTTTACATAGAACTTAGCAAGTTAAAGGTTTTACAAACTTTTGGGGACCTCTTTGAAGGAAAGTTCATTTAATGTTAGGCTTAAATATGCGAACAAAAAATTAGACATATTTATATATAGTAGTTACCGAATTGATCTAAAGAAAAAGATACAAATTTAAAATTTACCTTAAATAATTGTGAAGCATTATTTGAAATGAAATTCTGCTCTCCTAGTTTCCTGCAAAATTCTTCGATGACCAAATTGTAAAAGTACTCTCGATTCTCCATAAGCTTCTTGAGGAAATTTTTTTCAATTGAAATTTTGAAATTAAGGCAAGATTAGATAGCCTTTCTTCACTTTGGGAACTCCGTAAATAACTTTTAATTCTTTTAAGCGCAGAAAATGATCGCTCAACACTTGCTGTCGATATTGGTATAGTTAGAATCAAATTCGTCAATTTATATATTTCCTTAAGACCTTTGTGCATTTCGCTTTCCAGTAGATATTTTAGGAGCTCAGTTACTCTCTCTGGGAAAGTAACATCATAGAACTCAAATTTTTTGCAATCTAAAAGCTCAATGAATTCCAATTTTTCCATTGAACTGAAACGCTCTTTCATTTGAAGAAGTATATTATCGAATATTTCATGAAATAGTTGACTATACTTCTCTTGTGGAGAAAGACTCTGTTTCCTTTTACATACAGGTTCACCACATCTTTCTGTTATCAAATCCCACATATCTGCAAATTTTGTATCCCTTATTTGTTTGATTTTTTTCATAGTGCTTTCAACGGTGATTGAGCTATACACAATATCCATAGATTTTGTTTGCAGCACATTAAATAGATATTCAGTAAAAGGAAAAATTGAAGAAAATACTTCTAATAAAAAATTAAAATCGAAAGTATCGATACCAGCAAGCAATCCGCGTGCACTATTTTTTGTTTTTTCATCAAATTTCTTGGGTTTTCAAGAATGCTTTTTAAAAGATCTATTATATCTTCTTTATTTTCCTTAACTCTTTCAACTAGACGAGATGAATAGTTCCACCGCGTTGGAGCCAGTTTAGGGAAACGCTTTCCAACAACTGTCAAGCATTGAAGTTCGCTTAGTTGAACTGCTGAAAAATGATGACAAACTTCCTAATACTGAAAAAAAATTATTACATTCGGAAATTTCAGCGACAGCTTGGGATAAAACAAGGTTAAGTTTATGGGCGTAGCAGTGAAGAAAAATAGCCTCTGGTACAGTTTCTCTAATCTTTGTTTGTACTCCATTAAGATCGCTCCCCATAACAGCAGCACCGTCGTAGGTTTGAGCAACTAATTTTTTCAAACAGCCCAGTTCACCTAGTTGCCTTATAGATAAATCAGAAATCGCTCCTGCACTTCTATCATTGCTGACGTCATTGAATTTTATAAATCGTTCACAAATCTCTCCATGTTTATTAACATAACAAACAACAGTAGAGAGTTGAGAAAAATAGCTGACATCAGATGTTTCATCTAATAAAATCGCCACATACATGCAGTCGATAAGCTCACGTTTTATTTGTTCTAACATAACTGCACTAATAGATTGAATTATGTCATTCTGAATAGCAGATGATGTTCCCTTAAAAACAGTCGCAGTTTTTAAATGGTTTTGAAGCTTTTCATCGAATTCTCCCATACAAAATACCAATTCAATATAGTTACCCCTATTGTCAGCGTTTTCTTCTTCATTGTGACCGCGAAATGTTAATTCTTGCATACCTAAAAAACATGTTATCCTAATCAAACGTTTCAAAATTTCTCGATTCTTATTAACTTCTTCGTTATGTCTGGAAATGGCAACTGATTTCTGCTTGTCGAGTATTAAATCAATTCTTTCTGACTTTCCAAATGTTTTAAGATCAACAAATGCATTTATGTGAGCAAGAGATTTTTCATGGCGAGAAATTGCAGTATGTAAATTGTTTAAGTCGTCGTATCCACGACTAACAGAATTCCACACAGAGTTATCTCTTGAAAATAGGAAACACGACCAACAGTACAATTTGTTATTTGAAATATTTCCACATAACAAGGGAACATCATCATACAGCTTAGGATTAAATTTCCTAGTGAAGCCTTTATTTTCTTTGCTTAAATTCAAATGTGGAATCGGTCTGCCATTATTCAATATGCGCTTTTTCTCATCAAAAGAGAGTGAGTAAAATCTTCTAGTCTTCAATTGATTAAACACATCGTCAGTCATTATGGGCACTACAATGCTATAATTATTTAACTGATTATCCAAAATAATTAAAGCACAAAAGGGAACACCGAACACAAGTGGATGCTTGCGGCGGTGGTACTGGAAAGAAGCCTTGTCAGAATTGCCAGATGTTACTTTTTGGTGAATGCACCTATAAAACTGAATGCATGCCGTATTATTTTCATTAATTAAAAAAATCAGAACAAAGCTTTTTAATTATTTTTAGTAAAAATATTAAGTAAATTTTCTAAGCATATTTTAAAACATATTGCCTTTTGAATTTAGCTATGAGGCTCAAAAAAAATATCTTATGGATAGTGAGAAGTCTCCTTAAAAAATTGCCCAAGGCAAGGCGGTGTAAACAAAATCATCTTATTTCACTAGACAATTAAGAACATTTTTCTGTACCCAGACTGAATTAGTGAATGCTTTAGCTACAAGTATTTCGATCTGTGTACAGAAAAATGTTCTTAATTGTCTAATGAAATAAGACATAATTTTGTTTACACCGCCCAAGAGCCAGTACATGCGTGATTGAAGCCTTAGACTATTTTTTAGTTTCTGAAAATTATTTTTGTCAATTATAATCCTTACTTAGATCTGAAAAGAGAACATATTTAACACATGCATTGCATGCGTTGCATTCATTAAGAAATCGCCACTGATATATATATATATATATATATATATATATATATATATATTAACAGGGTGTCCGAGAATTATCTGTACAATTTTGGCTGTTATTAAAAGTCAACCATGAAGTGTAGAAATTCCAGTGTTGTCCCATTTTACAGAGAATCTCATTAAGTTTTTTCTGATACCAAGTTTTGACAAGTTTTTTAGAAATTCCAGTGTGTCCGAACATTATCTGTACAATTTCATCTTTTAATAAAATTCTTGATAACACGTAAAATTCTTAAACAAGATTATTTAGAATCTGTATTTTCAAAAGTTTCTTTTATTAAAGTAACGTTGTTACAAACATTCGATATGTGCACCATTAGTGATTCGCAAAACATCCAATCGATACTCCAAATGTTGCCATGTACGCTGCAGCATATCCACATCAATTCGCTCAATAGCAGCTGTGATTCTTGCTTTTAAATCATCAATGTCTGTCACTCGCGTACATTTCTAAAAAACTTGTCAAAACGTGGTATCAGAAAAAACTTAATGAGATTCTCTGTAAAATGGGACAACACTGGAATTTCTACACTTCATGGTTGACTTGTAATAGCCAAAAATTGTAGATAATTCTCGGACACCCTGTATATATATAATGTTTGTAATCTTGTATATAGATTAAGCTGGCTATTACGATATTCTGTATAAAATTTCTATATTATTACTTTCTGTTACTTTTACCCCTCTTAGCAACAGTTTAATGAGATTACGTATCATATTTTCGTTTGAAAAAAAATACACCAAGATGAGTGACACTAGAAATACTTTTATTGCTAAACTGACAGGCATACTTTGAAAAGATGGTTTCACTCTTTCAAAGACCGTTTATGCTCTCATGCGCGCGCACACACGCACACACACACACACGCACGTACGTGTACGCATAAACCACACACGTTGTACGTGCGAAATATGTACTTTCGTCCTCCGTTATTAGGCACACACACACACACACGAAACTATGGATATAAGCAATTTCTGTCCATTCTGTTTTCTTCAATTTTGCTTGGTTATTTGTATTTTTATTCATTGCCTCTTGAAGTGAATTTTCAATTGGTTCCAATGAAGATTCAAGAGGGATTAATTTTGGCCCGATATTAAACAATCTTTATAGAGTAATGTTTTATTCTGTTTTAGGTAATAAATTCAGGCGAGACCAAGGTTGTATGAGAAATTATTGAAAATTAATTAGAATTTACATTTTATACAAAATACAAGAGAGGTTTCACTGTCTTATCTTCTCTCAAAGCACCACTCTAAACATACACATATTTAGGGTACGAGTAGCTCGCAGTATCATTGTCAACAAGATATAGGATCAACGTAGTAACTAAGCTTCCGTTCGTGGTTCATCACCAATGATTGGGTTATCATTTAATGGGCATTCAAAATCATGATCATTTCCAATTGCTTGTGCCGTTAATTTGTGTTGCAGGCATTCATGGTTATATAGGTGTGGGTGCATGATCCATCAGGAGCAAGATGTACCAGAACTTTGTGTTTCTTCCTCAAGGTATTACAAATGTACCAGTTCCGATCACCGTCACATTCATATCACCTCAGGTTGCTCTGCACACACAAATTGAAACAAGAACTCAAAATCTCTGCAATTTTAAACGTTCCTTTTTATCTATGAGGTCCATGCCTTTTTGTTTATTTCCGCGTAACACCAAAGTAAAGTTACTATTAAGTATTTTATATACAAACGGGTCTAACTTATCTTATTAGAAACAAAATTACGTAACCTCACTTACTGTAAATATCATACTGTTATTACGACTGCGGACTAAAAGGGGAATCTTATATTCGTTTCGTTACCCATTGATCCAGAATTTTCTTTGAAACGCAACCTTACTTTAACAATTTATTTTGGGTGACTTAACAAAACCATTGAATTAGATGCGTGCTCGACGTGATATTTAATCAAATTTCTGCGAAGCAGAAATCTCAGTAATATTGTTATTATTATTATTTATTGTAAATAAAGTATCGTTTTTTGTGTTGTCATAACATTTTTATGTAGATTAATTATATGAACAGCCGAAATTTCATAAAAACAAACAATATTCGCCATTTTGAGTTATATTCTGAAATGTATTGAATTTTTGGTAATTATGCAGCTAAGGGGCGTCGCCGAGTTTGGTGATAATTTTTGTTTTTTCTGCATGTTTTTTCATTGTTTGTGCAGTTACTGTAGTAGATATTGTCAATAGTTGTGGAATCATGAAAAAAACACTAGTTTTAAGGTGTTTTGGATAGACAAGTACCACTGCACAAAGCACGAAAAAGTAGCAGAAAAAGCAAGAATTATCACCAAATAATGCAGAAAAAAACAATAATTATCACCAAATAATACAGAAAAAACGATAATTATCACCAATTAAAGCAACCTAACCTAACCATGTTGGAATCTAGACTGAGAAATGGCGCGATTTTAAACATGGGGTAGAACCAGGTTTAAATTTGATTAGCTGAATGACGTCACGAGAGCGCTTGTCGCTTGGTGATTGGTTAACGTCCGCCATGTTGATCATGGCGGCGATAGCGGCAAATTCGAATTTTTTCTAACAATTTCCTTAAATTTCACCCTAAAATGATATTTCCCCAGTATATAATTAATTGTAGTGTGAGGTGCATATATTTCTAAAGTCGAAAAAGGTAGTGTATGTTTTATAAAGCCGCGACGCCCCTTAGCTACATAATAGCCGAATTTTTTATTATTATATTTTACACTAAGAAGCAATACTGCAAACTCGGCCATACGATATAAAAAATGAAAAGAGATTGTGAAGAGAGTTAACCAAAATAGAACGTAGCCTAAACAATTTTAAAACTATATTTTAAACAAAGGATACAAAATATTTGTCAAATTCAAAGTATAACAAACGTTATGTTAATATCTTTAATTTCACCATTATCAAATCTTTTCACTCAAATAAATGAAGTGAAATTTTTTACATTTTTCAAATCATGATAGTTTTAATTACAGGATCTTTTCCAAATGGAGGACCCTACGAGTTTAGCTAAAAGTTTGTATACTAATAAATTTTTGGATCACCCGAAGATCCGTCACCCAGCTAACTAACGAAATATCACGACCTAACCTAACCAATCGTCAAGGGCGTGCAGTTGACCTAACGATTGGTTAGGTTAAGTCGTGATATTTCGGTTAGTTAGCCTTTTAAGGCTAACTAAAAAGGCTGGGGTGACGGATCTTCAGGTGATCCAAATTTTTATATTCTAATAACGAAAATGACTATTTTCCTGGAGAAATATGCGCAACATATGAAAAAAATTGCATTTATATGCGCACTGCATGGCGCATGACCGTTATCTAAATCATGTAGTGTTATGTAGTGGTTTTTACAAAATAAAACGCGGATAATATCCTTTATTTATTAAAATTTGCAATATTTAATAATATTTTAATAAATAAATCTTCATTTGTATACCTTTTTCTCCATACGAACTCGCATAAACAGTCATTTTTGTTGTTGTTATTAATGTTTATTTGTTGCCTGCTTAGTCAGCTTAGCGCCTTAGACCTAGTTTAGTCTGAATATTATTTTTGTAGTGTGAGCATATGATAATGCAGTGCTGTGATCTATTTACTTGTGAGTTGCCCCCGGCCAATTGAATGCCTGGTTAGGTCAATTGAATGCCCGGTTAGGTCAACTGTACGCCCTTGACGAATGGTTAGGTTAAGTCATGATATTTTCGTTAGTTTTAACGAAAATGTCACTACTTAACCTAACCAATCGTCAAGGGCGTACAGTTGACCTGCCGGCCATTCAATTGACCTAACTGAGCATTCAATTAACCGGGGGGCCACAGAGCAACCTCGTATCCAGGCGCATTGAGTGATGTAAACTAGATAACGGTCATGCGCCATGCAAACTAGTGCGCATATAAATGCAATTATTTTCGTATGTTGCTGTGCATATTTCTCCAGGAAAATAGTGTCATTTTCGTTATTAGAAAAATATAAAAATTTATTAGTATACAATTTTCCAGCTAAATCCCGTAAGGTCGTCCATTTGGAAAGATCCTAATTACATTTCACAGAATTATCTGATTAAAATCAAATTACTGGGAATTAGTTTCATTAATCTTTTTAATTATTTTGATGTAAAATAATTTTAAAATTATTAATAAAATTTTTACTACGTAAATTAACGATAATAACTTTAGTTAAGAAGCGAGATGTAAAAATTATTAAATATTAAGACAAAATTACGTTTGGGAATTAATTTAATTAGCAATTAATCTTATATAATTGACTATCAGGTATAAAAAGTTACGTTAATAATAAAAAATTGGGTTTAATTATTTTAAATAATTTTTTGTAAATAATTTGAGATTATTTTTCGTTGCCTTATAGAATTTACGGAACTGTAATAAGCACACCGGACAAAAAATTAGTCACCCCTAATAGCACCGATAGTAGGAAGTTCAAGGTCACACAGAGGGCGCTGATGTAGCATTGGTAAGTGACAAGTAGCGGTGACGTAGCACACAGGATCAGATCTGTTTCGTGAGGTGGTGAAGAACAAAGTGTGTGTTGGATATAGTCTGCAAAATGGTCGTGAGGCAGACGTTACTCAGTGGCAAAAGGAGCCATCGTGTTTGGCAGAGCCCACGGACACAAATATCTGAAGTAGCCCAATTTGTTGGTGTGTCAACGCGTACTGTCCAGCGAGTTTACAAAGAGTGGTGTAGTTCGCAATCAACTGACAATCGACGGCGTAACTGTGGCCGGAAAACAATTCTCGACAATAGGAACCGCCGCCATGTTTCTCGTCTAGTAACTGCAAATCGTTTTCAAACCAGAGAACAATTGCTCCAAGAAACCAATGAGGTTTCTCCAGCGACCAATTTCCGAAAGGACATTGCGACGAGAACTGCATGCGATGGACATCTGGAGCAGGGTACCACGGAAGAGGCCGCTGTTAACAGCAAGTCACAAATTGGCACGTTATAAATGGGCTCAGAGGCACAAAAACTGGACTGCGGCAGATTGGAACGTGTAATTTGGTCCGATGAGTCCCGTTTTTGTTTGTTCTCCAATGATGGGAGGCGACGAGTACATCGCAGGTCCAATGAAGCCTTTAATCCTGAATGCGTCGAAGGTGTTGTTCAGGCTTGAAACAGAAAGTGAAGCGCAGGAAAAGACACCCACGGACTCTGGCGGAACTTCGGGACCCGGCTGATGAACGAGTGGCAGCAAATCGATGTTCAGTACATGCACCCTCGTAGAGTCTCTGCCTCGCCGGATTCGTGCGGTTATCAAGGCCAGAGGCGCCGTCACACGTTATTAGGTACATTCTGAGAGGGGTGACTAATTTTTTTGTCCGGTGTGCTTATATAATCACTTTTAACTTGAACTTTTAGTTTAGGACACACACACACACACACACACACACACATATATATATACACACAGTATATATATATATATATATATATATATATATGTGTGTGTGTGTGTGTAGAAAAGTGTTTCTACGAGAAAATAAATTTGTGTTAAAATTTAAAGATATCATTCTGTTTTGTATAAATTAACATATTAATCCTTTAAAAGATATTATTCTGTTCAACTAAATGAAAATATGATTCCGTTACATTTTTAATGTTTGTATAGAGTGCTTCGGTGCCCGCAGATTCTCTGGCACCCTTTCGATAAGCCTAACGATGCTCTCCACAGTTGTCACATCTATAATCTTAACAGAGATTCCTAAAATTCTAAATGTTCTTTTCGACTAGTATAAAACTACAATTGTATAAATTCTTTTGCTAATATCCAATTATACAATTCTCTCGTTAATATCATTATTAGAGTAAGATTTTGCAAGTTTAATAGTCTTCTGTAACACGTGGCAACCATGGGTGTTTCTCTAGGACAAAAGGGAGCCCCTTGAGGAAGGCAACATGCTTTGTCAGTCTAACGCTCGCCTCAGCTTCCAACAGAGGGAGTAGAGTGTTCCGCCCGTGGGCCAGCCGGGTTTGGCTGGACCCTCAGCTTATTTTGATGTAAGCATTTACCCATTAATAACTTCTCTAAACCAAGTGTTGTGTTAGGGTGTTTATTAGTGATTTCAACTTTGAGAAATAAAGGACTAACAAAGGAAAACTCGTCATTTTATATCCTTCCAACGGAGAACAGCATTCCCTTCTCTCAACGGACTGAGAGAGAGCGGACGCCATCAACCGAGGGTATAAATTGTTGTCTTCGAAATTCGCAGTCAGAATAAAATAATTAAACGGTATAAACTTCCTTGTGGTGCGAGGAAGCGACATACTGAGACTACCTTATAACGGATAACGCCTTATCCTACATTGGCGACCCTGCCAGTCAGAAGAAATCATTCATCCTCCCCCCGACACTGGCGACCGATGCAGGATTAAAGAAAGCATTTCCACCCCCCTCAACGGACGGAGGGAGGGGACGAGAAACGTTCCTTCAAGACGAGGAGCCAGGATTTGAAAACCTTTGTTTCAGTCGAACCCCGCTACAAGGACGTCAACGCATCCGAAACGGAGGTCGGATTTCAGCGGGAATCACGCACTTGTTTAGAGAGAAGATCGTAACAGAAATTATTATATGGGCACGCGGAGAGGAATTTTACGAATTAAATTTCTCTTGGAACGTCTATGCGACGCATAGCATTGGCGTAAATTTCTACAACGAGAGTAGAAAAATTTTCGAAAAAAAATTGGAGAAGATTTTCAAAGACTGATTGTCAACGAAAAACGGACGAACCGCATTGGAATTGATTACGAAAATTGGACGTCTATGCGACGCATAGCATTGGCGTAAATTTCTACAACGAAGAGTGGAGGACTCAGAAACGAAGACAGAAGTCAGGCGTGTTCGATTCTGTGAGAGCACCTCATGGCTCATGCGGAAACGGCTTCGCCTTCGTGATTAAGCGCGGAGAGTCGAACGCATTCGACTCTGCCGAACGAAATCATCGGAATCTGAGAGGACTCAGAAACGAAAACAAACGTTCTTCAAAACTCTGCCCAACGGAATAGTCGGCATTGAAGAGGATCGCAGAGTCGAACGCATTTGACTCTAAAGAAAAACGAAAGAAAACGGAAACAGACGTTCTCTCAAGACGAGACGGAGAAAAACGAAAACAAACGTGTTTTTAAGACGGAATAAAAGGAAATCAGGTTGCTTTTGACAAGTAAGGTTAACATTAAAATCCCGTATTGGTTTCAAGAATTTTTTTTTTTTATATTATTATTATTCTCTTGTGGTTGAAAAGAGAAGTGTATCTAGGCTGACCATACGTACCGTTTTGAACGGGACAGTACCGTTTTGTATGGGTTTTTGTATGGGTTCTGTCACTGAAGAATAATTGTAAGCTCAATATGTTTATGTACTTACTTTTTCATGAATACAGAATATTACATAACCCCCGTCCCTTTTTTGCCATCCCAATGTCCCGTTTTGTCTCAAGGAAATATGGTCAGCCTAAGTGTATCCCAGTGTTAACATATCGGGTTGAAAATTTGTTTTTCATTATTATTCTTCTTTGTGTTGTTAGAAGATTTTGTGGGTTTTGCATGTAGTGTTTTACAAATAAATAAATTACAGCATGTTTATTGGTTGTAAACAGTTCACTGTTCGTTTGAGTTAAAAACGATTTTTTGTTTGTCGGTGTTTACAATCAATTGAATTCAATTTTTCTTTCTTTTTTGTTTTTTTGTGATAAGAGGGAAAAATTGACAGGTTTGTTTTTTGCATGCAGAAATTGGGTATTTAAATATATAAGGATTTATTTTTTTATTGTTTGTAACGAAACGATTTCTGCAAAGTATACGGTAAATTTATGGAATTTGAAAAAAAATTAAAGTGAATATTTAAATTTTTTTTTTAATTTAAATTGTCCCACATTGGGTTAACAGAAAACGGAATTTTCGAGTTGAGTTTCATTTTATTGACTGAAATTTATTGTACCAATTTGTGTATATATAGTTCGTGCGTGTGTTTGTGTGTTTGGCTCGTTTCACGCGCGTGCGGATTTGGCGCGTTGCGGCGCATTTAGATTTAGTAAAAAGGATTTCTTCCTTTTTTCTCTTGGTCTTTTCGCGTCGGTGCGCGAACTTTTCAATTTTGTTTTAAAGTGGTTATTGCGTGGAGCGCAAATAGTTTTGTCTTTGTTTTTTTTCTGCTTTTTTGGTTTAAATTAGAATGAATTCATACATTTCGAGGAATGTGTCGAAACCGACAGGCAAGTTTTTCATCTTCGTTCGTTGGGATGATTTTATTGTTTGTTTAAACCAAAAATAGCTAATCTTAAGCTTAAGTTTTTTCCGCTTAAATTCTGTTGTATATACGATATTAGGGATAAGTTGTTTTTTGTGTTTCGCTTCGCCTTCCTCGTTTGGAAGTCCATTTTTTTCTTTTGTCGTTTTCGAAGAAAAATGGATAGATGTAATTAACAGACGAGTGATATCCCTACTGTTCCAAATTTTACGTGGACGAATGCGGTAACGTGGTACCCCCATACGTGGACGAATGGTTGGATGCATTAGAGGGATATTACGTTCATTATCACGTTCGCGGTGATATCGCATTCACTTCTTAGACGATGGAGACGGAAGTGCTCTATGAAGAGACTGTCCCAGAAATCACGAGGGAAGTTCTCGATGAGGGACATTTTCCGGGGGAAGAGGTCTGTGACGAGATCGTCACAGATGAAGGACATAATGCAAGCTCGGCTTATGACCTCAACGAATTCGGGAAAAAGAAAATTTGCCACACTTTTCCTTCCCACCAAAGAGTGTTGCATCTCTGCATCGCTCTACGGGACAACTTTCATTCGATTCTGTTCTTTCTAATCAGAAGGTTCGGAAATCGAAACTGGAGCCCTCTGCCACTTTGATTTCGCTCCAAAAAAGACCGAATACACGAAACGAATAACAGTAATCATAACGTCGGTTTATCCCATTTACAAATTGTTTTTTACCGTATTTCCAGTTCAAGTGCTACCACACGTACCCCCAATACCCGTTTAGGCTATACCCGTGCATTCATGCACTACGTACTAAATTATTGAAAGACGCTCGAGACGTGGTATGATTGATGTCGGAGGCAATTAGCCACCAACGCGTACATCCAGAAACTTGAGCAATGTCCACACGTAACCTTTGAAATTTCATACTTTCCAAGTTATAGAGTTTAGTCAATTCCAAAGTTAAAAAAAAAAAGGGGTTCTCAAAACGACAATATAACCTTGCAGAATTCGTATCAGTTTCACCTAAGTACTTTGTCCAATAGTTCATTGAAATTCATTTCTCTAAAATTTTGTTCTTAAAGTTTGATAAAAATGGCGTATGATTTTAAAAGTGTATGCACACGGTGAACTTAAACCAGTGGTAAAAAAAAAAAAAAAAAAAAAAAAGTGGACCTAAATAAACCAGACTCCAAGTGTTCAAGGACACAGAAGTAACAGTTAATTATAAGTGTTCATTAGTGCATAAGTATTAATTTTAATGTAAAATTTAATTGATAAGTAGAGTGGATTACTACTAAGTAAATGTATTTTGTTTAACTATTTCTTTTGTCTTTATGTAACATTACATCCAACTACTTCTTCAATAATATCTTTGTCTTTATAAAACCCTACATCCAACTACTTTTGTTTGAGAGGATTTTTGCAAACGAACCCCCGAGTACCAACTCTGGGAGGGGAGCCATGTAGAAAAGTGTTTCTACGAGAAAATAAATTTGTGTTAAAATTTAAAGATATCATTCTGTTTGTATAAATTAACATATTAATCCTTTAAAAGATATTATTCTGTTCAACTAAATGAAAATATGATTCCGTTACATTTTTAATGTTTGTATAGAGTGCTTCGGTGCCCGCAGATTCTCTGGCACCCTTTCGATAAGCCTAACGATGCTCTCCACAGTTGTCACATCTATAATCTTAACAGAGATTCCTAAAATTCTAAATGTTCTTTTCGACTAGTATAAAACTACAATTGTATAAATTCTTTTGCTAATATCCAATTATACCAATTCTCTCGTTAATATCATTATTAGAGTAAGATTTTGCAAGTTTAATAGTCTTCTGTAACACGTGGCAACCATGGGTGTTTCTCCAGGACAAAAGCGAGCCCCTTGAGGAAGGCGACATGCTTTGTCAGTCTAACGCTCACCTCAGCTTCCGACAGAGGGAGTAGAGTGTTCCGCCCGTGGGCCAGCCGGGTTTGGCTGGACCTCAGCTTATTTTGATGTAAGCATTTGCCCGTTAATAACTTCTCTAAACCAAGTGTTGTGTTAAGGGTGTTTATTAGTGATTTCAACTTTGAGAAATAAAGGACTAACAAAGGAAAACTCGTCATTTTATATCCTTCCAACGGAGAACACCATTCCCTTCTCTCAACGGACTGAGAGAGAGCGGACGCCATCAACCGAGGGTATAAATTGTTGTCTTCGAAATTCGCAGTCAGAATAAAACAATTAAACGGTATAAACTTCCTTGTGGTGCGAGGAAGCGACATTCTGAGAGTACCTTATAACGGATAACGCCTTATCCTATATATATATATATATATATATACACCTTGGTTAACATTGGTTTTGCTTTAGGCCAAATTTTTCATTCTGACGAAGGTCAAGCTTATATATAATATATATCCTGTCGCTCCATTGAAAACCGAGTTATAATACCATTCGCTAAAATGTAGTTACTTTTAAATTCAAATATTGGTAATGGTTCAGAATACGGGCGCCACTTAATTAAGCAAAATTTCGAAAAATACCATAGAGACTAAGTTGTTTCTCTCATTAAAATACGTTGATTGCATGTGTCGCATAGTCTCTTATTAATTATGTACCCAGTTAAAGAGGTTATTATTGCAATGCCCCATTTTGTTTATAATATATTAAAAACTGTATCGTGACACTTTTTTTTTTGTTTTGCAATTATAATTACTGTACTAGTGTCTTTTGAGTTCATGTAATTATCGTATCATTATTTGCGCAACAGGGAACGAAGAAACTGCGAGACTCATTCGCGAAGAAGGAGGGAAATGCTCCGCGTACACCGTTGACCTCTGCGATCGGAACGCCATCTATAAAGTCGCTCAGAAGGTCAAGAATGAAGTTGGGAAGGTGAGGTCAAGTTATATTAGCTTAATTCTTGTTTAAATATAGATAGGCGACGTGAGGTTACCTATATTTTGATTTTTGGTTACGGTATAAGCCAATTATGGGATTGACTGGGTTATTATTATACGCTTCAACTCTAACAAATGAAGCAAGTTTCATAATTGTTAAGTTAATTACCAAATTAGGGCGACGTTCATTTAAATAATTACTGAATTAATATGAAAGATGACGTTGCGCAATGTATTTGGCGAGTTAATTAAGACAGCTGAACAGCAGTGGAAAACCGGAGGGATCTTGAAGTGAAATATTTCCAAATTGCTTTATCAGCCACAAAACTATCCACAAACATAGAACTTGGTGGCATCTTGCGAAGTAATCCATGTACGCTTTCATTGTTTACGACAATGAGGGAATTTGTTTACGGGGTCACGTAATCTTTCACGTACATAAACTGATCCACTTTACGCGTAGCTGCGAGGGAATGTAATAGAATGTGTACAAGGCCTTTTCACGTTCCTTTTTTCCCTGGTTTCATTATTGGCATGGTTCTATATAAAATTAGCATTTTATGAAACCACATTCCGAATGAGAACCACATTACGAGGTGCTTTTAGTCAGTGAACTCTGATGAGAAAACCTATTTCGCAATTCTGGTTAAGTTAAGTTTTGAAATAAAAGCTTAGAAAAACTCGTTTCTGTGGAATGTCAAGAAAGCTTAAATTTTTCGTAATAGAACAAGACTACATGAAATACTTCACCATGATATTGCATTTTATATATACACGAATATATATAATTAATGGGTACTTTTGCATTATCCTCCCAACACTAATTTTTTTTTATAACGGCTAACGCCTGCGGCGGGCTGTTTTTACCGTAACCTAACCTAACCTACCAAACCTAACCTAACCTAATACCAACACTAATTTTTTTTATAATGGAAGGAAAATAAAGTACCATAACCAAAACCAAACCAATATTATATAAAAAAATTAGTGTTGGGAGGATAATGCAAAAGAACCAATTAATGTTTTAGACATTCATAGTTTACAGTTTAAGTAAAAGGAAGCTGAAAAGTTTTAAAAAAACTTTAACATAAAGCACCATTCCATCCATACACCCATTTCAGGGTACGAGCGGCTCGCAGCAGCACTGTCGAGCAAACAAGGGGGCGGTCAATGTACTGACGAGGCTTCGGTACGTAGTTCATCACATCTGAAAGCAACAGTGCTCCGTGTTAGCCTAGTTCAAAGAAAATCCAAATTCGTATTCATTTTCGCGCAATTTTCGTTAGTTTGTATTGCAGACACCTCCAATTATTATAATTATTCAGGAGCAAGATGCACCACGAGTTTGTTTCCTTCTCAAGGCAGCACAAATTTACCTGTATCAATCGCAGTCATACTGTATTTATACTAACTCATGCTTGCTCTACACAAACTGTATATAGTGCGTAAGTTCTCTGTACATATAACACGTAGACTATGCTTAAAATCATTATAAGGTTACTGACACATCGGCTTCAAAAAAGGAAGTTTCTCTAATCAAGAAATATGTATACAATCAATGTTTTCGGAAGTCAAGAAGAATGAAAATGGAACCTGCGCTTCTCGGACACCTAAATCTCCTTACTCTGTTATTAATTAAATTGTTTGCGTCTGACTCTCTCAAAGTTTGTCATAATAAACATTATTTATCAGAATGGAATTGCGCAGTCGACTCTACACTTCAAAATAAATCAAATCAAATCATAAAAAAAAACTTTATCAAAATGCAAGACTTTTTTTTATTTAATTTTTAACTTTCTTTCTAACCTTTACGCAATCTAAACTAACAAATTACACGGATGCAATTTTTTTTTTAGTGTAATAGAATATTTTGCTTCTTTTTCACTCTTGACTTAGATATGAACATTAGAGAGACGTTCCTTTCTCCTGTATTCCTCAGGGCAATAACGTTTATAAACCAGAGTGAAAAAAATAGCTTTACTCTGATAACCCTTTAGTATTTCTCTAAGACAAAAAAAACTTAACAACTACCCACTTAGAATAGAGAATGGTGATAAAAAGTAGAATAAAGTACAATAAACAATGAAAGTTGAATAACTCTGACATATTATTTGGAAAGACATTGAGCTATCAGCCATCTGTAACTTTGAACTTTGTCATTGTGGCATACACTTTCACTAATATCTATGAATTTAGTTCTAGTTTCCTATTTGCGTGTGTTACATAAAAATAAATTGTTACGTAAGAGTAAATTGATTCAAATCTCAAAATGACAGAACGGTGCACACAACATACGGTCCTTTAACTTAAAAAAACAAAAAAAAAAAGCGTTGTGTACAAATTTAAAAAAATTAACTATGTCAAAATGGTGAAATGATTTCCAGGTCCATTCCATATCCCCCGAAGCGAAGGAGGTGGGAGGTAAGGGCCCTGAGCTTAGGCTACCTTAGCCTAATAAAATGGTGTATTAAAGGGGAGTGGCCGGCCGGCTAGCCGCTTCATCGTGACGTAAGATACAGAAAAGACAACCTCCCAGCTCTAGGCAGCAATGTGGTTCCAACCAGTCGAGCCACGAGACGTTCTTGATGAAATGATGGATGTAAATAATACCACTGCAGTCTTGTTATTTAATCTTCATTCTTTACAAGGTCATGAAGCGAAATTAAAAATTAACTTTATTGCTTCTTGTGCATAATGACTCTGGAATAGCGAAATTGTAGCGTGTTGCCTATTCCAAATGATATTAAATTGTGCTTATAAGGATAGTATATTTTTAATAAATATGTATAGTGTTATTATTTCACGGCCTAACGGTATTTCATCGAAAAAGGCATTCTGTTTACAAGTTTTGGGGAGTTTGGTTAGGTTAGGGTTAGATTAGGTCATTCTTGGTGAAGTCAGGTTAAATAATGGAATGTCATTTAACTTTCCCGTCGCAAATAGACAAAATACCGGCGTCGGTCCGGATTTAAAGTGATCTCGACCAAAGGATCCACTTTTCACGGTTAGGAATATGCCTCTTTACACAGCGGACAATATCTATGGCTTGACGATATACGTAGGGAACGCTTTAATATTAAAAATCTCTGGTTTTGCGCGCGGATGGATCACTCTGACCTTCATGCAACCATTCATTTGAAAATGAATCTAAGGCATAGATTTGAAAATCAAAATCACATATTTGAAAATTACATTTTAATGCCAAATAATGTTACTGTATAAAATCAGACTTAACAAGACCATTTCTTTGCGGGAACGAACGATCTGGCGATAGGATTTATGATAAGTTACTGTCAGTTTCGTAATCAGTGATTATTTTGGCCTTGGATTCTTTATCAACTGGTTACTGTCAGTTTCGTAATCAGTGATTAATCTGACCTTGAATTCTTTGTTACTGATTCCCATATATGCGATCAACTCCTCCTTGCGTTTAAACGTGAGAGTTGGAAGGGTTTTATGGATACTATTTAATATTGTACAGGGTGTACATAAAGTCAGGATCTATTTTTGTGAAGCACTCGGAAATTATATGGAATTCAATCATAAAATGATAAAGTGGTAACATTTATTAAATAATTAAGAGTAGGATTCGACGTGACGCCCATCAGTATCCCTGCACAGCTCAAATCTTTCCGCAGCATTTCTAAACACATTCTGGAGCATTTGCGGGGTTATGTTATCTGCAGCAGTTCGTATACGTGTACGTAAGTTTTCAAGACTCGTAATCTTCGTCTGATAGACGTGCGATTTGATAAAGCCCCATGCAAAGAAATCTAAAGGGGTTAAATCTGGTGATCTCGCTGGCCAAGGTCTGTTGCTTCCGCGTCCGATCCAGCGATTTGGAAAACGTCCATTTAGTTAATCCTGAACAATTTTGGCATAGTGACAAGGAGCACCATCATGTTGATAGACGACGGTACTAACCATCCTATCCCCGTCGTCTATCAACATGATGGTGCTCCTTGTCACTATGCCAAAATTGTTCAGGATTATCTAAATGGACGTTTTCCAAATCGCTGGATCGGACGCGGAAGCAACCAAAGACCTTGGCCAGCGAGATCACCAGATTTAACCCCTTTAGATTTCTTTGCATGGGGCTTTATCAAATCGCACGTCTATCAGACGAAGATTACGAGTCTTGAAAACTTACGTACACGTATACGAACTGCTGCAGATAACATAACCCCGCAAATGCTCCAGAATGTGTTTAGAAATGCTGCGGAACGATTTGAGCTGTGCAGGGATACTGATGGGCGTCACGTCGAATCCTACTCTTAATTATTTAATAAATGTTACCACTTTATCATTTTATGATTGAATTCCATATAATTTCCAAGTGCTTCACAAAAATAGATCCTGACTTTATGTACACCCTGTATTTACATTATGTTTCATGACGAAGTATATAATTTGAAGGGCAAAAAGGGAAAGTCTGCTACATGCCATGTCCCTGCAATGGCATGTAGCAGATTTTCCCTTATGCCCCTTCATTTGACCCTGCACTAGAAATAATTATATAAATTATCCTACCAGTTATTGAAGCTTATTTCCCATTCAGTGTCATTTTCCTATTTCTAGACATGGTCCGAAAGTGGGAATTCCAGATTTTTGGGAAAAGTTTCCTGATTTGGGAAATAGCATAAAAAGAAGTCGTAACGCAAATGGGGGCCCGAGGGGTATTTCTGATAAAAATTTTAACTTAAAAAGTGGAAAATCTATACAGTTGCAGCGGGAATGGATCTATTTGCGAATCCCCTTTGAGATTCTCACTCGGTACTTGTCACTCTTGGGCGAGGAATGAAATATGAATGGCATTGAATTATTGAACCCAATAACGGAAGTGTCTTTGGCAGAACGCAATATTTTAATTAAAATGAAGCATAATTATTCAGGTACCTCATTCTTATAAAGATATACTACTTTAGAGATGATTTATACTTTTATTTTCTTAATTACAGGTAGACATTTTGGTGAACAATGCGGGGATCGTTACAGGCAGCAACTTCTTGGAAGCGCCTGACGAGATGATCTTGAAAACTTTCGACGTCAATATTTTGAGTCACTTTTGGGTATGGTGAAAAGAATTTTCTTTTAAACTTTAATTTAGAATTCACTTAGAACGTCCGTGAAGCATTTTTAATGTTAAAATATAAAGACATTAACACTCATAAATACAAGACAGACCTTAAACCATGGAATTATTATTATTATTATTATTATTATTATCATCATCATCATTATTATTAGTCGCAGTAGTAGTAATTTAAGATTCAATTTCGACAGCAACGCATTCTTCTCCTCAAGTCATTATTTGTTTTTCATTTTCTCAGATTCTTTTTTATGCGTAACTTTATAGATACACATTAAAAAAATGTATTAAGATCTGTACCGAAATTACCAAAGCGAAATTTAGTTGTTGAAACTCAATACGGTAATTAAAGTTAACCAAATATGCTATTCTGAATATGCAAAAGATTTTGCTACAACAGAATGGACAGAGAGAGAGAGAGAGAGAGAGAGAGAGACCCTAAGATCCACTCTAGGCTAGCCCAATAAAGAACCAAATGAAACTAAAGAATGCTGACACTCTTATACTATGCTTACACTTATGAACGCGTATCTCTTTCACTCTCAAAAAGTCTGATTAGCAAAATAAATAAATAAATAAATAATTTATATATATATATATATATATATATATATATATATATTTTTTTTTTTTTGGTGTGTGTGTGTGTGTGTGTGTGTGTGTGTGTGTATACGTGTGTGTGAAGAGAAACCAACGCACGAAACTGCTACAAGGTTACGAGGTGTATATATGTTACAGTCAAAGTGTGTAACCAGCCATTTCGCGTAATGGCTGAAACTTTTAGTAATTTCACGAAATGGCTGTTTCACTTGTCATTTCGCGAAATGGCTGAAATTCCCTTGGTCATTTCGTACAAGATCATTTGCCCGGTTAGGTCAACTGTATGCCCTTGACAATTGGTTACGTTAAGTTGTGTTATTTTCGTTAGTTTTAACGAAAATAACACAACTCAACCTAACCAATTGTCAAGGGCATACAGTTGACCTAACCGGGCATACAGTTTAACTAATCGGGCATACAATTGACCTAACCGGGCAAATGATCTTGTAAGTTGTGTTATTTTCGTTAGTTTTAACGAAAATAACACGACTTAACCTAACCAATTGTCAAGGGCATACAGTTGACCTAACCGGGCCTTCAATGGCGGACATCGGAATAACATTGAAGGCCCGGTTAGTATTTGAAAACCTCTATATTGAAAATTCAAATTCAAATGTGTTCAAATGTGTTCAAATGTGTATTTGAGGAGTGTTTCTCACTTATTTGAACAGACCTGTGGATGTATGTATGTATGTATGTATGTATGTATGTTTTAGCAGATTGTTAGTCAAATAAAGGTTTCCAATTTTATTGTGATGCTTGTTATTTTTATGAATTCATGACAAAAGTCATTTTAGCCATTTCACGAAATGACCAAGGTGGAATTTTAGCCAGTTCGCGTAATGGCTGAAGATTTTAGTCATTTCGCGAAATGATCAAGTGAAACAGCCATTTCGCGAAATGACTAAAAGTTTAAGCCATTACGCGAAATGGCTGGTTACACACTTTGACTGTAACATATATACTCTTATAAGGAACGACAAGACGAGTCCGTATGCAAACATTTAATATTCAAAGTTTTCGACATTTTCTCACGTCATCTTCAATGTCAAAATCAGAAGTGTATAATTATATAGTTAAAAAACCAAATATGAAGTTAAAACAATTTTAACTATTTACAAATCACAAACATTACAAACTAAAAATTAAAAGTCATCAAATTATGAAGTAATAAAAAATCTTGCTTTTTCTTTTTATTACAATTGTAACAAATTTAAATGCAACCCTATTTTTAGTAAAAGGGGTTTCACTGCATTAAGAATTGACTAATGACAATGACACACTAATTCGTAAACCTGATAAAGGTGTAGCTATAATTATTTCAGTAAAGTAGATTGTCTCACTAAAATATATTGTGTATCCATCTTTCCTCAAATCTCGTAACTCAACAGTTCTTAATCTGGGTGAAGACAAATATAAGCTCGCTCTTTGAAATTGCTACTAAAGACTGCGTCTTCTTTTTCATTAATGAGCAATACGTACGCACAGACGGGGTATCAATGGGAGAACCCTTTGGACCTACCTTTGCAAATTTATTCCTTTCTTACCATGAGAAAAAAGTAGTTGCAGGACTGTTCCCAGCACTTTAAAATCAATTTCCTTCCGCCGTTACGTAGACACGACTGTTTTGTGCTATTCAAATCTCCCGACCATATTGAACATGTTCATAAATACTTAACTTCATAACATTAAATTCACCTCTGAAACTGAAAATGATAATTCTTTACCATTCTTAGACATTAATATTACACGTAGTATTGATCATTTTGTAACATGAGTTTTTCGTAAATACACTTTCACACCACTTAAGTACGAGTGTAACCTTATCCTTACTCTCTCAAACCGTTCATACGAGATTTGTTCCAACTACCATCTCCTTCATACCGAATTGGAATTTCTTAAAAAGTTTTTACTTGGTAATGGTTTTCTTTCCAAACTCATTAACGGTGCAATAAAATTTGCTAATAAAACTACATCCGTTGTAACTGTAGTACAGAAGAAATTGTATATTTTAAAATTGCTTATTGTGGACCTGAAAATCTTGTATTTTTTTTTTTTAATTATTAAACTAATTAATAAATTTTATCCACAAATTTCTGCTAAATGTATTTTCACATTAGGACGTAAATTACACATTTTTTTTTTAAATTTGAAGATAAAATTCCAAAGCCCTTGCGTTCATCGGTTATCTACAGATATTCATGTGACGATTGCATATCGTCGTACGTTGCATGACCCACGCCAACTCCAAGTTCGTATCGATGAGCACCAAATTAGATCTAATAACTTTTCAATAAACGCAAAAACTAATAAATACGATCTACCTCTCTTGAAAACAATACTCATTTTCAAACATAAACCAGATATAATCATCATACCCCTTCCATAATCTCACTATCCTTCAGTAAAAACTTTTACCAACCAACCAAATTAGCGCATCTTTCAACAAACTGTATCCATCTTTTCCATCCCTCATTCTCTGCTACGTCCGTGATCAAGTAACTCATACCTGGTTTATTTCTCTTTTAAGGTTTTATAGATCTTAATATGTTATACGAATATTTTAATGTGTCCACAATGTTCTCCATCCCCCTAAATCCCCCTAAATGTTATTCACTTAAATTTACTCTCCTCGCAAACGCTTTTATGCGTTTCATTTACAATATTTATTGTTTTTATTGTATTACTTTATAGTATAATTTCATGACGGGTTTTAATTTTTAGTTTGTAAAGTTTGTGATTTGTAAATAGTTAAAATTGTTTTAACTTCATATTTGGTTTTTAACTATATATATTTCTGATTTTAACACTGAAGATGACATTGGAAAATGTCGAAAGGTTTGAATATTAAATGTTTGCATAAGAACTAATATTCTTGTTCCTCATATACTGTATATACACTCGTGTGTGTGTATATATATAATATATATATTGCTGTACGGAACGGGTACGGTACGGAAAAAGAGACGACCTAAAATCCATGGAATATTATACCCCAAATGGACAGGAAATTCAGAGAAATTCTAATGCAAAAGATTTAGGGCTTATAATGACTGATGATGCGAAATTTGAAATACAAAATAAGATAGCAGTAAACAGAGCAACGAGACTAACTGGGCAGATACTGAGAACCTTTAAATGAAGGGATAGGATATAATGATTCCTCTACTGAAAAAAAAGACATTAGACAACTAGAAGGGATTCAAAGAAGCTTCACAGCCAAGATCAATGGGTGTAAAGAACTAAACTACTGGGAAAGGTTACGCGAATTAAACCTATATTCACTGGGAAGGAGGAGAGAGAGATACAGCATTATTTACACTTGGAAAATAATGGAGAAACTAGTCCCTAATCTTACTCTGAACCCTGTAACTCCCCAAACAAAAGTGGAAAGTAGAAAAGAAGACTGTGTCGTGTTCCCAAACTAAAGGCTAGACAGGGAACATTCTTAACCCTGAAAGAAAATAGTTTTGTCGTGAGAGGACCAAAACTGTTTAATCAGCTCCCCAAAGACCTAAGGAACACGAGTGGTGTTGCAGTGGATATCTTCAAACGAAGATTAGACGCCTGGCTCAGAACAATCCCCGATGAGCCGGTTGTACCTGGCTATGTGAGGTGGAGAGTAAAAGAAACCAACTCACTACTTCACCAGGCCAACTCGAGAGGAGGGGCGACAAGCTTGACCTTCGTGAAGTGAGGAATCATCGCGCGGAACATTTGAAAGGTTGAAAGGAAAGGTATATTCAGTATATATATGTGTATATATTTTGTATGTAGGAAGGAGGGGGCAAGCTTTATATATATATATATTACACACAGACCGTGCATGGAACAAGGAATTCTTCTGGAAAAATTAAATCCACTATAGTCTGAATAAGAATCCTATCCTATAAGGATCATATCTGCTTGGCAGATAGCTAGTGACGGAAGCTATATTTTGGGGCCTCTTTGCGAGTGACCCGTTGCCCACGTCGGGTTAGCATCATGAAAAAGAAAAAACAGTTGCGTTTGTCATTTACTTTTTTTATTCGGATTATAGTGGATTTAATTTTCCCACAAGAATTCCTTGTTCCATGCACGGTCTGTGTGTATCATAAAAGTTTCTCAGGGGACCATTATGAGTTGTATTATATATATATATATATATATATATCGATGTGTATATAAAATTTTCTTATGGTTGCCTGTGAAGCAATCATAATAGAAAATATAGTCCATAGAAATTGTTATTATTCTTTGAAGAATATAAAACTCGAGGTAAAACTATCAAATAAAATCCTGTACCTACTGTAACTGTCTCATTCTTATAACTAATATATATATATATATATATATATATATATATATATATATATATATATATATTATATATAATTAAATTATTACATTTTGTAATATGATCTTGATTTTGGTACTGTTATCTTGATGAGATAATAGCTCTTATTCTGAAAATTAGACTGCCAATTTTTTCTTTTACCATTTTCAAGGATTAGCATTACCATAATTATAACCCATCAACATTTTCCTGGTTTAATACCAGCATTGCAGGAAGGAGAAAATGCTGCTATTTTTTTTTACTTTTCTTCCTCTGTATAATCAAAGTTTAGCGTTAATAGATTTCAAAATAGTTTGAGGTCTTCTCTATAGTTGGGGAAACTCGCCTTTGGTTGAGTAATTCCATTACAGCCAACGCTCATAGTTGAATAGTTAACATCGTTTCCCTCTTAGCAAATTGAAAACGCTGAAGTCAGGTGTTCGACTCCCGATGGAGCTCGTAATAGTACGGAATTAACGCAATGATCCGTATTAGTTGGCCTGAACGCTGTTGTGCCAGTTTTTGGCACTCCTGGCTTGTTATTAATCCCTACTACAGGATATTAATATTCACAGTGTTAAAAAGGAGTTCTTATGAGGTGGATACACTTTTAAGTAATGTCAACAGTCGCGGTTAAGCTAAACGAAATTTTTTTAGTATAGTAATTACTAAATTTAATGTTTATCTTTTGGGGAAGAAGAGCAATAAGACGCATGCGCAACTTCGAAGATGATCACGTGATTTATTTTTTTTTTTTTCCAGTTTCCTTTTTTAAATTTGAACAAAAAGATTTCTTTCATTTGAAATTTTGGATCAATCCCAGAATAGGCACCTGAAATCATTTTTAGGTGCTTAATCTGGGATTGAGGCAAAACACAGGTGCTTAATCTGGGATTGAGGAGAAAAAAATATAAACAGTTTTTAGAGATATAATTTCATTGTTTTTATCAATATTTGAAAAAATCAACTCTAACCTAACCTAACCTAACCTATATCTATACCAATTTATGTGGCAAGATAGATTTGCTTCAGATGGATTCAGAAACATTCTGGCTCATATTGCAGGAATTTATAATATCTAAAATTTTTCTTTATTCATTAAACCACTTTAAACCTTTTATAACTTTGCCTTTATTACATTTGTAATAAACTTTGTATAAACAATAAATTTTGTAATCATCAGGTTTTTTTTATTTAATTCCTTGCAAGGTGCCTATTCTGGGATTGAGGTTGAACGCAGGTGCTTCATCTGGGATTGAGGTACATCAGGTGCCTATTCTGGGATTGACCCGAAATTTTAAAATTTGTTGTATTTTAATTTCCGTCTTTACATATTTTTAAATTTTTTAATTCCTTTATTTTAATTTTTCAGTTTATTTTACTTTTTAATTTGGTTTTAGTTTAACTGTTAAGACTCGTAGCTGTGAAAATGAAGGTCACGCGTTCGAGTCCCGGGTGGCACTTTGTGATTTTAGATTTGAGTGATTAAGGTAGTTTATCTGGGTCTTCCTTGACGGGATTGTGGTTCGGATTCTACGTGAAACTGTAGGTCCAAAGTGGGGCAACAATCTTCATCTTTCAAACTCAAGAGTATTTTTAAACTTTCCTCCTTTAATTACAGTCTAACTGTCGAATGTCGTAACCACACGTAATTGATGAAACGTAATGAGTTAATGGCTAACACCAGTAAAAGACTTTTAAAGATCTAAAAACCCTTTTTGATGCATAAATCACTTTCTTTGTAACATCTTCAACAACACTTTTTGGTTTGCTTATAAGCCTCTCTCTCTCTCCTCTCTCTCTCTCTCTCTCTCTCTATATATATATATATATATATATATAAAACCAAGTTATAGGAAAGATTTCCGTGCGTGTGTCATTAGTTTGTATTGCAGACACTCCTGGTTCTATAAATTTGGACGCATACTTTATCAGGAGCAAGATGCACTACAAGTTTGCGTTTCCTTTCCTTCCCAAAATATGAAAATATGACTTTACTTAAAAATTTGACACCGCGTAGTCAAGAAATATTTTACAGTAAATGCGTAACAAATTATATCGGTGTCGAATATGTTGCAATCCAGTCAGGTACCGAACTATATAATCCAGTTCATTAATACTCCAATCCGAATCCAAATCTATATCCTAGAAACACCCGCGAATTTAGATAAAAAAAAAAATCCTGTACGTATCCTATTTATATTAAATCAGAGTTGATGCCTTATTTTTTTCAGACAACGAAAGCCTTTCTGCCTGCCATGATGGCTGAGAACAGCGGTCATGTTGTGACAATTGCTTCTTTGGCTGGAAAATTCGGTGTGAACAAGTTGGTTGATTACTGTTCGTCGAAATTTGCCGCAGTTGGTTTTGATGAATCCCTCAGGCTGGAACTCTACGTAAGTGGAAAATATTTGTGTGTGTGTGTGTGCTTTTATCATGTGTATTTTCTTGTGCGTGTGTGTGTGCTTTTATCATGTGTATTTTCTTGTGTGTGAACGTGTACTACATGCTTGTATTCGTTCGGTCGGAAGGATATACACCAAAGCTTTTGGCAAGGCAATACAGTATACATTAGTTTATATTTGGATAAACGTAGTTTAATATATAACTTATTACCTTTATACTCTCAAGCTACATAATTTATGTCCTATTCTAACCGACACATTGTAACGATATGTCCTTAAATTTTCATATTCATACTCGTACAGTATAGCGCAGTTGCCCTTGCTCACTCGAAAATACGGCGTTTCCAGTGTTTTGGACGCCTCCTGTAGGATACCGGCAATTGCGTCGTACGTTGAGTAATCACCGATATCCTACAGAACGCGTGCGAAACGATGAAAGCCCTGTATTTTTGGGTGGGTAAGAGCAATTACATTATACTCTACCTACAGGACATGGCCAATCACTTTTTCTCTCCATATTTTTGCATAAACGATTGCACGGATGTTTTTTTTTTATAATTATACATGTTCTGTAGCGATCATTGTAATTATTAGTTGGGGTTACACTATACTGGAGTTACACAACTTTCGTTAACACAAACTTATATTGTCGCGGGATAACCAGCCTCCGTAACTCGATTCTTAACACCATTTCCCTATAAGCAAAGTAAAAACACTGAGACCGGGATTTCGAACCCCGGTGATGCTGGTAATAATAACACAGGAGTTAGAGCAATGATCCCCATTAGTTGGCCTGAGCACTGTCCCAGTTTCTGGTCCTCTTTAATGATTGTAATTGTTACGGGGTATATAAGGATACAAACTCATTTTGATGAATAGGGTACAAAATATACATAAACATGAAGAGGTATTTTACTCGTGTAACATATAATTAATTAAAGTTGAACCTAATTTTGCTTCTGGTTTATGGTTCATTTTTCGCCTCACAGTGGCTCCAAGTCTTTTCATACGAGTACCTCTCACCCATTGCCATTCTTATTCCTATCCACTGTCAGCAAGTGGGATTGTTTGAAGTGTGAATTCCAGATTCAGAAAAAAAAAGTTTCCCAATTTGGGTAAAGATAAAAAGAGAGACCGTGACGCAACTGCGTGATGGAGGGGTATTTTATTTGTAAAATCTAACCGAAAGAATGGAAAATCTGTAGTATGAGGATGGGAATGGATCAATTTGAGAATTGCCTCCTTTGGAATTTCCACTTTGGGATTTCTCACTCTTGGGCGAAGAAGGAAATGCTAAATGACCTTGATGGGAAGTGAACTTTTCATATACGGAGTATGTATCCCTTCCTTCATGGCGTCATATTTAGTTTTTGTCATGAAGAAAACGTAATTTGGTAATTGTGATTAATGGAACAACACACTTTTCCCAGATTGAAGGATACACTGGCATCGACACCACAGTTGTATGTCCCTACTACATCAACACCGGGATGTTTGACGGTGTTCGAAGCAGGTATATGACGTTAAAGTTATCCTTGTAAATATAGATTCTATTTAATTTTGTACTTTATAAAAAGAATTTTTAAAATAGTTTTCCATTAACAAATAAATTATACTTGTGTCAATGAATTGCTAATAATAGGGAATTATTAGAAAGGTATTATATTACATTTTATCTATTTATCTATATCTGTCTATCTTCGGCGTATTATTTTCCAGACTTATTCCAATCCTGGAGCAAGACTATGTGGCAGACGAGATAGCAGATGCAATTCTGATGAAGAAACGTCAACTCATTTTGCCCGGAATCTGCCGTATGATGGTAGCACTGAAAGGGTAAAAAAAAAAAAAAAATACAATATTTTTATATATACCTTTCAACCTTTCATATATTTCGTACGATGGTTCCTCGTTTCACGAAGGTCAAGCTTGTTGCCCCTCCTCTCGAGTTGCCCTGGTAAAATAGAGAGTTGGAATCTTGTGCTCTCCACCTCACATAGTCAGGTACGCCCGGTGTAACATTTAATATACACTCCCCCCAGAATATCCACTCCCAGTCATTATTATTATTATTATACATATAATTTGCACTCCCCCAGTTATGATTATATGTATAATACACACTCCTCTTGAATTATTTTCACTCCCCCAGTTATTATTATACGTCTAATATACACTCCCTCCCCCGCCCCCCTACTGACTATGTTTGAATGCTGTTGAATATATGAGAACGTCAAAAGACATACAACAATGACCCAGCTAATTTATAAAGTACAACTGGCCAAAGCTGTTTATCATTGGGGAGTCATCTCTTTATTTCAACCATAAAATCATATAAAATCTCATAAAAAACAGAATAGCTTAATATCCGTGTACAAGTTTACTGTCCTCACATAATTAAAGTCAATTCTTTTGTGCCAAGTTGTTCCTTTTTTGCGCTTCAGGGATTTAGTAAATGGTAACAACACACCTACTTCTTTATTGTAACATAACCGTAACTTAACCTAACCTAACGTAAACCTAACCTAACGTAGACTAACCCCGTAAACACTAAATGTTTATTTACTCACGAATCTTTAAACCTACGTAAATGCGTTAAAATTACACTTTTTTACACGCTTACTCTTACGGTCAATATATTGTCTACATGCACGGCATTATACGACTTATTTAACATAGACCAATTTCTACAAAGTTCCTTGTCATACAAACATCAAAAACTCTCCATAAACATAATTATGGGAGTGCATATTATACGTATAATACCCACTGGGGGAGTGCATATTATTCAGAGGGAGTGCATATTAAACGTATAATATAGACTGAGGAAGTAGATATTATATGTATAATATACACTGAGGAGTGCTTATTATACATATAATAATGACTGGGGAGTGAAAATTGAATGCGACACCGGCTCATCTGGAATTGTTCTGAGCCAGGCGTCTAGTCTTCTTTTGAAGATATCCACCGCGACACCCCTCGTGTCCCTTAGTTCCTTGGGCAACTGGTTAAACAGTCTTGGTCCTCTCACAACAGAACTACTTTCTTTCAGGGTTGAGGATGTTTCCTGTCCAGCCTTTAATTTGGGAACATGACACGTTCTTCCTTTTCTACTTTCCGCTGTTGTTTGTGGGGTTATAGGGTTCAAAGTAAGATTAGGGCTAGTTTCTCCATTATTTTCCAAGTGTAAATAATTATGTACCTCTCTCTTCTTCTTTTCAGTGAATATAAGTTTAATTCGCGTAACCTTTCCCAGTAATTTAGTTCTTTGCATTCATCGATCTTGGCTGCGAAGCATCTCCGAATCCCTTTTAGTTGACTAATGTCTTCTTTTTTATATGAAGATGTTATGACGGAGCAGTATTCCAACTTGGGTATGATCAGCGTTTTCAATAGAGGAATCATTATATTCCTATCCCTTCGTTTAAAGGTTCTCAGTATCTGCCCAGTTATTCTTTTTGCTCTGTTTACTGCTATCATATCTTTCGATATATATGTTACGCCCAAACATCGAAATCGCTCAGTGAGCAAAAAAATGACAGCCACAACGCGTTGTGGATGCACCCAAGTGACCACACACCGATGTTGGATATTTTTTCGCTTCATGGCCGTTCTCAAACAACCACAACGCGTTGTGGACGATTCGGATATGACCACACATTTTAATGTTCTATATAAAGTTAGTTAGGTTACATTTAATATTGGGTATGGGTATGGTTTGACGTAGTTTTGGGTGCATGGGGTAAATTAATGAAACAATGAAAAGAGGTAAGCAGTTTTTAATCTGTTTCTATCAAATTATATATATATAGTGCCCTGCGCAATTATTCATACCTTAAGTTTGTTAAGTATATCTCTCATATATTTTTAGAAATGAGGATCTTTTCAAAGTTACATATAAAAAAAAGTGTTGTCATAGTGTGTGGTATATTTGAGAGTACGCAGAAATTATAAAATAATTAGCTATGATTAGCATTATCGTGGAATATCGTATTGCAAATGTACTCATACCCTTGTATTAGTACTAAATACAGGTACCTTTAGTGACGTCATTGAGAATGGATATCTTTCCGCTCGTTATATTTCCTGAAGTAACCGTTTCAAGTTATGTTTGGTAGATATATTTTACAGAGTTCAGTTTAGTTCCATTATTCGTTATGTCAAGAACAAAGAAACTGTCCGAGCGCTTTCGTACAGAGATTGTTAGGTCCTATAAGTCTGGCGAGGGATACAAGAAGCTGTCAAAAAACGTTTTGGCATACCTGTTGCAACTACTGCGTTCATTGTCCAGAAATGGAAGACTTTAATACCGTGGCATCTCTCCCTCGATCCAGCAGGCCTCGAAAGATCTCGTCTGAAGCGGACAGTACCATTCATTGATGTTCGTTTCGTTTCTAAACTGACCTTACGCGAGCTGCAAACTTCTCTGAATGATGCTGGGATCATGATTCATCAGTCTACCACCTCTAGATCCTTACAGAAGAAAGGCTTTTATGGGCGAGTTGCAAGAAGAAAGCCCCTTCTGAAGACGAACCACATTAAGGACCGACTACACTTTGCTAAGAAGCACCTCGATGATTCTCAATAGATGTGGGAGAAGGTCATTCGGTCAGACGAAACCAAAGTTGAATTATTTGGCTGCAATCAGAGACGCTTTGTTTGTAGAAAGCCAAATACTGTAGACGAGTCGAAGAATACCATACCCACGGTGAAGCATGGAAGTGGAAGTGTCATGTTCTGCTGCTGCTTTGCATCGGTAGGAACTGGGCACCTTGTTCGTATTGAAGGAAGAATGAATGAAAGTAAATATATCAATATTTGGAGCAAGTGTAGCTTACGTCCAGCTGTGGTGCCTAGTGTAGTTTGCGTTCCCCAACTTTGTCCGCGTATACCTTATCAAATAAAACGTTAAAACTGACGAAAATATTATGACTTAACCTAACCTAACTTAACCTAAGAAAACATTGGAATAGTTCAGGAAAAGGCCTTAAACGTTCTGAAATGGCCAAGTCAAAGTCCAAACTTAAATCCTACTGAGTACCTCTGGTATGAATTAAAGATTTCGGTCAACAGACGGAATCCTTCCAACCTTGAAGAACTGATAACTTTGTCAAGAAGAATAAGGTAGGATTTCTCAACGAAGATGCGAAAAGCTTATAAACGCATAGAGACACTGCCTTTTAGATGTTATTTCGACTAAAGGAATATCTACGGAGTACTACTATAGGGGTTATGGATACATTTGCAATATGGTATTTTACGTTGATGCTAATTATAACTAATTATTTTTTGTAATTTCTGCGTACCCTTTCAACTGTACCATACGATATCGCAGCACGTTTGTTTTTATACGTAACTTAGTTGTAAAGAGCCTCATTTCTAAAAAAATTGCGAGAAATACCTGACAAACTTAGAAGAGGTATGAATAGTTACGTAGGGTATTATATATATATATATATATATATATATATTATATATATATATAGTATATATATATATGTATATATAAAAGGCTTTTATCATAGTTATTTCAATAAACTGCTTCCTATTCTCTATTTATCTTTTCCAAGTAACTATAGACCTAATCTGTTGTGTAAATTAGCTCTCTCAAATTCTGTAACTATATTTCTATCGTATTTGCTTATTAAGAAATCCATACTATTGCTGTGGTGTAGGTTTTGTACACGATAATTAAATATTACCATTAAATATCAGAATTAAATTTCATATATATATATATATATAATCGTTTCTTTCTGCTATAAACCTGAAGATTTTTTCTCTTTAATATTATAATACCTTTCTCAATGTTCCAGTATTATGCATGTTAATACCGATGAATACCTTGCGTATGCCGTCGGACTAACCGATACCATGGACCATTTCGTAGGACGAGAAAAACAGAAAGTTTCCTAAGGTGAAGGTTGGTGACAGGGTACTAAAAATATAAAGTTATATATATATATATAATGAAGCATCTCTTCATTTTATGTATTCAGAATTATATTATATATATATATATATATATATATATATATATATACATTTTATGTATTCAGAATTGTGTATATATATATATTAACTTTTATTCTTCTTAAAATTGGTATACAAATTTAAGTTGCCTGATACTGTTTTGTAAGAGCTTGTTGCCAGCTAGCTTAGGCAAAATAAATTTTACCAGGTGCATGAGAATCAAACAATTGGTATCACTTCTAAATTTACTAACTAAGTTAGTATAGGGTGGCCCATAATTGCCAATCGGTTATAAATAAAGCGAAAATACAGAAAATCAAACAAATTAAAAAGTTTAAAATAAGTTTAGAAATATTTCTTGATTATTGAAAGTGGAAAATATTCTCGACAAATATTCTTTCCTTTTTTTAAAAAATCCGCTAGATGGATTTTCGCTTTAATTATAACCGAGTGGGACTTATGAGCCACCCTGTAGTTAGATGTTTCATAACTACTCTTCGTAATTGTTCATCCTTTACATACTCTTAATAAGTTACAAGAATTTCAAGCAAGCACTCTTGACTCGGTGGATAACATAGTTTCTCTATGAGCGAAGTGACGACACCTTGGCTGTGGGTTCAACTCCAATGGGTCGCATGAGTTTGGCCTGAGCGCTGTGCTAATTTCTGTCCCTCCTCAGTGATTATTATAACAATTTCAAATTACACGAACCCCGGACCAAAGGAGAGTACCCATGAAATCTTTAGAGAACGAAAACGTTATATGAATTTGAGACTTCTGTCTGAGATGATACCTACTGTGCTTAACCTCTTAACCCTTTAATGCCCAGTGTGTGAAATTTTCATCGTTAACTTTGGAAGCAATTTTAGACCTTATTTATAAGGTTATAAGGACGATTTTTGTATCAACTGATTCCGCCTACTTTTCGACTTAATTTGGATATGAAAGGGTTAACCGTTATCAACGAGTTATCTCTTCTATCGGTGCGTATAAAAGTGACACTTAAAAGGTTAACTTGACCTAACCTAAACTAACTTCTCCTCTCCTCTCTTGTCCTATCCTAACCTCTGTTAACCCCTTATGGACGACCGGTACAAATTTGTAACATTTCAAATGCACGTATTAATAACTAAACCTAACAAAATAACCGATCGTTCTTAATGTTATTTGGTATCTCAGAGTTCCTGAGTTCGATCTCTGTCGAGAGAAATGGAATTTTACGTTGAAAAAAATCTTTAAAATATGAATTACAAAGTTTGTGTAGTAATGAGTTGGCGTGTTTCAGTTGGTTGGAGACTGGGGTTTGGGTTGTGAAAGCCCGGGTTCGATTTCCACCTTCGCCGGGACGACTCAGGGCTCAAGTGACTGACAGTTCACGCTTCCCTCAACGTCCGTATGGAGAGATAGAGGTTCCTTTTACCTGTTACATCTAAGCACCCCAAAGTCCCCAATCCAAGAAAAAGCACCCCAGTTAGACTCCAATCCAAGAAACAGCACCCTAGTTCGACCTCATTTCAAATTAAAGGATTTTAACATATAAAATTTAAAAAAAATGTTAATATTTACGAAGGATATTGCAATAAAAAAATTAGAACAACAAAATAAAAATAAAAATATTGAAATAAGGTTAAATGAATGGCAGGTTAGGTCAACTGTACGCCCTTGACGATTGGTTAGGTTAAGTCGTGATATTTTCGTTAAAACTAACGAAAATATCACGACTTAACCTACCCAATCGTCAAGGGCGTACAATTAACCTAACCGGGCATTCAGTTAACCATTTTAGAGCAATTAACTCCATTTTAACTTCATTTTAGAGCAATCCAAGAATAAGCACCCTCGTTCGACCCCAATCCAAGAAAAAGCCCCCCAAATTGATTTTGGGTGCTTATTCTCGGATTGTTCCGGTAAATCTAATTAAAATGTGGGAAAATGTTTTAAATATTGCAATTTGCAATATTTTAACTAAAACATGTTAATTTGCTCCTTCGTTCGTAAAATCTTGAGATAGTTTCGAAAAATGTTAGTTAAAATAACTTTATTAACATAGTATTATTAATATATTAAAAGAATAATGATAACGCAATTTAATATCTCATTTATTAATGCATAGAGTTTAAAAATAGACCAAAAAATTAATATTAATTCCTTTACAAAATAACAAATTCCTAGTTTACGTCTCAACACGTGAATGTCAACTAACAACTAATAATTACAAGTACCGACGTTGGGGGCGCCACAGTCTGATTTGAGCATGAATAATTATACAGAGCGGCTACACAAGGTCCTTTTGCAGTGAAATTATAGCATATCTGTATGTTGCCCTTGTTTTTCACGCAAAGGGACTTTGTGGCCACCCTGTACATGAAAAGGTTAATGGACAGACTCTATTCCAGTTAGATCATAACATCACCGATTTTAAGTCTTCACTGCAAGAATCCAGCGTTTAAAGTGCGGTTTTAAATAATTGATTCCATCATAGTTAGACTATTCAGACTCCAGTTTTAGACATTTTGTTAAATGAACACGGAATTATATAATTAAATATATACAAATATAATTATTATAATTAATTAAAATTATGACTTTGTTTGGATAGCTTTTTTCACAGAAGAATCTATAGACATTTTGTCGAGTGGAAATTTCATCGATACTCTTAATCTAACCCCAGGAAAACTTGTCGATAAAATGTCACAACGGCGAAATGTGGTTATCCCGTTTTCAGAGGCATACTTGCCAACACATTAACAAGCAAAAGCGGTAGGATTTGCAATCAATGCCAGGGGGTCCGGGAGCATGCCCCCCCCCTCCCCGTGAAATTTCTTAAAATCTAGCCATAAATGATGCACGCTAGTGCATTCTGTAAAAATCGGTAGGCGGTAGAATAACCTTCAAATCGGTAAGGTTGGCAAGTATGCAGAGATCATGACGGCCTTCGGTCTTCCAGATTCCATACCTTCAATAATGAACTTCTAATATGAAACCTTACATATTCTATTGCAGCCTTACACCACAAAAGTCTCTCCCCAAGATCTTCAAGGCTATGGCTGGAGCATCTTCTCTCAAAGAACTGAAGAAGAACGAAAAAAAGGTTACTCAAATTGAGGTCCAACCTTGAGCATCGCATTAACATAATCAAAATTCTATAAATAAACATATCTATGTAGAGTAGTATATACTCGTGTATGTGTGTGTGTATATAATATATATATATATATATATATATATATATTCTATAACAAAAAAATTTTACGTTATAAGTTTTTATGTGAATAAAATTAATAAAAATCATTGATCTTAATTTAATTAGTAATTCAGGTTTTAATATTAAAATATCATCATTTCATTACAACACACTTTTATTACAGAATAAAAAAACAAAATTAATATTTGAAATGCAGTTTTCATATTTAATGAAATTTAACGAAGGATAATAGGGGGTGTTTTTTTTTAAAGGAGGGGGCGGGGAGGCGGGAGTAATTGTAAATACAGTTTTGAGAAATATCAAAATATTTAAGTTTTAGAAAATTTTTAATTATTTTAGTTAGATTTTAATTAACGTCTTAAAAAATAGGTTAGTAAATTTGCAAATGTTTGGAAAGCAAGGTGTAATATATATACACAGGGTGTTTCAGGAGGAAAGGTCAATACTTCGGGAGGTGATAGTATCGGTCATTGTGAGAAAAAAAGTTCATATGAACACGTGTCTAATTCTGAATGGTTACGGAGATAGAACTGTTTGAATCTACAAATACAAAAGCATTGTTAATGGTAATCAAGAAAGAGAAACCAATTACTGTTTCTAACATTTAATGTTTAAATGTTGGCATTTTGAATGGTATCAGATACAGAAATGACAAATTTGTTACAGTTTACAATACGTTTCGAAAATCCCACCGTCAACCTCAATGCACTTTGCAACTTGTGTGCGAAGATCGCGTGTTGTTCGTCTGAGTTAATCTTGACGTTCCTTTATGCGGGCAGCAGCATCCAAAATGCGCGCTCGCAATTCGTCTCGTGTATCCAGCTTTCTTTTGTAAACTTGACCTTGGTGGCCATTGAATGGGACCATCGCGGGGGTGGGGGAAGAGCTGCGCGCGCATCAGATTCAAATAGCTCTATCTCTGTAACCATTCAGGATTAGACATATTCATATGAACTTTTTTTCTCACAATGACCGATACTATCACCTCCCGAAGTATTGACCTTTCCTCCTGAAACACCCTGTGTATATATATTACACCTTGCAGTCTTTCCTTTCTTCAGCGGTATTTGGCCGAAGGTTCGCATTTCCTTGAGCGTATTGTGACGGGTGATGAAACCTGGGTACACCATCACATACCAGAGTCTAAACGGGCGTCCATGGAATGGAAACATCCGGGGTCACCACGAACCAAAAAGTTCAAGATTGCACCATCAGTTGGTACTGTGATGGCGACGATTTTTTGGGACCATGTTTTGCGTGTTGAATTCATGCAAAAAAGGACTACAATAAATGCCACTTCTTATTGTAAAACTTTACAGCGACTCCGCATGGCTATCAGAAGAAAACATCCCGGGTTGCTTACTGCGGGTGTGGTGTTCTTGCATGACAATGCACGCCCTCACACTGCAAATCAAACACGCCAACTTTTGGAATCGTTCCACTGGGAAGTCACGGATCATCTCCCACCCCAATAATCCTAACTTTGCATCAAGCGATTTCCATTTGTTTCCAGCCCTAAACGAACACCTCGGAGGTAAACAACTTCAAAACGATCCTGATGCAGAAGCGGCCGTAGGAAACTGGTTAAAAATTAAGGGCCCTACATTTTACTCAACCGGCATCGAAAAGCTTGTCCCCCGCTACGACAAATGTTTGAATCTGTTTGGTGATTATGTAGAAAAGTAGTAATAAGTTGTTGAATTTCATATATATACTATACATATACAGTAATCCTTCGATTTACGCGGTAGATGCGTTCCTGAACCTTCCGCGTAAAATGAATTCCGCGTAAATTGGGGGAACTATAACATATAATTCAATGTGCTATTTAAGGGCCCCCCAACCCCAAGACACCCCAAAAATTAAATAAAATACAATAATAATTATCTCATAAAAGGTAATATTATTTAAATAAATAAATAAATACATGAAATACTGTGTGTGTATATATATATATATATATATATTTTTTTTTAAAGAAAACTGCATTTGTTATATATAAACAGTGATATATTTAGCGACTGCGCCGAATATTCAGCCTAATCCTGATTTATTTGCTATTTTGGTATTTGCTTGCCATAACCTAATTTAACTCAATCTATTAATTTAATCTACCCAAAGAACTTGACCTAACCTAAGAAATGTACAGTAAAGTGGATGAACACATGGACCAATCATGATATTCCTATCGTGATAAAACATTGGTTCCAAAAGTCGACATCCACTGAACCTCGAGGTAGTAATAGGCCAGTACATCCTGACTACTGGAGCCGACAGTAGGCCTACAGTTTACTTGAAATGAGAGACGTGTAGAGAGTGGAGTGTTAGTTACCGTCTATAATTTTTATAAATACATTAATTTAAGCATTAAATGACCTGAGAGTGCGGAGACAATATATAATAGGCTCCTTTTCCTGACATGGAAGGATAATTACTGCTCGCTCAATGGCATTCTCATTCGCATTTGTGATCCACGGGTGAGAATTTACAAAAGTGAAAAATTCATATTTGAGAAGTTGTTTCTTGATTTGGGTAACAATGTCACTACATTCCCACTCGCGTCAAACGGCGTTGAGTGGGAATGTTTAATATTTACTAACTTAACTTATTTTAACCAATCAGAACCTAACCTATAATATCCTAACCAATCATAACCTAACCTAACGAATCGTAACCTAATCCGGATCAAAGTGAGAAAGGTGGTGAATGAAAATGAGAATGACATATGAATTGGGAATAAACCGATTTGAAAATGTCTCGTTTGAGATTCTCAAGTACTTTCCCATTCTTAAGGGCACGGAATCGGATGAGACTGACGGTGAGTGAGAGTAAACCCTTTTCGTGACATCGAACGATATGTACAAACACTGAGTCACTGTGTCAAATTAATAGGATAAGAAAAGTGTTTGCTAAACACTCTCTCTCTCTCTCTCTCGCTCTCTCTCGCTCTCTCTCTCTCTTCAAAATAATATAGCCAACAGAGTTAGGTGAATAAAGATAATACAATGATTTATATAAAATGTATACTGATTTTATAATGAGCATTTTGACATTAGTTTATGTTAATGTAATTTCAAATAGGGTATTTTTGTATTTGTTAGTTCAGTTTTTTGCGGAAATACAGGGTGATTAAAAAAAAAAGTTAACACTTATATGGGGTTTTATTTTTTATTTCCAATTTATTTGTAAACATTTTTTTTGTGATGCAACAGTGCTTCATATAGTCTCTACTTGCTGTCCACGGATATCTATGCGTGAATGAATCGGTCAAACGTTGCTTCCAGAGCCCTAAGGCACATCTCTGTGGTATTGATTGATGACATCTATAATCCTTTCCCATATGTTAACATTTTTTTAATCACCCTGTAATATATATTAGACTTTTTTCGTGCATTTTCTATGGGTTTTCTTTTGTCATGACATTTTAAATTGATTTATAAAACAACCCTTTAATCAATATATAGTATATGTATGGTAGTTAACATTGCTTTCATTACAGTATATATATATATATATATATATATACAGGGTGAGTCAAAAGTAGCGCCCGATTTCTGTTTTTTCGGCTGCAATTGTGCATCGATCACGAGGGAGGCACTTGAAATTGCAAGTAAAACAGCTTGGTACAGTTCCGTAATAATTTTCCCCCGAATAAATGGTTAGAGAAACATGGTCATTCATTTATTTCTACCTTCTTGTACACTGTAATACAAATGGCAAACAAACAATCAACTGACAGAAATCGGGCGCTACTTTTGACTCACCCTGTATATATATATATAATATATACCTTTTATTTTTAATGAAATGTGTGTTTGAGAAATAAAGTTTGTGGAAAGAGATTAAATTCGATTTATTTTACCTTTTGTTTGAAATGTGTTTCTTTTTTCAGCGTTTCATTTGTTTTAGCTTTAAAAATTCTACAAATAATTGAATTTTTTATGCTCAAATAGTGGAACACAAATTACTTTACAGATTTGCCAGAAGGATCAAAATCTAATCATTCGCTGGTCACTTCGAGAGATGAACTGTGATGGATTCGCGAAGAAATTTGTTGTTGTTGTTGTTGTTGTTTTGTATATACAGGGTGTCCCATAAGTCGAGTCTCAGAGGAAAATTATTTTAAATTAAATTTACAAAAATGATACATTAGAAGTAAAACAACTGTTGAAATTGATGTCTTGGTTTGGGACCTTTCTGTTGTTGCGGGTAAAATAACGCTGAATGGTTAATATGGGAGCGAGTTACACTCCTGAGGAAAAGGCGGAGGCTTTAAGTGTTAAAAGTCTTTCACAGTATTCTATTCATATTAATTTTGTTTGAAATTTGAAGTGAATTTTTTTATTGCATGCCTTCGAATATGGCCGAAGTGTTCATAATTTTTCAAGAAATAACTCAATTTTATCAATTAGCAAATAACCTTTTTTCCTAACAAAGTAATCGTTCTGAATCGATGAACCAACCAACAAACAAACCTTATTTTGAATTTTTAAAGTTTCGAGTAAACTGAAGGATTTTGAAAAAAAAAATAAAATAGGCCTAAGGCCATTTTTTTTTTAAAATAAAGTTATTATCTTTCATTTTGTTTAGTTGAATTTCATTACTCAACTCAGAAGTAACCTACAAATTTACCTTTCACCATACTAAATTGTATTTTTTCTTTTTTTTGGCGAGTCACTTTGAATTGGATTGAAAATCAAGATGTCATTAATAAGTTTAAAATTTACCCCATTTTTAATAAATAAATAAATTCATCTTTTACTTCATTTAAATTTCTGATGAACGTAAAATTTTCTATTACGAAATTTTTAAATTATTTCATTAAAATTTTTTAATATCGTGCCTGTATCGAAAATAAGAAATTGAATATTTGGACTTATTGATCGACGGCAAAGTATGAAATTTAAAGTCGGAAATGTAAATTTTAACTAATTAATATATTTCGAAGGCAAAATGGACAAAATTTGAGCATTAAATAGTTTATAGATTTTTCAAATCATTGGGGAAATGCGAAAAATTAAAGTTGATTAACCTATTAGTGCCGAGAGATCTTTCCCCGGAACTGAATAAAATCGTCTGGCTTTAGTCACAACAAATCAGTAAAGTGGACCTCTCGGCACTAATGGGTTAAACGATAAAGCAAGAGTTCGATAAACACGATATTAACAGTAGCAAAGTGAGCAAAGTAGCTAGCAGGTTGGTTGATTGAGTCGTTTAAACTCTTTCGCAACATCTGAAGTTATATGATGTAAGGTGCCTACGGCTTTACGTCGGATCCGGACTATGAGTCGTTACATAATCTGAAGTCAGAGGACGGTTCCCACCAATACTCTCTAGGTATCTACTGTAGTAGCAGCAGAGTCCAGCAAGATAGCCACTAGCCAGTAGCAAAGTGTTCATTAGTCTTGAAATTATATATATATATATATATATATATTTTCCCTAAATTTACCCTTTCAGTTAACTTTAGTTTCCACTAATTTAGCTAATATGTAGTTCTATGGCCACCAAAATTTCGAAATAATAAAAATCCCGACCATTTCAATGACGTCATACCAATATCTTGCAGTAATGGTTAGCTTTTATGTATATTCGTCATAATAATGTCGTATTGTCGGTCTATGTCTAAAGTTTACTGGAAATTCGTGTGGTGAAGATGTGTCTAAAGACGTTCATAGATTTAACAAAATAAATACAAAATGAGAGTAAATTAATAGTATATTTGCAGTTTAATCGTTTGATAAAAAACGCAGTGATTTGTACAAAATGTGAACAAAGTTAAACGTTGTTGGAAGAAATGTTAGTTTAACCTAATCCTATCGAAAGAAAATACGTGATTTCATGAGTGTCATTTTACTTATAGTAAAGTTCTAACCCTTAAACCCTACCCGGGCTACTGGTTTACCATACCTAATTTTAGTGTGCATTGATAACCAGTTTGCGCAGTAATAATTTCAATTTGTGCAGTGATAAGTTGAAAATCTGTGTAGTGATAAATTAGGTTCTATACTCGATATAGAACCTAATTTATCACTACACCGATAGATATTTGGAGGATCGGTTTGAAGAATTTTTAAAGGAGGTACGATATTCTTATCCACCAAAGGAGGTAAGTAAAACGGGGTGAATCCTATAACTGGGTTTGAGGTACTTATGTCCAATTAGGCTTACGCAAGGTTAGGTTAGTAGAGCCATAAGCCCTAGTGTGTATATATATATATATGATTGCCCAAAATTGACCGAGAACTCACTTTGGGCTAATCAGGTTTCATGTACAGACTTTCGACTTTTGTCAAAAAACTGGTGGCCACAAAATTACGTATTACACCTCAGTTTTTAATGAGGTATTAGTTAAACTTCAGCATAGGGCCGCATAAGCTGTACATTCTATTTTGCTTCACATCTGACCCGTTCACCTTATCCTATTTGTTGCTTCTCTCAAGATGTACAACTACTCTCGCCTTTTCTGCTGCTATTCATTTCATTCTATTATAATCAATGTGCTTCATTCGAATACTTGATTCGAACACTTTTACCTTTAATTCACGTCTATACCTCTGGAGAAGGTAAAGCTATGCACCAGTAAGTCCTATCCTCATTCGAGGTATACAGCGATACATTCATAAAAAGTCACAAAATTAACCCTAACAAAACCATGAAATTAGGCACCCAAACAGCCTAAATCTGGTGAAAAATCTTACATTTTGGGCTCGTTAAAATGATTAGAAAACTCCGAAAGGACAGAGTTAAAAAAATGTATTGTTTTGTACGTGTACAAAAATTTTTTTTTTTCTTATCCGAGTATTACATTAATTTAAATTTTTTTTTTTTACTCGTAATTAATTATTTCCGATTCCTGCAAAAGCTTTTACCTCTACGCCCATACACGGTTTTTATATTGTATATATTTCTCTAACTATCTTTTACGAAACAATATCCTAACTCCAACATTAAAATTTATTGTTTTCTAGTGTATTTACTTCAATTAAAATATTTGTTCCCTCGTATGAATAGACAAAAATGTTCAATATAATCTCGTGCTATTAACTCTTTTTACAAAATCTACCAAATCAACCGTATTCACACCCGACTCTATACCAATTCGTTTTATTACACCTTTATTCAATACAGTTTCCATTTCAACATATTTGAGCATCTTGCAACAAGAAGACTCCTGTCAACCTGTTACGACTTTTTATTCACAATAAAAGACTGATTTTATTATTTATTCTATACATGCAGCATTTTTTTCCATTATCTGCTTATGCCCAGTTTGGGAAACAAATTTCCCTCTTTTTCATATTCTTACTGAAAAACTCAATTTTTTTTTCTCGTGTCTTTTGTTGCGTTTTATCCTCCATGTCGCACACTCCAAACCTTTCCAATAAAAATCTTTACTCACAACAGTAAAGTCACACACACACATACATACATATATATATATATATATATATATATATGATGAATAAAACCACTAAGGAAAGGAAACACAGAAAGGTGCTCAAGCGCTTTCGTCTAATGACATCCTGAGGATGTCATTAGACGAAAGCGCTTGAGCACCTTTCTGTGTTTCCTTTCCTTCGTGGTTTTATTCATCATAAATATTTTTCACGTGTTACTTTGTGAAATAATTTATATATATATATATATATATATATATATATATATATATATATATATATACTACACAACTCAGAATGGTTCCCTGAGAACATTATATGTTAAACACAGACCGTGCATGGCACAAGGAACTCTTCTGGGAAAATTAAATCCACTATAGTCCGAATAAGTAATGGTAAATGACAAATACCATAGTTTTTTTCCTTTTTCATGATTTTAGCCCGACGTGGCAACGGGTCTCTCGCAAAGAGATCCCATAAATATAGCTTCCCTCACCAGCTCTCTGCAAAGCAGACAGGATCCAGCTTTGGGACGTGGATCTAGGGTTTAAAGCAAACCTAGATCCCTACACTCAGAGGTTTAAGTTTTGGTTTTTTGGCTAAAAATACAATAGTTACCCCTTTTTCTTTGATTTATTCAACACGACGTGAATGCAACGAGTCTTTTACTAATATAGAGGTTCTGAGTGTAGGGATCTAGGTTTGCTTTAAACCCTAGATCCACGTCCCAAAGCTGGATCCTGTCTGCTTTGCAGATAGCTGGTGAGGGAAGCTATATTTATGGGATCTCTTTGCGAGAGACCCGTTGCCCACGTCGGGCTAAAATCATGAAAAAGGAAAAAAACTATGGTATTTGTCATTTACCATTACTTATTCGGACTATAGTGGATTTAATTTTCCCAGAAGAGTTCCTTGTGCCATGCACGGTCTGTGTTTAACATATATATATTATATATATATATTGTGTGTGTGTGTATCTTTCATTATGGGACACTTTCAAAACAATTAAAAACCAATAGATTAACTTCCTTTCCTGAAATTTGGTTTGATTAAACTATTATGGAAAGATTGGGGTTTTCACAAGCACACAATACTGAAAGTGTCCTACCTTTTGTAAAATTGTGATGATATATATACGAGTGTGTGTATATATATATATATGAACTGATCGAAAGTGATGCAGGAGTTGCGAACGTGTAAATGTTGTTCCTGTGCGAGGAGTAACTTGCATGGAATATTTTTCTTTCATGAAAAACCTTAAAACTTCCGAAGTAAATAATCATTATCTTGTATAGATTTAGATGTGAAAATACAGAATTTACTATAATTACTATAAAAACTTTTAGAAGATACAAAATAACGTGAACGTTATTTTCATTTCATGACATAAATAATTGTGAATTGTGCTGATAAAATAAATTTTAGCTCAAGTAATAACCATACAGTAGAACTAATTTTCAGTAGTCTGAAAAATGCCTTCTGAAATAAGGCGTATCTTTTTTGTATGAATAATAAGAAGCTTGAAAAAAATTTACAATAATAACGTACAATCCTAAGACGAAGTAAGTTTATTATTGAGATACGGGTAGCGGAGGAATGGCGAGCCGGCTGCCCTATTTCACCATTGGAACCCTATGATGCAGTCAACTTCTGCGTTAAATTCACCATAGTGGACAGAGTGGTGGATGGGCAGAGGAGATGGTACGGCCATGTGGAGAGGAAGGGGGAGGACCGACTTCCGAGAAGGCTGATGTACGGAAGAATAGTAGGATCGAGGCCCTGGGACGCCCAAAGACGACGTGGCCCAAGACGGTAGAAAGAGAGAATCTGGGTTTAACCTGTTCACCAGAGAACAGATCTGGCCAAAGACGGGGTGCAGTGGCGAGTTTACCGACGGAGGAGACGCATCGCACGGGACCCAGCCTGGAGACCTCCAGATGGGAACTAAGTCTAGTATGTATATACAGTATATATACACGTCAATAGCTTGAGTATAAGTGGGACTCCCACTTATGCAGTGAAGTTCTTCACTGGGAAGAAGAACTTTACTGTTTTATACAGAGCACCGCTACGCCTATACATCCATTCTGGGTACAAGCAGCTCGTAGCATCATGTAGGATCAACATACTAACGAAGCTGACGTAAGTAGTATAGCCGAAAAAGGTTAGAGTGCAGGAATGTTGCAAGTGATTACGTAATGTTGCAAAGGGGGGTGGGGGTTGCAAAATAAAAAATAAAAAAATACCCCCCAAAGGGCCCTTTGTTGCCAACCGGGGTTGCAAGGGGCATGCAACTTGGGGGCGGAGTTCTCCCCCAAGCTATTCCCCCCAAAGGGCCAGAAAGGAGAGAAGGAGGAAGGAGGAGAGTGTTCACCTGGCAGGAGCCAAGTGCATATTAAGACTTCAGCCGAGTAGGCGTTGTTTTATAGGCTCCTAATCAGCCAGTTGACTGTGCCAAGGGGGGAGGGGTACACCTGAAGGAGAGAGAGAGAGAGAGATAGTAGTTGCCTTTGATTGCAAGGCATACTTGGAAGCGGAGTTCTCCCCCAAGCTATTTTCGTTTACCTAACCTAAGAGGCCTCTAAGGGGTTTTCCCAAAGGGCCAGAAAGAGAAGGACCAGAGGTCCTTGCTCGGCTGGGAGCCGAGCTTGAATGATACCGTCAGTCGTCTCTCGGTCTTTTATAAACCTCTATTCTGGCTGAGTTGCCAGATAGCGTCATGTATTCAGATGCTGAGTTGCCAGATAGCAATATTTAAAACCATATATTAATCATCCATTTAAATAGTGTACCATAATATATATTTATATGACGGTAGTTAATCGATGAATCCAATTAAATTCTGTTTATTAAATAAATAATTTTTACACACTTAATTTTTATTATAAATATTTAAGTCACGAATATCAGTGGGAAAAACGAACGGAAAAGAAAATTTACGAAACAATTCAAACACACGATCCTCCTCCCTCGTTCCCCCAAACCCCCCACCCATCTGTGTATATATATATAATAAACTAATGAAGATAGCAATATTTATTAAATTAAACCATATATTATTCAAAATACCACAATATATGATGGTAGTTAATCGATGAATCCAATTAAATTCTGTTTATTAAATAAATAATTTTTACACACTTAATTTTGATTATAAATATTTAAGTCACGAATATCAGTGGGGAAAAACGAACGGAAAAGAAAATTCACGAAACAATTCAAAACGCACGATTGTCATTCCCCAAACCCATCTGTGGATATATATATATAATAAACGAATAAACAACTCGTGCACACACACACACACACACACACACGATGAAAGGCAGAAACTAGGTCAATTCGAATCGTCTCCCTAGAGACCTTTTTGGCCGAGGGTTAATCTTTCTACCGATCTATTCGAGCAAAAACCACCGCTCACTCCATTTCTTAATATTATCATTATTATTATTATTTCTACAATGAAAATATTTTATATTTACGCGTAATTTGTATGGTGTCATATTCTTGGATAACATCTCTGTTATTGAAAGAAATACACACAATTATATTAAATAACAATCAGCGAAAGAAATAAGGTAGGCATATCTGAAAGTACTAATAATTATATATATACACACACACACACACCCTATATATATATATATATATATATATATAGGGTAGTACAAATTACAGTAGTACTAATAATAATTAACTTCTTTTCGCCGAATTTGAAAAATTTGGAGTTATAATTTCAATAAAGAACAGAGTTAAAATAAATCAGATGATTGAGCGCGAAAGCTGAACCGTGCACCCTTTGCATTAATAATGTTAATGAAGTCGCCATAAAGTAAACATTTAATTTGGTTTTGTGCATATAGCTATTTAGTTTATAGATATAGACTAAATTTATTTCGCATTAACTATTTGATAGGGCATTTATACATAAATACAAGTTTAGAAGCTTTATGAACTCCTAATTTATTTCTTAATTTGGACGAGGAGCCCGACAATCTGTGTCAACTCAAAACACACGTGCCTGCACTGAAACCTTTGAAAGGTGTGGGCGTTCACAGAGGAATTTTTGCTGGAACTTCCTCTCTCTCTCTCGTCTCCCTTCACTCCAAATCTTAACTTTCACACACACACACACACACACACACACACACACACACGCCTGTATATATTATGAAAATCGGACAAAAAAATACCAAACGTATATTAATTTAATTCGAATGAAGCTAAACGTATATTAATTAAAAACAAATGAATTTTCTCCTTTTAAGAGAATCATTTATTATAAGAAATTAATTACTCAATATAAGAAATTAATCATTAAACGCACGCGAAACACACGTGTTTGTCCGTGACCTTTTGAAAGGGGCGAGCGGTCGCGAAGTATTTTGGTGCGAATTTGCTCTTCTAGCTTTCCGTGCCTTTGACTTGTAATTAAAAAAATGATTTTATTAAAGGCGCTGGTTATTTCTCTTGCAAACTTGTATGGCAGCAGCTTCTTAGTTTATTGAAATGAATGAATAAAAATGGAAAGGTATATTATTATTATCATTATTGTGCATTTTTCAAAATTAACACAGATTTTTGTCAGAGGAAGATATGGGAAACAATTCAAAACACACGTCCGTCCTCCCTCACCCCCCCAACTGTGCTTGTATATATAATAAACGAATGAACCACTCGTGCACACACACACACACACACATACCGGAAATTTCAATGCATTTTTCATCTCTCCGTGGAGCAGAACGATTCACACGTGTTCACCTTGAGGCCTTTTTGAAAGGAATCTAGATCAAATTGTTCTCTCTGTCTCGACACCTTCAATTTGAGTCCCAATTATATTAAATAATAAACAGTAAAAGAAATAAACACATTATCTGTGTCTATTTTCTTTTGGCAAACCTTTCTTGCGTTTCAAAAAATATTACGCGCTTTTCACCTTAAAGTGAATTAAATCCGAGCAGCGATGTTAAGCGACGTTGGATCTGGGTAGTTGTTGGATGGGGGACCGTCCACCGCAACAACTAATTTACACACGCTAAAGGGTGTGAAATAAATATGCACTTATTTTTTATTTAATACACATGTAGATTTAATTAATATCGTCAACACTTTAAACCATCTCTGAAAAATTGTGAGCAGTTATGTCTTACACTAACCGCCGCATCTAATATGAATTAAATAAAAACATTACTTCATTCGCATGTACATGGAAGTGTTACTCATGAAAACCAATTAAGAATTTCTTTTTTAAACTTTTTACGAAAAAAGAAAAGGAAATTCAGAGCTTAAGCTATAGATTGTTGAGGCGAAATTTTCAAGTTGATCAGCCGAATGTACCATAGCCACAAGCGTACTTACTGTTTACATATCCTAATGGAAAAACTGCATGAAAAGACATTATATATATATATATATATATATATATATATATATATATATATAGCAATGATACTCGACCTACAAATTTCCACTACAAAGTTTACTGTTGAGATGATTGAGAGCGAAAGCTGAACCGTGTACCTTTTGCAATAAGCAAACGTGGTTGCGACTTGCAACGACTCGCTTTGAAATGAACGCCCTTCTAAAGGCGTCGAATCAACTGTTACCCTTAAATCTCCAAATCAATATGGTTTCCGTAATAATAGAACAACGGAAATGGCTACTTTAAATCTTATGGAAAATGTAAATATAGCTAAGGAGAACAAAGAAATAATGATGTCAATATTTATGGATTTGAGTAAGGTGTTTGATGTAATAGACCATAATATTCTACTTAATAAATTGTATTGTTACGGTTTTAGAGGGGCAATCAGATTTATAAATGAAAATGGGGTTTTGGCACAACTTGCATAATTATGTATTCTACAACTTGCTTATTGTAGTTTTAAATATGTTATGAACGTTATACGCGTCACTATTAAACGTCATTTATATTTTTTTTACTTTCGATTTGATTTTGGATTATGTGTTTCTGCTTTGTAATTTTAATTTTTATTATTGAACAGTTTTAATTTTGTACTTTAGATCTAGCTCTCCACGTTTATATATTTTTGTCATTTATACATTTTTAGCTTTCATTTAGCAGGCATTGAAAGTGCGATAGAGTCCCCCGAAACAGCGGATGCAGCCAAATATAATAACTTTTCTGCGCTACGTCACCGTCTTTATCCTAAATATAAAGTTTAATACAGTTCTTAGTACCTCTGTCATTCAATTATTAATCTTATATGTTATAATGTTTCAGAACATTCATATGATCCCTTTCCAGATAGAATCCTAGTCCAAACGTATTTGGTTTTAGAATTTATAAATCTTAAAAAGATGTAGGAAAACAAGAAACACAAAGGAAAATGAATTCCTAACTGATGCATTTACATGCTCAAATATACGTAATAATAATAATAATAATAATATCGCTAACAATAGACATATATACTATTCAAGTACTGTCATCAAATGAATTAGCCACAGCCTACTAAGGGCCTACCTACCAAAATCCCACCAAAGGCGTCTCAGAGCCTAGCATCAGACTTTTTAAATCATAAAGTGTGTGGAACTACATTTGCATGCAAGTTAGAGGTCTTAGTGACAGAATGGGTTATCTGCTACCATCAAAGTAGCGTATTTGCCTACAGTTAAACCGCGTCAGAGTAGATAGCTGATTGAGCTCAGTTTTGGTAGGTTAACCCAGATTTTTTTTCTGTATGCTCTATCCAGTATTTGAATGCAGCCTCAAAATAACTGTATCTGCTCTTATTTAGCTATTTGTTAATTGTAGTTAAACAGCAGTGAACATTCCTCAAACAGTAGGCTGTGGGCCTGGCAAGATTGTTGAAGCCAGAAAGCTATCCATAATTAGTGATTGAACCATTCTTCTTATTTGAGCATACAAATCAGTTCCAGTGAATATTCTTATGACTCATTTTTAATAGAAAATATTGTTTCAGGCACTGTCTCTACAGTTTTCAAACCCCAATTGCCATATTAGGTAAGAAAGAGCAGGAGTTTGGAACAGACTTAATAAAAATAAGTTTAACCCTTTCAGTCACAGTGGAGCTTAATGTTTCATTAGAAATAATAATAATATATCGTACTAAAAGACAATTTTTCTACAAATGTTTCTACATGTTTAATATATACTGTATTTAGTTTGTTGTCAGGAAAGGAACCCAAAATGCTTGTAATATAAGTTACTCATTACTATTGCTTCAGGTAGCTATTATTATTATTATAGATTTTGGTCTTGTGTGTGTGTGTGTGTGTGTGTGTGTGTGTGTGTGTTCACAAATTAGGATCATCGTTCTTTACAATTTTCTAGTTCATGTAAACATTGTATGAAAACTATAAGTATATTTATTACTTTTGATATGTTAAACATACTCTTTAGTTTTAGACTTAAGGTTTTATCCAAAACAAAATGTTTGTTATTCTGTTAAAATGATTACAAAGTTAAATTTTCTTCAAAATTCAGCATGGTTAAGCAAACTTAAATAAATTTTTTAGCCAACACCTGATTAGTTCACTATATACGTACCTTAAATTTGTATTTGTGGCATCTAAAGTAATTAATTTTAAATTCATTACATTTTTCAAGAGCCTATGAATGACAATTTAAGGTACGTATATAGTGAACTAATCAGATGTTATGTAGACAATAAATAATTGTAGGTCTTGAATTTATGATAATTGTTGCAGGACTTTTATAGGTGCATGTCAGCAGCACAATTTAAATACCTTACCACTTTGCTACTATGTACTTATTTTTCAGGTTTTCTCTCTCTCTCTCTCTATATATATATATATATATATATATATATATATATATAATTGAGGAAATTGAAAACTTTTAGCATTTCTCATAATTTAATGCTGACAACTAGAAAAAAGAAAGAATTCAATAGTTTAACCATAAACTAAATAAAATAAACATTTAATTTGGTTTTGTGCATATAGCTATTTAATTTATAGATATAGACTAAATTTATTTCGAAAATATATATATCTTATGTTGTGCAAATTTGTTGAATTGTACTTTTTTTTTAATAAAATATACTTCCTGTTTTGGCTATAATGTACTTTTTTCATAAAATATTTTTCCTGGTTGGGCTATTTTTCACTACTCTGCGATTTAATTAGCTGGCTGGGTTTTGTTCTGGCTATTTTTCAAACTGGATTCAGTTTAGTGGTGCTTGTGATAGAATTATGATGTGCCAATCGTGTGATTTTGATCTAGTTGTCATGTGTCCTAGATGAAGGCAAAGGATTGGATGTTTTTATCAATTACGGCATTATTCTCTCATCCTTAACTTGCCCAAAATGTGACAGTGAGTGCTTAACACGAAAAGATCAGAAGATATTTAGGTGAAATAACCAATATCAGCCTGGTTAGGCTAATTGAAGACCTGGTTAGGCTAATTGATGGCATGGCTAGGTTAATTAAAGACATGATTAGGTTAATTGAAGACCTGTTTGAGCCAATAAAACATGTTTAGGCCCTACATTTCTTAAGTTTAAACGTTATAACAATGTTCAGTGTGTGAAAAAGTTATATATATATGTGACATGAGAGCTCTGTGCTGGGCCCAGAGGGCTGTGAAAAGAGCTAACTAGTTGAGAGAATAGCCAATTTGCTCTTACATATTAAGTTTGAAGATAAGCCAGTACTTCGATATCTACTTTTTAGTGTTTATATTAACGACATAGAATGGGGATATAAATAGTAAAACCTCAATATTTTCAGATGATACAAAATTGGGCCAAAGCGTAAGATCTTTAACAGTTGTCATGAGAAAGTAAAAGACTATTGATGAAGTAGATGCTTGGGCAGATAGATGGGTGATGAAATTTAATGTGGAAAAGTGTAAAGTTATGCATGTTGGTCGTGGCCAAGGCTGGTAAAAACCAATTTAAAAAAAAAAAACCAAAAGCCATTAGCTCCGAGCGCATTCCTCCCATTGTCCCCTTCTACAGCAATCAGCAACGGGTGATTTATGCAAAGATGCACCAGCTCTTCTGGAACGTCTGGATGCAATTTTACCGAGCGATATATTTATCAACTTGTGTGCTTCAAACCCGTTTGGAACATCAGATATCATGTTCACCACCTAGGAATTGGTCAAGGCACAGAGAGCTAACTAACACGACTCTCTCCTCTATTTCCATTCTTGTAATGAGTTAAAGTGAAAGTTTCGCCTGCCTTTATACAATGTCGTTCTGACATCGTTATCAAGCTCCACACAGGGAATTTCCAAGTAGTAACATGAATCACGTTGCTGTTCTTTCACCTGTGCACACACACACACACAAACGCACACGTCCACATACACACACACAAAGGAGAAAGTGAAACGTTAATTGAAACATGATTTATTTAATAAAAATATTCAAGCTGTATATATTTACAAACACGTGTAATAAATAAGTTAACAACAGACATCAATGATTACACTAGGCAACAAAGATTTTGTTACAGAAGACCAAATAGGTGCTCCTAGCTAATTTCGGTATGCTGATTTGAAATCTATAATTAGATTTTTCTATCACGTCTAGATTTTGTGTAAAATGCAAATCACTTTTAGTAAAATTTTCTACCACGTCCAGATTTTGGTTTTAATCGGCTTAATGCCAGTAATATGAAACTTGCTTTTCAAGGTTAAAGCAATTTTTTTTGCCAACTATATACAAATTCGAACAATTTTGATAAATAAAATTTATCCCGAGTTGGCAACACTGAGTCAAGAGCATAGTAACGGGCAACGGCCCAACGGTCAGTCGCTACGTGACAGTCAGCAGAACGGTTGTTGAAGCTCTCTGCTGATGAGCAAGTGACAGGTTGTGGTGACTTGTGTGTTTTTATAGCATTGTTTGTACTACGGTGTGTATTTCTTTTTATTTGCACATCGTAATAATTACTTTCTACGTTTTTTCAGATATTGTATGGTAATTCAAAATGGCATCAAATAGACGTGCTTGTGTAAATCACCCAGACAACTTCTGCTTTGTCTGTGGACAATATACACCTAAGCCACAACGTAGAAACATAACAACAAAGATTAAACTTGCCTACAAGTGTTATTTTGACTGTAAGTTAGGAGACCAACAGAGGGACTGGGCACCACATATTTGCTGTGCACAGTGCAATGCAATGTTAATAGCTTGGATGAATGGTAAAAGAAAAGCTATGCCGTTCTCAGTCCCCATGGTTTGGCGTGAGCCGAAAAATCACTTCAATGATTGTTATTTTTGTTTGACAAAGATTGCTGGTTTCACAAGAAAAACAAATCAAAGATCACGTACCCAACTGCGAATCAGCAATGAAACCAGTACCACATGATGAAACAAATCCACCACCAGTTCCACCAGCAACGATAACAGACAGCAGTTCATCTGAAGATTCTGCTAGTGATATAGAAACAGGGAAAGATGGCATATATGTTCCAGATGCAAATATTTCCCCACATTTGTTAAGTCAAGCGGAGTTAAATGACTTAGTGCGCGATTTGGAATTACCAAAAGAAAAGGCAGAGTTGCTTGGTTCAAGACTTCAAGAATTTAATCTTCTCCAACCAAACACCAAAGTTTCCCATTTCCGCCATCGCCATTTGCAGTTTTCATCATTTTACTTACAGGAAGAAAACGTTTGTTTCTGCCACGATATCAGTGGTCTGATGCAAGGGATTGGCTGTCGCTATGATCCAAAAGAATGGAGACTGTTCATTGACTCTAGTAAAGCTAGCCTTAAAGCTGCATTACTGCACAACGGCAATGAAAAACCTTCAATACCTGTAGCACATGCCACTGGCCTTAATGAGACTTATGAATCGATGAAACTGCTGCTAAGACTCATCAAATATAAGGACCACACATGGAATATTTGTGGCGACCTTAAAGTTGTATCATTACTTCTTGGGCTACAGTTGGGCTACACAAAGCATATGTGCTTTTGTGTCTATGGAACAGCAGAGATGACAAGAACCACTACAAAAAACATGATTGGCATCTAGAACTGAACATGTTGTTGGTAAATACAATGTGAAACACCCAGCACTTATTGACCCTCAGAAAGTACATCTTCCACCACTTCACATTAAACTTGGCCTTATGAAAAATTTCGTGAAGGGTATGGATCATCAAGGTAGTGGTTTCCAATATTTAAAGGATAAATTCAAAGGAATATTGACAGATGCTAAGCTAGAAGCTGGAGTTTTCACTGGACCACAGATCCGCAGTGTCATCCACGACTCATCGTTTCCATCTAACCTAAATGAGAATGAACTAGGAGCATGGACATCTTTCGTTGAAGTTGTCAAAAATTTTCTTGGAAACCACAAAGCTGAAAACCACCGTAAACTCGTAGAAAACATGCTTAAATCTTTTGAAATAATGGGATGCAGAATGTCTTTGAAAATTCATTTTTTACATTCTCATCTTGACTTCTTCCCGGCCAACCTTGGGGCTGTAAGTGACGAGCATGAAGAGCGAATCCACCAACAGATCTCAGTTATGGAAAACAGATACCAAGGTAATTTCAACCCAAATATGATGGGAGATTATTGTTGGTTCCTGCAGAAGGAGAGCTCGTCATCCTACAAGCGACAAAGGAAGAGGACACACCAAAGTTTCACTTAAGAACAGGAATTTGCCTTTCAGTAGTAACAATAAAATACTAACGCGCTTTGGGTGGATGGTTGGCGCAGGGTGGTAACTCCGCCAGCGGAATTCCGCTGTCTGTCTTAAGCCAGAATAAAGGAGGAAAGACATCCCTGTTCACTAATTATTTAATTATGCTTAACATAAAACGTGGCACGGAAAAAGTAGCTTAGACGGCTTTCGTAATGGAAGCGGGTGAGAAAAAAAAATGAAAAATAGGGGTTTTCGGTTACACAAAATCTGGACGTGATAGAGAAATTTTGATATCAGATCTGAAATCAGCATCAGCGCTTTAGTAGGAATCAGTAGTTCACGTGTCTGTAACAAAAAAAAAGTTGAAATTTGTTGCCTAGTGTTATATTCAAGACATATATATTTAAAAACATGTGATAAATAAGTTAACAAATGAAATTATGTTAACACAGAAATTCATTTGTTAACTTATTTATCACACGTTTGTAAATATATACATCTTGAATATAATCTTTGATGTGCCTATTGTTAACTTATTTATTACACGTGCATGATAAATATATATATAGCTTGAATATTTATTTTATTAAATAAATCATGTTTCAATTAACGTTTCACTTTCTCCTTTGTGTGTGTGTGTGTACATGTGAAAGAACAGCAACGTGATTCATGTTACTACCTGGAAATTCCCTGTGTGGAGCTTGATAACGACGTCAGAACGACATTGTATAAAGGCAGGCGAAATTTCACTTTAAGTCATTACAAGATTGGAAATAGAGGATAGAGTCGTGTTAGTTAGGAGTTGATAAAGCTTCTAAACTTGTATTTATGTATAAATGCTCTATCAAATAGTTAATGCGAAATAAATTTAGTCTATATCTATAAACTAAATAGCTATATGCACAAAACCAAATTAAATGTTTACTTTATGGAGACTTCATTAACATTATTAATGCAAAGGGTGCACGGTTCAGCTTTCGCGCTCAAACATCTGATTTATTTGAACTCTGTTCTTTATTGAAATTATAACTCCAAATCTTTCAAATTCGGCGAAAAGAAGTTAATTATTATTAGTACTACTGTAATTTGTACTACCCTATATATATATATATATATATATATTATGGTGTGTGTGTGTGTGCGCGCGTGTGTGTGTGTATATATATATAATTATTAGTACTTTCAGGTATGCCTACCTTATTTCTTTCGCTGATTGTTATTTAATATAATTGTGTGTATTTCTTTCAATAACAGATGTTATCTAAGAATATGACACCATACAAATTACGCGTAAATATAAAATATTTTCATTGTAGAAATAATAATAATAATGATAATATTAAGAAATGGAGTGAGCGGTGGTTTTTGCTCGAATAGATCGGTAGAAGGATTAACCCTCGGCCAAAAAGGTCTCTAGGGAGACGATTCGAATTGACCTAGTTTCTGCCTTTCATCGTGTGCGTGTGTGTGTGTGTGTGTGTGTGCACGAGTTGTTTATTCGTTTATTATATATATATATATATATATCCACAGATGGGTTTGGGGAATGACAATCGTGTGTTTTGAATTGTTTCGGGAATTTTCTTTTCCGTTCGTTTTTCCCCACTGATATTCGTGACTTAAATATTTATATGAAAATTAAGTGTGTAAAAATTATTTATTTAATAAACAGAATTTAATTGGATTCATCGATTAACTACCGTCATATAAATATATTGTGGTACACTATTTAAATGGATGAGTAATATATGGTTTTAAATATTGCTATCTGGCAACTCAGCATCTGAATACATGACGCTATCTGGCAACTCAGCCAGAATAGAGGTTTATAAAAGACCGAGAGACGACTGACGGTATCATTCAAGCTCGGCTCCCAGCCGAGCAAGGACCTCTGGTCCTTCTCTTTCTGGCCCTTTGGGAAAACCCCTTAGAGGCCTCTTAGGTTAGGTAAACGAAAATAGCTTGGGGGAGAACTCCGCCTCCAAGTTGCATGCCTTGCAATCAAAGGCAACTACTCTCTCTCTCTCTCCTTCAGGTGTACCCCTCCCCCCTTGGCA